>OY747701.1:44995000-45717500 GCA_963556495.2 Valencia hispanica
AACTGAACACTTATACGTTTTAATTTAAAGAGGCTATATGCAACTTTTTCCCCAAAATAAACGTAACAATAGCCTTTTTATTTGTCCATTTATGACTCAAACATCTCCTGATGAGCATATTGACACCTTGTCAGCTCACAGCGGGTGCGCCTATAAGCCTGTATCCAATTTTTTCTATTTTCTGTCGGGTCCGATTTTCCCGCGCTGTCTGCGGATGTGACGTCAAGCGCGTTCATGTTAAATGTTTCAGATCACTCTGCCACCACCGCTAGTCAGCATTCGCAACCAGTTCAATGGATTGTGCGAATACACAGAAGAGACCCAGGACAACTTTCACACCAACAGTAACTCCACATAAGACTAAAAAAGCTAAACCCCTGACAAGTGCGCGAAAAAGATAGAAGATTGAGAGCGACCGGCGCACGAGCGCGCGCTGCGAGACCGAGCAGAAAGGAAGAGCTGTTCCGTTTTTGGCCACATGGGGTCAGTCGCGAGTTTAAATTTTAGAAAATTGCATATAGCCCCTTTAAAGTTTAAATTGCAAATCCATCACTGTGGGTTGTTAAATGTTTTCACCATTTTATAAATTGACCTGTTATGATTGATTAACCAGTGGCAAGAGCAATTTTCTGGTCAGTATGTGCCATCATCTCAAAGCTATTGTTTCTCTCTAAATGTGCTGTTATCTGGGAAACAGTTCATGATTCATAAATGTTTCTTTCAAAAATAAGATGTCAAATAAAAATGTCAAAAAATGAAAATCTCAGGGTTTGAACACATTGGATCCTTTAATAATTATAATGGATCAGTAACACAGTCCAATTATTGCCGGTAAGTGAGAGATGTAGATAATTTTATTCATGGCGCATACATCCAGTCATGTAAAGAAACAGCCAGGAGGGAAAGATTATTGATCTTGATTAGGATTCCTACTTTTTAAACTGATTGCACTATTATTGGAAGGTCGATACCAGTATAATAGGAAGGAGACTCCAGATTGAATTACAGACTAGGAGATTGAGGTTCTTGCAAGTTTGACCATCCAATCTACTGCCTTTGATATACAGGTATGTCTTCTTAAACTTGCAGTTCACGTATGACCACACACTCAACAAACCTGTCAGGAACCTGTAGGAGTATGGGGTTTATCATTAGTCAAAGAGGATATTGTGTTAAATTATATTAGTTGTTTTTTTGGGGGGGGGGAATAGAAGCCTTAAATATATTACTTTACAGCCATCTAGTGGATCAAGTGTGAAACTACATGCAGGGCTCCTAATTTACATTTTGTGTGAGCATTGGTCCTCCTTAACGTGTCTAGTATTATAGAAAATATTTAATTATTTTTCACGGAGCTCATCAGAAGGGACAGAATCATGAGCTTAGGTTCTTTACCTGTTGTGCTCATGTTAAACGGCTTCATGGCTGAATGTTAAATGATAAATAATATTTGTGAGTGTTGAGAACATTTTATGTAAAAGTTTGTCAGGAATAATTCGTTATTAGTTTTGAGCAAAAAAAAAATCACACATTCTTGTTTGTAATCAGCAGTTGTCTCATGCTGTAGTAAGAACACACATTAATTAAGGTCCTTTTTAATGCCAAGGTCTTTCTTTTGATGGTGGAAGGCTTATGCAATGAACAAACAGACACATATGCTTTTGTTTTCAGTTTTTTAAACTTTCCCTAATATTTGTAAGATGCTTGAAAGTATATATACACAACACATTTTGATGCCCTGATATTTTTCTTTTACAGTCTTGATACATGTCAAATTTATTTTTTGTTGCATGCTGTAAAGTAGTTAACACTTGAATGGAAAGTTATTAAAGTAAAACAAATAAAAATCTGTATTTGAACTTGGTCTAATTACAAGTCTTTTGGGGTATGTCTCTACCAGCATTCCATAAACTGAGTTTTTGTCCATTGTTCTTTGCAAAATAGCTCAAGCTCAGTCAGACTGCTTGGAGAGGGTCTGTTAAAAGTTGCACCATCCTCACACATGTATTTGTTTTAATCTAAAACTTTACATTTTGACTCTGAGTTAAATTTTTTCTTTTTGGAAGATTAACCTCTACCTCCAGTTACAAGTCATTTGCAGCCTCTAATAGGTTTCCTTTCAGTATTGTCTGGTATTCAGCTTCATCCAACTTACCATCAATTCTGGAAAACTTCCATATCTCTAATAAAGACAGCATGATGTTACCACTATCCTGCTTCAATGTAGGGATGCTGTATTTTCTGTATATAGACCAAAGTAATATTTTCTTGTCAAACTGCAAACAGGACTTCTTATAGCGTTTATTCAATCATGACTTGCCATTCCTGCCCTGTGAACACAAACTCAAATGGACACCTGAATGTTGAAAGAGTAACTGCATAAAACGCTGCACATAGTTTCCAGTGATCCAAATAAAGATTTTGTATTTTCTGTACTTTAAATAATTTCTGTGGACAAAGACAAAAAAACAACAAGAAATGTAGATCTACAGAATTTTGACGAAACTGAGATGATGTACAATTTCATCTGTAACTTTCTGTAAGTTCATCACTGCTGCTGTTGGCAGTGTACAAAACTCTTTGAGGTAAGGACTTACTCCCACATCCAAGTCACATAGCTTCCAGGCAGCTTGGGAACAAAAAGAATGGCATTATCCACATCACTGGCTCCAGAACGGCCAGCCTCAAACACTCCAAAGGGCCAGTGGAAGAAAGACTCAGAAAGACTAAGAATCAGACTCTCTTATAATACATAGCGTGGAAACAGAAGATGCTAAGGATGTGATAAAGATTCAGAGGTTGTGAAAAAAATATATAACTTAACTGGGCCAAGAAAAGAAAAAGGACCATAATCTTCATGTTGCTTTGGAATTGTGGATTGATAAATAAAATCTACAGATAGCCTACCTGCCTGAGTAGAACATTAGCGCCTGTGCAGTACCTCTGCCTCTGTTCTCCTCCTTTCAGCTACACCATTGACTTTGGGACTTAACAGTCTCAGTTCTCAGCAAAAAGGGCAGCTAACACCTTCAGGGTATCATTACTCAGTCAGTGGATGGGCCTGAAATGACACAAGGATAGAATATATCAGGAGAATCGGGGTGAAACAGCATGGGGAGACTGAAATGAACTTGATAGGCCTTTGCTAAAGTTACATGGGGTTGCTCAAGTCTCCAACAACATAAACATAATCCTTTGTAATCTCTCATAATTGTACACGGCTAAATTTGTGCAAAACTATAGCAACTCAGGTGTTTGAAGAATTAAGAAAAATGCTCTCCAGTATTATTTTTCTTATCACGGAGGTTGTCCTTAATGTACAGTCTCTTATTCTTCGTTCCATACACAGTATATATATATATATATATATATATATATATATATATATATATATATATATATATATATATATATATATATATATATATGTATATATATATTTACCTTTGTGTGATTATGCATGTTCCCACTCACCTTAACTTACTGCGGTTACACCAAAATTTCCCAACTGTGGGACTATAAAGAATATTTCTATTCTATTCTATTCTATTCTATTCTATTCTATTCTATTCTATTCTAATTCATGTTTGGACAAAAATTCTCCCTGGTTTTGCTGTGCTGCTGGAAGGCTTTTTACTTTTACTTCTTTACTTTTGGACAGTTATGATGAATAATTGCGGCAATAAGATATAGTGTTTTTACAACTAGGAGCATCTGATTAGCATCTCAAAATATAAAAATAGTACCAAAACTATTACCCCAAATTCCAGAAGTTGAAAAGGAGGCATCACGGAGGAGGAAGTTAAAATCATCACTTACATAGATCACAATGGGCAAAGTCCATATTGCACCTCTCTCTGCCCAGCTTTCTAACCATACAGCCAGATAGAGATTTAAAGAGGAGCAGCAAAAGCAAATATGATGGATTAACAGTGCTTACCAACAACTAATAGTGTCATCCAGGACATGTTATTGTGAAATAGTGTCTCTGCTGCCTGGATATTGAGCTGTTAACATGTCATGACAGTCATGAGAAGGTCATACAGCAACAGTCTTCAGTCAGAGGCTTCTTCAGATGCCATCCAAGACTGACTGCTACCAGATATCCTTCCTGGCCACAGCATCACCATCCACATCGACTCTTAGAAGAAGACTCTTAAAAGATACTTGGATGATATGTGTTACAACATTTAATTTCCTTTTGAGATAAATGAAATATTTTTCAATTTGAATTTATTGGATGATGGAAGGCAATTCAAGTAATACCCTAAACTCATGACAGAGAATGATCTCATCTATACCAAGTATTTTAACATCTTTACTGTCGTCTACATTGTCTCGATATTTTAAGTTATTTTTAAAGTAAAGCAAAGGATGCAAACCTTATATTTTTTTTACTACAGTATAACAATTATTTGTAGACAGGAAGCACTTGTGCAGGTTTTCATTTATCTTCCAAATAGAGAAAAAGATACACCAAACAACATATTAAAATTCAAATGTTTACTATTAAGAGAGTCAGTGGCACAAAAGTTAAACATGATTGCTAAGTGACATTGTGAGTTTACGGTATAAACAGTAGGGGGAGATGCAACATTCCTTATAAAATGTTGGAGAAGTTGACAAACAATTTTACGGGTGGCCACAAATAAATGATTTGAGGAGCTCTAAATTATTTATGAAGCAGTACATCGTTCAAGACAGACTGTCAAAAAGATGGAAGCACTCATCTTGAAACATGAACAGCTTTTACTACAGATTCCTAATTGTAGGTTATACAGTTACAAGACATTATCATTTTCCTATTCTTTAAAACGGTTTTCTTCACTCCTTAAACACTTTAAAACAAGTCCGGTAGATGAAATTTATTTTATTTTTGTGGAGTTAATCAATCAGTCTGAAATTAATCTTAAGAGGAAGGAGTGGTAGTCTTGCAAATTTACACTGTCTTAAAATAATGCATACAAAAATCTGATGGGGAAAAAAAAAATGAATGTGCTAACATACAAATTTTGTGTAATGTGTATAAAGTTAAAACCAGACGTTTACCTAGATGGCATAAAAAGATGGAAAACGTTTTTTCTCACTCTTGGAAATTAAATCAGCCTAAGCCCGTCTTCTTGTTTTTCAGCGAGTATTACTAAAATTATTTTAATTTTCTAAATGCCCGAAAGATGAGTGAGAGAGTGTTTGCTTACACAAAAAACCTGCAACTTTTAACAATTGAGAAAGCCAAGATTCTCATTTTATAGTTTGTAAACCTCTGATAGGTTTATCACCAACATTTGAGTTTGGCTCCAAATCCATCTGTTGATGAATTTATAGGCATTACCTGAGACCCACTGCTTCCCTCTGTGATATCATGGAAAGATGCTCAAACATGCTCGAATATTTCCCATTCATCTTTTCAGATTAAATGCTAGTATAAACAGCACAGGAATGTCAATCCATCATATTGTTAGAGAAGGGGGGCAAATTCTGCATCCCAAATATGAACATGTTTTATTGGGGAATGTGCACATTAGTTCTAAAACAAAAGCAAATTACTTTGTTAAGGTAGGGACTGAGGAGTGCCATACATGATGAAACAACTTCCTTACTGACATGGGCTGAAACACCACTCAGAAAGGAAGAAGCCATGACTCTAAAAGCAACATCAGGCACGTTTTGACTATGAGACCATTCCCAGAAATTTTCAATTAACTTTAATATCACATTTTCACTGTTCAACAAAGCCTTTCAGCAGAAGCTGAGCAATAACTCTTCCCTTTGCAGTACTGTCTATTGAGCTCTCTCCCCACAACTGGTCACAGTGACTCTATTTCAACACTAGGATATGGCCGCTACAAACTCCCTGGAAATGTTTAACTGTTACATATTTAATGGCAATTTTGCCAACACAGACCTCTATGTATTCTTGCCTTTACTACTACAGGAGGGTAGAGGAAAGGATGTACAGCTACAGTCGAGGCTAAAACAGGATTTCTCATCCCCAACACCCTATCTAAAAGATCCAGGTTAACGACAAAGTACTACCTTCCTAACAGGGCCTGTTTTATACCAAATTTAAACCCTGGTCTTTAATTGACTCTTGTAACCAGTGGAAATAAAGGAGATATAAAACCCTGGTTAGTGAGTACCCTATAACCTTAACCTGGTTCGTGGAAAGGTTCTAATAGTGGGAAAGTCAGATTAAAGTTTACAAATGAACTCAGTGATAAAGACCTAAAAGTGAAGTGTTTAGCCATGATGACCACTGCTAAAATTTTGAAGAAAAAAGGGAAGCTTGCAAGTCAGATAACACAATCCTACATAGGAAGTATGGGGGTGGTAGCGCTGCGTGACATCCCATTTATCAGCATAATTTCTTTAGCCACAAAGTAAGATTGATGAGGAAAGATCAATTTTCTAAACGGACAATGACACTACCACCAAATAAGTTATATAGTAGCTTCAGTACAATAATAGTCAGTATCTTCAAGTGGTCATCCCAAAGCTCTAATCTCATTAGAATAAAACTGGTGATCAGAGCTGAAAAGGTGTTTCTGAGGAAGGCAGCTTACGAATCTGTCTCAATTACACCAGGGACAATAAAAATTATTTTGAAATGTTAGTCTCATTCTCTTTCACCTCTGTGATGGTTTGGTCCAATTTATCCCAAATGTCACAATCTCATTTGGAAATGGAAGTTGATAAATCTCAACGTGATCTTTTGACAGTTCACAACAAAACACAGGAAACAGATAATGGCAAAATGCACGAATCAGCTGTTTCTGTGTTAAACTTATGCTGAATCTACAGTACAAATTTGATTGGGGAGGTAATTATCGGTAATTTCTCTAAATCTGCTTCCCCGTTTTACAACCCACAAAATCCGGAGCCCATGACTCTGGTGTTAGGCAAACAGAAATAACTTTGGTAATCCTAACTGACCCAAAACAAAATATTCAAGACAGTGGCCATATCATACAACAACTGTCTTGAAAGACATATAACTTACAGGTCCTTCTCCGAAAATTAGCATATTGTGATAAAGTTCATTATTTTCCATAATGTAATGATAAAAATTTAACTTTCATATATTTTAGATTAATTGCACACCAACTGAAATATTTCAGGTCTTTTATTTTTTTTTTTACTGATGATTTTGGCATACAGCTCAAGAAAAACCCAAAATTCCTATCTCAAAAAATTAGCATATCATGAAAAGGTTCTCTAAACGAGCTATTAACCTAATCATCTGAATCAACTAATTAACTCTAAACACCTGCAAAAGATTCCTGAGGCTTTTAAAAACTCCCAGCCTGGTTCATTACTCAAAACCGCAATTATGGGTAAGACTGCCGACCTGACTGCTGTCCAGAAGGCCATCATTGACACCCTCAAGCAAGAGGGTAAGACACAGAAAGTAATTTCTGAACGAATAGGCTGTTCCCAGAGTGCTGTATCAAGGCACCTCAGTGGGAAGGAAGTCTGTGGGAAGGAAAAGGTGTGGCAGAAAACGCTGCACAACAAGAAGAGGTGACCGGACCCTGAGGGAGATTGTGGAGAAGGACCGATTCCAGACCTTGGGGGACCTGCGGAAGCAGTGGACTGAGTCTGGAGTAGAAACATCCAGAGCCACCATGCACAGGCGTGTGCAGGAAATGGGCTACAGGTGCCGCATTCCCCAGGTCAAGCCACTTTTGAACCAGAAACAGCGGCAGAAGCGCCTGACCTGGGCTACAGAGAAGCAGCACTGGACTGTTGCTCAGTGGTCCAAAGTACTTTTTTCGGATGAAAGCAAATTTTGCATGTCATTCGGAAATCAAGGTGCCAGAGTCTGGAGGAAGACTGGGGAGAAGGAAATGCCAAAATGCCTGAAGTCCAGTGTCAAGTACCTACAGTCAGTGATGGTCTGGGGTGCCATGTCAGCTGCTGGTGTTGGTCCACTGTGTTTTATCAAGGGCAGGGTCAATGCAGCTAGCTATCAGGAGACTTTGGAGCACTTCATGCTTCCATCGGCTGAAAAGCTTTATGGAGATGAAGATTTCATTTTTCAGCACGACCTGGCACCTGCTCAATTGGCCTGCCAACTCTCCTGACCTGAACCCCATAGAGAATCTGTGGGATATTGTGAAGAGGAAGTTGAGAGACGCAAGACCCATCACTCTGGATGAGTTTAAGGCCACTATCGAAGCATCCTGGGCCTCCATAACACCTCAGCAGTGCCACAGGCTGATTGCCTCCATGCCACGCCGCATTGAAGCAGTCATTTCTGCAAAAGGATTCCCGACCAAGTATTGAGTGCATAACTGAACATAATTATTTAAAGGTTGACTTTTTTTGTATTAAAAACACTTTTCTTTTATTGGTCGGATGAAATATGCTAATTTTTTGAGATAGGAATTTTGGGTTTTCATGAGCTGTATGCCAAAATCATCAGTTTTAAAACAATAAAAGACCTGAAATATTTCAGTTGGTGTGGAATGAATCTAAAATATATGAAAGTTTAATTTGTATCATTACATTATGGAAAAGAATGAACTTTTTCACAATATGCAAATTTTTTTAGAGGGACCTGTATATGTATTTTTATATGGTGTATTTAAATATCTGCTTTTGGTTGGTGGTATTGCAAATATAAGATTAAGCTGTTTTTTTGTCAGACATTTTTGTCAATTTCTACAACTTAAGTTGTTTTAATGAAAGCAAAACATTAAATATCTTGGGTTAATTTCATCACTACTTTTTTAAAGTTGCATTTCACATCATGTCCCAACTCCCCACCATCTGTCCCCAGAGCGGGCCACACCCCTTGTGCACAGGATGCTTAGAGCCAGAACTGAGAGCCCGCTGGGGGCTTGTCTTCCCACCTCACTGGGTCAGTGACCAAACATTATAAGAGTAGTGGTATTTCACTGGTCGCCGAAGCCTCGAACTTATTCTACAACTCTCAACTTGTTCTGATTCAAATTTGGACTTATTTCACTCCAATGTCTTTGCTTTATTTCTTTTTCGGGAATTTTGCAAATATTTTGTAAAAGGAAAAGAAAAGATTGTTGTTTTTTATTTTGATTTTTATTTTGAGACATTTCTTCACATTTTAGGTTTTCTGCAAGGATATTGTCTATAGTATTATCACTTTGGAACATAAACAGCATTTTTAAAATGGCATTACCCTCAGCGTGGCTTATCAGCATTGCTGACAATGTTTTATTGACTCAAATCCATTTTAAACACTGAACAATACCAGCAGATTGTCAGTGACATTTGGTTTTATTTTTCATTTCTATGTCTTCCCTCTTTGAAGATATGTGAGGCCTTTCTTGATTATTTTAGTGATAAGACATTCTTGTTTTTTTAGACCATTTGATCGAAGGTGTAACAACATGTACAGTGGCTTGCAAAAGTATTCGGCCCCCTTGAACTTTTCCACATTTTGTCACATTACAGCCACAAACATGAATCAGTTTTATTGGAATTCCACGTGAAAGACCAATACAAAGTGGTGTACACGTGAGAAGTGGAACGAAAATCATAAATGATTCCATAATTTTTTTTACAAATAAATAACTGAAAAGTGGAATGTGCGTAATTATTCAGCCCCCTGAGTCAATACTTTGTAGAACCACCTTTTGCTGCAATTCCAGCTGCCAGTCTTTTAGGGTATGTCTCTACCAGCTTTGCACATCTAAAGACTGAAATTCTTCCCCATTCTTCTTTGCAAAACAGCTCCAGCTCAGTCAGATTAGATGGACAGCGTTTGTGAACAGCAGTTTTCAGATCTTGCCACAGATTCTCGATTGGATTTAGATCTGGACTTTGACTGGGCCATTCTAACACATGGATATGTTTTGTTTTAAACCATTCCATTGTTACCCTGGCTTTATGTTTAGGGTCGTTGTCCTGCTGGAAGGTGAACCTCCGCCCCAGTCTCAAGTCTTTTGCAGACTCCAAGAGGTTTTCTTCCAAGATTGCCCTGTATTTGGCTCCATCCATCTTCCCATCAACTCTGACCAGCTTCCCTGTCCCTGCTGAAGAGAAGCACCCCCAGAGCATGATGCTGCCACCACCATATTTGACAGTGGGGATGGTGTGTTCAGAGTGATGTGCAGTGTTAGTTTTCCGCCACACATAGCGCTTTGTATTTTGGCCAAAAAGTTCCATTTTGGTCTCAACTGACCAGAGCACCTTCTTGCACATGTTTGCTGTGTCCCCCACATGGCTTGTGGCAAACTGCAAACGGGACTTCTTATGGTTTTCTTTTAACAATGGCTTTCTTCTTGCCACTCTTCCACAAAGGCCAACTTTGTGCAGTGCACGACTAATAGTTGTCCTATGGACAGATTCCCCCACCTGAGCTGTCTCTGCAGCTCATCCAGAGTCACCATGGGCCTCTTGGCTGCATTTCTGATCAGCGCTCTCCTTGTTCGGCCTGTGAGTTTAGGTGGACGGCCTTGTCTTGGTAGGTTTACAGTTGTGCCATACTCCTTCCATTTCTGATTGATCGCTTGAACAGTGCTCCGTGGAATGTTCAAGGCTTGGGAAATCTTTTTGTAGCCTAAGCCTGCTTTTAATTTCTCCGTAACTTTATCCCTGACCTGTCTGGTGTGTTCTTTGGACTTCATGGTGTTGTTGCTCCCAGCATTCTCTTAGACAACCTCTGAGGCTGTCACAGGGCAGCTGTACTTGTACTGACATTAGATTACACACACACGTGCACTCTATTTAGTCATTAGCACTCATCAGGCAATGTCTATGGGCAACTGACTGCACTCAGACCAAAGGGGGCTGAATAATTATGCACACCCCACTTTTCAGTTATTCATTTGTAAAAAAAAAAATTGGAATCATGTATGATTTTCGTTCCACTTCTCACGTGTACACCACTTTGTATTGGTCTTTCACACGGAATTCCAATATACTTGATTCATGTTTGTGGCTGTAATGTTACAAAATGTGGAAAAGTTCAAGGGGGCCGAATACTTTTGCAAGCCACTGTAAGTTCATTGGTCTGTAGGCATCATAGCATCACCTCATGATAAAGCCCAGTAAGTAACCCCATAGTCATTCTAAAATATATCAAAGCTATATTGTGTTACAACCATGTTTTCCATAAAGAACATTTAATGAAGTCTGAATTTAGCAGAGGGGAATACAAATTTGAGGAAATTATGCTGTCAAAGCATCCAATGATTGACTGAAATCAAACACTCTCATTCTTTAAAAAGCGACTTGTCTAGCAGGTGGTCCATGAAGTATAAGCCAGTCTCTACACTGAGGACCAACCTCAGTCCACACTCATTAATGTGCTCCCCACCTCTGAACAGAAGAAAATCAATGCTTTGTTATTCTTCAGATTAAAACAACGATTCATGTACTCCATTCAGTGCAGACAATACATGATTTAATAGCATTAAAATCTGGAGGGTGCTTATTCAAACCAACAATTAAATCAAATCAAATCCCAAAGTGGTTTGACTCTGAATAAATGTGTAGCCTCTATGATGAAAATTGCTCTTGGTTTTCACCCTGACTTCATATCTGCAACATCTAGGGATTACAAAGTTTGCAGCAGAACAGCCAGCATGATTAATGAGCCATGAATGAGCAGGGCCTTCTGAACTTTGCCCTCCCATTAAAAGTGGAAAGAGAATCTGAAAGCTAATGATCTGCAATCTCAAATGTTCATCTTTCAGTTTGAGGCTCCTGGTTTAATCCAATTTTGACAAGTTTTAAGAGAGCAACATGGTGAAGTCACTTTGTATAAAGGCACATTTTCAAATGAAATAAAAATAAATTTAAGAGAACAAAAGTAGCTTTGTGCAACTGTATGTGCAGAAATAAAGGTGCATCTCAATAAACTAGAATATTCAATTCAAATCAAATCAGTTTACTTATATAGCACCAATTAATAATAGATGTCATCTCAATGCACTTTACAAGATAAATCTTTTCAATTCAATTGTACAAACATTCCAATCAGTTTAAAAGTTTTCTGTTTAAGGAATCCCAGCAGATTGCATCGAGTCATTGACTTGCAACATTCACTGTCCTCCAACAGTCTATAACCTATAGTAGCATAACTACAGAGATAGCTCAGGATAACCCAGCACGTTAGAATGAGACATGAGAGAGGCAGAGCCAGGGAGAACCATCTGTCTTGACTCTATTTTCCCCCTAACCAGCAAAGCTGTCGGCTACTAAAGCCTAGTTTATGCTTTTCTGTCAGCAAGTTTGCACCCACATGCATTGATGGAAACATTTTCCTTTTATACTTCTCCATCTGTGTGTCAGTGTTGCAAAGCAATTCTCCGCCAGGACAGCAAAGGGGGCAGACCTTTTCTGGCGGGTTTGCCTACCATTGCAGTGACATCTCTGGTCATGAGAGTTTATTTATTTCAGCTTGTAAACGCACAACCACTCAAGGAGCAATGGCCGACAGAGAGCGAGTTTAGATTGAGCTGGAAAGCTTTTTACTAGAGGTGCAGCTCATTGAATACTCTAAAAACACATGTAAACAAATAAACAGTGGTCTGTTTTGTTGTTCTCTACACCTCCTGGTGTTCAAAATCGCCAAAAGACCATGTTAAATAAACTGGACTTGACATATAAAGCATCTAGTGCCCAAAAGTAGCATTGACTACTAATTGCATCGTCTATAGAGCACCATGGTGGTGAAATGATCTTGGGCTGATGTTGGGCTGACCAATCCCAGATTTGCTCTCTCCGTTGTGTTCGACGGATTGTTAAAAAAATGGTGTCTAATCTGTCCGTCGTTGTGTACCTGTCGGAGAGCCCTTGCATTGACGGATAATAGTGCTGCGTGTCTCTGCTCCTTGAAGACGGAGAAGCATAAACTAGGCTTAACCCTCCCTCACTCATCCAAGGACTGGCTAACATCATTCTGTTTTGAACTATTAGCTTTATCAAAAAGGAAAGTTTTAAACCTGGTCTTAAGAGTAGACAGAGTGTCTGCCTCATGGACTAAAACTGGGAGCTGCTTCCACAGGAGAGGAGCCTGATAACTAAAAGATCTGCCTCCCATTCTACTTTTAGAAATCCTAGGAACTACAAGTAAACCTGCAGTCTGAGAGCGAAGTGCTCTGTTAGGAACATATGGAACAATCAGATCTCTGGTGTATGATGAAGCTGATTATTAAGGGCTTTATATGCCAGAAGGACGATCTTAATTTATATTCGGGATTTAACAGGGAGCCAGTGAAGGAAAGCTAAAACAGAAGAAATGTGATCTCTCTTTTTATATTCATTAGAACTGTTGCTGCAGCATTTTGGATCAACTGAAGGTTTTTAATTGCATTTTGTGGACTTCCTGATAGTAAAGAATTACAGTAGTATAGCCTTGAAGTGCATGGACTAATTTTTCAGCATCACTCCTGGACAGAATGTTTCTGATTTTAGCAATATTCCAGAGGTGAAAGAAGGAAGTCCTAGAATATCATCAAAATATTTTCTCTGCAGCAATTTAATTAAAAAAACTGACACTCCCATATCTAGAATTAATACATAAAAAACAATAGATTTCTAGCATTTATTTTTGGTCATTTGATGGCTTCTTGAATACAGCACTCTAAATAATTAGCTTCTTTAGCAATGACCTTTTGTGGCTTTCATTACCTCTGAAAGGAGTACGGGACTGTCTGCTGGACAACCATCAAGTCAGCTCTCCCTAATGGTTGTGTGGGCTATAAAAAGGACATAATGTGCCTAATCAATTGAGTTTTGCTTTATTAGAATTACAGAAATAAACACATTTTTCAATGGTATTCTAAATTATTGGGATGCAGCTGTATACTGTATATGCAACACTAAATAATTACCAAAACACCATCCAAGTCAGTTAACTTTTTAAATTGTATTTTCTTTTATGCAAAGCCATGTATATTTAAAATCCATGTCCTTATTGGAAGAAGAATGAGATGAAGTCTTTGTAGCTCCTTATGGAGGCAGCTGTGACTTAACTAATATATTCAGGCTCCTCAATTGTTTCTAGTCAGTATGAATGAAGTTTGGTGTTGGAAGGGCAGTAACACCATTACACTAATGTCATTTAATAATGCAGTGTTAGACTGCTTGATAAAAGATTTGAATGATTATATGCATGAAATGTGCCTATTTTAAAAATCTAACACCTTGTGCAGTTCCCGAAGTGTAAACGTTTAAAAAGTATCATCAGGATGAAGTATGAAAATAAATGCAAAGTTGTTTGGCAATGTTATGTACTAAATTATCAGTGTTATACTGTCTCGCAGATGTTTATCTTTTGTAGTTTAAATGCACTCATTTTTATTAGCATGGGTTCCATGGGGTTTCCTAAACAGCTCTAAAGCTGTTAACCCAGCCATAATGCTCCTCTGGGAAACTGCTAACAACACTCCCCAGATTCCCAGAACACAGTTAAGTGCAGCCTAAAACTGTATATACTTTCAGAATAGATGTTAAAATTAGGCTAATGATGCTGTAGGTGGCTCATTTAAAACAAATTTGATATGAAAGAGTGCCAAATTGTGAGTGGTTGAGTCCCTTGAGAACTAGTCACAAGTGTTTTGCTGCAATAACTGTTAATATGATGGGAAACAGTCATTTTGTAAGATCAGACACTGCCCTCACTTTCACAGTCAAAAATTGTCCCTGAAGACATTAAATATAATTTTCATGTCTACAGGCACTGCACAAGGATAGATCTTTTCTTCAACATGATCACGTAGATTCATGTCTTCATAACTCATATAATTTAACCATAGCTTGATAAAATTGTCCCTTGCTTAAACAAGAATTATACTGGTTAACTCTAGGTGGGTCCTGTCCAAAGGAGGTGAGTTTATTTGTGCTGTTAGAGAAAATCTGTTTGTGACTAAAGCCCGCAGGTATGAATTATGTGGAAGCCTGTTGAAGTCCTGCTTTTCTTCCTTGAGACTCTAGCTTAAGATCCAAATCTGGTTCCGTCAGTGTGCCCCAGGGCAGCTGTGGCTACAATGTAGCTTACCATCACCAGTGTGTGAATGTGTGTGTGAATGACTGAATGTGAACATCAACATCAATTTTAAGTGCTTTGGGGTTGTCAGGCCTAGATAAAGCGCTATACAAGTACAGGTCATGTACCATTTTTCATTTCACATATATCCTGAGAATAGGCAACAGTTTCCTGCTATTTAGAAAACTCAACTCAGATCAATATAAAAAAAATGTTTTTACATCGTACCAATTTACAGAAAATGTCATCTCAAGGCCCTTTTAAAACAGACAATTTGAGAAATATATAATCAACTAAAACCAAAATCATGCAAGCTTATAGACTATATTAATAAAATTTTTATTTGAGCTTAGTTATTATACACTGCAGTCAAATTCTGTTTATAATGCAAGTTAGTAAAATGTTGTCTCAGGAAACCCAGCCAATTGCATCAAGTCAGTGACTTTGCAGAAATCCACCCTCCTTAGTAAAAACGTGTCCACAGTAGATGATTGATGCATTGTATTGGTAACTTTG
Organism: Valencia hispanica; assembly: GCA_963556495.2. Lineage (NCBI taxonomy): Eukaryota > Metazoa > Chordata > Actinopteri > Cyprinodontiformes > Valenciidae > Valencia > Valencia hispanica. The sequence continues at coordinate 45,010,494 of OY747701.1, forward strand.
CAATAATACCTCCTCCTAAGCAAGCATGTGGTGACAGTGGATGGCTGACTGCATAGAGCCATCAACATTGTGGCAACCACACCTCCTAATCAATCATGAGGCAAAATAAAACAGTTGATTATGTCAATTTTCCCAGCAATCACCTTTTTCTCAGTGAATGGTTTATTGCACTGTGTCGTTGACATGGCAGCAATCTCTTATCCTAAGTACACGTATAAAGGAAAAGGAAGGGCTCTCTTAACAGGAAGAGACGTCTAATGGAACCAGTGTCAGTGGCAATCTGCTGGGAATTACTTGTGGTTTAAGAGAAAAAAGACAAACAGTCATCATGTAACCCACTTAGCTACTAAGTGCTTGCAAACTAGATAAGTAGGACATTTGATAGGTCACCAGCCTTGAATGTTAATAGGCAGTTCCGCATTGCCAATGCACAGCTGAGACAGTTTCCAACCCATTCATCATTACATAGACCTTCTACAACCACCTAAATAATATAACTTTTTCCAAATATCACCATATTGACAGATTTTAAAACAATGGAATGACCAAACTTGGACTTTTGTTATAAAAACTAATAATTATTTAGAAGTGGGAAAACATATTGATAGAGATGGTAAAAAACACAAAATTCCTGGTTCTTATTCACCTTATGCATTCTACTTGTAGTACTTTTACCACATTTTAAGAACAATACGCATTTCCTTTGCTGATACCCAGCCATGGCAATAAATTATCTTTTGGACTGTATTAAAAGACATATAAGCCACTGCAATAGAGCTGATTACCTGCAGACAACCTACCTACCTGAGGGGAACATCGGTTTCTGTACATTCTGCAGCATCACCACATTCAATGCCTACCTAGTAGGAGTCTTACATGACAGAATATCTAAATCAGGGTGGAATTGAGGCAAGATAAACCGAACTTACTTTAGTGGGGTTGCTCAAGCCTGCAACTCCATCACTCTACAAAGTAAAGGATCAAAAAAACAAAGTAAAAAATGTCCATTGTAGTAAATACTGTGAAGATAACCAGTAGAGCCTAAAGGTAAGGGCAAAATATCTAATCATTTAGCACATATTTTCATTTAATTGTATTTTTATTTTAATGTTATTAAAACTGACAAGTGTCAGGAATAAAAGTGACTATTAAAAAGTAATTAAGATACAATTATTTTGTTAGAACCTCTTTGTCAAGTATTACAGCTTTAATTAGTTGGTGATGACTGTCAGCTCCCTCATTGAAAATATTTACTCATTTCAATTCATGTTTAAATGTAAAGGTATTATTCCTATTAAAGAAAATAACTGTGGTTTAGTTAAGGTCTGCAAGAAGCTTAATTGGGCAGTATTTTCTGTTTGGAGTTATCAGGTTCTTCTTTTCTCCACTGGTAAACAAAGTGTAAAGTCGAAAATCATGCATGTCTGGTCATTTCTTGCTTCGAGTAGTAGTGCTGTAAGGGTAATTGTGCATGATTATGTGGGTATGCGTTTCCATCTTGGTCCTGTGATAGACTGGTGAATACTTATTCTGTCTTACACCCGTTGACTGATAGTTAACCCTGTACGGCAAAACACTGGATAAATACTGGTCAATCAAGTCATAAAGCAGATAAAACTTTATAGTTACTGCACAGCTGCAGCCATGTTAAAGAAAACAATGTACTCACTTTTATCAAGCCCTGAAATATTTCAGGTGAGCTGTTCACAGAATAACAGACAAAACAGATGCAGCTTTGCCTTAAACCAACGTTGCAGGGAGTCTGATTAACAATTATTACAGCTTACTGGAACTAAACAATGCAGGCAACTCAAAATGATGGGTCATAAAAGCCAGTCAAGTCAGACATCCAGAGCTAGGCGAGGCTGTCAGGAGGGTTGCCAAACCCATCATGAAACAAAATTGTTTCCATTTATGCAAAAGACTGATGTCTAACATGTGGTAGAAAACTAACACTGCAACCTTCTGTGAAACATGGTGGCGCCAGCATCATTTTGTGGGGATGTTTTTTGCAGCACGGACAGGGAAGCTGCTCTGTTAATAGAAAGATTTATGAAGTTAAATGGAGGACAACCATGGAAGAAAACCTGTTACAGAATACAAAAGACTTAAGGGTTCACCTTACAGGGGGACAACAACCCTACAGTCAGAGCTACAGCAGAATGGTTTAGAGCACATGTGCCTCACGCCATACCTGTATCAAACTAAAAGTCTTTGACAAGACTTAAAAGTTGATGTTCACAGTTGCTCTCAATCCAATCTGGCTGAGACTTAGCTGCTTTACAAATAAACTTTCCATTTTTGGATGTGCAAAGATGGCAGGAACATAAGCCATAAGATGTTCAGCCATAAATGCAGCCAAAGGTGGTTCCGAAAACTATTGACTCACTGGGGCTAAACACAAAGACAAACTTTTCAGATTTTTATCTTAATATTTCTCAAATCATGTAATTTTCTATCGACATGCCTATTATGCATTACTTTGTTTGTCCATCCCTAAATTTCCAAATATATTGAAAATTGAGATTGTAAAATGACCGAATGTAAAAAGGTCCATGTGTTTGAATAGTTTATCAAGACATTGTATTTTACCCTTTTCAGTTGGACAGGAAATTTACTATATTATATTTGAAACCAAATAGGAACATTGCTATTCTGAAAGACCAAATTACAGAACATAAAAGCTTGCGGTTTAGTTGCAGCACACAGTGATGGACTTGATTATCAATTTGTCAATCTTAAAGCCTGGCAGGATAAAAATGCTCCAACAAAATTGAAAGATCAGTCAGAAAAGCCCAAAGTCATTGCTTTATCCACACAGCGCAGCAGAAACACTCATGTGGTCATTACCAATTTGCAGACAGCTACACAGAGACAAGATGAGCTGATTTATTATGAACTATATGATGCGTGACATTGAATTTACTTTGTAACCATTAAGTTTTCTGTTATCCTAAGGCACTCCCATCTCACAGATTATATAGGTTTCATGAAAGAAAGTGACATGGAGCCACTACGGTAAAGCAGTGGTGAGGATTATTGCAACATAAAAAGCATATCCTGGCACTCCAGCTCTCTCTCACTGTCTGAAAACACACTAGTACAGGTTGGCGACTTTGAAGGAACAATATTTGCTAGAAGCCTAAAAAATAGAAATAAATCTTTCCAGAAATATAGTTTTTGCATTTCAAGGATTAAACACTTGATTTTAAAGTGAAGTTTTAATATAGTTTATAGTTTTAAATGACACTGGATGGACAAATTACCATATGTAAAAAGGCCTTGTTTCGTCCATTTTCAACTCCGGTCTCACCAGTTTCCCCTTGTTGAAAAAAGGAAACCCTACAACATGATGTAGCAACCCCATCAATGGGAATGGTTCCAATTTTGGTCTCATCTTATCGGAACACTTTCTTCCACGTCTGCTCTGTTTGTCTGTCTTCTTGCCACTCTAACAAAGAAGTCAGATTTGTGTGCTGCATGATAACTAGTCGTCCTTTTGACGGACACCCCAACCTGAGCTGTTACTCTATGCAGCTCCTCCAGTTATCATTTGCTTTATAGCTGTGTCTGTGATCAATACCCGTTCTGGTCCATCAGTGAAGGTAGATAGTCTTGGTAGGTTTACAATGCTACGTTAATGTGTTCATTATCGGATGATTTGAAAAGATTGGGATATTGCTTTATAAAGAATGACTGAACAATGAATAAATGGATAGTGAGATGGATGCATGGATGAAAAAGTATATATAAGAAGAATGGCATAGAAAATATTATTTTTCCATAATCTATGTTCTTTTCTCAAGCCCATGCGTCCATCATCTATACTCTTATCCTTGTAGCATCTTGGGGGTGGGGGAGTTCATCCTGGACAGCAACAGTGCCTTGCAGACCTGAAGAATACTTCAGTTTCATTCTTCTCGATGGTCTTCTGGACAGTTTGACCAGTCTTTTTTGAGACAGCCTGGATGATTTTCTTTACTAATCTATAGTACTTTCGGACACCTTAGTTCATCAACTGTAAATGTTTGAAAAATAAAAGATAAAAAAAAATACTTGACATCAGTTTGCCTGGGGGTCAGTGAAAAGACCAGCAAATTCATAGTAGCTACTGCCCCCCGGCTCTCTCCTTATGACACCAATGCTCTGGTTACTGTATGTCTCACACAGTCATGACGATGAAGTAAATGTAATGGTATAATTTTAAAATGGCTTTTTCTAAAAAATAAATATATCAAACCTATTGCACATTGTAGAAAGTTTAAATCTTTAATTTTATTGCATTTTGATATAGAAAATGAAATAGAAATAGGAATAATTAGTTATATAAAATCACAAAAATGATTGAAGATTTAAAAAAATCCTGTATTATTGATGGGTTTCTGTTAAAGTGAGTGGTGCTAAGATTTATAAAACTTTCAAATCACTACAAAAAATTTATGAAATGAATCAAGGATGAAGAGATGAGCGAATTCTCTTGTAATAATACTCTTCATTGTATGCCTTTTTACCAAAGAACATCAGAGGTAATTTGAGGACAGCGTACAGCTCAGACTTCAGCAAATTATATGATACGTTGTTTTATACTCAGGCTTTCTTGGCATCGACTACTGGGCTGAAAGTTTTGCCAGAGTCGGCCATGAAAGCTTCAATCTCCTCCACTGTGCGAGGCACGCAGGTCAGCAGCTCTATACCATTGGCTGTCACTGCAATGTCATCCTCAATGCGAACCTGGACAAGACAGATAGTGAGGTCAGTACACAAACTCAGTATATTTTCTTTAAAGTCTCTGAATGAAAACATTCATCTTACATATAGAACACTAAATAAAGTGTGAAACTATCAGAGTTTAGCAAACGAGAACCATCCAGCCACAATAAAACAACTTTACAGTCAGTGATTTCCCATTGATTCATTACCAAGAGACGTTAACATATAAAACTCCACAAGCTCACTGACCCCTCCAAAGCCTCTGAAGCGGGCCAGCACTTGGCAGTTGATGAAGCAGCTTTGAACAGCGTCAGCAAGGGCATTGTCCAGCAGGTGGTCTATGAAGTATATCCCAGGCTCCACAGTGAGGACCATCCTCTCCTGCACCAGGCGACCCATACGGAGACTCCTCAGTCCGGGCTCATTAACGCGCTCCACCCCCTTCAACAAGAGTGTTTTGGTTTGTTAGATTTTTTTTAAAAGATACAACAACAAATGATACAACTCTATTTATGCATACCTATATTTTACGAAAATAGATTCAGTGAGCCACCAGATGTTCTACTGTTGTATGCAAAAAAAATATTTATAGAGATGCACCAATGAATTGGCCAGAGATCAGAATTTGCCAATTTCCACTTGATCTGCTCTGATCAGAATCAAAACTACGTTCCTAATCCCCAAGGGATATCCTGTTTTTTTAGTACAACCCAGTTGAGAGAAACAGAAACACAACACATAGACAGACAGGATACGGGTTGACTGTGGTAGTTGCCAGCACAAGCGGCACTCCATATATGCAGATGAGAAGGGTAACATCAGGTCAGGGTTCACAAGGTGGACGAGAAAAAAAAAAAAAAAGAGATAAGCATCTCGGTACTCTCCTGATGAGGGTAAGGGGTGGAGGTGCTTGACAAAAAAATTAAATTAAATTAAAAAAATAACACCCCAGTACATAGTAAGCAGGAAGCAGCAGCAGGAAGAAGCATTGGGGGGGGGGGTGGCGGGGGCATATTGAGATCAAGGAATGCGTGTGTGTCTGTGATTGCGTGTGTGTGTCAGTAATAGTGAATAGCACTCAGTCCCATGTAGGTAGCAGGGGAGGGTGGGGCCAAGGAGCTACTGTCGGCATTATCCTCCTGGGGAGCTTTTGTTTGACAGGGAGCCAAATTATAGATAGCAGTGATTGTTTTGGTTTCAGGCACGAGCTCTGTTTTGTCTGCCTTAAAGTCTTTCAGCTGTCTCATGGCCGAATCAGGGGGTCAGATTCCACCAAGCCGGGCTGAAAGTTTTTCCAAGTTGGTTCCCATTCCACATATAAGTTCCGACATCGCAGCCAACCTGCGGCTTAGTTCATTTAACGCTTGAGTCTGAGTACTTAAAGCCCGACACATCCCTTCGTGTTGGTCAGGCAGCATCCCAATTGCTGCAGACACTTGTTGAAGTTGAAGTTTGCAATACACCAGGAATCCACCTGCTCCAAACAGCAAAAACCCGGATACCATTGCTCCAATTATATAGACATCTTCCACTTCCTCGACGGACAGCAACGACATAATCTTCTACTTTTCCCAGGAATCCAATTTGTTACTGCCCGGAAGCGTACCGCATTGACAAGAGGCTTCCCAGGAGCCGTCCTTCGATTACAGAAAATTTGATCCATAGCATTCAGAGACCATCTGACTAAATCCATGGTAAAGACAGGTAAAACATTCGAGGAAAAATGCAGAGAGGTGCTCCAGATAGATGTGACAAGACAAGAGCAGCAGGCAAGACAGAGACGGACACAGAGAGGAGGAGGGAGCAGATATGTGACAGTCCTCGCCAAGAGCAGGAAGAGGGGAAAAAAAAGATCGGCAGGTCAAAAAATGAAAAAAATTATTTTTTTTCTTTTTTCATTAAAACTAAGAACTTCTAGCATATTCAGTCTATGAAAGTATCAACGAAAATCACCTACTTTAATACACTTTGTTTTGAGTCAGATAAAGGTTGGAGACATATGATCTGATATAAAAATAGGAAAAAGCTTGTAATTCTATTTTATACTGGATTAAAAATTAGTTTTCATGTGTCACAAAGGGGTACAAAATATCCCAATCTTTAAAACTAGGGAACATTGAAGGCTGGAGTTCACTATCCAATATGGCTACGTAACATAAAATACACTGAAATGTGCAAAGCACACACTTTTTATTAGCACTTCTGCCAGTGTGTTATGACATTAAACTACAGTAAAAAAGTGCAGTACAATATCTACATGTGGATCTAATTAAATTAGAAACATTTAATTAATCAAATTCAAAAACAGAAACTCACATTATATAAATATTACACACAATGATAAATTTAAAGCATATATTTGTGTTAAGTTTGATGTTTGCAACTGTTTGACTGAGAAATCTTTGTGTGGGCCATAATATGACCATAACAACATTTCTGTAACATTCTAATTTTCTAAGAAACCGAATTATGGGTTATCATTAGCTGAAAGCTAGAATGATGCAAATAACAAAAAATTATAAAAACATATTACTCTATAAGTAAAGAATTTCTACACGTTTTTCTTTATCAATACAGTTACTGAAATACATTTTTATGAAACAAAGATGAAGCCCGGAATGAAAATGTTTGTCAAAAGTTAGTTTCATCACATCAATCTAAAACCATAGATAATTACAAAAGTTGTAAAACCTAAAAATTTAGTCAATTTAATTCAAGCAAAATTTTAACAATCCATTCAAAGTACAACCTTTTCAAACAAATTCCTTCTGAAGAGCATTAATTAATGTTTGTTATCACTTTCGTTCCCACATTCGTTCCCCTCTCTGTTCTACATGCTTGGTTTTATTGATGACACTTCAATATTTACAGAACAACAATACAGCTCTCGTCTTCCTTGTTGCAGCTCAGACTACAGATTTTGATGAGGATCCAATGAGTAAACAGATGTTTGGTGTTCTCCTCTTACCTCTGGGTAACCTCCCACATCGTGCACGTCGATGCCCAGCAGGTGTCCCAGGCCGTGGGGCATGAAGACAGAACCCAAGTGGACCTTCAGCATGTCCTCAACATTACCATGCAGGATGCCAATCTTCACAAGTTCCTCTAGGTGAACTTTGTCAGCCAGACGGTGCATGTCAGTCCATTTCACACCTTCAAAACAAACATCTTTTTGTTATTATTATCACTACTCGATCAAGAGTTCAGTTAGACCATTCTATCACAAAACAATATAGACATCCTCCAAACTCTGTCAAAGTACGTAGGGAACTGTGTGGTAGAATTACACCTTCTCTAGTGGAACTAGAGGTGAGGGGGTTTTGGGGGATAGTTGTTTGATTGCCAGAGCTGTTGTCACTAAAGTTTAGTGTGATGGAGAGGATGAGGTTTTCTCTAAGGCAAGATTCATACCTCTCAGACTGTCTTCTAGTCCTCACATGAATTCAGTCAGCTATATCTGCCCCCCTAAGGGTCCTTCCAGATGACCATGTGCTGACCTAAATTTTTGTGACTGCTTACTGTGCGTGCAAACAGGAGTGATTAAACTCTCCTTCAAATGCGAATAGACAAAACAAGTGGCTAGAAGTCTGAATAATCTACCATACATGTCCAGCACAGGGTGGTGGCCTTGCTCTTTAAAGGGCATATACAGTCCCTTTCCAAAAAATTAGAATATCATGGAAAAGTTTATTTATTTCCATAATTCCATAACAAAATTTAAACTTCCTTAGATTATAGATTCAGGGCCCACAACTTAAATGATTTAGTTATTTATGTGTACATAATTTGGGCTTCCAGCTCATAAAACCCATGAAAACAGGAATTCATAAAATTAGAATGTGAAGAATTCACAATTTACTTCTTAGTTTTTGAAAGAAAAAAGAAAAAAACGCACATTAAATCAATCAAAATATGGTACTTCTGTTTCTGCAGGTTTAATGTTCTTTAACTGTGTAGAATCTGATTCAGTGGTTGGAAGATGTGCAGAGTGCCTTGATTTAATTGATCATCTTAAGGAATGGTTTCTCCCTATCTTTAACACTTTAGGAATACTTTTCAGCATTTGAGTCCCAGAAGAACTTAGAAAGAGTCTCATGATATTAGGCTGAGTACACAAACATTACCACTAAATCAATTCAACTGTGGTATGGAGACAACACAAACAGCATATGGCTCTGCTCAGGTGCTGAGGAAGCCCCGGTTGATAGAGAGCAGCCTTCAGCTCTTCTGGGTTGTTGGGCGTTTCCCACACTCCTCCTGACAATACTCTACAGATTCCTATGGGAAGTTTGTGGACAAGCAAGTATGGAGATAACATGGTCATTAAACTATTCATTTGTACTTTAGGGAGTGTGGGCAGGTGCCACGTTCTGCTGGAAAACAAAATCAGAAAATAGAAATAAGGGAAGCATGAAACGTTTCAAAAAAGTTCAGGTAGACAGGTTACCTTCTGTGGCCGACCTACCTTTTTTATTGAACTTATGTAATAAAGAGAACTTTGTGTTTTCATTAGCTGTAACTCATATATCATCATAAACATTCACAGAAATAAATGCTCAAAATAAGTAAATCTGTGTGTAATTAAGCATAAATACATTTTCTGTGATAATCTAATAATTGAGATGCATTTGTATTGTTTACTATTATAAGTTTTTCCTTAGGATCCCACACTATTGATTTGGGACCCCAGTCAGCTCCTGACTCCACCTTTGGGAAGCACTGTGTTACGTTGACACCAGTTGAAATTGCTGAACATTTTGCAAACAGTCAATCATACCCTAAGTCAGTTTAAAGAGGTCATCACCAGCTAGGATAAACAGATGTGTTTTGTCAAAAGGGAATTAGTTAAAATTATTTTCCTAATGCTTCACTGAGCCCTGAGGAGTTTTATGTCGCTTTTTTTAGACCCAGGACAGCAGAGCAGATGCTCCACGTTTCTCTGATAGAGAAAAATGGGAAAGAAGCAGTAAACGTGTAAGGGTGCATTGTTATTCGTTTGAACTCGTAATCAGCTCTACTTCACGATTCCTCATTAGTCTTACTTTTTTTTACTTTTAGCTTTAATTAAGATTGTATGTTGGATTCATACTGTGGATATATTGTTCATCAAAATTGTCAAAAGAATGGAAATAAAATGGGGAAAAAAGGTTTGACTAGGATGTTTCAGAAGTACTGGAGAGTAATATGAAATGTCTGAAGAATTTTTGTCATTAATTGTTTCTAAAATAATAAAAAAAGTAACATTTTACCACACTTTTTCTCATTTTGATTTTTTTGGTTCACATGTTCTTCATATCACTGAAAATAATGACCTGGTCTGAGGGCAGCCATGACGGTGCGTGAGGATTTTAGAACCGCCTCATAGATAGCCCTCTGGTCTGCAGTGAACTTTCCGTTGGCCGGGAAGGAGCAGGTTATATCTGAGGAGTAGCAGTAGTACTCTCCACCCATGTCAAACAAACTGCAAGGGAAAGCAACATCACAACTCATTAATTTGTTCCTGGTGCTTCTAAGTTTCTAGTGTTGCGAAACTTGGTAGTAAATACAATAAAAGAACAATACAAAGACAACTTGAGGCCATTGTCTTAAAATAATTTTTGGAATACTCCTAAGACAAATTACTACAAAAGTCTGCTCACCACATGTCTCCATCTTCAATTGTCTTATCATTTGGAGCCCCAGCATGACCATAGTGGAGGACCGAGGAATTATTGCCCCTGGCGGGAAGAATTAAACAAATTCAAGGAAATTACACAGCTTCAACTCTCATTAGAGCTCACAATATCTCGAGTTATTAAAAAATATGGTCATATTATATATAAGTCACAAGATTACCCAGTATCGTTTGTATCGATATAAATATACCAGTATGTCTTCTTCCCTCCCCATCCATTTCTTGTTACTTCACCTTGCTCCGCCTCCATTCCTCGCTGAATGCATCTACAGTAACTACCAACCCCACTGCTACACAGTCTGGAAGGCAGCGACAGCATAGAAACGGACGAAGGACCAACGGAAAGTATTGAAGAGGAGCCGCTGGTTAGCACCCGAGAACTACGAATCTTTACCACCTTTTACAGCAGCAACGCAAAGAACACCGCAAAGAGTGTGTAAAACTTCGTTCTGGCCAGAAAACGACACTTTCCCAGCCTCCTCCTGGGAAAGTCAAAACAGGAAGTTTCCTGGGTTGGCCATTGGGAGGATCGGTTTAACCACTTTGATGATCCTGCTGTATGTTTGTTAGTGTACGTGAGTGAGGTATCTTCCTTTATAGAAGATCTTTATGCACACTACTGGAGCTGCTGCACCTAAGGCTGATTAGCACCTCTTGCTGCTGTGCTTGATTCTGGAAGGTTTGGAAATATTCCAGAATGTTTTTATGTCAAATATTTTGATACTGTTTGCTATCAGATGTCAGCAGCTCTCTTCTGCTTTGAAAGGAAGGCAGCCCAACGTCCAAATATAGTGTCGACACAGCGCCTGATAGTTTGAGGTATTCATAAATATAATAATTTTCTCATCCACGTCCCACCCAGATTAAAGAAACTTCCACCTGGACCTGCTAAATTTAAATTATGTATTTTTCACCCGTTGCAGGACTCTGATTTCAGCAGTTGCAATTAAAATGTAATTGGCTCAGCCGCCCAAATAGTCAACAATGAAACTGATTTTTCCCTGTTACAAAGAAGAAAAAAAGAAAACAAAGAAGAAAATCGAGCAAATATCGCAAAAAAAAAAAAACAATGAACAGGAGAAGGCATGGGGGAAACTGACTGAAATAGTCAGAGGAAGATAAGGGTTTCATTTTTATGCTCATCCACCCTCCAATGATTTTGATCTATTTTTTTTCCCTGACCGTCCTCAGCAACTTCATTTTATTCTTTATTTTGCTCATATCATTAAACACAAACTCATATGTTAAATTCAAATTCAAAATTCAAAAATACTTTATTGATCCCAGAGGGAAATTAAGTGTTGGTATAGCTCATATAATTGTTATATCTTATGTTGTTATACTACTAATAACATTATTTTGATTAAAATTGTGGTTTCACTTAAAAGGCCTCTCAGAACCAAGCTCCTGGGCTGAATTTCAATATAATCCCCCCCATGACCCAAAACAGTATTTTTTAATAGCGGAGCTATAACTATTATGGTTCAGAAGAATATAACTTCATTTTATTCAAGAAAGTAATATTAATATATGCCAATACTTTATTTTTGACACCATTTCTAATGTACGTCTACTGTATGTCAATAAAAGTGCCTGTGTGACATTTGAGATATGTAGCTTAGATTCTTAATTGCTTGTTGTCAATAATTTTTGGGAAGACTAAATATCTAGATATATATCAAAAATCGGAAAATATTGAGATATAACTTTTGGTCTATATCGTCCAACCCTAACTCTTGGGCACAAAATTATTCTACTACAATATAGAAAAAGAAGTGAAATGTGATTATTTAATCCCATCTCATGTTTTAAACTCAAACTCAAAACTATGGCATAGCCAATGATTCTGAGATGTCAAACCAACCCAAGGTCTTAAACACATGAAGAGCATACGACATTATCAGATGTTAGGCTGAAATTATTTTGTTTTGACTGCCTGTCCAAATTTGATCATGGATTAAATAAAATGGTTCATAAATAATCATAACTTTAAAGACTAATAATTGATTGTGTCAAACTTTGTGGCTACTCTGTCAATTCAAAGATTGTAACATTGCTTGGATTAGAAAATAGATTGTTCCCTGGAAATGAAACCCTTTACTTCTTCAGACTTTTGATGAGTTTATGACACGGATTTATTTCTAAGTTTTCAAATAGTTAAATGTAACCTAACTTGGTAACAAAAATAGTTTACATGCACAACACCCTATAAGAAAAGCATGATAAACATGGCTTTAGTACGAGAAGGAATAGAATGTTACTAAAGACAAACGTCATCAAGTAAAAATGCAGAAACTAAAAAGGTAATTTAAAACATAATTCATAAAGGCTCACGTTCCACAGATGCAGGTGTATGAGGTGTGGCGCATTCCACCTTTGGAGTAGCAGTAGTGCTGGAACAGACTAAAGAAAAACACCACACTAGCAGTAAGAAAGAAAGTAAACAATTTATGCACAGTCATCTTCAGTGAAAACAATGTTTCATCTACATGACGTTGGACTTACTTTATGGTCAAGAACCTCAATGACTTACAGTTCTTGGAGAGATTATAACAACAGAAGAACTGGTAGCTAATAATTTTTTGTCTCTTTCCATACAGTGAATGCAAAAGAGAAAGACAAACATGTGCTTAAAATTTCACAGCAATCTATCAGTAAATGGTCACAAAATAGTCAAGAGGTATTGCACTTCCATGTATTTTCAGCAAAGGCAGAGTAGCAGATCCACTGATAAACGACAAAGTTACACCTTACCTCTCCATTTCATATTCTTTCTTTCCAGGTTTGACATTTTTCATCACCTACAATAAAGGGAAAAATATAATTTATTATAAAAACTATAGTCAGACGTATAAAGAATTTATTATTATAAAAACCTTAGATGGTTAAAATAATGTGAAAGTAATACCTGTGCCCCCTGCATGCACAGAAACCCCTAAACCCTTTATTTTTATTTTGTGAACATGAAGATAAAACTGGAACCTTAACACTACAAAACAGACAAATACAAATCAAAAATAGCAAAAACTGACATTTTAGGAGGTCTTTGTGTGTTCTGGCTATCTGGTGATTCAATCAAATTTGGAGAAAAAAACTTTGATTTTCAAGTGTATCAAAATATCTCATTGAAAACATGAAATATATATAAACTCAGCAAAAAAATAACGTCCCTTTTTCAGGACTGTGTATTTCAACAAATAACTTTACAGATCTTCATTGTAAAGGGTTTAAACAATGTTTTCCATGCATGTTCAATTAACCATAATCAATTAATTAACATGCACCTGTGGAATGGTCGTTAAGACCTTAACAGCTTACGGAAAGTAGGCATTTAAGGTCACAGTTCTAAAAACGCAGGACACTAAAGAGACTTGTCTACGGACTGTGAAAAACACCCAAAGAAAGATGCCCAGGGTCCCTGCTCATCTGCGTGAACGTGCATTAGGCATGCTGCAGGGAGGCATGAGGACTGCTGATGTGGCTAGGGCAAAAAATTGCCATGTCCGCACTGTGAGACGCCTAAGAAAGCGCTACAGGGAGACAGGGAGACAGGAAGGACAGCTGATCATCCTCGCAGTGGAAGAACACGTGTAACAACACCTCCACAGGATTGGTACATCCGAATATCACACCTGCGTGACAGGTACAGGATGGCCACAACAACTGCCCGAGTCACACCAGGAACACACAATCCCTCCATCAGGGCTCAGACTGTCCGCAATAGGCTGAGAGAGGCTGGACTGAGAGCTTGTAGGCCTGTTGTAAGGCAGGTCTTTACCAGACATCACCAGCAACAACGCCGCCTATGGACACAAACCCACCATCGCTGGACCAGACAGGAGTGGCAAAAAGTGCTTTTCACTGATGAGTCACGGTTTTGTCTCACCAGGGGTGATGGACGGATTCGTGTTTATCGTCGAAGGAATGAGCGTTACACCGAGGCCTGTACCCTGGAGCGGGATCGATTTGGAGGTGGGGGGTCCGTAATGGTCTGGGGCGGTATATCACATCACCATCGGACTGAGCTTGTTTTCATTGCAGGCAATCTCAATGCCTTGCGGTACAGGGAAGACATCCTCCTCCCTCATGTGGTACCCTTTATGCATGCTCATCCGGACATGATCCTCCAGCAGGACAATGCCACCAGCCATACTGCTCGTTCTGTGCGTGAGTTTCTGCATGACAGCAATGTCAGTGTTCTGCCATGGCCAGCGAAGAGCCCGGATCGCAATCCCGTTGAGCACGTCTGGGACCTGTTGGATCGCAGGGTGAGGGCTAGGGCCATTCCCCCCAGAAATGTCCAGGAACTTGCTAGTGCCTTGGTGGAAGAGTGGGGTAACATCTCACAGCAAGAACTGACAAATCTGGTCCAGTCCATGAGGAGGAGATGTACTGGTGGCCACACCAGATACTGACTGGTACTTTTGATTTTGAGCCTCCCTTCATTCAAGGACACATTATTCTTTTTCTGTTAGTCACATGTCTGTAAAACATTTTTAGTTTATGTCTTATGGTGTTGACTCTTTTAGTGTTCATACAAATATTTACACACATTAAATTTCTGAAAGTAAAAACAGTTGAAATTCAGAGGACGTTTCTTTTTTTGCTGAGTTTATATATATACAGTGGCTTGCAAAAGTATTGGGCGCCCTTGAACTTTTCCACATTTTGTCACATTACAGCCACAAACGTGAATCAATTTTATTGGAATTCCAAGTGAAAGACCAATACAAAGTGGTGTACACGTGAGAAGTGGAACGAAAATCATACATGATTCCAAACATTTTTTACAAATAAATAACTGAAAAGTGGGGTGTGCGTAATTATTCAGCCCCCTGAGTCAATACTTTGTAGAACCACCTTCTGCTGCAATTACAGCTGCCAGTCTTTTAGAGTATGTCTCTACCAGCTATGCACATCTAGTGACTGAAATTCTTGCCCATTCTTCTTTGCAAAACAGCTCCAGCCCAGTCAGATTAGATGGAAGCGTTTGTGAACAGCATTTTTCAGACCTTGCCATTCTAACACATGGATATGTTTTGTTTTAAACCATTCCATTGTTGCCCTGGCTTTATGTTTAGGGTCGTTGTCCTGCTGGAAGGTGAAACTCCGCCCCAGTCTCAAGTCTTTTGCAGACTCCAAGAGGTTTTCTTCCAAGATTGCCCTGTATTTGGCTCCTTCCATCTTCCCATCAACTCTGACCAGCTTCCCTGTCCCTGCTGAAGAGAAGCACCCCCAGAGCATGATGCTGCCACCACCATATTTGACAGTGGGGATGGTGTGTTCAGAGTGATGCGCAGTGTTAGTTTTCCGCCACACATAGTGTTTTCCATTTTGGCCAAAAAGTTCCATTTTGGTCTCATCTGACCAGAGCACCTTCATCCACATGTTTGCTGTGTCCCCCACATGGCTTGTGGCAAACTGCAAACAGGACTTCTTATGGTTTTCTTTTAACAATGGCTTTCTTCTTGCCACTCTTCCATAAAGGCCAACTTTGTGCAGTGCACCACTAATAGTTGTCCTATGGACAGATTCCCCCACCTGAGCTGTAGATCTCTGCAGCTCATCCAGAGTCACCATGGGCCTCTTGGCTGCATTTCTGATCAGCGCTCTCCTTGTTCGGCCTGTGAGTTTAGGTGGACGGCCTTGTCTTGGTAGGTTTACAGTTGTGCCATACTCCTTCCATTTGTGAATGATCGCTTGAACAGTGGTCTGTGGGATGTTACACCCCATTTTTCAGTTATGTGTTTGTAAAAAATGTTTGGAATCATGTATGATTTTCGTTCCACTTCTCACGTGTACACCACTTTGTATTGGTCTTTCACGTGGAATTCCAATATATTTGATTCATGTTTGTGGCTGTAATGTGACAAAATGTGGAAAAGTTCAAGGGGGCCGAATACTTTTGCAAGCCACTGTAATATATATATATATATATATATATATATATATATATATATATATATATATATATATATATATATATATATATATATATATATATATATATAATATATATCCTTTGCTATTACTAATAATGAATGAGAAGAAACACCAATATTTATTACCCCAAAAATGTAGACAAAAACAAGGGTAGCCCCAAATAACACAAATTGACAATGTCAGTATTGTCAGTAGTGTTTCCACCATTTGCCGCAATTACAGCGACGACTCATGCTCCTCACTAGCCTCATGATGTTGTCCTGAGGCAATGGGTTCCACTCTTCCACAAGTGCTACACGCAGTTCTGCCAGGTCACATGGGGGTGGGGTACAATCATCCAGTCTTTGCTTCAGCTGGTCCCAAATGTGCTCTATTGGGTTCAGGTCAGGGGATATTGCTGGCCATACCATATGCTGATGACACTTTGAAACAAACCAAGTTCATGTGCAACATCTGACTGTCTGTCACCGACCCGAAGGAGCACTATGGCCAGGTGGCGCTGCTCGTCCGTTAAGTGACGTCGTGTGTTCATGGCTGTTTGAAGGATGAAGTTGGAATGACTTACTGACAATACCAGATTTTTAAACCCACAGAATGTTGAAATTGATGCCACGTTGAAAAGGGTTGTCTTTAGTATTTTTTGGTGTTGGCCCCAATATGTAAGCCACACTTGTACACAGTGAGACCATTACGTGGAAAACACAAAAGGAGCTGTGTCTATCACCACAATACAATTGCCTCCCTATCCCAAAAATCTCTGAATGGCAAAACCGGTTTATGCCCAGTCAACTCATGGACTGATGCAATGACGATGTGTGAAAAACTAAGTGTAACCTATTCTTAAAGTGTAACTGAACCCCATGAAAAATCATAACCCCGCCCCCAGACAACATTTGAAAAATTCTACAAAGTGGGCGGTGCCAGGGAGCATGGAGAGGTATGGCCAACTATGGAGGATCAGCGGAGTGGGGAACGGGGGGTGTGTTCAGGAGGACAGTGACAGCTCGCTTAATCTGACACTGAAACATGGACAGTGACCAAAGCGACGTTGGCAGTTTTGCGACTGATCGATCTGATCAACATTCATCTGTTTTGAACGTTAGCATTACCACTCTGGACTGGACTCCTCCTGTCTCCCCCTGCGGCGCTGACTCAGCGCCCTGAGCCAGCGAATCTCCTCCGTCGTCACCGGAGGTAAAGGGAGGCTATATGGAGCCCAGCGGCCGCGAGCCGTATCAATTCGAGCCGCTGGCTCGGGGCGCTGAGTCAGCGCTGCCCGAGGCTGGCGCTGCTGCTGAGGGAGAGAGAGACCAGAGAAGTCCAGTCTCTGAGTGGTAATGCTATCATAGGCTAAAGTTCAAAACAGTATGTTAGCTATGCTAACTAAGTGCTAATGTGATAATAATGGTAACCTGAAAAACGCAATCCAACTCCACCTCGCCACGGGGCCGGTATGTCTGATAGTTTTATACCCAAACCCACGGGGCGTGTCTGTGAGACCATGGCTGCTGTGACACAGTCGATGCCTGTGACGTAAAGATGTACCGCTCTCCACCAATCACAAAATTCAAATGCAGTAGCCACCGTTCAACCCTAAGGGGGCAGCACTAAGACGTTTTTAGACCAAAAAGTGTAGAATTAAAAAAGTTTACACCAAAATGTAAAAAAGTCCCCAGAAATTGAAAGATTGCGTTGGTAAAGACCCATTTATACAGTTTATAGGCAAAAAAAAACGTTTTGGGGGGTTTAGTTACTCTTTAAGTAGCTTATATTTTCCCTTTTACTATCGATGAAACAAAATGAGCGAGTCTTAAACTTCTGCAAGGCTTTTCATACAATGCTTTTTAATTTTAAGGATTTGAGCACAGGTCACGCTAGACATCTTTTTTGTCAGTCATTTTGACCGACAGGGTCAAAAAAACCTGGTCATAATCTATTTTTACCCATCAATTTTTAAATATGATAGTATTTTAATACATATTTAATAGTATTTCTTATTTTTGTTTTAAATAATATTCAATCCAAAGAAGCTTTACAGAAAACTACATACACATTTTTTTATTTAACAATTGCACTTAAAATACAAATACCTGCTGTGGCCTGAACACAGTCTCATATTTCTCCTGCTCTGCATAGAATTGAAATGCTCACCCATTTGCGCATAATCAGATAGTGGGATTGCTGCAGAGGTTTGTCATGAGGTTTTTGGATGTTTGCTTGAGACAGATGACTTCTCAGTGGGGTTTAGATGTTGTTCCAAACACTGAATCTGCACTCCATTGCCACACTGGAGACTGGAATTAAGCGCCAATTCACCCAAAGTTTTGAAAGGAAACATTCTCTGAACAAACTGTTTCCTGACCTGTAAACTATTGCTTTCTGGGGGGGGGGAGCCCTCGGGAGTAAAGCCAGCAGCATCCGCTGGTGTTTGGCATGCATCGGGCTCTTTGGAGTGTGTCTAACCAGCCACACCGGCCACAGTCACCACAGCTTCCGGTTAGCGATTGATGCATTGAATATGGATACATTGTCAGGGTCTGAGATGATACCCAAATGCTCTCACGGAAATCTTTGCATTTATTGATTTAGTTACCCGGACTCCGTGCGTAAAATTGATCATATCTGCGCATTTGTGGTCAGAGGTGTGAATACTAATCTGTAAAAATGACGGACAGCCTTCAGATTTTTCCGCCAACTTTCTAAAAAACTTTTCAAATACGCAAAATATTCGGTTAACGCAACCCCTGGATCTGAGGTATGCAACTTCTTCATTAATGCCCCTCACATATGTCTGTCTTGAAAAGGAGTATATTACCATTTTGTGAGCATCACTGGAAATCTGGTTGGTGTAGCGCAGGACATCCAGCTCCATATCAGTCTTAATCAGACGACTGCAACACCATACAGAAAAAGGAGTAATCAGTTCATTTTATGGTCAGTAGGATTGAACTTTCTACGGTGTACCACAGGGGTCTGTTTTGGGACCAAAATGATATATTAAGTATATGAATGACGGGTGCAAAACCTATTTTTAACATGATATATTTGCTGATGACATACAAAATTTGGGTTCTGGTGAGAAATTTTAGCAACTTTAAAAATAAACTGATGGAAATTGAATAAATTGCTGCTAAAGTACAAATATGTTTTTTATCTAGTTATGGTAAGAAAAAACCCCACCAATGTAGATAACAACAAAAGGCATCCACATAAAAAGACCATATGAAGTTAAATTCCTAGCAGTGACAATAGATGACAAAATTTGCTGTAAATCTCATTATTCAAATTCAAAACTAACTGTTTAAAAGCCTTTCAGTTTGTCCAAAGCCAAAGATGTCATAAATCAAAAATCTCATTTTACTGAGTACTGTTTTATATTGCCATATTTTGTGTACAAACTAATGTAGTATTAACAGTCAAAAAGTTTGACGTTTTATGATCTGCATGAACTCAAAACATCACGGGTTATGTTTAATCTAAAGAATAAACTGGTGCCAGAAATTATTCTTAAATATTTTAAAGAGGGGGGTTGTAATAGAAGAGGTGCAAAGAATCTAGAGATACACAGTATGTGAACAACCTAAAATAATTATTTCATATCCATTTGAAGTGTAAAGTTATGTAAAGTTAAAAGTGTAAAGCAATGTTCAAACATAACTCAGTTTGAAAACAAATACGTTTGGATTATTTTCACAAGGTAAAAGGATGTAATGGGCTTTTGGTCACAGGATATATACAGTGCTCAGCATAAATGGGTACACCCAACTACATTTGTCAAAAAACCTTTAGTTTCCTTTCAGAATCAAAATTTTCTATGAGATACTATACTACAAAATACTCCCACAAATGTGGGCCATTGATTGCAAACAAGATTTGTTCATTTGCACACACAAAAAAAGTGATTTTCCTAACAAATTCATTCAAGCCCATGTTGCAAAAAATGAGTACACCCCAATTATAGTCTTAGGAGTAAAGCCACACTTAAGACTACAAAATTCTTACAAAATTAGCAAGCATTCAACCACAGGTGAGTCTAATGATTCATTTAAGAGGTGTCCAGCAGACAGGTGACTATAAAAGGGCATTACTTAACAAAGAAAAACCCTTCCCATTTCATGCTGTCAGCAATGGCTCCCCATGGAAGAGAAATGTCACAAAATCTGAAAAAGGAAATCCTTTCTTTACACAAAAAAGGTGAGGGCTACAAGAAGATCAGCAAAGCTTTACATATCAGTCAAAATACTGTAGCAAAAGTGTTCCAAAAATTTAAGAAAGATGGAAGTACAACCATCTTACAGAGACGTCCAGGCCGTCCACGGAAGTTAACATCTCGACAGGAGCGTCTTCTGATGAGAAGGGTTGAAGAGATTGTCATGCAAGTTCACTGCAGTTAGCTAAAGCAGTAGAAAGCCAAACTGGAGGGACTGTTTCATGTGACACCATACGACGCACACTGCAGAGGAATGGCATGCATGGGTATCGTCCACGAAGGAAGCCTCTCCTAAAACCCATGCACAAAAAAGCACGCCTAGAATTTGCTAGGGCCCATGCTGAAAAAGATGAAGACTACTGGGACTCTATACTCTGGAGTGATGAGACAAAGATCACTGTTTTTGGAACTAATGGTTTAAAAACTGTATGGCGTCGTAAAGGTGAGGATTTAAAAAAAAAAATGCATGGTGCCTACAGTGAAACATGGTGGTGGCAGTGTCCTTATGTGGGGCTGCATGAATGCTGCTGGTGTTGGGGAGCTGCATTTCATTGATGGTGTCATAAACTCAACAATGTACTGCTCTATACTGAAGGAGAAGATGCTGCCATTACTCCGTGCACTTGGTCGTCGTGCACTTTTCCAACACGACAATGATCCAAAACACACATGTAAAGCTACTGTTGCATTTCTGAAGAACAGGGTGAAGGTGATTGAATGGCCAAGTATGTCTCCTGATCTGAACCCAATCGAACACCTGTGGGGAATTCTAAAGAGACAAGTTGAGAATCACTCTCCATCCAGCATCCAGGCTCTAAAAAAAGGTTATTTTTGAAGAATGGAAAAAGATAGATGTTGCAATATGTCGCCAACTTGTTCATTCCATGCCTAGAAGACTTGGTGCTGTCCTTAAAAATCACGGTGCTCATACAAAATACTAAGTTAATACTTAGGTAGTTTTTGTTGCAGGGTGTATTCATTTTTGCTTCAACCAATTTGAGTAAAACTGAATATTTTGTGATCTAAGTTAGATTATTAACCTTAATTTCATGTTATGTAGTTAAATAAGTGTTCAATAAAACTCAGCCTTATGAAAAGTTTGGAAATTGTTCTTTTGTTCATTGAGCTACTGATTGAATTTGTACTTTCTAAAGGGCGTGTACTCATTTACGCTGAGCACTGTAGCTCATTGAAAAACAAAACAGAAAAATAATGTTTCTTGTCTTCATTTGGGGCATATGAAATATTTTAGGTGTTTATTATGTGTTTGGACGTATATGTAATTTAGCTGAATGTGCTATATTGATAGTTAATTATTTTTAAATAGGCTGCATGGAGGCACAGTTATTAACACGGTTGCTTGTAGCAAGAAGGTCCTGGGTTTGAATCCCGACATGGGGTCTTTCTACTTGGTGTTTGCATGTTCTCCCCATGCATGCATGAGTTCTCTCTGGGTACTCCAGCTTCCCCCCAGTGCAATAATATAAATATTAAGAAAATAGGTCCAAGCAAATTGCCCTTAGGTCTGAGTGTGTGTGCGCACAAATAAGTGAGTTTAGAAAAGAGGATAAAAAAGGTTGAATAATTTGTAGATGGGAGTAAGATATTTTGATTATCCTTTTTCTGATAAAAAAGGTAGGGGACATAGTATAAAATAAATACTTCACCCCACTCCTTTTTGAACAATCTACATAACGTCACCTGACCTCTAAAAAGTTGAAATAAACAGTGTAAAACAGTGTATCACAACATTGCGCTGCAGTCTTCTTTTAGATAGCTAATTTTATGTTATTTATTTGGGATATAGCTAGAGTTAATGTTTAGCAATTCCTACAATATTGGACTCAAATAAATACAAAGCATGGGTAACCAGTAGAAACACTGACACCTATTTTTTAAAAAGAGATAGCCAATTAAAAGAGACTCTTGTTACTTTCAGTAAGAGGAGGGGGGCAGAGGGTTCAATCAAGCTCTGTGCTCCAAGAGATGTGACTGAAAAACATTCTTCCTCATTTCTGAAAACATCGATTCATCTGGAGGGCCCAGACTCTAATAGCAAAGACAACAAGGCGAGCACGTAGATCATTATGTCCATGCAGAGGGATTTCTGACTCAGAGGACAAAAGCAGAAGTAGAAAACTTCCACCCTGAAAACAGCCACAAAAAAATCACTGGGATGTGTGACTGTTTGAGAATTCTGCTGAAGAAACATTTTGAAGCTCCTAAGGCAAACTTTCGTTTGACATTCAGTGTAAAACACAGTTTGACACACTCACCATTCCACAATGACTGGGTGTAAAAGAGTGTTGTTCACTTGGAAGCTGAAAAAAAGAAAGTGTACTATAAACTTAAGGATATGGTATAACTGGTTTACACAAAATATCTGTGAGAAGAAAAATAAAATACATGCAGGTAGAAAACATACAAAAAACCGTGTTCGGGACAACAGCATATTTCTGTTAAAGTGAGACCTAACAAGTAAAAAGCAAGGATGTTTACCTAATTACAGTCACCAACATGTATGTGGAACACACTGATGTGTATATGGCTATAAATGGAAAACAACATACCTTCACAAATAAAGGTGAATACCAATGATGCAAATTACGGCCCATTAAACATACCCACTGATTCCTTCAAAGGAGGCTTCACGGCAGGTGCTCCCACTGTCAGTATTCTGTCCTCGCTTCAAAGAAAAAAAGATTATTACATCTCAGTACAAAATAATATATTATAGGGGTGTAAAGTTACACAAAAATCTGGGCGCATTTCGTTTTTAAAGTAATGGTTCGCTTTCGGTTCCCCCCAATCAAAACAAACAAATAAAAAAGTGGTCACTATCGAACTGACTGGAGATTTGGTTTGATTTTTAAATTATAAAAGGAAAAGCAGGTATAGCCACTGACTGGATGATACAACAATAAAACCACTTGAAGATTGTCAATGTTGTTGATTAGGAATCATTAAAGGGGTTCTAGAATTTTAAACCGCATTTGCTTTGTTGTTGTTGAATATAGGCAGCTTGGGGTGTCAAATGTAACATACCAAAAAGTCTGTGCCGTCTCCGACCGCTTTCCAATGCAAATTTGTAATTTTGCATTGGTCGCGGAGAAACGTTCAGTCTGAGCAAAGCTGTGATAACGTGTCATAGGAGCTGTAGCCCACTTAGACACACCCCTTTAAATTTTTATGTCCCAACCCGTTTTCAGCGTCAGCAATATGTTAATGCTGGTGGTGGTGGTAATGCTGTACATTGTTGTGTGTCAACAATGCTAGACCGAGGTACTGCTGCTAAGTGACTCCGGTCCAAACATGTATGGTTCAAGGAAAGGTCCAGGGAAAACCATTGGAGGACTTTGTTATGGGGTTGTATTTGGGCATTAATCAGGGCTACTGGGCCATTTTCAGCCCCAACAAAGCTTCATAAGCTATATAATGGCTCAAAGAACACTTTCCAATCGTCAAAAAAAGTTGTTCTATAACCTCTTTACATAACACTGTGTAGCCATTTGAGAATAAAAAATTGAAATTGTTTTGATATTCAGATTGTCCCATGTACGAGTGGTACGTGAATGCACCATAAAGTGCTATGTAAATTTGAGCTATTTAACATTTTTATTAAATTTTCTCCAGCAGTAGAGATTTTTACATTCAGGTTGCTGCTGTTTCAGGGGTGATATTCAGTTTAGAGCAGAGTACTATGTACCTTGTGTTAAAAAATCCAATGCTGACAGAATGTTGGGTTCGTTCCACCTGTCTTTCTCCACTGTTAACGCATGAGAAACCTAAAGGTCCCCAAATAGCCGAGTTTAGTTGAATCTGGGAGTCCTTTCTGTTTTGTTTTGGTGTCACTTTTTAAAGTTGCATAACATGCATAACCTTGCGTTGCCATTTAGATTCCTATATAAACAGTCTGCATATGTTCATGGATAAAACAATGCTGCATTTGCGTAATACATTATATTTTAGTTAACTTTCTAATAACAGCAGACATCATAACTGTAATCCCGTTTATTAAATGATAGTTACCAGTGTCAGGAGAACTGATGGCTTCAGCTTGGACAGGACATCAGTAATCTACAGGAAATAAATAGGAGAGTCAGACTCTCAGCAGAGCTTAAAGAATGACAAGAATCAGTCCTCATAATAAAGGTCAGTCTGACACTGTGGCCTTTCCAGTAATAAGCACCAGACAAGAGTCTGCCTTACGGTGCCAGCAGCATAAACATCTCAAAATAAATTCTTACTTCAATGCTTGCAAACATAGGAAAGTCAAGATAACATTTTCAAATCCCATCGGTAAGAGACTGCATATTGGCTGGTTTTGATGAAGGAGGCAATAAATATTATTTAAATAATACATAATCATAAATAATAAGAGATGCAATGCAGGAGGTTTAAATATCAACATCTGGGCAGTGTGAGGGTTTGATGAGCATTGAAGCTGGTTACACTGTTTCTTATCTTGGTATAAATGTTGGCTTTTGTGCAAGCATTATGAAATGAAACACTTTGCAGAACATGAAATCCTGTCAGCTCTATGAAGTACGTGAGCTGGAAAAAAAAACTGAGGAAAAGAGAATTTAAAAAAAGTTTGTGAACTTCTTATGAGACAACCCTATAGTGTATGTTTCAGTGTTTTACAGCATCTGGATGGGTTCATGTGATATTTGAGAACCTTAATTTGTTTGCATGAAGCAAATGTGCAGTATATTTGGCTTCTGGTCGTAATGCTTTTGTCGCATAATAGTTCAACATTTCTAAAATAATTATTGGCAAGCAGGCTCAGAATGACATCACACTCTGCATGCCACAGCTTCAGATGTTTAGGAAAATGTGAGAGCATTATTTACTAAAAGTTACACATCTTCCAACACCATTGTGACAGAAGGGAGCTAGGCAGAAGGGAGACATGTTATCCTCTGATTTTATCTCTGCATCATCAAGGGTTTGCTGACTTTAAGCTAATCATTTAAGAATGAAGAAGCCACTGTCAACTTTGCTCCTAAAGTCCATAAACGTTTGACAGCTTACAGGGCTAATGATTAGATTTTGGCCACAGGCTGTTTCATCTTTCGCCTACCTCAGCGCCTTAGACAATGTATTGTTATAGAAACACATTACACTAAATAAAGACAAGCAAGTAGTTATATTTGAACCAAATGCTAAGACTAAATAACAAGTAGAAGACTTGGTGAGTAAAGTTAGTAAAGTAGCCATTGCACAGGGGGTTTAGGGCCTGATTTGTCAATATTCCAAATAAAGAGCGCAAAATTGCATGCGCCGCAACAAAATTGCTCAAAGGGCGTGTTCCTGATTTCCGGGTGATGCACTAAGATTGTGTACGCAAATAATACCAGCCGCAAAGAGCAGTATCAAATAAGGACATTACATCTGCTGATGTGTGTGCCCGCCTTTCTGCCCCATGCATTGTACCACAGCCAGAGATAAGAGGAAAAGGAGCCGTTGTGCATTCATGATGCGTCTTTGGGAAAACAAAAACAAAAATCGACATACCTGTCAATTCAATGGCTGTTAGAGAGTTAATTACTATTAGGCTAGAATGTATGAATATTTTTCGCTTGTCATCAATAACCTTAATGCGTGCGGTGTACATGCGCTGCTCTCTGCTCCATGCAGGCGCCATATTCCAGACTCAGACTTTTTAATTCAGTTAAATTTATTTATGTGGCGCCGATTCACAACAGATGTCATCTCAAGGCACTTTACAAGAAATGTCATTTTAATACAATCATACAAACATTCCAATCAGTTTAAAAGTTTTCTATCTAAGGAATCTCAGCAGAATGCATCAAGTCACTGACTGGCACTTACGCCCTGTTCATGCAGACTCCAACCACAGCAATCTCTCAGCAATCCCTTAAAGCTGCAGCTTGTCCAGAACAAGGCTGCTTGCTTAGTCCTAAAATGTTCATTTACTCTGATCAGATACACAACCATTGTACTAGATATGCTTGTGATGCTAAATTAATAATCTCAGGAATTGAATGAATTTTCTAAAAATACTAGAGAACTAAAGGGCATATATTCTTTAAAAAAGTATTTCAATCTAATTCTCTCTGAATGTTTTAGGTATTTTATTGAAGGTTGGAAATTTACAAGCAGGCTTTTGTATGTAATCTTAAATGTATTAATTTTGTTTGTAAAATGTCATATGTAATTGTCATTGTGGTATTGTACATGATTATTATATTTTTAATATTTGGACCCCAGGAAAATTACTAACCCCTCCAGTAGAAAGTAATGTGGATCCAAAAAAATATATATATAAACAGCAGGTACAGACGCGTTGGGTTATGATGCGTCTTTGGAAAAAAAAGGAAAATCTACATTACTGTCAGGTTTATGGCCATTAAAGTGGTAATTACTATTAGGTTAGAATGTGTGTGAATAATATTTTTCATTTGACAGTAATAAATTTATGTTGAATCATGGTGACGCAAAGTTAAGACATCCCTTTCAGAGGCTGCAAAAATCGGCGCAAACAGATTCGTGTTTGAGAAATCACACTGTGCGTGGAACGCCAACTTAATTGCAGGTTCTCCTCCCAATATTTTGCACCTTCTGACAGAAACGGCCATATTAAATATTCATCAACGGCAAAAGTGCTAAATGGATTGTGTGCATCTTGCTGCGGGTTTAACGGGCGAAGTGCTATCTGTGCCTGCTTTGTAAATCACCTGCTGCATGTTTTTGCACCCATTTTAACAAGTGCAAATCTTTGATAAATCAGGACCCTAGGCATTTGTGGTGCATGTCTTGCTACTTCTAATTCCTGGTTGCTTACCCAAGAACTGGCTGCAGAACAAAAAGAGATTCTAAATTCTATCTAATTTGATTTATAGGGATGGCTGTTGGTTCATTGTCCAACTTCCTGAGCTGATGTGTTTTATACAGGCAGGTTGCAACTGATGCTTTGAATATTTCAATCATTTGTAAGATACTCTGGAGGAAGTCCTAAGTGAAGCGATGTAGGGATATTACTAAAAGGAGTTACGGTATATGATAACTCAGTTCGCAAGACATTGACATTTTTGGACTGTCGGTGCATCTTTTGATACACCTGTGAGCTGTGATCAAAGTTAGTTGGTGATTTCTGAAAAACACCTGAAGTCATGAAAACCACAAAGAGTTCACTTGATTAAATTAATAATGACTGGTTCTTATGAAAAGGAAGTTTTTTGCAACCCCACTTGATAAATCCTGCCACCTCCTTTTTTGGCTGAATGAATGGGCTTACAGGCTTTTAGTTTTGAGCTGCCGCTGCTTCTTTAAACATTCATTTGAGCAATCTAGCACCTTGTGCTGGTGCTGAGATGTAGACATATCAAAAGTATCAGCAGAATTAGTCATGAAGTAAAATGTACAAAAATAAATTAATTATTTGCTATTTCTTAGGGCTGGGCAAGTTAAAGCATTATCATTAGCTCATCAATTAATTAAAGCTTATTTAGGCAACTTCACCTCTTCCTTGAATACTACTCTTGTTGTCAAAAATAAGTGTTTATGGTATGTTTAACTTTGTTGATCCGTGTGGATACGTATGTCTTGTCTGATTGAAAAGAATACAGCTGCAGATGTTACTGAGAAGAATGTTGAAGATCAAAGGACAGCTTAAGCATAGTGGGATAGATAGGGATTCTGGTTCAGGTGGGGTCCAGCATGGGTGTGGGTGTAATGAATTCATCTAGAGTTGCTTCCCTACACTGGGGTTTGGGTCAATGGAAAGTGACGGCATCTATTGTGTAATGTGGGATGTGACCAAACTGTGTATAAAACGTTTAGGTTAGGTTTTAAGTCTGATTATGTCAGACACAGATCAGAGGCCTCACTTACTTATAAAGCTTGCTTATGCACAAAACAGAGTCTGAAAATTGCAAATGTTTTTATGCAAACTTTGTAATTTATAGATAGAAATGTGACAGAAAAATGTGCACAACTTTAAGCCCACTAAGCGACTTGCTTACACACATTTTGGACACGGGAAATCTGGCAGCGCAGTCGGTGAGATGGTAAAAGGGTGGATTTAAGCCACATTATCAGACTTGTAGACTCTCACACACATACACAACCAACAGTCAGCCCCTATCCCCATCTCTGAACTGAGAATAAATAAGAATCTAAATGAAAATATGTTCCATCCAAGAACTATATCACAGTATGTTCATATGTATGTCTTCAGATTATATAGCAATTTCACTTATCGGTGCATTAATTGTGATGAGTACAAATATAAATACTGCATTGACACTCTTGCATAATGCAGGAAGATTTCCTGGCTCACAATTATGACTGGCTGATCAGCCGATTTAGAGTCCCTAAAGCAATCCAATTAGATCCATGTGCTGAACTGGGCCCGGAACCAGGGATCACTCCCCTCCCCCCCTCGGAAAATCTCTTTACTAATTTCTAAGCAAACTTTTGTTCCTGAGCTTAAGTACGGATAAGTAAGAATTTGCGCAAAGTTTTATAAATGAGGCCCCAGGATGTTAATATGCAGATCTATCTCTCTTCTTGCATGCAAGAATAAATTAAAGAACTGTCTAAATTGTCTTGGTCATACACTGTCCTTGTTTTCTCAGCTATTATTCAAAAAATTAAGGATTGACTATAAAAGCTTACCATGTTTGCATATAAATACATGCACTTGGCTCAGAAGATGAATTATATTCAGATACAAACGTGAGACAAACATATTCTTCAACATCATCATGCATGTTATCTCTGTCACCACTATTTTACATGCTGACACTGCATCACTACATTGCATCATTTGCATTAAGATAAGATACAAATTTAAGGAGATGACCTAGCCCTACAACATCAGTTTCTGCCAACATTTCCAAATGAAACAATTATGGCCACAATTAAAACATTATATTGTGGTACTAAAATGCCATTACAGCACAGAAAAGGTCACATTCGAGTGGCTGGAGACGTAACACATACTTACATCACAGGTGTACTGCACCTCATCGACAGCATACTTCTCCTTGAAGTGTTCTCTAGGAAAGATCCTGTACACAGATGCAAACAGAACAACTGATAAGGCAAAGTCCAAAAAACACATAGCACATAAAAATGTGGTATTTTTACACACCAACTGTTGATCAAGTCTTAAAGTTATATGACATGACATCCAACATTTTTCCTGCTAGGAGGTCTGAACCGATTCAAGAGCCGAGTAACAACCACAAAGTTACACTGGATAAATACATACACAAAGGTTTCTAGAGACTTTGTCAAGGCTCTATTGTAACTCTTACTGTACTATGGCTGCATGGAGATTATAACCACACATTTACGGTCATGGTCTTCACATATACAAATATACAACTATCACAGATATACAAAATGACTGCTCTTGTTAGTTTTATTAAATATTTTGCTGATTTTTTTTTACATTTAAAGAAATATTACAGGGCTTTTGGACAGACCTGCCACTAATAGCTGTCTTTAGCAATTTGATTAGACTTTGAAAGGGATATTAGTATGAATGCCCTCAGGTTGGACTAAACCTGATGGCAGGTCTGTTTCTCAGATCCTTTAACCTGGATTTGTTTAGTTTGGGAATCAGTCTACATCTAAATACTACTGAGCTGCACTGAAACACATCCTACTCAACTGATTTGATTCCAAGCAAACATGAAAAGTTTTTATTTTGGTGCTTCTTGGTAATATGCATGATAAATATTAGGATTATTAGGAAAGTATGTGAGTTATCTGTGTTATATAGTTAAAAAAAATGTTTTTGGAGGTTAATGTGCCTGTCGCAAGCACAAGAGCACCTGAGTTTCAAGTTTCCAGTAGTATTTTGTATGAACATCCACAAACACACAATGCTTTTGTGCAAAATTATCTGTTGATTTACTATCCTGGGTGAATTATTATTAGGGAGATTTAGAAGCCGTCTTCTATAGATAATTAGATTCCGACACAGCTCCAATCAGATACTTTAAAAGTGCATATTAATAAATTAGAATACCATCAAAATGTTGATTTATCTCAGTAATTCGATTTCTTGTGTAATTTTAACTACCACAGTTTTTATTCCACTCAACTTTTCATTAATATGATTAGATACAGCACTCTTATAAAAGTCAAATTCTTTAGAAATTATATTTTGTAACATACCCTGCTTATTGATGGTGTCAATGACTGTTAAATTACTGTGTAGTGAGGAGTCTACACCATGATTCTAAACACCATAATATGGCAATTACATACACAGTGGGGCAAAAAAATATTTGGCAGTCACCAATTGTGCAAGTCGTCCCACTTGAAAAGATGAGGTCTGTAATTTTTTATCATAGGTACCCTTCAACTGTGAGAGACAGAATGTAAAAAGAATTCTAGGAAATCACATGGTATGATTTTTAAATAATGTATGTCTATAATGGTGAAGAAAATAAGTATTTGGCCAATAACAACATTTCACTTCAATCCTTTGTAAAGTAACCTTAGTTGGCCAGAATCTTGAAATTTTTTTTTTTTTACTTAGCCACTCCTTTGTTGCCCAAGTGGTGTGTTTGGGATTATTGTCATGCTGGAAGATCCAGCCATGTTTCCTCTTCAATGCTCTCACGATAGCCCAAAATCTCATGATACATGGTCCCATTCATCCTTTTCTTAATACAGATCAGATCTCGTCAGGTTATTGGCCAATTCCCCCCGTGTAGTTCTGGCCTGGTTCCTCACCGTTCTCAAGATCATGTGTACTCCACGAGGTGAGATCTTGCATGGAGGCCCAGATCGAGGGAGATTGTCAATGATCCATTTTCTATAAATTGGTCTAACAGTTGATCTCTTCTCACCAAGCTTTTGCCTATTGTGGATTGGCTCATCCCAGTTTTGTGCAGGTGTACAATCTTGTCCCTGGTGTTCTTGGAGAAATCTGTTGTCTTGGCCATGGTGGAGGTTGGAGTCTGACATTGTCTTAAATCTTAAAACTAACAGAAATAAACACCTGAAACAGATTCACTAAACCAGAATATGCATTCTGATGAGGCTCATTTGTCAGATTTACAGTAACTTTTGGAAATAACCTTTAGGCAGGTACTAAACACGCTTTTCATTAAGCCCACATTTCTGCATAAAAAATGTATTTATTGGCCTAATGTGATATTCTACAATGAAATATCATTAGCTTAAATGTAAAATCATCAAAATTAACAAGAAAAGAGTCTTGAAAACATCAGTCTGTGTGTAAATAATCAATATAATGTGCTTCATCTGCTAAACTGAGTTGCTGAAATAAATAAAAGTTTTCAATAATATTCCAATTAAAACATTTTTTTTTATTAAAAAACATCTTCAAGTGGAGAACACTATTGCTAAATTCCCAACTTAAAGCTTTTCCCTTGGTGTTGTTACAGTGTTGGCAGTGTACAAAGCTCTTTGAGGAGTGGTAGGACTTACTCCCCCATCCAAGTAGCATAGCTTTCAGGCAGTTTAGGAACAAAAAGAATGGATTTCCCGGTGTCCACATCTATGGCTCCAAAACAGTCAGCCTCTGTCACTCCAAAGGCCCAGTGGAAGAAAGACTCCTTCACAAGAAAAAGAACCAGACATGTAAAAACAAGATGTTTTATCTTTTGTTCAAAAAGAAGTTAAACAGTATGATTATGAATTGATAAATAAATGCAAAAAATACAACCCACCTGCCTGAAGAGGACATCAGTGTCTGTGCAGTACCTCTGCGTTTGCTCTCCCCCTTGCAGCAACACGACTGACTTTGGCACTAAACCGTCTTTAGCGTTCAATGCCTGGCGCAATCTTTGACGATTCTCAACAAAAAGGGCAGCTGACACCCTCAGGGTGTCATTACCCAGCCAGTAGATGGGCCTGAAAGGACAAGAAGACATATATCTGTAAGGTCAGGGAGGAGCAGTGGCTGGTGACACTGAAATTTACTTAATAGGTTTTTGCTAAGATTATATGGCCTTCTCAAGCCAGCAACACCGCAACCATACAGGCTCTTCTGGGTTTTGTTATCCAGATAGTTCTCTAAAATCTCTGTATGACAGGCAAAGCATTACAAATCTTAGAACAACACTTCTGTTATTGTGAATCCTCTAAAGGGCCTGCAGTCAATCAGGTTAAAGACAACAAACCTCTTTGCTATCTTTAAGAACTATCACAGCTTTATGTAGTTAGCAGTTATTTTTCCTGTGATATTTATTTATTTATATAAAGGTGGTTAATTTTCCACTGTGCACTGTGATAGTAGATCATGGATTTAAAATAGCATTAGTAGATCAATTTTCACAAACACATTTTCTCTTAAAAGTAACTTCATTAGCAGTTTTTATTTTATGTGCATTTTAAAGTTTCTAAATGCTTTGCAATTGTTTTTTGTTTTGTTTTTGTTTTAAGCCAGTTTACAAAAAACACCACATTTTCATAGTTCGTATTTAAAATCTCTGCACAATATAATATGAAATGGCTATATAATCATTACTTAATGTGATGGGAATATCACTTAAGATAAATCAGCATTTTCTGAACATCTCTGCTTCTCATCAGGCTCTACAATATTCCCAGCTCTCTCTGTGACCTTTGGTCTCTTCTGCACTACATTATCCACACTAGGTGTGCAGTTTCTGTGCTGCACAAACTTTGTGACTATCAAACAGGCTGAATGCATTATCGGCATCCGAACCATTAATTCCTGAAACTTTAAATATAGATGCCAAGATTGAGTTCTAATGAGTATTTTAGAAAGTTAAAATTGTGTACGTCAATTTGTGATGACAATGCATTTGTAAGATATTTGCAAACCTAATTATATCTGTTTGACAAGCTTGAAAATGGTTTAGGGAAATGGTAAATAAAAACCCCAATTTTAGAAAAACCAGCTTAGAGAAGATGCTGACAGGCCAACTTGTAACTGATAGGTCTTAAGAAATAAATCTGGTCTCCAGTAAGAAGTCTGCTGATAAGATAAAGCACACAACATTTTATCACCTGGAGCAGAGGTTAATCCATAAACTCAGTGTATTTTATTGCTGAAACCTGAAAGAATCAGGTTTATTTTAATTTTGTAAAAGAAAAACTCCCAATCAGATACACGGACATGTTGTAATCAAGCTCTCTTGGTGCGTATCAGTTTAAGGTTTCCTGAATATCTTCCATCTCATCGTGTGATCAAGACAGAAAATGAACATACTGTTTCTACACTGCAGTCAAATCTTGCAATCTTAGTTTATCTTTCGATCTTTTCTAAATCTACAAAACACCTCCATTATCTAGAGGAAAATTACTTAAATCCTTAAACAGCAATAAAGGAACAGAAAACAAATGCATAACTTTAATTGTAAGAGATGTTGGGATAAGCCGAAGACCTTTAAAGATATAAACTGAACTGTATTCCTGAAAAATATAGCGCCTGCTAAATGTTAAATGAATTAATGTATCTCTCCAAAAATCCTACATCAATTCCGTTAAGAATAAAAATTAACTATACAATACTAGTTAATTGGTTTAAAACTGTATCGAGCAGCTACACTCAGCTGAATTAAAGGGTAAAATAAAATCTATGTGTTGTTTTTTTTTAAAGACAGACTGAAAAACAACCCGAACTATCTGAGACTAAAGTTCTGCCAAGCAACAGCTCAAACGGGAATAGTTAAAAACAGCTCATAAGTAAAAAAACAACAACTATCTCTTAGAGATTTAACGCTAATGTTAACATAGATATATCAAATTGTCTCGGATAACTCACCGTGCAGCTGAAGCCATGACGACGTTTTCTGGGTCCAGGCTGTCACGTGTTGACAGTAGTCACGTGATCGTTTCAACACGGCACTACATCAGCTGACGGGAAGTTGTGCTTTTCTTTGTCTTTTTTTTTTTGTATATCAATATTGACACAAAATACAGTTAAGTATATTACATAAAAAGAAAAACTAAAGACTTATGAAGATGATAATATTTACAGTATAAAAAAATTTAATTAAAATAAAAAAACAGAAGGGACACGTGTCGAAAATTTCAAACGAAATATTTCAAGGCATTAAAGTTACTTAAAATCTTTATGCTTATTTGCGACTCTTTGCAAACAAAGAATTAGTGCATCACGGGATGTTGTGTTGCATTCAGGTTTTCGGGACATTACAGTGTCAACGGTGAAACTGCTTTCAGCATTGGCAACAAGAGCATCTCATTGGCAAAGCAGATGCGGTTGTGTCGAGCCATGATGCGTTCATGACCAGATGCTCTGTGCTTCTACTCAGCTTTTTACCCATTGTATTGCCGTGTTTGGTTTTAAGTCAGTGGTCCATTGAAGTCAAGTTGTAAACTAGATCATCATTTTTAAAAGCCTATAAAATAAAATAAATAGGTCGCAGGAAAAAAAAATATTTTAATGGTGACAGCACATGAAATGTTTTTTTTTCTTTGTAGTATTTGGCCATTTTATTTATTTATTATTTATTAATTATTTATCTAAAAATGAAACAGTAGAGCATTGTGCAGGTAAGGCCTCAAAGTTTCACAGCTTGACCTAAAATCCTTGGAATACATTTGATAGACAGTCTTTGTGTGTGGGCTAATTGCACTACTTAAATTATTCACAATTATGAAAAATAAAAAGGTAGAAATCCTTTGAGATTATAAGGTGTTTGGTTTCTATAGTGAAGCAAAAAATAAAACTTTCTTCAACAAAGTTCATACTTTGTTCATGCATACAACAAAAAAGCCCTGTAAAAATGCTCAATTCTGCAAACAATAAAATAAGTCAGTTACCATTAGAATTTTGAACAAGTCATACTTTTCAGTATTAATTTAATGGTCTACAATTTCATCAGAGTTCCTTTTTATTATGCTTGTAAAAAAGAGCATATTACTTGCTTATGTTTGATTTTCATTACCTTAACAAAATAAAAAAAGGTATATTACATATCATTGCAACATATTAATTTTAAAACCGAGTAACTCTTAGCAGTGGATTCAAAGAAGCACAAAATTCCCTGACTACACTGGGCTGTACAAAATCCTGTTTCATTTCACTCTACCATGGTGCAGTTACAGTAAAAACAGCAGGGGGAGATGCAGCTCCCTTTTAAAACAACAGTGTAGTGTAAAAACTGAGTAGTTTGAAAAGTAATCTTTATACATATGTGTAGAGAAATGATGCAGGAACTCTAAATGATATGTTATGATTGACAACATCCAAGTGGGTCCAGCTGTCAACACGGTTAGCCCACCCACAAAGTCAAAAGTCTGATAACAAGGCAAGGCAAGGCAAGGCCATTTTATTTGTGTAGCACACTTTCAACAACAAGGTAATTCAAGGTCCTTTAAGTTTACATGATTAAGCGGTAAAATAAAAATAGCAGTAAAACACAGACAAAGCATATAAAGTAAAAACAGCAATAAAGCAAGAAGCATACACAGATAGATCAAGGCATTACAAAGCATATAATGTAAAAACAGCAATAAAGCAAGAAGCATACACAAACTATATAACACGTCAAAGCATTACTCAAAGGCAGATGATTGAGATTTAAATAAGTTATTTGATAACAAGACATCGACAGTCCTATATTTTAGTCTCTGTAAAGACATGTTCATTAAGCCTTTAAAAACTTAAAATCTTGTAAGATAGAATCTATTTTACCTGCCAGAGAAAATGTTTTTAAAACTGTTGCCCTTCACATTCAAAGATTGCTCACAACCATAACAAGGTTTTTCTTTCTCATTTGACAAAGTCCAACTACTTTTACAGTGCCTTGAAAAAACATTAATAATCCTAAAACATTTGATCATGTTACCACCACAGACTACAATGTATCTTTTTGTAGTTTTATGTGAGACTAACACAGAGTAGTGCATGACTTTGAAGTAGAAGTCCAATATTGTTCAGACCCTTTAAATCTAATTTTCCTAAATATAATCCAATTCAACTAATTGCTTTCAAAACTCACCTGTTTAGTAAACAGAGCCCACCTGTAATTTATTCTCAGTATTTATACAGTTTTTTGTGTAAAGTTCTCAGAGATTTAAGACAATGTTACTGAAGAAACTGCATCGTGGATACCAAGGAATACACCAGACAGGACATGGATACAGTTTTGGAGACGTTTAAAGCCGCGTTGATTATAAAGCAAAATGTCAAGCTTAAAGATCTCATAGAACACGGTTGAATCCATGGTACCTCCAGGGGAGCTACACAGATCCACATAAAATGTGGAAGAATCTGCCAATTTTGTAATTATTTGTCATGCACTCAAGAAATATAGCCTTAATGGAAGAGTGGCAAGAAAAAAGCCATTAATGAAAGAAGTCCAGTTTAAAGTTTATCCTAAGCCATGCTGGGGACACAGCAAAATGTTTTGTGTGGAGAAAAACACTGCACATAATTGTAAACATAGCATCCCTGCAATGAAACAGGGTGTTGGCAGCATTATACTTTGGGGATGGTTTTCTTCAGCAGGGACAGAAAAACTGAACAGGGTTTAATGGATTTGTAGGTTTATCACATAAAAACCCAGTAGAATATTTTGAAGAGTTTTAATGTGACATGCAAAATATACTTTTTTCAATTAGTTGTGCCTTGATTTGAATAGCAGCAGCATTAACCAGACTTCACTTTATGCATGTGAATGCAGTTTCCAAAGGGCAAACATATAAGCAGGGTTTGCTTTTGCTACTTGTTTCTTGATAATCTGTGCAGAAATAACTGACAAACCACTTCTCTTTCAAGTTACATTTTAACTTCTTGTGAGAGTGACGTTTTCGACATATAGTCAGTGTTCATTCAAAATGAACACTGGTAGGCAAGAATTGTTTCTTCTGGTAGTCCAAAGCCATTAGGCATGGAACGGTTTCCTAGGATTCTATGTTCTATTTCTGGTGCCAGATGCAAGTTATGCTGATATAGCTGAACCATTCGGCTTTGAAACTTGAAAGCTCACTTCTTGCGGACTTTGGATGTTTGCAGGGAAGCACATGGTATCTTCAAAGCCTCCTGCTCTTTGAGACAATACTGAGCTGTGTCTATAAAGAGATGTGTTTGAAATTTTGAAACCAAAAATTCCCAAATTCATCATCTTCTCTGAGAAATGATGAAAATGCAAAGGAACTGAGTGAAGTACAGTAAATTCAGATTCAGAAGCTTGTAAAGTGAATACCAAAAAACAATAACCTGAAATACTTGTCTTCTAGATGACCTCATGGGTCACTTGTACACTAAAACATTTTAGCCTAATTTCTTTGGTTCACTGAAGTCTGTGGATATTTGTCTATACACAGACCTATCACAGCATTCCAATCATGTTGCTGCCCAGACTTTAAGTGTGCCACTTTAACAATTTGATGTTTTTCTATTTTCACTTTTCCAATTGCTGCTGTGTGTTGCCTGACCCACTTCTAACCAAGCTCACTCTAGAAAGGCTATACTTGACTTAGTGTCTATCTGTTAATTTAAAATCATTTTTTTTTTCCTGTTAGCAAATTTTGCAAAGAACAATAAGCACAAAGTTCTTCTACATTAGGTGTGCCAAGCTACCCCAAATGACTTGAAGGGGTAATTGAGGAAAAGTGGGATGTATAAACTATGGAATCTTGTAATTTGAATCAATCCTGGCACACTTTTAGATTTTTAACGATAAAAGATTTTAATATCACATCTCATTCCTTGTACTTCACAGTTATGCAGTCCTTTGTGTTGTTCTACTACATAAAATTATTCAAATCTAATATGAGGAGTATTGTTAGGAGAAAAAATTGTATAATGGAGAAATCAGTCTACCTCAGCATTAAACTCCTGCAATAATGACACTGCCTGAAAGTGATTTAAAAAATGCTAATCACTTCAGAGCTCTCTCTTTCCTTCATATCACATGAGACGTTTGCTACCTTCCTTACCCCTCATTTCCAGCAGCAGCTTTAAGATGTTGTGTTCTCTGATCCTCCCACCACCAGTCGCATCAAACACATCTGCTTTTCTGACCTTTCCAAATTACCACATGTCTCCTACATGATGTTCATAAATCTGCACAGCACGTTTCATTCGTAATTCATCTTTGAGCCTGTGTGTTTGTAGGAATAATATCCTAATTTAAACAATTGAAAGACAACGGTTGTTTTATCCACACAGCCCAAGTTCATTTAAGGTATTCATTTAAGTACATTTCAAAATTGGAGGCAAATAATCAGTGTCGATCTACAGTACAGGAAATGGCAAGGTTTAGGTAATCTCTTATCAGGATTTACTATTCAGATGCACCTGCTGCACTGTTCACTGATTTCACAAAATTAATCTGCAAAAGACTGAATGAACAACAAAGATTTTAGCTTCCTGCACCTAAATCTCTACTGGATTAGAACAACTGATTACCATCTCATTTGCAGAGCAGAGTTAAAACAGACAAGTAGAATTTGTTGCTGAAGTTCTCTCAGTAGGAGTTTCTTTGAGGTAGAGTTGAGCTGATTAGAAGCCTTTGAGCAAGTTGAGTTACCGACTAATTATTGCAAAACCTTCACAACAAGATGCATAGCCAAATTTATTTTGACAAGATCAGACAAAACACCTTCAGAGGATTAAATGTTTTCCAACAGTGACTGAGTGCAGCGAAGGGCTTTCATGGTATGGGGAATTTCCATGGTTATCATACAGGTTTGTGTTCACCCAATGCCGAAAGGGAAAGACATCAGCAATGACATTAGAAAAGCAGTTATTTTTCCCTTTACTCTGACTGTATATTGCTCACATGAACTGCATCAAAATGTTCAGGATTGTCATACTGCTAGAAGGTGAACTTCTTTTGCAGCTTACAGAGGTGTCCAAAACTAGTCTACAAGAGCCACTATCCTGCAGCCTTTCTCCAGCACACAGGAATCAAATAATTGGGTCTGTATAGCTAAATGACCTGGGGATGAGAGGATTTGGTCATTTTATTCAGGTGTGCTGGAGAAGAGATGCATCTAAGATTTGTTGAATAGTGGCTCTCGAGGACTGGACACTTCTGCAGCAGGTTTTTTTTGAGGATTTTCCTGTATGTAGCTCTACTCATCTTCCCATCAACTGTGACCAGCCTCCCAGCCCCTCCTCAAGAAAAGCATCCCCATAGTATACTGTGGCCACCACAATGTTTCAAGGTGTAGCAAATGTGTTCAGGGGGATATGTTGTGTTAGTGTTTTGCATGTAAACCAAAAAGTTACATTTTGGTCTCATTTAGTCAGACCAGATTCTTCCATATGTCTGTGTACCCCACATGGCTTGTGGCAAACTTTAAATGTGACTTCCTATGGCTTTTAGTCAACACTAGTTTTCCTTCTTACACTTTTCCATAAATCCAACATAGTAATGTCCAGTCAACAGATTTTCCAACTTGAGTTGTTGGGCTCTGCAGACTTTTCTGAGTTACCATGGCTCTCTTCTCTGATTAATAATTCTGCTGACCTGTTGATTTTGGCAAATGACCTTGTCTTAGTAGGTTTGCAATTGTTTCATACGCTTTCCATTTTGGATTATGAATTGAATAATGCTCTCATAAATTTTCAATGATGTTAGAATACTGTTTTATAATCTAATCTTGCTTTAAATATTTTCATAATTTTATTCCTGACATGTCTGCTGTACAGAATACAGTACCTTGTTCTTCATATTTGTTGTCATTGCTCACTAACAAGCTTCTGAGGTCTTAACCAATAAGCTGCACTTACATTACACACGTGAACACTATTTACTAATTAAAGGGCAATCGACCATGATTGGTTTCTCTGTATTTCATTTATGGGAATCAGAATAAAAGGAGCAGAATTCAAATGGATTTCACCTTTTTCTTGTAAAAGTTATTGTAAAAGCTTTTGGGAAGCATGCATTATTTTTTGTCTTTTCCATAGTTAGGCACCCCTTTGGTGTTGGTATTAATACTTTTATAAAGGCAATGTATGCTTCCTTGGCTCCTCTTTCAACTTTTCTTTTTAGGAACCAAATGTCAATCTCAGCAAAGGCCTTTCAATGATCATTCAGTACCTAAAATACATGTATTATGTTTTTACCATGTAACCCATTCAGAGATTACCTTCGATTTATAGAAGGTTTAATGTGACAGCTCATAGCATGCCTGTGTTTGATATTTGCCTATCACCTTGACTCTTTGTTCCTTCTGTATGCCATTGGTTCCTCTTCTCTTGTGAGGAAGACTAAAACATGAGCAGAAGAAATGAGAAGAGGAATCTGGGATTTGGGATTCTACAAAAAGATAGAAAATTGATTCAAAATGAAAGATTTGTCTTATAATAGCCCACATAGTGCTGGTAAAAAAATTATAAACATTTTGAAGTCTAAATTAAAATAAAATTGGTTTCCTCTCAGCATTTTGAGTGATGAAGGACAATTTAAGAATTGCCATAGCCTCTGTTAAGGTGCTTTAAGATCTAGAGTTTTACAGTAAATGTGAAATTCAAGGCTGATTGGATGAAAGCTGTCTTTATGATGGGTAGCAGCATTTGTGGCCCCTTGTATGACAGTCAGGGCCCAGCACAGCACTCAAACGGTTCATTTAAAGGTCTTAAATGATATCTTCATGGCAACAGATTCAGGATATTTTCCCCTTATGATTCTCATCAATCATTCAGCGGCATTTGACACACTAAATCATAACATACTGTTATTGCGCCTAGAACAGGTAGCAGGAATAACCGGTTCAGCCCTTCAGCGGTTCCACTCTTATCTCTTAGATAGAAGCCTCTGTGTTATGCTCCAGGACAAGGTATTTTCTACAACTTCAATGTAATGGGCTGTCCCTCAGGGTTCTATTTTGGGACCCCTTCTAATTTTATTGTACATCCTTCCATTGGTTGACATTTTTAGAAAACACCAGATTTCATATTACTTTTATTCCGACGACTGTCAGTTTTATGCACCATTTAAACCAAATTGGACCCTTCAGCCACTTCTGGACTGCTTACATGAGATTAAGCAATGGCTTGCAGCCAACTTCCTCCACTTAAATAATTTCAAGACTGAGGCAGTTTTGTTCACGCCATCTGGCAATAGCATGGTATGCCCTACAGAGATAGCTAAGATCCCTTTTTCAATTAGTAAGGTCATCAATAACATGGGACTTAAACTAGACTCAGCATTGAAATTGGACCAGCAGATTAACTCAATTGTGAGATCATGTTTTTTCCAAATAGGACGGACATCCAAGCTAAAACCCATTCTCTCTAAGAAACATCTTTAATCTATTGTCCCTGCCTTCATTACCTACCCACACTATTTTAGCTTGGCTTTATACCATTCTCAACACCCTCTAATTTATGATGGGTGCTTAGAAATGGATGTATTTTATAACTCCTAGTGCATTAAAAGGGTTTTAGGCATTTTTTCTCCTTATTACTGATTGTACATTTTTTTTGTATTTTATTATTGATATGATATTTTCTTTTTTATATTATCTCTTTTTATTGCTTCTTACCCCCTTTTCGCTCTTTTACGTATCTGTATTTATGTGTAGGTATATACACATTCTTATATTTATTTATATTTCTGCATTTATTCCTACTGTACAGCACTTTAGCTGACTGTACTTGTCATATTGAAAGTGCTATATAAATAAAATCGTATGGTATGGTATGGATCTTCTCTTGGCAGCTTGATTTGATCGACTAAGGCCACTGCTTCAAGGTCAGTATGTTTCTATGTTAACGCTTCATCTCACACAACCCCATTTTCTTTGTGTCTTTTGAATTTTTGTAGTCTTTTAAATGTTTCAAAGACATTTTTCTGACTAAACTCAAAGAGTAACTTTGTGTATTTCAACAAATTGATCAATAATCCCTAAGAAAAGATTAACGGTATGATTGGCTAATGAAAATTCAAAAAAACTGTAGTTGCAAATCTCATATGCTCTTCAATAATGCACACATCTGTACTTGGTTGTGAGAAATAGTTTCAGCTTAACTTCAAACCATGTCCTTCAGAGTTTGACTGTTACTTCCTTTCTACACCCATGGGTGCTCTGTTGGTGGCACAAGTATCATGCGCTAATACGTTTCCATCTGCTCACATGCCAGACGGAGAGATGAATGGTCTGGTGGAATTAGCTTAGCTTGTTTCCATCTTGTTAGTATGCCTCTGAGAGTCATACTGTTGTCAGAAGCCTGACTAGAGGCTTCTCTCCAGAGAGCTGTGCAAGATAAACATGGCTATACAAGGTAGGGACAGTCCTCAGAGCAGAATAAATAACACCATGACATGTAGAGGACAAGTCGTTTCAAACTTCTTTCTTTTTGTGAAAGTGCAAATGGTTAGGGCAATCTTAAACTACATTTCCACAAGATATAGAGATGACAAAGGGTATTCCAAATGGTAACATTTTAAAATACAATGATTGATCCGTAACAAGGTTTGTGTGCTGTACACAATTTCTAATGAGTCATTTTCAATTGCATGTAAAAAAAAAATGAAAACATTGAAATCTGCACATATATGCATTTGTAGAAAGAAGATAGTCCCGCACATTAGAGTTCAGTGATAGGAAACGTTTTGTTAGACGCAATCTGAAAGTCAGTCAGTGTATGTCAGGTTGTTTTTGGTAGTTGCTGAATTAAATTACATTTCAAGTGTTTTACATTTTGGGTATGAGCCAAAACAAAGCCTGACAGCAACTCTGAACTCATCATGCCATGTATAAATATCCCTGTCAAGTTTGGAGACACTCATATAGAAAAGACACTCTAAATCAGAACAGTTAGATTTAGAATAACACAATATAAACCAAGGAACAAACAAAATACTGTAATTTCTTTGAATTGTATGGTTGTAAACAAAGTTACTGGTGCAACTGCAGAAATGTTTACCACTTGTCTCATTGAATGGTATTTTGATGATCTGTCCTACCTTATTGAGGGTTTCCTACTGTGGCGTGTCTTGATGACTACATCTGTTAGTCGGAGCCACCTGACCCTTATGCAGCTATTAACATGAACAGACCATGCATCTCTTGTTCAAAGTCAAGGTAACACATAATGATAGCATAAATGACATTCTTCCAATGTTTAAATACAAGGTAGCATATCTTGATCAACTAGTAATCAATAATTTTATGCTATGTTTCTGAAGACAAGTACCTTTCAACAATAAAAGTATCAGACCAAGTTTTAAACTTCATATAACTGCTTTTATGATGGTAACTTATGAATGGAACTTTTTTTTTCTTGTTTACAGTAGCATACAGTGTAAAGATTTGTCAAAAGTCCAACTAAAGCTGTACACTTCAGACCCACTATATCTCTAACTGTTACTCAGGACCATCCTACTTGATTATGATTCTAATTTTATTTCATAAATGTTCATTTCATTAATAAATAGGATTTTTTTAAATCCTTATCGGTCTTTCTTAGTTTTTAGGGTTATATTGTTCCCACCACTCAGCTCCCATACCTAAATTGGAGACCTCTATAAAGTTGCTGCTAAGCTCAGGCTTTTCGTCAGTAAGTTTTTAAACTTGTATTTTAGCATTGCTGTAGTCTTTGCAGATTTTATTAAACTAAAAGGTTGATATACACCACACTTCATTACAGAGAATAGCGAGGACAAGAACTATCCAAATGCCAAGGGAGAGGATACAGAAACGCAGAAGGTCGTCCTTTGAGAGTAGGGAATTACATACTGTCGTTCCAGAGAAAAGCTTTTAGTTTAATTTTAGGATTATCTGGGCGGAATACAAAATACTAGAAAATGAGACATCTGTTGCAAGGAATAAATATAGCAGGACGATATTCCTTTTCTTGATATCCTCTTTATGGTAATTCACTCTCAAGGTGGTTCAGAGTAAATTATAATTTTGTCCTTGACACTTGTAAACACCTTGTCAAAACAGAATAATTAGCTTAAACAAGAGAGTTATATCCTTGCAGGAAGGAAA
The DNA here is from genome assembly GCA_963556495.2 of Valencia hispanica. Taxonomy (NCBI): domain Eukaryota; kingdom Metazoa; phylum Chordata; class Actinopteri; order Cyprinodontiformes; family Valenciidae; genus Valencia; species Valencia hispanica. The sequence continues at coordinate 45,054,932 of OY747701.1, forward strand.
TCATTGGCAGAACTTAAAAACGATAAATAATGGGTGTTCAATCAACACCTGGACCAGAGGTTAGAAATCAGAACAGACATGTAAGCATGTTTAGAGTGTGCTTAAAAAAGCAAATGAAATTGTTGATGCTATTTAGCTTTTGAAATCTGCTTGTAAAACATGAGTAATAAAGAAATGACAGATGGTGGAAAAAGTGGATCAGGTTAGGGTAAGCAGAGCCAAATCCAGATCAAAGGCCACTCCCTCTGCAGGTTAAGCAACAGTCACATTCATAACCCAGTACAGCTGTTTATGATGGATGAAGATTAGGGACAGCACACATATTTCATCAGGATTTGGCCCAGTCATATGGTGAAACTGGATTGCTCTAAAGCCGCTCACTTTAGCTGTTAAATAATTTCAGTTATTATGCAACTTCTGTCCAGTAGAGGTCATCCCTATTGGCTTCCGAACCATTTGGCAGATCAGTCATCATCATCCTCAGATGTCCTTCAGGTTTAACAGTGCAGGGAGGAGACAATGAGGACCATCTGTTTTCATTTTTAAATTAAATGAAATGCTAGTCATTCAGAATTTAACGCAGAGGGATTTGGAGGTAAAATGCACAAAGAAATGTAATCCTATTCTGAAAGGTGCTTAAATACTCTTTCACTCTAAGCATTTACCAACGTTTTTAAAGAAAGATGTTTGATAAGGATGTCAAAAGTAAAAGTCTAGGTGTAAAGTACACAAATACATTTGATTTGACCTTCTGCCAATTGGAGCTGCTTTTTACCAAATCATTTATAGCCATATAACCTCTTCTTAACCCTATTGAGATGGATTCCCTAAGCCCTCATTTTTCAAACGTTCGTAGAAACAGTCCTATATTCTATCCTACGAATGAAATTTAGAATGTTCGTACGAACAGCCAAAGCCGGATTTATCAAACAAGCAGTGGCCAGTCGTACGCATGTTCCTCCCCAATCATCTGTTAATAAATCCCACATCTGCGTACCTAGGTGCTCTTGCCCATTCCCAATCATTTGTATATACAGGTCCTTCTCAAAAAATTTGCATATTGTGATAAAGTTCATTCTTTTCCATAATGTAATGATAAAAATTTAACTTTCATATATTTTAGATTCATTGCACACCAACTGAAATATTTCAGGTCTTTTATTGTTTTAAAACTGATGATTTTGGCATACAGCTCATGAAAACCCAAAATTCCTGTCTCAAAAAATTAGCATATTTCATCCGACCAATAAAAGAAAAGTGTTTTTAAAATATAAAAAGTCAACCTTCAAATAATTATGTTCAGTTATGCACTCAATACTTGGTCGGGAATCCTTTTGCAGAAATGACTGCTTCAATGCGGGGTGTGCATGGAGGCAATCAGCCTGTGGCACTGCTGAGGGGTTAATGGAGGCCCAGGATGCTTCGATAGCGGCCTTAAGCTCATCCAGAGTGTTGGGTCTTGCGTCTCTCAACTTCCTCTTCACAATATCCCACAGATTCTCTATGGGGTTCAGGTCAGGAGAATTGCAGGCCAATTGAGCACACTAATACCATGGTCAGTAAACCATTTACCAGTGGTTTTGGCACTGTGAGCAGGTGCCAGGTCGTGCTGAAAAATGAAATCTTCATCTCCATAAAGCTTTTCAGCAGATGGAAGCATGAAGTGCTCCAAAGTCTCCTGATAGCTAGCTGCATTGACCCTGCCCTTGATAAAACACAGTGGACCAACACCAGCAGCTGACATGGCACCCCAGACCATCACTGACTGTAGGTACTTGACACTGGACTTTAGGCATTTTGGCATTTCCTTTTCCCCAGTCTTCCTCCAGACTCTGGCACCTTGATTTCCGAATGACATGCAAAATTTGCTTTCATCCGAAAAAAGTACTTTGGACCACTGAGCAACAGTCCAGTGCTGCTTCTCTGTAGCCCAGGTCAGGCGCTTCTGCCGCTGTTTCTGGTTCAAAAGTGGCTTGACCTGGGGAATGCGGCACCTGTAGCCCCTTTCCTGCACACGCCTGTGCACGGTGGCTCTGGATGTTTCTACTCCAGACTCAGTCCACTGCTTCTGCAGGTCCCCCAAGGTCTGGAATCGGTCCATCTCCACATTCTTCCTCAGGGTCCGGTCACCTCTTCTCGTTGTGCAGCGTTTTCTGCCACACTTTTTCCTTCCCACAGACTTCCCACTGAGGTGCCTTGATACAGCACTCTGGGAACAGCCTATTCATTCAGAAATTTTTTTCTGTGTCTTACCCTCTTGCTTGAGGGTGTCAATGATGGCCTTCTGGGCAGTCAGGTCGGCAGTCTTACCCATGATTGCGGGTTTGAGTAATGAACCAGGCTGGGAGTTTTTAAAAGCCTCAGGAATCGATGCAGACATGAAGGAGATCGGAGCAAAGACGTCCAAAGGACCGCCAGAGCCCCAGGCGGACCCGGGCGGGGCCGACCGCATCCCCCAAGAGAGGAGCAAAGGAGAACCCCAGGGGAACATCCAGCGGCCACTATGCAGGGGCCCGGGGGGCAGTCTGCATGTCTGCATCGATTCCTGGGAGACGGATTGATGGCTGCTCACACCAACTATCGAACACTCTTATGGAGAAACCTTATATGCACCAGCATGCCAACACACACACATAGATGTGGGGTCTCTGGTGTTTAAGGATATATTCTTGGGCTGAGGTTATCATTACTAGAGCTTGATTAATCGGTACCATGAGTTTTTCTGTGACATTTTTGTTGTATTTTTATATCTATTTTTGTGTGATGTGGTTGTGTAATTCTTAGTTCACAATGTTTGGTTGGTTTTGTCGATGTTCCTTTTTCGTGTTTTTTGTTTTGTTTTTCCCCCTCTCTCTGCCGTCCTGTGGGTATGGAGGCAGACTTCAATGTCTTCCTGTGTTTTCTTTGTTCCCCTTCCCCTCTTGTATTTTCAACTCACCCTCTCTCATGACATTTTGTTTCCTACCTCTCTTCTTCATCTTCCTTCTTTCTTCTCCTTAATTTTCCGTCTCTGTGTCCATAACATCAGGAAATAAAAACCCCAACAATTCATAATAAAGATTTTTCACACATAAATCAAGTGGAGTACTATAGCAAAAGCTGTACTGCTCCGCTTGTGAAAGTAAATCTGTTGGGCTTCTACTTGGTACTCAGACACCAATTCTGAGCTCCACACTGCCAAACAGGACACGTTAAAAAAAAAAAAAAAAAAAAAAGCCTCAGGAATCTTTTGCAGGTGTTTAGAGTTAATTAGTTCATTCAGATGATTAGGTTAATAGCTTGTTTAGAGAACCTTTTCATGATATGCTAATTTTTTGAGATAGGAATTTTGGGCTTTCATGAGCTGTATGCCAAAATCATCAGTTTTAAAACAGACACAAAAAAATGTGGCAAAGAATTGTTTGATTTGCTGTTATTCCCTTCTGTGGAAATACTTAGCTTCTTTGAACAAACCAAATCTGTGAAATTTGTCACAAACATTGCTGTTTGGTTCTATCAGCTCAGGGGGAATAAAAAACAATAAAATAAGAAAAACAAAATACTGGCTGGAAGAAAGTGACAGTGGCAGTAAATGTGGCCGGGACAGTGGAGAGGTTCCTGTTGGAAATAAAGGAAAAATAATGGTTTGATATAAAACTGAATATAATAATACGTCCATCAGCACACAGCTGTGCCAGATCATCTGCCGGGGTTGCACAGATCAACACATTTGACACACGTGTGGCCATGCCTTACTGAAGACAGTCCTGGCTGGCATCAATAGCCTAAGCATGGAGACAGCGACAACCCGCTGCACCAATAACCAGGACCATCCAGTCTCCACAGTACAGTTTGCAAAGAAGCACTTGATGAGACAAGTAAAATAAGCACACAGAGAGCGCAGACTTCCACAAAGCACCACGCAACCCCAGATTGGATTCACAGGATCTCCATGCATGACCACCCCCAAAATCTTATCATTAATTTGTTATCAAATTTCTAACATTACCTGAAAGTTTAATAACTTTTGAGTTATTTTGCTAAAAGACAGATGGACACCAACCCGAGCTCCTTAGCGAATGCTAGTTGTTGTGAGTATGCATGGTCAGAGCTGTTCTTGGGCCTGCCCAAGACAGAATACCAATCCCTAAATTCTAACCATGTAATGTATTGACTCTGGTCCACACTCCATATCAGCTGTTGGCGGTACTGCACTATTTGTTATTCACAGGCCATTTATAAACACAAAGAAGAAGAAGCATGCTGCGTTAGGCTAACTTGCATGCTAACAGTAGTTCGGATGAAACTTTGTGAGAAATACACAAAAGGAAGGGAATTATCAAGGTTTTGAGTGGCAGATTATGTTGGATTTTGGACATAAAACTTGTTGTAGACTAACATTCTCAGTCCTCCAGGACATGACATTCTTGAGAGTTTAAAAGAAGGCAACTGGACTTTTCTTGTCTTGAATACGTTCCGTCACTCATCCAAGAGGCTTCTTTAGTTCTGAAAACTGGATTGGGAGTATCAGATTGACAAATCTAAGGTCAAGGCTCACTAATGGGGCTACTGTTATACCTCACAAGGCTATCAGGGTTGTTGAAGCTTAGAAGTTTACACAACCCTGATAGCCTTGTAGCTGCAAAGACGAAAACGTATTCAAGACAACAAGAAAAGTCCAGTTGCCTTCATTTAAACTCTCAAGAATATTTTAAAGGAGGACATTAACTGGACCATTGTGGATGTTAAAAGATTTGTATTTGTTGGGAATGGCTCTGTCCTGGGAGGAGTTTGGAGAGGCCATGGAAAACGACTTCCGTACGGCTTCGAAGCGATTCTGGTCCACCACCCGGCGTCTCAGGGGGGGAAAGCGGTCTGCCACCAACACTGTTTACAGTGTGGATGGTGTGCTGCTGACCTCGACGTGGGACGTTTTCGGTCGGTGGATGGAATACTTCGAAGACCTCCTCAATCCCACCAGGACGCCTTCCAATCTGGAAGCAGGGTTTGGGGACTTGGGGTCGGTCTCTCCAATCTCTGGTGCTGAGGTCACCGAGGTCATTAAAAAGCTCCTCGGTGGCAGAGCTCCGGGGGTGGATGAGATTCGACCGGAGTTCCTCAAGGCTCTGGATGTTGTGGGGCTGTGTTGGTTAACGCGGCTCTGCAATATTGCGTGGACATCGGGGGCAGTTCCCTTGGATTGGCAGACCGGAGTGGTGGTCCCCCTGTTTAAAAAGGGGGACCACAGGGTGTGTTCCAACTACAGGGGGATCACACTTCTGAGCCTCCCTGGTAAGGTCTATTCAGGGGTTCTGGAGAGGAGGGTCCGACGGATAGTCGAACCTCGGATCCAGGAGGAACAATGCGGTTTTCGTCCTGGCCGTGGAACACTGGACCAGCTCTACACCCTCAGCAGGGTCCTGGAGGGTGGTGGGAGTTCGCCCAACCGGTCTACATGTGTTTTGTGGACTTGGAGAAGGCGTTCGACCGTGTCCCTCGGGGGGCCCTGTGGGGGGTGCTCCGGGAGTATGGGGTACCGGGCCCCTTGATACGGGCTGTTAGGTCCCTGTACGACCGGTGCCAGAGTTTGGTTTGCATTGCCGGCAGTAAGTCGGGCTTGTTTCCAGTGAGAGTTGGACTCCGCCAAAGTTGCCCTTTGTCACCGATTCTGTTCCTAACTTTTATGGACAGGATCTCTAGGCGCAGCCAAGGCGTTGAGAGGATCCGTTTTGGTGGCCTCAGGATCGGGTCTCTGCTTTTTGCAGATGACGTGGTCCTGTTGGCTTCATCTGAACGTGATCTACAGCTTTCGCTGGAGCGGTTCGCAGCCGAGTGTGAAGCGGCTGGGATGAGAATCAGCACCTCCAAATCCGAGGCCATGGTCTTGAGCCGGAAAAGGGTGGGGTGCCTTCTCCGGGTCGGGGATGGGGTCCTTCCCCAAGTGGAGGAGTTTAAGTATCTGGGGGTCTTGTTCACGAATGAGGGAAAAATGGAGCGAGAGATCGATAGACGGATTGGTGGGGCATCTGCAGTTATGCGGGCGCTTTACCGGTCGATCTACGTTCCTACCCTCATCTATGGTCACGAACTCTGGGTGGTGACCGAAAGAACGAGATCACGGATACAAGCGGCTGAAATGAGTTTCCTCCGCAGAGTGTCTGGGCTCTCCCTTAGAGATAGGGTGAGAAGCTCAGTCATTCAGAGGGGGCTCAGCGTAGAGCCGCTGCTTCTCCACATCGAGAGGAGTCAGTTGAGGTGGCTCGGGCATCTGGTCAGGATGCCTCCTGGACGCCTCCCTTGTGAGGTGTTTCAGGCACGTCTCACCGGGAGGAGGCCCAGGGGAAGGCCCAGGACACGCTGGAGGGACTATGTTTCTCGGCTGGCCTGGGAGCGCCTTGGGGTTCCTCCAATGCAGCTGGAACAAGTGGCTGGGGAGAGGGAAGTCTGGGTCTCTTTGGTTAGGCTGCTGCCCCCGCGACCTGACCCTGGATAAGCGGAAGAAAATGGATGGATGGATGGCTGGATGGATGGCTCTGTCCTGAGTTTTGATATGTAGCTTTGAACTGTAAGTTGCCATTTATTTGCTTTCTGAGTGGTTTGAAAAAAGTGTAGTGTCTACAGTTATGATTAATTATTGATTATTGTTATTGATTGGCATACATAATTTTAGTCACTAGGTTGGTGTTGAAATTCAGCCCGGTAGCTTGGAAGTTTCTTTACTTTCTTGCTTGGGTCGTGGATAAGAATTATTTTTTTTTCATGAATATCTCAAACTTTCTGGCACAAAAAAAATTTTTTCCCACACCTGGCACCTCTTTCAGGGGTGCCAGGTTTGGGATTGTTGGATGGTGCCTGTTCGGTGGATACGGATCCAGCGTCTCTGCTCCTTTGATCATCTGTTCTGTGCGCACCGTGCGTGGTCAGTTCATTGGCGGGTTGGATCGGCCCTGGCCTTTGTTGGATGCCTGGTCTCAGCACTCTACGTTGCACAGGATCAGGACTCGGGAGCTGGTACAACTTGGTGTCCAGGTGCTGGCTGAGCTTGACCTGGGGATGCCGTCCATCCCCTGTGGCTATCGGTAGGGCGCCCTGACGTGGGGCAGGGGTGGGGTGCTGGGATGTTGGCGGTGAGGAATGGCCTAAGGTGCCGGTGGCGGCCAGTCCCTTGTCGGGTCCCTGCTGGGGGGGGGGGCGTCCCTGGGCCCCGGCTCTCCCTGTCCATGGACCGGCCCGCCCTGGCGCAGCTGGTTGCCGGCGGGGCCCATGGGTTCGTCACTGCTGCCCCCTGGGCCCCTGCATCGTAGCCGCTGGACGTTTCACTGGGGTTCTCCTCTGCTCCTCTCTTGGGGGATGCAGTCGGCCCCGGCCGGGTCCACCTTGGGCTCTGGGGGTCCTTTGGATGTCTTGGCTCCGATCTCCTTCATGTCGATTCCTGGGAGACAGATTGATGCCTGCTCACACCAGCTATCGAACACTCTTATGGAGAAACCTATGCACCAGCATGCTCACACACACATAGGTGTGGGGTCTCTGGTGTTTACAGATATATTATTAGGCTGAGGTTATCATTCCTAGATCTTGATTAATCGGTACCATGAGTTTTTCTGTGACGTTGTTGTATTTTTATATCCATGTGGTTGTGTAGTTCTTAGTTCACAATGTTTGGTTTATTTTGTCGATGTTGCTTTTTCAGGATTTTTTCTGTTTTCCCCCTCTCTCTGCCATCCTGTGGGTATGGAGGTAGACTTCAATGTTTTCCTGTGTTTTCTTTGTTCCCTTTCCTCTCTTGTGTTTTCAACTCACCCTCTCTCTTGACTTTTTGTTTCCTACCTCTCTTCTTCATCTTCTTTCTTTCTTCCCCTTAATGTTCCATCTCCGTGTCCATAACATCATGGAATAAAACCCCCCAGCAATTCATAATAAAGGTTTTTCACACATATATATCAAGTGGAGTACTATAGCAAAAGCTGTAGTGCTCCGCTTGTGAAAGTAAATCTGTTGGGCTTCTACGTGGTACTCAGACACCAATTCTGAGCTCGACACTGCCAAACAGGACAGTTAAAAAATTAAAACAATAAAATGGATCACTTTGTCACACCTCAAAAATTTTTTAGAGCGGATGGAAATTATAGCAATAGGAATGAAAATATACCCGTTGTAGTGGAGGGTGAGCCCTGCTTAATCCTAGACACAGAGGACACTGAGGAATTGGAGGATGAGGAGGTGCAACCGGAGATACTCGCAGCCCCCGAGGCGGAGGAGACGGCAGCTGAGCAGAGGGAAAGAAATGGCGCCTCATCGAGCGCTACAGCGGGCATAGATAGTGGGAATCCTGACGGTGGAGTGGATTTGACAGGGGATTTAAGCCATGGCCCAGCTGAGAAACCAAGACAGCCTCAACTAAAATCATACCTACGTCGTTCTTTTAGATTGCAGGGGCAGTTTTAGTTACTCGTGGTTCAAACAGTACCAGTGGCTTGAATATTCAGTGTCAAAAGATGCGGCTTTTTGTTTTGCATGTCGTCATTTTTTTCACAGTGTGCATGGATCTGGTGGTCACTCAGAGAAGTGCTTCACCCAAGAAGGGTTTAAAAACTGGAGAAAAGAAGGAGAGAAACTGGTGCAACATAACGGCAGTGCCTCTCATAAAGTGGCAATGGAAGGGTGGTGTGAATTTAAGGAGAGAGACAAAAACAGATCAAGGATTTTGACGTACCTCCATGATGATGGACATAAGAAAATTGTCAAAGAAAACAGAATGTACATGCAAGCAGTTGTTGAGTCACTGCGCTTTACAGCTTATCAAACCATTGGTCAGAGAGGCCACCAAGAGAATGAACAGTCCACCAACAGAGGTAATTTCCTTGAAATGTTACATCTGCTGGGGAAGTGTGATAGCACTGTATCCAAAAAATTATCTAGTGGGCCAGGTAATGCAAAATATGTCCATCATGACATTCAGAAAGAGTTAATCGATATAATGGCCTGCATTTTGAGAGAATAGGTTAGGAACGAAGTTAAACTAGCACTTTACATTAATGGTGGATGAAACAAAAAATGTGAGCAAAAAAGAGCAGATATCTATTGTTCTGCGCTACATACACAATGATGACATTCATGAAGAGATTCTTGATTTTGTTCTAGCTGATGGTTTGGATGCAGAGTTTTTACTTGTGACAGTGAAAGGGTCATTAGTTATATTCAATATAGACAAAAATGCATGTGTTGGACAATGTTACGACTCGGCATCTGTAATTTCTGGCTGCAACAACGGTGTTCAGAAAGAAATTCGCAGAGAAGTCCCACATGCAGTGTACATCCACTTCCATTCACACAAGGAAAAAGATACTGCAAACACCTGAAGACTACAAAATCCAGTTTTTTCCCAGTACTTGACGGTTTAATCAGTGAATTGAATAGGAGCTTCTCTTGCGACAGTTGCCAAGTTATGAAAGGAGTTGCAGCTATTAATCCCAAACACAAGACCTTCCTGCACCAAGATGCCCTTTAACCCATGGCTAGGCACTATGGCACATTAGAAGATAACCTTTCAGCAGAACAACATCAACTGAAACGCCTCATTGACAGAAAAAAAAGGGGGTCTCTCTCAACAGCACCTATGACTTGCTGATTCTTTCGAGGCAATACAAGGCTGCTTTCATTGATTTATACAAACTTGTGTGCATCTCCATGACACTGCCTGTATCAACAGCTGCTTGTGAAAGGAGGTTTTCCTGCTTATGGCATTTAAAAACCTACCTCAGAAACAAAAGTGGCGATGTCTGAACCAACAATCTTGCTGTGCTGGCAATCAGCTCAAGAAGAACAAAAGAGATGGATGTAGATGTTATTGATCGCTTTGCAGCCAATCATGACAACAGGCGACTTGTTCTCTTTTAAGTGGTGAGTACACTCCTCACATTTGAACAGGTTTAAATTGTACTGTATTTGATGTACTATAAACACAATTGTTGCAGGAAATAACACCTGTGGAGAATGGAGATAAGACAGGAGGAGACTGGACAAAAGAGGAGCAGAGAAGATGGCAGAAAGAGACTGGAGAGTTAAGAGGAGCAGAGAAGACAGGAGGAGACAGGAGACTTAAGAGGAGTAGAGAAGAAGACAGGAGGAGACTGGAGACTTAAGAGGAGTAGAGAAGAAGACAGGAGGAGACTGGAGATTTAAGAGGAGCAGAGAAGAAGACAGGAGGAGACTGGAGATTTAAGAGGAGCAGAAAAGAAGACAGTAGGAGACTGGAGACTGAGGAGGAGCAGAGAAGAAGACCGGAGGAGACTGGAGATTTATGAGGAGCAGAGAAGAAGACAAGAGGAGACTGGACAAACGAGCTGTCAATATTGTGAGTGAAGTGAGTGAAGTGAACCTCTTGCTATTGTATTGTTGTATTTAGCATAAATACTAACCTATTCATGTGTACTATAAACTCATGTTACAGTGAATCACACCTGTGGAGACTTAAGAGAGAAGAGAAGAAGACAGGAGGAGACTGGAGAGTAAGAGGAGCAGAGAAGAAGACAGGAGGAGACTGGACAAAAGAGCTGTCAATATTGTCAGTGAAGTGAGTGAAGTGAACCTCTTGCTATTGTATTTCTATATTTAGCATACATACTAACCTGTTCATGTGTACTATAAACTCATATGTTGCAATAAAATCACACCTAAGGAGACTGAAGAGTAACAGGAGCAGAGAAGGAGACAGAAGGAGACTGGACAAAGGATGAGCAGAGAGGTTGCCAGGGGAAAACTGGACAGAACTAGGGCAATCAAAAGGTGGTGAAGGTATGAGAATAGATACTATTTTGTAAATGTTTTCTGTCATGGGTGTGGCTATGGCAATTAAAGTTCGAGCATATTATTTGCAAAGTGCAATTTATTAATGAATTAAAAACAAAGTAGTTGATATGCTGTGTTGTTTTTGTTGTTTAGTAGCAGTAAAATGCAGTTATTAACTGTGTCCACTGTATTTTTGGTTTATTTTCATGAGACCCCCCATTGCCCCCCCAATCAAAATAGTCTGGAGCCGCCACGGTTAAGGGCTTGTATCTAAGGAGGACAATCTTAAATTCTATTCTGGATTTAACAGGGAGCAAAGGAAGGGAGGCTAAAACAGGAGAAACGTGATCACTCTTTTTAATATACATCAGAACTCTTGCGGCATATAAATTTAACTGAAAGTACAGAAAAACTACAGACATAATTAACACGTGACCATTTTTATTTGGTGGAATGCTTATTGAATTTCTTTGTTCACTGCTAAGTAAAGTAAAAGTTGTTTGTTTCCTATGAATTTCAATATGATTGTACCATTACACCACTAGTTGCCACATTTTCAGCCACCCAGACTGCTGTGGACAGCTTAGAGGACATGGTGGCCCTTAGCCTGCACCACCGTTTTCTATGGTTCCCAAGTGCTGTATTAAGTTTTTATAGCCTTATATTCACTTATAAGTGAGTGCAGGTTTTAACATGCCAAACATTCTGCCCTCTTTCTCCTCTTTCAGCAGCTCAGGCTCTACTTTTTTCCCTAGTTTACTTTTATTCACCGAGTGTGTCTCCTGACTTTCCTGTGATCACCTGCGAAAGCGTAATGGAGCAACGCAGCCTTTGATGGGATAATAGGAGGAATTTAAATTGTATTCCTGATCTAACAGGGAAGCTAATACAGGAGAAATGTGATCTCTCTTTTTATAATTCATCAGAACTCTTGCTGGCACATTTTGGATCAACTGAAGGCTTTTAATTGCATCTGTGGACTTCCTGATAGTAAAGAATTACAGTAGTCCAGCCTTGAAGAAACAAATGCATGGACTAGTTTCTCAGCATCACTCCTGGACAGGATGTTTCTAATTTTAGCATAGTCCGCAGGTGAAAAATCCTAGAAACCTGTTTAATATGGGATTTGAATGTCATGTCTTGGTCAAAAATAACGCCGAGGTTCTTTACATTACTGGAGGGCAATTGAATACCATCCAGATGAAGTGATTGACTAAGCAGTTTATTTTTTAGAGCTTCTGGTCCACAGACAGCAACTTCTGTCTTAACAGAATTTAAGAGCAAAATGTTTTGAGTCATCCATGTTTTTATGTCATCCAAACATGCCTGTAATCTACCTAACTGACTGGATTCATCAGGATTTATGGATAAATATAGTTGTGTATCATCTGCATAGATGTGGAAGTTTTTTTCCATGCTGTCTAGTGATTTCAACAATTGGAAGAATATATATAGTAAAAAGAATTGGTCCAAGCACAGAACCCTGTGGTACAAGACTGGTAACCCTCGAGTGTGATGAAGATTTAGCATTTATCATTAACAAACTGGAATCTGTCGGACAAATATGATATACACCAGCCTATTCAATTCAGTTTATTTATATAGTGCCAATTCACAACAGATGTCATCTCAAGGCACTTAACAAGAAGTCATTTCAATACATTTATACAAACATTCCAATCAGTTAAAAAGTTTCCTATTTAAGGAATCCCAGCAGATTGCGTCAGTCATTGGCGTGAGGTTGGGCAGACTTTCCAACCACAGCAATCCTTCAGCAATCCCTCATACTGAGCAAGCATGTAGCGACGGTGGAGAGGAAAAACTCCCCTTTAACAGGAAGAAACCTCCAACAGAACCAGGCTCAGTAGGAGCAGCCATCTGCCACGACCCTCTGGGGGTTTGAGAAGACAGAGCAGAAACACAGAAGGAACAGAAGATCTGATATAAGAGAACTTTCTATGTTACAGAAAGTAAAAAGTTGATAACAGGACACAGTTGATGTTCAGTTACTGGGAGGATCCCAGTCGATGCCCCCCGTCCAACAGGGCATTGCAGCCAAGCAGGATACCGGACCAGGTGTAGCTTCTATGGAGAAAAAAACACTGAGAAAAACAAAGTTAACAGTCTAACTAACAGCAAATAATGCAACTGGAGAGTAGTAGAAGAGAAAAGTAGCAGAGTAAAGAAAAGTGGTCAGTCTGTCCTCCAGCAGTCTAAGCCTATGGCAGCATAACTACAGAGATAGCTCAGGATGACCTAAGCCAGTCTAACTGCAAGTTTTATCACAAAGGAAAGTTTTAAGCCTGGCCTTAAAAGTAGACAGAGTGTCTGCCTCACGGACTAAAGCTGGGAGCTGGTTCCACAGGAGAGGAGCCTGAAAACTAAAATATCTACCTCCCATTCTATTTTCAGAAATCCTATGAACCACAAGTAAACATGCAGTCTGAGAGCAAATTGCTCTGTTAGGAACATATGGAACAATAAGATCTCTGATATATGATGGACCTTGATTATTAAGGGCTTTATATGTAAGAGGGAGGATCTTAAATTCTATTCTGGATTTAACAGGGAGCCAATGAAGGGAAGCTAAAACAGGAGAAATGTGATCTCTCTTTTTAATATTCATCAGAACTCTTGCTGCCACATTTTGGATCAACTGAAGGCTTTTAATGGCATTTTGTTGACTTCCTGATAGTAAAGAATTACAGTAGTCCAGCCTTGAGGTAACAAATGCATGGACTAGTTTCTCAGCATCACTCCTGGACAGGATGTTTCTACAGTTACAGTTACCATTATCACTAAAGGAGGCAGGGAAGTAACTAAACATCTGACAGAGAGAGCAAGAGAGAAGAGAAGAATTAGACAGGAGAGAGAAGAGTAGCCATAGCCGCAATGAAGCTAAGCTAACTGAGCTAGCGAGACCTTACCACCCCAAGAAAAGCTGTGTGAAACACAAGGAGTTCCCAAAACGTAAAGTACACCACCACAAAACGTGTGTTTTAGTGTGCTTGTGTGTCAAAATAACTTAGAAAGGCCTCAGCACAGAGAAAATAAGATCAATTCAAGAGAGTCTGAACATCAAACAGCTTACTGGGAGCACAACAGTGACAACAGGAAATGACGCAATACGGCTTACCCCCGTCGAATGAGCAATGACAAAGCAACAAATCACAGACCAATGTGATTAGCCTAGTGCTGTTCCTTTGATCCCTGCAACATTTTCAAGCCTAACAGAATATTGTGATCGACTGTGTCAAAAGCAGCACTGAGATCAAACAAGACCAGAACAGTCACAAGTCTGAGACTTTCACCAGTTCTGTTTCAGTGCTATGATGAGCTCTAAAACCTGACTGAAACTCTTCGAACATGTCGTTACTGTTTATATGCACACAAACTTGATTAGCAACTATGTCTCTTTAACCACAGCAACTTTAAATTCCTCTGGTACAAATCTTCTTACTAAGGATAGAATCATCCCATCTGATATGGGGCCAGGAACCAAAGGGGACACTTCCTTAAATAATTTGTTGGGATTGGGTCCAACATACAAGTTGAAGGTTTAGATTAGGCTAATATTTTTTGATAATGCCAAAAGCTCGACTGAATCAAAACAGTCCAAACACAAATGAGGTTCTACAGTTCTCTCCGATGCTGCCTCACTTACTGAGAGAGAAGTAATCATGTTTGGGAGGATGCCAATGATTTTATTTCTAAATGAATTAATTTTATTTATGAGATTTATTTATTTATTTGTAAGAACTGGGGGAATAGTTGGCTCAACAGAGCAATGACTGCGACTGTGTAAGTTTGGCAACTATACTAAAAAGAAATCTAGGATTGTTCTTATGAGCCTCTATTAATGATGAAAAATATGCTGTTCTAGCTTGTCGAAGGGTCTTTTTATACAACAGTAGACTGTTTTCCAGGTTAAATAGGAATCCTATAGGTGTATAGAGCACCATTTTTCTCTCAATTTTCCTAGTATTCTGCTTTAAAGTACACAGCTCTGCATTAAACCAGGAAGTCAGCCTCCTATTTCTAATCATTTTCTTTTTTACTGGAGCTACACTATCTAATGTCAAATACAATGAGGAAGTAATGCTGTGAACCAGACCATCAATTTCTAAAGGGTTACAGATGAAATTGCTGCCCTATTACTCTGAGACACTGAGGAAAGTAAGAATGGAACAGATTGTTTCAAATCTGTTACAGCATTATCTGATAAAGCTCTAGTATAATGACATTTTCTTTCAGGTTTAAAATGGTTAGTCAAAGTAAAATTAAAAAGTTATCTAAAAATGGACAGATGAACCGGGTTAGGTGGGAGGTCTGTTATTTCCTCATACTCAATGCTGTATTTCAAGGTCGAAAGTGCATTAACCCAAGTGTGTGGGTCCCTGTACTTTTTCAGGAAGCCAATTGAGTCTAAGATAGCATTAAAGGCTGCATTTAGGCTATCACTTTCAGTGTCCGCATGAATATTGAAATCCCCCACTATAATGACCTTATCAGTATTTAATACTAAATCAGATAAAAAATTTGAGATCTGATCTAAGAATTGAGAGTAGGCCCGGGTGAACGATACAAAACCATAAGCAAAAGTGGTCTTAATGTTTTGCAACTTGGATGAGGAAAACTAAAGGTTAGATGTTCAAATGAATTGTAGCTATTAATTGGTCTGGGATTAATTAATAAATCAGAATGAAAAATGGTTGCAACTCCTCATCCTCGCCCAGTACTTCTAGGAATGTGAAAATTCAAATAATTGGAAGGGGTTGTGTAATCCTCCTGCTACAGCCAGGTTTCTGTAAGACAAAACAAATTCATTTGATTATCACAGATCAAGTCATTTACTAAAAAATCTTTGAGGAGAGCGAGCTTATGTTCAATAAATCACATTTAATAGTTTTATTTTTCTGTTTTGTCAAAGTCGTATTCATCTTTATGAAATTTTGGCATGAAGGAGACAACAGCTCGATTTCTAACCACACTTTAAGGTTCTCAGTTGCATCTTCAGTGGCAGTTCTGAATTTTACAGCTGAAGGTTCAAAGGTGCTGGACTTTGAATCACCCCCAATCAGACTGACAAATCCATTATCACACAAAAATAGGCTACATAGCCCTATTCCTTAGACCTTTGAGCAACAGATTATCTATATGGACTCACTAGGGACAATGAAAGTTATACACATAATGGAACACCTTAAATTACTTACAAAGTAGTCAGAGTACCTGATTGAGGAGGCTTAGAGTGATCACAGACTGCATAAATGACAGGAGAGAAAGCTAAAATGTACAAACATTTAATATAATATATGAAAAAGGAAAGCAAATAAACCTTAACAGTTCCGGCAGGAAAAACTCTAGGATGGGAAATGTGAACTTGAGAAAACACTTGGTTTTGTGAGTTTTCTATCTTAGATTTTTCTGGTGATCTTCAGAAAAAATGGTGATCTTCAGAAAAATTGTATCCATTTATTCATTTCTATGTAGAAATTTTCATTCACATATTTTTCTGTGTTATGGACAAATGTAAGATGTTGGCTTGTGCACAAAATAAACACATACAATACTATGTGAATTGAAGAGATAAAAATTCTGCAAATGTTGAGAGTGCATTTATTTTGTGTATATGAGGGTTTAATTCTGTAGTGCATGTGGCAACACTTAGAAACAGTGAACAATCAAGAAGAATGTAGTACATTATGCGTTCCATTATGTGAAGAAGCTTTGACCATTATTCTGTGAACAAAGATCTACGTGGGAGGGGTTTCATCTAACTCGTGTTTCAATAAAAACTCTTTGCTGACGTAGAGCTGTGCCCAGTTTAGAGAACTGAGCCCAGCGAACGACGTCTCGCTGTTAAAATATATATAATTGTTGTTTGTTGTTCTTATTGCTCCTTTTTACAGAAATGAACGCGCATGCTGGAAGGTGAAATAAGAGCCAGAGAGAGCCCAGGGGTCATAAAATTAAATGGGTGTCTGTTCCTGTAAGAGAGGCTTTAAATTAGAGTGAAAACACCTTTCCAACATAATCTATCCCACTCTTTAAAGGCATACTCCGCAACTTTCATGATATTTGCTCTCTGTCGCCCTCTTCAGGCAACTTCACTGTCGTAAAATCAAATCTTTCTGCCGCTCATATAAGGCATGTTTCAGTGGCTGCTTTCCAAATTGCTTGCCCAAACAACAAACAAGCGCCGTTTCAGTTCTCAATTCAACTGTAACAATCAGTGAAGATGAGCGACGAGTTTGCAGCTTTATCTACAGAACCGAGTCTTAGACGTTAGCATCACATTAGCCTATAGATGGCTAATGGAGATCGACTCTGTTGTGTAATTCACATTACTACTTTAAGGCATACCGTGCACACTATGTTCATCCACCTCCACACATTGAATAAATAGCTTTCTCAGGACTGTATAACATCATGCCAGACCAAACAATATAACCCCGGTGAAATAATTGATTACTTACTTATCCATTAGCCGAACGGCTAACTCGGTGTCCGTAGTAGATGACGTTTGTTCCAAAAGAACTCTCCAACGAGGAAAAGCGAGCCCAATATTTACTCTGGTCTTAGCTCTCTATCACGTTCTCTTTTTCTAGCTTCTTCTGATATGGGATTTCCCGGTCTCTTTGGTGGATCAGCCATCTCTACAGTCTTTAAACAGCAAGGCCGTATGTCTTTGCCGTAAAGCAGAACTTAGTCGGTACTTCCGCCGGGGGAGCGGCGCTCAAAAGTTCTATAATAAAAAGGTTTTACTTGTATTAAGTTGGCCCAAGCCGCAAAATTCTACCTTCATCACAAGTGGGGAGCTGCATTTCCAGCAGTTCCCTTCCTAGCAAACATGCCCATTTGGGCCCCAATGTGGAATCTCTTTGGGCAAAGATTTGGCCCACAAAGGGTTGCCCGCAGTGGTACCCACAGCCGTTGTGAAATGCAGGGCACATGTGGGCCCCATCATACAGGGCCATGATGGGGCTGCCCGCATATGTGGGCAGCCGCTTGTAGCACCACAGTGGCCTGTTGCTGTGGGGCCCACACATGCCCCTCATTTCACGGCGGTGCCCTGATCCGCACAAGTGGGCTTCCCGCTATGGCCCCACTGTGGATTGCAAACATGCACCGCATGTCACAGCGCTACCAAGGACCACACATGTGGGTTTCCCACTTCTTGGGGCAATGCATGTTCCACATTTCACATTGGATTCCAAGATACAACGTACCTTTGTTAGGATAGTTTAGATGTTTGCACTTTTTCCTTTCTTTATGTTTGGGGTTTTGATCTTTTGTTTATAATTTTCCTCTGTTAGTCCTGTTTTACTTTATTTTTGGCATCAGGATCATTCTGTTAGGAGTTCTGCATGGTGTATATATATATATATATATATATATATATATATATATATCTCCTTTATTTCTCTCCTCTGACCCACCCTTAAAGAGCATATCGCGGGTTAAATATTTTCTAAAATGCATATAAAATGTCACCAAAAATTATTATTTGAAACATTTATTGAGGATATTTTTTTTTTTTTTTTTTACAGTACATGACACCACAAATTTTGATTAAACAAAAGTTTCATAATCTGGACGTGTGACGCAAGCGAAGGGAGTCATGCTATGCGCTGCCTCAGCTCAGTGTGTCCAGTAGGTAGTTATTGGGTAGAGTAGTGGTGTTATCAAGAGAGTTTTTCACTAGTTTTATACTGAGTGCATTGGTATTAAAAATGGTAAATTATTGTTTTTTGTGGAGGCTGTACAAACAGCAGGCTGTCAGGACCTCAAGTCCACAAATTTCCAATTAAAAACAAAAACGGAGCCATCTTCCTTTCCTGGGTGCGTTTTGTGCAGCTGAAAAGACAAGATTTCACTTCTGCTTCGGCTACAAAAAAAACGCAGTGATGCAGAAGGAAAGATCAGGTGCAACTGACACAAGGTGGAGTTCCTTCAGTGCACACAACTTTATTGGCACTGCTGTCAGCGGCTGTTTCTGGGGCTGCAGCAGGCGGGAGACACGGTCACGGATCCATCAGAGGCTCAGGTCTACGCAAGACAGGATCTTGGCTTTGTAAGTCTTACTGTCTACGCTGCTAAGAACAATTAAAAAAATTAGATGCGACGTGATATGTGGGTTGTCAAATAAGCAATACAAAAGGGATATCAGCAGGAAAATGTGTCTGTCGCCCCTCTCTCCCGCAAAAGTGCTATACCACGTTACGTGAACGGATATTCACAAGTTTGAGACAACTTAGAAAAGCTATTTACCGTTTATTATTTGCAAGGATCAATACTATATTAGCTGACAAATACTAGTTTTGTTTTAATTTTCTAGTACATGATAGTAATCTGTACAAAAGTAGGACATTAGCACATGAGTTTATGCTAACGTCGGTCTCACCACTACACCTGCCCGACTCTCGACTGATTGTCCAGACACCACAGCTCTATCTCTCTTCTTTGACCATTAATCCTTCCCCTGGTCTCTCTTTGCTCTCTGGAGTTGCAGCAGGCTCATACCTGTATGGTTGTGGTCCATCATATGTGCAATTGTAAACATTTAAGGTTTCTTTAGTGTTGGATCCAGCATTAAAATCCATAGTTTTCTATTGATGGAGCTGATGGGTCTCCCTTCGCCTTCGTCACTTCCGGTCTGGCGGAGGTTACTTTTTCCTCACAAAACAACTCCAGAAGTCTAAATAATTTATTTACGAGTAATTTTAAAAAAAATTTAGAACCAGCTCCTAATATATTTCTTTATACAGTGGTTTAAGGTGGGGTTTAACCTGAAATATGCTCTTTAAGTGTTATTTCTCATTAACTTGGATCGTATTTTTAGTTGCTACTATGCACGAGTTTTCTTATTTTTGCGTTTAGGATTATTCTTTGGTTAGATCTTCTGTTTTAATTTTTCAAGCTTTTTCATTCTCTGTCTTTATTCTTCCTGCCATTCTGCCACCTTCCCAGCTGCTTTCACCTCGTCTGCCCTGTCACTCGCACCTGCATCTAATCATCTTGATTTAGCCTCACTCAATATTCTCTTTATAAGAAGATAAACTTGTTTTCTCAAAGATCTGTTGATTTTTGTATTGCTCATTTTTTACATTTTAGGGTTTTATTAACATTTATATAGGGTCTTCTCAAAGAGTTGCTTGTGGATGTGAGAGTTTGACATTATTGGTTTGTGTACAATGGTTCTCTCCTTGTCCAATAACAAAAAATATGCATTTAACTGAAAAACATGTCTCAAAACAAACAAAAACTACACATTTTCAGAAAGTGATAAGGTTTTGGACTTAAATTCACACTCAATTGAAATAAACTACAAAGACATTCTCTAACATGTGCTGCAAGTGATTTTAAGGATCGTCATCGGAAAACAAAATATTGGTTTTCAATAGTTGCTGTCTGGGTTCCTGTGGACCTTGGCTGATGTGTCTCTCCCCCACTTCTCCCCCCCTTTCTAAACTGTCCACTGTCGAATAAAGGCCACTGTGGCCACAAAACTTTTAAAAACAAAAAAAACAAAACATGCAGAGCAATTAAACAGTCTATAATAAATAATAGTTAAAAGCTAGGCTAAAAAGGTGAGTCTTGAACCTGCTCTTAAAAACATGAACGTTCTCTGAGGTCCTCTGGCAGGCTGTTCCAGAGGTGAGAGCCATAGTACTTATAAGACGCCTTGCCGGGAGTGTGTGTCCTGACTTTAGTGATGACACAGACAGAGGCGGAGCTAGCCTAAATGGCGCCCTGTGCGAGAACCCTCGTGAAGCCCCCCCATACACAAGGGAAAAAAATGACACCAACAACTTTGTTTCAAATCGTGTGTAATACATTAAGAAAAAAAACAAATTCTTGTATCGCAAGATTTAACCCCCACATACACACTATACTGAAACTTATCAAATATATAAATTGAGAAACAAAAAAAAAAAAAAACAGGTAGCAGCAACAATGGATATATACAAATAATACAATTACTACAATTCCAAACAGAATTAAAAACAAACACAGGGAACAATTCCCATATTCTGTGAAAATACTATTTAAATGTCTATAGCTAAATGTTTTTGCAGGACACACATACACAAAACCAACCTAAAGTATCTTCCAGGGGAGATGTGGTAGCAGCAGGCTGTCCCTCCTCAAGTTCAAATACTGGCCTACTGGTATGAACAGTATCAAATCAAATCAAACTTTATTTATGAAGCGCTTTTCATACAAGAAGTTGCATCACGAAGTGCTTTACAGATTAAAATGACCCCACATAAAACCACCTTCCCTTCCCTCCCCCACAGATTTAATAGCATGGTCACAGTTATACCCCCCTCCCCCCAACCCATCTCCCATGCACACACACAGTTAAAAGAAAAGGTAAAAAAGGACATTGGGCCGAGTGCAGATGAACCATGCAAGGAAACGCCATCAGAGGAGCCATATGCCCTGGCAGCAGTAGATTAACAGCAGCAGCCGAGGCACCGACACAGGGCACCCAGTGGAGGCAAGGCCAAGACCCCCACCTCCACCCAAGCTCCACCTGGAGAGCAACCAGGCAGCTACAGCCGACCACCGCTCCCGGGGCAGAGGGCTCCCACAGAGGAAACACTGGAACAGGGATTAAGATAAATTAAAGTATAAAAAGAAACGGTAAATTAATGTGCTAAGATTGAAAAGTAAAACTGATAAAAATATAATCATATAAAACATCCAAAGCAATTAAACAAACAGTGATAAATAATAATCAGTTAAAAGCCAAGCTAAAAAGGTGAGTCTTGAGCCTGCTCTTAAAAACATGAATATTCTCTGCAGCCCTGAGGTTCTCTGGCAGCCTGTTCCAGAGGTGAGGGCCATAAAACTGGAAAGACGCCTCGCCATGCTTGTGTGTCCTGACTTTTGGGGTGACAAGGAGACGGCTGCCAGAGGAGCGCAGAGACCGCAAAGGTTTATATGGTAAAAGCAGTTCAGAGAGATAAGAAGGCCCAAGACCATTAAGACACTTAAAAACCATTAAAAGAACCTTAAAGTCGATCCTGAAATGTACGGGGAGCCAATGCAATGATTTTAAGACCGGTGTAATGTGCTCCCGCCTCCTGGTCTTCGTCAGGACACGTGCTGCTGAATTTTGTAGTAGTTGTAAACCTGATATACTCTTTTTGGGAAGACCAGAAAGCAGGGCATTACAGTAATCAATTCTACTGGAGATAAAAGCATGCATCAGTGTCTCCGTATTGGCCCGAGACAGAATGGGGCGGACTCTGGCGATGTTCTTTAGTTGATAAAAACCTATTTTAGTGATATTTTTTATGTGAGGAATAAAAGTCAGCTCAGAGTCAAAAATCACGCCCAGGTTCTTCACTTGTAAAGAGAGATTAAAAGACAGTGATTGTAGTTTTGGTAAAAGTTTCTCTCTCTGAGCCTCAGGACCGATGACTAAAACTTCAGTTTTGTCCTGGTTGAGCTGGAGAAAGTTTTCTGCCATCCAGGATTTAATGTCTAAAATGCAGTTAAAAAGTGCATCCATTGGCCGTGTGTCATCGGGAGACATGGAGATGTATAACTGTGTATCATCAGCATAACTGTGGAAGTTAACTCCATGTCTCCTGATGACGCTGCCAAGAGGGAGCATATAAAGGTTAAAAAGCACTGGGCCTAAAATTGAACCCTGGGGCACACCACATGTAATCCTATGGACCCTAGAGGAGCAGGTATCTAAACTTACCATAAAAGTCCTGTCTGTGAGATAGGATGTGAACCATTTGTGAACAGCACCAGAGAGGCCGATCTGTTTTAAACGGGTTAAAAGAATAGTGTGGTCTACTGTATCAAAGGCAGCGCTTAGATCCAGTAGAACCAACACTGTCACCTTCTGAGCGTCATAATTTATTCTAAAATCATTTAAAATCTTCAGAAGGGCCGTCTCTGTGCTGTGGTTCACCCTAAAACCAGACTGAAATTTCTCCAGGACATTGTGCTCATTAATAAAATCATTAAGTTGAATTAAAACTAGCTTTTCTAAAACCTTGCTTAAAAATGGTAAGTTAGATACCGGTCTAAAATTATTAAAATCATTAAAATCTAAATTGCTCTTCTTCAGCAGGGGCTTCACTTCCGCCCCTTTAAAGGCGGCAGGAAAGACCCCCGTCTGAAGGGAGCAATTCATCATGGTTAAAATCTCATCCCTAAAAGATTCATAAAATGGCTTAAAAAATGAAGTGGGAATCGGGTCCAAAACACATGTGGTGGGCCTCACTGAGGAGAAAACTTTATCAAGAGTCCCAGCTTCTACCAGGACAAAACTGTCCAGCGTTTCCTCTGGTAGAGACACACATTCAGATTTGTCTAAAACCATGTTACACTGAGAAGATAAAATATTACATCTGATGGTGTCTACCTTCCCTCTGAAGTGGTCTGCGAACTCCTCACAAAGAGTGTTTGAGGGGGTTTTCTGAAATGCATTAGTAGCTCTGTTAAAAAGTTTATCAATGGTGGAAAAAAGGATTTTAGGATTATTTTTATTGTCTGATATGATTTTTGCAAAGTAAGCATTTCTTGAATTTCTTACAGCATTATTATAGGATTTGTGAAGTTCTGTGTATAATTGATGGTTTATCGTGGTTTTATTTTTTCTCCATTTTCTCTCTGCCGCCCTGCAGTCCCTCTTTAGTTTTTTAAGATTGTTATTTCTCCATGGCGCTGCAAGTTTTGAATGTGAGCGTTTCACTCTAAGTGGAGCCAGCAGGTCAAGAGCGGACTGAAGTCTTCTGTTAAAATCACTGACGATAAAATCACAGGGGGCAGGTAAGAGAGTAGGAGGAAACTTTTGGAAAACTTCTAGAAAACCTGCAGCCACTTCAGGGGTTAGATGGCGCTTCCTGACAGTTCTCACAGAGGTCTCCTGCTGGATAAAACTGGTGATGTTAAAAAACACGCAGTAATGGTCAGAGACAGCCAAGTCAACAACAGAGGACACACGGGTGGACAGGCCATGCGTGATGACCAAGTCCAGGGTGTGTCCTCTGTTGTGAGTTGGCTGCATGACATGCTGACTAAAATCCATATAATTCAAAAATATTTAAAAATTCTGTTGATAAAGGGTCTAAAAGGTTATCCATGTGTAGATTAAAATCACCAGCTAAAATGATCCTTTCAAAGGAGTTGTACAAAATTGATAAAAACTCTGAAAATTCTTGAATAAAAAGTGCACTCTTTTTAGGAGGCCTGTAAACTGTGACACATAAAATCTGAGGAGTGCTAAAAACAGTTGCATTATATTCAAAAGTACTAAAATTATCAAATAAAACAGGTTTGGCAGAAAGCGTTGATGAACTAATAAAAGCAGTTCCGCCTCCCCTTTTGCAACTCCTCGTGGAATAAGTGAAGTTAAAATTTGGTGGGGAGGCCTCTGTAAGAACAATAGGGGCATCTGTACTCAGCCATGTTTCTGTTAAAAATAAACAATGTATATTATGATCTAAAATTAGGTCATTTATTATAAAAGTTTTTTCAGCAGAGAGCGGACATTTAAAAGTGCCATATTAATAGTGGTAGGAGATGGAGTGACTGTATGATCTACTGGGTGTAGGACTTTTGGTAACTGTTTGAGATTATTAGAGTTGCGTTTGCTACGTTTTTTATTATTTGTCCGCTCTCTGCTGATAATAACGGGTATAGATGATTTAGGGCAAGGTCCAAGTCCGATATGTGAATTACTGTTAAAATCAGAACTGAGTTCATAGGAGCAGGGACCAGCTGCACATCAGGATGTGGCAGAAGGGGCATGGAGGGCAGGTGCAGCTGGGGCTGGTGTGGTAGACAGGGGGGGGCGAGGGAATGCCAGGCTCATTGACAGCATGCGGGCACCCTGTCTATTAAGATGTAGTCCATCTGGACCAAACAATTGACTCCTGCCCCAGAAAATGTTAAAATTGTCCATAAAACCAATATTGTGCATCACGGTGGCAGAGGAAAGCCAGGTGTTAAGAGATAAAAGTCTGCTAAAACGACCAATACCTCTGCCAACAGTGGGGGTGGGGCCAGAAATAAAAACAGACACATGTGTGTATTTTAAAAGATTAAACAAATTAATAAAATCCAGCTTCAGGAGCTCAGATTGCTGTTTACGAATGTCGTTGGTTCCAGCGTGAATAATAACTCTACTCACAGATGGGTGATGTTGGATATGGTCCAGGATCTGTTCAGTAATGTCCTTTACGGTGGCTCCAGGTAAACACAGTGTGACCGCTCCTCTCATCCTTACATTCCTGATAATAGAGTCTCCAATGATGAGCGTGGTGGGCGGCTGGTCAACAAGTTGATGCTGGGCAGAGGATCTTTCACCGTCCAGGACCTGCTGGATGTTGGGCGGATTAGCTTCCCCAGGACTGCAGCGATGTGTAGTCGGCGCCGAGGGCTCGTTCCGTGGGTTCGGGGTGTAGTGGAGCACTCCTCGGCGAGTCCTGGGTTTAGCGCGACGTGGAGGGCTGCGGGAGCCCGGCTGCTGCTCCGGCTGCTGGGAGGGGATGGGCGGCAGTCCCGCAGAGCTGCGGTGTTTCAGGGCGTCCGGAGGGACAGTCAGAGGAGGAAAGTCGTGCTCCAGGGCACCGAAGCGGTTTGACAATGGGAGGCCGGGTGAAGGAGAGCGGTGGCGGCTGCTCCGGGCCCCCCCACCGCGGCCGGTTCCGACCATGGACCAGACACCCTGGAGCACCGGTGTTGAGCTGATGGGGGCTTTTGGCTTTGCCCCCAGATGGAACCAGCAGTCCTCCTCTGCAGTTGTTGTTGCTCCTCCGGCGTTCGGCAGTCCGAGTCCAGCGATGGATTCCCCCTCCGCAGTAGAGGTAGACGGCTGTTCGTCATCCTCAGTGGCAGCTGATGTCATCCCAAAATATCTGAGTAGGGATCCGGATGTTGCATAAAACAATACAATCTTCATGTCACGTCTGTTGCTTAAGCATTTTAATTAACATGTTACAATGAGCATTTACAGTTTTAGGTAATTAGTTATTGATCATAATCTGTTAACCAAAGTCCGTGTCTAAATGAAAAAAGGAGATGTTTCCAAACTCTCAATACTATCTAAAATAGCTACATTAGAAACTAAAGAGTGAAATGTTTTTCTATTTCTCTCTTTTTATCAGCCGCTCAATCTCTGATTGAGCTCCAACTCTCCCGCCGCTTCTTGGCCACTGTGAGTTTATAAATAGCCGCAGTGTGCAGCGCACGTAGCGCAACATGATATAATCGACTTGTACAGTACAGATGTCATGTTCTGAAAGGCGAGAGTCTTAACTTTCAGCAAAAAAAAAAAACACCGCTCTAGCTATTATAGTTTTTATTTTATGGCAGTTAACAGTTTAAAAGGGAGCATACTAGCAGGGCACTTCCAGCGGCCGCTCCGTTTTTAATGGGGTTATTAATAGCTCATTTCCCGATTCCAAAAAGAAAGGCGACTGGCGCAAGAAAGCAGGACAACCTGCTGTGATCAATAATAATGTTACTCATGTATTTCAGCAAAATTCTTGAAGACTCATTTTTATTCGATGGCGTTTAGTTATCAGCCTTTTGGTAAGATGCTCGTTGTGAGCAAGTCTGTGTCTTAACAAGACATGCTAATAATACCATCCACTTTGCCCACTCTTACCTTTTCATTTAATAAAAGCTCATTTGACACAACGGTTGGAAGTAGTTTCAAATGTATGCAACGCAGAAGCTAGCAAAAGACATTTGAAAGGATCATCATAGCGCCATGCAGAACTTACAGATTAGAGAGGTTAAGTAATCAATAAATTGGGGGATAGGCGGCAAAAATACCAACTAAATAATAAAGACATTTATACCTGCATCTTTTCTCCTCTTCTTTTCTAAATTGGGCACCAGATGGCTTCGACCTTTTCTTGTCCATTATGTTTGTGAATCGTGATATGTCATACGGTACCTGTGTGTATCCCTCCATCATTCCCCGAGATCTCTCCGCCGCCCCACCTAATGGAGGGCGCTACATGTCTATAGAGTGCGCTATCCCACCCTGCATCCAAAGAGGCGCGGCGCCGGCGGACACAAAGGGGCGCAATTAAATCACAATATAAACGCAAACATTGACTTTGCTGTGCTTTTATAACAGAAATATTATTATCATCACTATTATGACAAACATGCAATTTTCTATCTCTGTTTATGTATTGGTTGATGCAAAAAAAAACCGAATTAAATGTTGCCCCCTCCCAGACTGCTGCCCTGTGTGGCCGCACATAGTGAACATATCAAGATCTGCCCCTGAACACAGAGATGGCTTCCAGAGGAGCGCAGAGACCGTGAAGGTTTACATTGTGAAAGTAGCTCTCAAAGATAAGAAGGCCCAAGACCATTAAGACACTTAGGGTACATTCAGTGCGATTGGGGACCAAAATTGCAACATTGTTGCTGTTTTTAGCAGTGCGGTTTGCATTCACACTGCTCTTCGTCAAACAAACCAAAGTTTTTGAGCAGCATGTTTACCTCTCCACCTGTGGTGGCGCTGCACTTTTTGGTGCAGTGGGGAATACTTCCTGTACAGTGAAATGTAAACAAACATGGAGTGGCAGCAGATTGTAGCATTTAGGATTGCCCTCTTCTGTTTGGTGAATGTGCCAGATAAATACGCTGCAGCAATGGGCTCAGGATGAACATAGAACGAGACAGAGGACTATGGAGAACGCTAGTTTTTTTTACTCGAGGCGGCTGAGACGGCTCTGTATGAGGCGGCGTGCAGTGAGCAGGGGCCTATACAACTACATAGCACGGATGTCCTTACACAGACGTCGAGCAAGAGGTGTACAAAATAGGACTCATTATCTTGAAATTCTCCCACAACTATCTAGCATGCACAGTTGTTAAGATTTTATTCACAGAGAATGCCATGCACAATAGTCCGCTTCCTGCTTTTGGTGCGGTGCTGGTCCGGTTGCCATTCAAATATACAGTCGAACTGCAGCAGAGTTTGTTTCAATCAAACCGAGACCTATGTTTTTAGACGGACTAGAGTTTGCTTGTTTGATCCAAATCAGAGTTCGATTGTGCATTCAAACCTCCCCAAATGAACCAGACTTTCTGGGCAAACGAACTAGAGTTTGATTCAAGTGGACTAAACAGGGCTGGTGTGAATCCACCCTTAAAAACCATTAAATGAACCTTAAAAATCAAGCCTAAAACAACAAGGGAATACCATGGTAGCGGTTTCAAAGAGGACCCAAATGCAGAAAGTAAAGGAACTTGGATTTAATTAAATAATAAACAGCACACTTACAATAATCACGGGGTAACCAGGGAACATGGAGACCAGGAAACGCAGGAAGACAGACTTGGGATGAATGGCAGGAACCAGGCAGGGAAGAAATGACAAGGAACCAGCGAGTAGTGACTGAAGGAGAGCTGAATATATACTGAGGAAGCAATGAGGAAGTGACAGAGAAGACCAATGACCAATTAGTGACAGCAGATGCAGGTGAGGGAGAGAGCAGGTGGAAATAATCAACAACTGGGACAGAAGGTAGAATTGGTAGGGAGACAGAAAATTCTAAAGAAACTATAAAGCAAAGATAATGTCTAGGGAGGAATCTTAAGGAAATACTGGAGAACAGAAGGGAGAAATAAATAAGGAAACTATCTAAAGAGAAATACAAATAAGAAGGTGGACACAGAAGCAAAATGGTGAAAAACATCTAAGAGCAAGGAGAAATACAGAAATAAGAAAGTGCCAGAAATAACTAATAAGGACAAGGAATAACCTAACATGATAATAGAACTAAATAAGGAAAAGAACTAACAAAACACAAACACCTAAAAACTATGACAGGGAAACTATTGTCACTCTTTTTTAATTTTCTTTTATCTTCCCATTCTTGGCACATGGGAGATAGCATAGGACATTTCTAAAATAAAAAATGTTCACAATAGATAAAAATAGATTGTGATGTAACTAGACAAACAAGCAGGCATTTTGCATGGGTGCCAATGGGTCAGAGTCACTCCGATCTTCACAAAGTTGTAATTCCGTCTACTAAAGATGTTCAAACGGGAAGAAACTAAGCACTGCTGTTGTGGGCAGATGTGTCAAAAGTATTCACATTCAATACTCAAGTAGAAGATACTAGGGTTTAAAAAGACTTCTGTAAAAGTTGAAGTATCAAGTCAAGTTTTTTACTCAAGTAAAAGAGTACTTGATTCAAAACTACTTAAAGTATAAAAGTAAAAGTAATGTATTTTAAAAAATGACATTAAAGAATAAAGCTTAAATCCAATCCCCCCAAAAGAAAGGCCATAATTATTATAATCTTATATGAAAACGTTAATTTTGAAACATTTGGGACACACTAAGCTACATGTTTCAGCTGCAGATATGTCCACTAAAATGTATTAATTTTAGTGCAATGCAATTACATTAAAGAACCATATGTGGACTACTGAGCATTAATATATATATATATATATATATATATATATATATATATATAACTCAGCAACAAAAGAAACGTCCTCTGACTTTCAACTGTTTTTACTTTCAGTATACTTAATGTGTGTAAATATTTGTATGAACACATAATGAAGACATAAACTAAATACGTTTCACAGACATGTGACTAACAGAAATAGAATAATGTCTCCTTGAATGAAGGGAGGCTCAAAATAAAAAAATAACCAGTCAGTATCTGGTGTGGCCACCAGCTGCTTGAAGTACTGCACTGCATCTCCTCCTCGTGGACTGGGCCAGATTTGTCAGTTCTTGCTGTGAGATGTTACCCCACTCTTCCACCAAGGCACTTGCAAGTTCCTGGACATTTCTGGGGGGAATGGCCCTAGCCCTCACCCTGCGATCCAACAGGTCCCGTATGAGATCCGGGCTCTTCGCTGGCCATGGCAGAACACTGACATTGCTGTCATGCAGAAACTCACGCACAGAACGAGCAGTATGGCTGGTGGCATTGTCCTGCTGGAGGATCATGTCCGGATGAGCATGCATAAAGCGTGCCACATGAGGGAGGAGAATGTCTTCCCTGTACCGCAAGGCATTGAGATTGCCTGCAATGACAACAAGCTCAGTCCGATGGTGATGTGATATACCGCCCCAGACCATGACGGACCCCCCACCTCCAAATCAATCCCACTCCAGGGTACAGGCCTTGGTGTAACGCTCATTCCTTCGACGATAAACACGAATCCGTCCATCAGCCTTGGTAAGACAAAACCGTGACTCATCAGGGAAGAGCACTTTTTGCCACTCCTGTCTGGTCCAGCGAAGGTGGGTTTGTGCCCATAGTTGCCCAATGTTGCCCAATGCTGCTGGTGATGTCTGGTAAGGACCTGCCTTACAACAGGCCTACAAGCCCTCAGTCCAGCCTCTCTCAGCCTATTGCGGACAGTCTGAGCACTGATGGAGGGATTGTGTGTTCCTGGTGTGACTCGGGCAGTTGTTGTGGCAATCCTGTACCTGTCACGCAGGTGTGATATTCGAATGTACCGATCCTGTCCAGGTGTTGTTACACGTGGTCTTCCAGTGCGAGGATGATTAGCTGTCCTTCCTGTCTCCCTGTAGCGCTGTCTTAGGCGTCTCACAGTGCGGACATGGCAATTTATTGCCCTAGCCACATCAGCAGTCCTCATCCCTCCCTGCAGCATGCCTAATGCACGTTCACGCAGATGAGCAGGGACCCTGGGCATCTTTCTTTGGCTGTTTTTCAAAGTCGGTAGACAAGTCTCTTTAGTGTCCTGCGTTTTTAGAACTGTGACCTTAAAGATCTCATGACACGAAGTTGACATTTTTAAACATAACATAAAATGAAGAAATCTGAACCCAATGGACTATGTCAAAGTCATAAACACAACTTGCATAATCCTACTGAGAGCTCGACTTCCACTGATACCCCAGTTAGATCTCGTGTTTCCAGAAGCATAGGCTCATTTTAGCCGGGGACACCAGGGACATGTCCCGACCACTTTTCTAAACCTGATGAATGTCTTACCAGCGCAGATCTAATATTCACTTGTGCTTCCAGCACAATTTCCACATAATCAGTATCTGAACAGGCTATTATTTAAATTACTCCATTGCACTTTCTCATACAGTCATGGTTTCTTTCTGCGCAGATGCTGCAGCATTCTTTGCAGTGGATACATCTAGGTTTTAGTCCGTATGCAAACACGTTCAGGGCAGAGTCCTGCAGTGCCGCTGGTACCCGTTTCAAGATGGAAAAATACATCAATTAAATTTAATGGGTCTGGCTGAAGTTTCTTTACTGCAGGTTAAAAATATTAATTTAATAATTTTGTTTCTTTACGACTCCCAAAGAGAATGGTATTGATATATTGTGTTTGTGGAGAGAGCATGCCAGAATATTCCCCCAGCTTTGCGCTGGCAGCAAAATGTTCCCGCTATCCTTCGCTGCCAGAGAGAGATTTTTCTGTGACTGAATTTGTGATTCAGGAACGGAGAGCGCAGATAAAGCCAGGGACTGTGGACAATATTTTGTTTCTGCACAGAGATCTCGACATTAAATTAATTTCAGATGTATATGTTTCAAAGAATTCAAAGGGACATGATTCATTGTATAGGCTAATTTACAATCCTTTGGGGAATGTGTTATTTTCTGTCTTTGATCGTTTTTTTTTTAAACTGTAGCCTAATGGAAAAATGTAAAGGCCATTGTTAGCAGGGCTCCTTACTGTGTGGCAGGGAAATCGAGTGAGAAAATGAAGCAAGACATCACACAAAAGTTCACTTTCTGACGGGCGGCTCAACCACTCCACTACTCCATCAGGTAGTGAGTGCATTCACAAAGAGGAATAGGAATACCATCTGAAGAGTGTTTGTGTGATGAGCTTTTGCCGTCAGTTTATTATGACGCAACCTCTATTCATTAGTCAGTACAATAATCAGAAACACCTGTGGACCCAAACTAACAGACGTCCTTCATTGTGAAGGTTTACAATTTAAGCCACTAAGCCATTAAGCACAGAGTTTAGGAAACTGAATCAATCAAAAACGATTCTAATGAGAGCATCTGAGCATCATCATCAGACCTGGACACCGTACTCAATGCAACGCTATTTCCTCCTGCTGAGGCAATAAGAAAGTTGAGAAAGAAGTGGCGCTTGTTATCCCAGTGTGTGACCGGAGCGGATTCAGCCTCCCTTATGCACAAGCAGGTGAACAATTCACGTCTATAGACCTTGAGAAAGTTGTGAGACTACAGGTAAAATATTCATATTTAGTACAAGTTTTCATCTGCTCCTTGTGTGATGGCAAGACAGAAAATAATGGGATCCCTGATTAAATGTAAATTATAGTAGAATTAATAATTTCTCTTTTATTGCTTTGAAATATTCCATCCACGGGTAGCCGCCCTGTTGCAGGACTCTGAACTGTTAAAGTTTCCCCGCACAGAACAACGGCAATGGTTATAAAGGGAACATGTTTTATTACTGCGCATAAAGCCTATGTCCAACGGCTGAATAATTATAGGCTATGTGAATAATCAATAATTATCCCCAGCAGTTTTAAAAACAAACTGAAGGCCCTTGTCCAGAAGAGACAGTACATTTTCAAAGCAGTTTTGCTATAATTATGAATAATTCAAACTCTATTTAGTGAGTCCGACAAAGAAATTAAATAAACGTGTTTCACCTGAAACTAATAATTTGGTACGATAATCATAAAGAAGAATTGTATTGAAGTAGCCTAAGTCTTAGGCTACTTGCTTTGTTGTTTGCCTTGAATGTTTGCCTACAATATGATTTTATTTTTCCGAAATCAGTCTCAGACCTTATAAATAAGTACATCTGGATTAGTTTATTATTTTTAGTTTTAAAACTGATTAACCATATTTACATTATGTAGGCTAATGTTTATTTTTCAGGTCACTACTAAAATCACTACACATTAATATTAATATGCTCATTTATATCATTTTGTTAATTATTTGAAAAGAAAAGAAGCCACGATTAAAAGTTATTTCTAATCCTTACCAACCTGTGTTTCCCTGACGTCACTTCTCCCGCTGTCACTTCTCTGACCCGCTTTCTTCTATCCATCTCAGTCGTTGTGTACGGCTCGTACCTGTAAGGTTCCATGCCTCTAGAAGCACCAGAACCGGCTGCATTTTCCACCTCTAAAACCATCTCAAGGCTAAAACTGGAGGAAGAATCTTCAGAGCCTTCAAATATGAGCACCTCCATCAGGCCTGACAGCGGTAGTTTTCGGACTGTCCTGAGCGGTTCTGTCGCTGACGTCACATGGAGACGTAGCTTTGAAGCCGCGATTAAGCTAATATTTTTGAAACTGTAATTATCGCGTAAAATCAAGTCTGTTCGGCTCATAAATTTACACAACCACATACTTTGACAAGATGCATTATGTTATAATACATTTACATTAAATCAGCTTGGTGTCATGAGATCTTTAAATGCCTACTTTCTGTAAGCTGTTCAGGTCTTAACAACCATTCCACAGGTGCATGTTAATTAATTGATTAGGGTTAATTGAACAATCATGGAAAACATTGTTTAAACCCTTTACAATGAAGATCTGTAAGGTTATTTGGATTTTTACATTATTGTTGAAATACACAGTCCTGAAAAAGGGACGTTTCTTTTTTTGCTGATATATATATGTAAATTAAGAATAGTATCACCAAAAGTCTTACAACCTCAGACAGACAAGATTGTGCTGACCCCTGCAATCTCTAATGACCCCGTTGGGGCTCACGAACCTCATGTTGGGAACCACTGTTCTAGAGGCTGTAACTGCGCTGGCACACTGCAGACTGGAACTAAAAGCTCCATTTCAGCCAAAGTTTTGAAATCAGGGAACATTTCTCTGATTCAGGTGATCAGAGTTCGGAAAGACTCTGTGAACCCAGCTTCATATCGCTTCAGCAGCAGAAAATGTTGGAGCATGCGCTCTTCAGCACCGGTGTTTGGCACGACACCAGGTTCTTTGAACCAGCCTCACCGGTAACATTCACGTCTGAGATGATGCTCAGATGGCTTCATGGAAATCTTATTATAAATTTATTGATTCAGTTACTTGTACTCCGCTTTTCAACTCAAACCTAAAAATGTCTTCGCGTCTGCACCAAATGGTTAGAGCTGTGAGTTATAATCTGTCAAAATGACAAGTGGCCTTTGGATTTTCCGTCAACGTAAAAAAAAACAAAAAAAACAGACTGATATGGAAAATATTTGGTTAACGGGGCCCCGTGTGCGCAGTATGCAATGGATTGCATACAAGCGGGGTGTCCGAATGGTAGATGTTTAAAACTATGATCAAACCACTGTGAAATTCTATCCAGTTAGCGCATTTTTAGATCGTTTTTTGTGTGTCTTCTTAATAAAAGACTTAATGAAGCAGGAGTAACGAAGCTATTTTTAAAATGTAAGGAGTAGAAAGTACAGATAATTGCGTGAAAATGTAAGGAGTAGAAGTAAAAAGTAGACCCATAGATATTTACTTCAGTAGAATATAAATACCCAAAATTTCTACTTAAGTAAGGTAACGAAGTATTTGTACTTCGTTACTTGACACCTTTGGTTGTGAGTTGTGCAAATGGGACTCTAGAAACCCAGATAGGATGTTGGAGAATGTTATGAGAAACAAATCATAAAAAAATGAGAACAAAAATACCATAATAAATGTTTAAAGTGCAACAATTCTTGACAAGGTCCATGTTAAACTAACCTTTTGCCACTTACATTTACTCATAGTTTTAACTGTGGTCCAGACGCTGTTAGGCGTTGTCACGGTAACAGCTGTAACAGGTATAGTTTGGCTAGGGAGTCCTTTATTTTTCAGTTCATACCATTTGTCACCATCCACTCAAGGACAAACCTGTATTTTCATTGCAACACATCTCCGCACCTTTTCAATAGCCTCTCATAGTGACACATTTTTACTTTGACCGTGACATTCAGTTGTGACAATGGACAATTAGCAGGGTTGCCATCAAGAAAAGCCCCTGGTATGTTAATCCCTGTCAAAAGAACCTCCTCCATTTTATATTTGCTCATTTGTGAGATGCATTACAATTTCACAAACAATTTCTGCCTTCACATTGACGTCCAAGCGCTCTTTGAGTGTTTTTTCAATTGGTAAATGTGGTTTGTTTGTCTAGCATTAGCACCCTGCAGCATTTGTGCAGCTAAATTGTGACATCAATTATAAAGTAGGCTATTGAAATGCAATCAGGAGTTGCAGTAAAAATAAAGGGTGTTGCAGCTGTGGTATTGACCGGTCTTTGAAATACAAAACATTAAATTGAAACATGAGTTGTTTTGACCAATTTCTTTCATATTGCTATACAGCTACCTACCTCTGCCAACATTGCCATATATATTTTGACTCTTGGAGGGGCTGTTTTTTGTATACATCTCTACCTGTTCTTAAAGAGAAATGGGCAGTGCAAAAAGTGCAATGTAAGGATAAAAATAGAGACAGATTACCCAAAAATTGTACTCAAGTAAGAGAAGCAGTAATTCAACATAGTTTTACTCAAGTAAAAGTAAAAAGTATCCATCAAGTAAGATTAAAAAAGTATTTCATAAAAAGCTACTTAAGTACAGAGATCAGAACATTTCATTCTATATTTTTTCCCATTTCATTTCATTTATTTCAGGCAGCATTATTCATTACAGAACCACTTACACAAGAAATATCTGTAAACAATTAGTGCCTGAAAAGGAGTGGGAAGAAGAAAATGTTATTAATATCCCACCCATTTCTCTCATCAAATGTCTTAAACAGAATGTGTATTACCACTTCCTGAATTTATGCAAGGAAATATAATTAAAACAAAACACACAAAAACAAAAACAATAATATTATAATATTTAGGTAACTGATACACTTGAGGTAACTGAGAATTATTATTCTAATTTTCATAATAGATCATAATGGCATTTAACACAGCAAGATAATGATAAACAAAACAGCAAACAAAACAAAACAATATATATGAATGTCAAGGCAAGTCCAAGATGATAATGATGACAATTACTGATTTAAGATATAACCCTCTTTATACATATTGTGACCAGATAAAACGTTTGTACAGTAATTTAAATTTGTAAATGCTTTGGCATTGCTTGAGCTGGGTATTTAAGAGGTAACAATTCTGTAAATGTTGTATGAGGGTTAACTTCTGTAGTGCATGTGGAAACACGTAGAAGCAGTGAACAATCAAGAAGAATGTAGTACATCATGTGTTCTTTCTGTGAAGAAGCTGTGACCATTATTCTATGAACGAAGATCTATGTGGGAGGAGTTTCATTCAAACTTGTTTCAATAAAAATGTTATGCTGATGTAGAGCTGTGCTCAGTTAATAGAACTGAGTCCAGTGAACGACGTCTCGCTGTTAAAATATGTAATTGTTGTTTGTTGTTCTTATTGCTCCTTTTTACAGAAATGAACGAGCACGCGGGATGGTGAAATGAGAGCCCAGAGAGCCCAGGGTTATAAATTAAATGGGTGTCTGTTCCTTTAAGAGAGGCTTTAAATTAGAGTGAAAACACCTTTCCAACAAAATGGTGACCCCAACGTGATTTCTGGAGGAGCGAAGGAAAACGTGAGTTTGGAATAATAGGATTTTGTTGAAATTGTTCTGATCTACAGATACTGGAGATCGGAGGACGGAAGAAACGCAGGTCTGAAGTTATTTGGTAAGCGCTGCCACAGGAGGCGCAAAATTGACTAATCTAAAATTATGTTCGGTCTGTAGTTCTCCAGTAAATGTCAATTTCTGTTTCTGCTAAGGTAAATAGACGCCGACTGAGTCGGTAAACTCAGGGTGTGGCCGGCCACAGGTAAGCTAGGACGCTTCTTACTGAAAGCCTGCGTGTTCGGAACAAGCAGGAAGGCTGAGTGGGATAAGCTCGTGGGTGAGATCTACAAAGTATCTAAAAAGAAAACTCAGAGTTCAGAGAGCGATTTTAACCCTGGCATTTCTTGTTCCTTTGAGCAGAATCCCAAATCTGACTGGATCTCCGGGAGGAACCGCAGGCTGCTGAGAGCCGGTGCACGGCCTGGTCTAGGACCAGCTGGATCCTGGAGACCTCCAGCTCAACGTGGAGGCCGGAAGATCGCGGAGTTCCTCCCGGAGCAACAGTTGATGACGGGGTCTTCCTTCACACTGACAACAGCCAGTGAGTAGAAAATTTGATGCGTGAAAGAATAAAAAATAAGAGAAGAAATAACTAGGTCGGGGACCTCTTTAATGCAAGTTTGGGATTTTGCAAATAAAGATAAAAGATCGGGGATCTTTGCGTGATGATCCGGGATCTCACAATGAAAATCCATGGTAAAATAAAATATGACTGGGGTTGGACTCCAAAGCGCGCAGAGGTCTGGGATCTCAATTAGAAATAGGCCTAATGATAAATAATATATAAATAACAATACTAGTAATGAAAAAACACGATAATAAAATATATAATGATATTAATCATTATATATATTAAGCATCTTCACAGGTCTGCCTAAAAAGTCAATCAGACAGCTGCAGCTGATCCAGAACGCTGCCGCTCGCGTACTCACTAGAACCAGGAAAGTAAAGCACATCACCCCAGTTCTAAAGTCCTTACACTGGCTCCCTGTAGCTCAGAGAATAGACTTTTAAATACTTTTACTAGTTTATAAATCATTACATGGCTTAGCACCAAAATATGTTGAAGACCTGTTGTCAAGGTACCAACCACCAAGACCACTCAGGTCCTCCAACTCTAGCCTACTAAACATCCCTAGACTCAGAACTAAACATGGAGAAGCAGCTTTCAGTTTCTATGCTCCCCTTATCTGGAACGGACTTCCTGACGAGTGTAGAGCTGCTGAAACTCTGAACTGCTTTAAATCGAGACTAAAAACCCATCTGTTTAGAATTGCCTTTGAGTAAATGCTTGATGTTATATGTATGAAATGTGTTCATGCTCTCTTGCTTTTTTTATTTTTTCTATTGTGTATCATGTGTAATGTGTGTTTCTTTTATGTGTTTCTTTTAAATCACCAAATCATGTAAAGCACCTTGAATTACCCTGCTGTTGAAAGTGTGCTATACAAATAAAATTGCCTTGCCTTGCCTTGCCTTAATGTGTGATAAACCGGTTGTGTTACTGTGTGTGTATGAATGAATGGAGATTTCTTCCTTTTGAAACAGCTGTAGGCCGAGAGGAGTCTCATGGTTAGAAAATTGAGTAAATAACACTGCGATAAGATAAATAGATCAGATAAGAGAAATAAAAGCTTAATTTAATTCATTAACACTGGAATGATAAATATTTAAAAATGAAAAATAAAAACAGCAAAATGTAACTTATTGAAATATGGGGAAAGTTAGCAAAGAAGATTGCAAAGCAAAGGAGATGCTAAATTTATGTAAGAGAAAAGATAATACATTTCTTTAAAATAAATAAAGATTATGAATTTGAAGGATGATTAACTGAGGACAATTTCGCACACTTCTTGGTAGTTGCGATCTAAAATAAAACTGAAAAGAAAAAAAATTGAAGAATAGGCATTTGGCGTCTCAAACAAAGGAATTCCTCTTGAAGGAGCAAAGAAGAGAAAAAGGGGGGTCATGCGTCGTGATAAACGACTGAAAATGAAGCAGATGTGTTTTTTAGCACTCGGGATGATGAAATTTTTTTTTTTACTTTCTGTTTTGCCCTAAAGTTCCACCGAAAGAAAGTAAAAGAGAAAACTCTCCCTTCCATATATTAAAAAAAATCCTATGAAGAGCAAGGTATACCACTACTGTGATCTAAATTAATTATCTCAAACAAGTGACCCCCTTCCCCTCAAGGAAGGACCGTTCTGATAATAAACAAGACCCCCTCCCTCTATCCCTCAACAATGGGTCGTTAGTTGTTCTCTTAATAAACAAACCAACTGTGATGGGGTGGGTCAGCACCGGTAAATGTGCTTCCTGAGAGAAGACTTGTTTGAAACCAGATTCATCATGCGTTTCAAAATTGTTAAAGGTTATCCAGCTTGCCAGTAAACGGCAGGAAGGCAGAAGGGAAGGAACACACCTCCCCCGCTAGCTGATAATGAGGGGGATGTTTTAGCTGCGTGCAGCTCTGTATACAAAAGGTTGGGATTTCATAAGTGCAGCGGCAACTGTTACTCTATAATAATAATACAAATAATTTAGCTAATATTTTGAATGATATTCATGGGATGTCTGGGAGATCTCTCATATAGTAGAAAAGAAATGGTTTAACAATTACGGATTATGAGCAGAGTGATTTTATTTTGAAATTCAGGTGGATGTCTACAGGTTCTGTGGGGTAGACAGCTGGATGGTTACGTGGATTTACTCTTTGTAACAAGCGGCAGCTTCAGATGCTTGCTTCTAACATTTTAATGACAGATAAGATACCTGTTGAAAGGAAACAATCTTGTAATGCGCTGGTTAGAGACTGCAAAAAAGAGAGGAATTTTTCGTTATGGGATTACCGTAGTACATAATGTAGTAACGCACTCCAAAATTCAACTTTAGTTACCGTAGCACACTGAGTATAAGCGCACTTCAATATTTACACTCAATGGAGTTGTTGCTAATTGGACAAAATTAAGGGTCTGATTAAGCAGGAAAGATGTCTGGACCTACACCTGAGATTGGGAGAGGATGCCGGCCCTCGCCCAGTCTCTGTTGAAGCGGGTACCACGTTTTGGACATCTATCAAAAGACGCTTCCACATATAATCATATTAATAAGCTAATTTGTAGAATCTTTATGAAAGAGCAGATAAGCAGAGAGCAAGGAATAAAGATGTGATGTTTTATTATGGAAATATCAGTTGCTGATTATCTCAATGACAAAATTGGAGGAAGTTATTGAAGTCAGATGGGTAGAAATTATGAATTTGGAGGAATTTTGTTTTCCACAAAAAAAAGAGATTGAGTTGTTAGAAAAATGAAATAAAAATAATAGATTTAGCTACAGGAAGAATCTGTAGTGGTAATTATATTATCTCCAGATTGTTTTTTTAAATTTGTTTAGGAAGAGATTTCCTATTTCACTTGAAGTTGGGCATGTCCTCATTAGGGGATAAATTAATAATCCAAATTGTAGATTTTCATAAAACTCTTGAAACGGGACAGCTACCAAAGAATTGTTCTACTTGAAAAAAGAAAAAATAAGTTTTAACTGGTTTGTAATCAGATGAAGATAAAATAATCATAGTATTGCTAACAGAAGATTCAAATTGAACCTTGCATGTTTTTGGCATTTGGCCAACAATGTGGAAAAGGGGCATGGTGACCTCTAGTGGCAAACTAATTAGAGCATTTTTTTTACGGATAATTCAATTCTCCACTTATTAGTATATGGACAAGAAGTATGTCAAACATGGAAAAAAGAAAAGCTTCTCATATAAAATTAAGAAACAGCTTTGAACAAACAAAGGCTGTACTGAAGAAGCTCTGTTTAGTAAGAAAATATAATTTCTCCAAATGTATTGTAATGTTACCAGCGAAACATTTAGATACACTAACTTTTGCAGAAATGTTGTTTAGAGAAATAATACCTAGATTTGAGATCAACAAATGATCTATAGTGGTTACGGAACACATTTTGTGAATGAAATAATTGATAAAATAGGACAAAGATTATAGATTATTTTTAAGAGACAATGGGATTATAAAAGCAGACTAAGAAAGGCCATGGCTAAGACTAAACAGAATTGGAGATACTGTTTGGTTATGATAAAGCTATATATGAATATAACACTAAGTAATGGAACGGATTTGACGAGACCTTATACCCTCCTACAGTTTGGTATATTAAAATAAGAGGAACAATTACAAACTGATTTATGATAAAGATGTTCCAAATTGGAAAAAAAGCAATGGAAGAAACAGGACAAAATTGGATATTGTCTTGATTTGGTCAACTATACATGCATATAATACCAAATTTGAATATTGGCCTCATTATATTTTAAATAATCTATGGGCGTAGATATAGAATTCCTTACTTGAAGTGAATAAGTTATAAATGCAAACTAATCATATGCCAGCTGATCCTATATTCCTACAGGAAGAAGTGAGCTGAAAGTAGGTGACTGGATCCTGATTAAAATCTGTAAACAGAAAACTGGTCAACACCCAGGTGGAAGGGGCCATTCCAGGTTTTTTTGACCACACCAACGGCTGTAGAGACTGAGTTGGATACACTTAACCCATTGTAGAAAGCAGAGACCATCACTAGATGTAGGGAAAGCAGTCTAAGATAAGTGGTGTTTAAGACTGATTACAAAGGGAGGTGAATACAATAGGGTTCACTTGTCTCAACTTCAGTGAAGAGAACCAGGGGAGCCACTTTTCTATAGAGACTGCTTGAAGGGAGAGATAGTAACTATGAAGGTTTTTCTGCTATCCAGTACTTTTATTTTTACAGCTTTTTGGTGGTGTTATTTCAATAGGAACGTTAGGACTCACGGAAGAATGAAATATAGCACATGAGAATACTGATTTATTGTCTTGGTTCACTCAGAGAAGGACACACAGAAACCCATTTGAAACTAGCATATGGTGACAATATGCAAGATATTTAGCAAATAAATGACGCATTATTAACTGTTTTCTTTGTTCTCAAATGCCATATTCTGTAGGACATTTTCCCACATATGTAGAAGCTTTCACTAATCTTAATGATCTGTTTCCAGATGTTGCACTCCTTTCCAGGATTTGGACAAATTCTGAGCGTGAAATACATGAACAAACGGGAAGTAATATGGGTAATAATGTATATACTTCCATGACAAAGCAGTGTAAATGAATAAAATTAGACTGTGATCCTTCTCTGGGGGTTGAGCTTTAAAGCAGCAAAGCATTTTTCTTTTGAGCGGTCTCACATGCTCATCATGCCACTTGCACAATTCAAAAAACCAGATGTTTCCTGTTTTTCATCCTGTTTTGGCACCTTTGTGCGGTTGGTTGTTTTAGCACACAACCCATTCATCTTACATTGTGGCATGTTAATGCATTTAGTGTTTGTTTGGAAGTTTTCATTTACATTATAAGCTCTACTATATATTTTGAAGGAACAATCTTTATTGTCTAGGCTGTTCCAGTGTTGTTCACTTTTGATACAGGATTTTTAGAGTGCACTTTGTGTCAATGATGATTTCTGTGATTTCAACATACAGCAAGAGTAATAGCTTTTTCAACAGATAGACCTAATGTTTGTAGCAGTCTGGATAATAGTTTGATTTAGGGTTAGGGTTAGGGTTGGGTGGGTGTATAGCTGTGGTTATGTTTTTTACTTTTGGGTTTTGGGAAAGGGGGGGGGGTGGTTGTGGGTCATTTTTAATCTGTAAAGCACTTTGAGAAGCTTTGTTATGGTTTGAAAAGCGCTTTATAAATAAAGTTTGATTTGATTTTGATTTGAAGCAATGCCAGCCAAATGGAGGCTGCTGCAACTTCAATGTCAGTGAATACTGGACAGTCTACCAACACATCCATGATTGTACCTGTATGGGTGTCAACAAATGATGCAGCAACAGAAAAACTGGTCTACGCCCTGCTGGACACGCAAAGTGACACAACTTTTGTCGACCAGGAGGTAAGCAATGCTCTAAAGGCAG
Source organism: Valencia hispanica (assembly GCA_963556495.2). NCBI lineage: Eukaryota > Metazoa > Chordata > Actinopteri > Cyprinodontiformes > Valenciidae > Valencia > Valencia hispanica. The sequence continues at coordinate 45,097,317 of OY747701.1, forward strand.
AATCCTGTCCAGTTAAACTGAAGTTAACGACTATGATAGGACGTGACGGGATTGTGAAAAGCCGAAGAGTCTCAGGGCTTTGTGTCCGAGGTTATCACTCCTCCCTCTTTATGGACCTTCCTCCTGCTTATACCAAGGATTGCATACCGGTAAACCGCGAGCATATTCCAACATGCGAAACGGCCAGAAAATGGAATCATCTCTCCAAGGTCATAGAAGAGATTCCACCACTTTGTGGATTGTGAGGTTGGTCTGTTAATAGGATATAACTGTGGATGGGCAATGACACCAAGAGACGTAATATCAGGAAGAAACGAAGAGCCTTATGCAGTTTATACTGACTTAGGATGGAGCATAGTTGGTTGCTCTTCGCCGTGCCTCGACACTCCAAGTACGGCGAGACAATGTTTTCGGGTTGCTGTCAAGGAGCTCCCGCCAGTCACCCCTTCAGATGCCATTCGCATTCTGGAGTCTGACTTTAATGATGCTAAGGAAGATGGCAAACCAGTGTCTCGGGAAGATATTCTGTTCCTGAACAAACTCAAAAACGGCATCAAGAAAAACAGTCAAGCTCACTATGAGATGCCGTTACCCTTTAAGGAGAGACCCACCTTACCTGATAACAAACAGCTTGCTATCATGCGTCTCAGCCATCTTAAGAGGAAGCTGTTAAAGAATGAAACGTACAAGAAACAGTACGTCAAGTTCATGGAGGAGGTCATAGAAAAGGGTGATGCAGAGGAAGTCCATAATGAAGGGAAGGAGGGAGAAAAATGGTACATACCTCAGCCAGACAAACTACATGTGGTGTTTGACTGCTCTGCCAAGTACAAGGGAACTAGTCTAAATGATTATCTGCTCACTGGACCTGACCTGATGAACAATCGCAACGGTGTGCTCCTTAACTTCCGGTTGCACTCTACCGCATTGATGTGCGACATAGAAAAAATGTTTCACCAGTTTCACGTGTGGTAGTCGGATTAGGACTACCTGTGCTTCCTTTGGTGGAAGAAAGGAGATCTCAGCGCACAGCCCCAAGAATACCGGATGAGGGTGCAAATCTTTGGTGCAGCCTCATCGCCTGGTTGTGCGAATTACGGCTTGAAGCACCTGGCCACAGAGAACAGAGACTTGTACCCACTAGGTTGCCAGTTTATTATGAGAGACTTTTACGTCGACGATGGGGTCACAAGTACAGACAGTCCGGAGAGGGCTATCCAGTTGGCTGAAGAAGCCAGAAGAGTTTGTGCCCTAGGTGGTCTTAGGCTCCACAAGTTTGTGTCCAACGACAGAGCTGTCTTTGAATGCATACCATCCTCTGAACGTGCATCAGACATTAAAGACCTCAACCTTACCTTCGATAACTTACTATCAGAGAGAACGTTGGGTATCCAATGGCACATCGAATTGGATGGCCTGAAGTTCAGCATCAATCTCAAGGACCAGCCCGCAACGCGCCGAGGAATACTGTCCATGGTTGCTTCCTTGTACGACCCCTTAGGGTTTATAGCCCCATTTTTGTTCATCGGAAAGGGAGTGCTGCAGGAAATGTGCCAAAATGGAACGGGATGGGATGACCCTCTGAGAGATGGAGAGATGGAAAAACAACCTTACCAACCTGGAGAAGATAAACATACCCCGGAGTTATGCACCAGCGGACTTTGGAAAAGTTACTAAACGTGAGTTACACCACTTCTCAGATGCAAGCACGACTGGCTATGGACAGTGTTCATATCTGAGACTTACCAATGAAGAAGGAGAATTCCACTGCGCTCTAGTCATGGCAAAATCTCGTGTTGCTCCAACGAAGCTCACCACAATCCCAAGATTAGAGTTAACAGCTGCAGTCATCTCAGTGAAAACCAGTAATGTTCTAAAGGAGGAGCTTGGATATACTGACATCGAGGAGTATTTCTGGACCGATTCCAAGGTCATTCTAGGATACATCAACAATGAGGCTCGACGTTTCCATATGTTTGTGGCCAATCGTATCCAGAAGATACACCTCAATACAACTCAAAAGCAATGGAGATATGTCACTACTGACCAAAATCCGGCAAATCACGCTTCTAGAGGCCTCTTCATCAATGAGATAATATCAACGGACTGGTTTACCGGCCCCACATTTTTATGGGAAACGGAAATCGCCCTTTTGGAAGAAGTGATCTCGGAACTGCCAGTGGGAGATCCAGAAGTGAAAGGAGCTCAGACCCTAAGCACAGAAACTAGAGAACAAGACACTCATACGGATCGGCTGTCAGGATTCTCATCCTGGACTCGAGCAGTGGCACGTATTCTTTGACGGATCAAGAAGGATAAATCAAAGGGTCTCTCAACAGTAAAAGAAAGAGAAGATGCAGAGTCCCTCATAATCAAAGACCTGCAGAGACAAACATATTCAGGGGAACTGAAGCTTCTGAAGAAATGCTGTCAGCTACCACTTCACAATGAGCTGCATCGCCTTAACACCTTCTTGGACGATGAAGGTGTGATTAAGGTGGGAGGATGACTGTGATTCAAATCTCCCTCATGCTGTCAAACATCCTGCTATCATTCCAAAGGAACATCACATCACAAGGATGATCATTGCATACTGTCATGAAAGGATCAAACATCAAGGCAAAGGAATGACCATCAACACGATCAGGACAAAGGGTTATTGGATATCAGGAATTGGTAGGGCGGTGGCATCTTATCTTCGCCAATGTGTTCTTTGTCGAATGCTCCGGAGACATACGGAGGAGCAAAAATGGCTAATTTCCCTCCAGAGCGTGTGGATCCATCATCAACCTTTACATACTGTGGAATGGACTGCTTTGGCCCCTTCTACAGCAAGCAAGGATGCAGCATGTGCAAGAGATATGGTCTTTTCTTCACCTGCTTCTCCTCTAGAGCTATTCATATCGAAATGCTAGAGGACCTGTCAACAGACTCCTTTATAAATGGACTGCGCTGTTTCATTGCTATACGTGGGACAGTGTGCCAGATTAAATCTGACCAGGGCAGCAACTTCCTAGGAGCCAAAAATGAACTGAAGGAAGCTCTCAAGGAAGTAAACGGGGACAAACTGGCAAACTTTCTCTCTAAGAATCAATGTGACTTCGTCATGAAGCTCCCAGTTCAAGCCATGCTGGTGGAGTGTGGGAGCGTCAAATTAGAACGGTCAGGAGCGTCCTCAACTCAACCCTCTCGCTCTCTCCTGGAAGTCTCTCAGATGCTTCCCTTCGAGCATTCTTCTATAAAGCAATGACAATAGTTAACAGTTGTCCTCTCACCGTTGAAAACCTCAATGATCCAAACAGTCTTGAGCCTCTTACCCCTAACCACCTACTCACCCTGAAGTCTAGCTCAGCCCTTCCTCCCCCTGGGAAGTTCATCAGAGAAGATATGTACGCAAGAAAGAGATGGTGCCACGTACAATATTTGGCTGAGCAGTTCTGGAGTCGGTGGCGGAAAGAGTATTTGTCCAACATTGCCCTCAGACAACGCTGGTACACCCCTAAAAGAAACCTGGAGATGGGGAATATAGTCATGATGAAAGATGAAGACTTGCCTAGAAACAAATGGAGGTTGGGCAGAGTTGTAGAAACTACAATGGACAGAGATGGACTGGTTAGGAGAGTAAAGATATGTTTAGGTGACAGAAAACTAGGCAAAAATGGTGAACTTCTCACCAAGCAGTCAGTGCTTGAACGACCAGTTCAGAATCTGGTCTTGTTGCTAGATTGTAACTAGTTTGTTCCATGTAGGCCTATGCAATATTTCTGGTCATTGGTTATTTTGTGCTTGACAAACATTTGTGTTCACTCTTCTCATGGTTATTTATCTATATTTGAAACACCAATGATTTTGGTGGGAGTGTAAAGGACCCAGATTGTTTGTTTTTATTTATATTGTTTAGATACTAATTTCCTAGAGCGAATTATGCTTCATAATGTTAACATGACTCTTACTGTGAAAATCGAAACGGGTTACTTCCGGTTTCAAAATAGCGTCAAATATCGACCTATAAATGGTAGATAAACAATTCATGCTGCTTTAGTAGACAACATTAATACCGTCTATATTGTTCCCAAACCAAGCACTAAACATCGAAGCATAATTCAACAGGAAAAGGCCACTTTTTGCCTAATAGCGGGAGCGAGTTAGCCAGGTGGCTAATAAACAGACAATGATGTCATTTCCTTTTCCTGCGCATCTGCGTATGCGCAATGAAAGCTGAGACGAGAGGGAAAGTTGAAATGCTACTGTTCACCATAAGAAACTTGATTAGAAGAATATCGTTTTCCATCCATCTTTAATTTAGCATCTAGCTGGAAGGCGAACAGGTATGTTTGTGGATTGTATATGTTATTTAAATTTCGGATAATTTGTGAATTTATTTTTTGTATGTTAAGTTTTGGAGTTAGTATGCTGACGCTAGCGCTTACTATCCCCTTCCTATGGTGTAATTAGCAAAGGGTGAAACGTGGTCATTTAGAGTGAATTATTTTATGTTTTATGTTATGATTTCAGCTCTTAATGTGTGTCTATGGTTAACCGTGACTAAATGGGTTGGAATACCCCACCATAGTCCATCAGTTGTGATCATTGAGTGTATCGTCTGAATGAATTCCGGCTGGAATGCTACATTGTATAATAATCAAAGGAATTAGTGTGCACTGGAAAGTATTGCCCCATACTTCCATACAGTACATTAAGTAAGGGAGTACCAACGTGCAGTATAAAGTACAAAGAGCATTGTAATCCAAATATGGCTTTACTTTGTTCATAAATAAAATGCTTATGGCAATTTTAGTATTTTCTTTGCTTGACATGAGCCTTTCCAAAAAATTTTTTATGAATTGTGACTCCTAAAAATTTGTTTTCTATCTCAGTGTCAATTGGGACCCCGTCAATGATTATTTTGGATTCAAAACTACTCGTAAGGCTACCAAAAAAACTTTGCTTTAGTTTTATTCCAATCTAAAGACATTTTGTTTGTGTCCATCCATCTCTTAAGTATGCTAATTTCCTTATTCCCTGTATCTATAAGCTCATCATTTTTATTACTATAAAAAATGTTTGTGTCGTCTGCAAAAAGTATAAGCTTCAGAGATTTGGATGCATTAAAAATGTAATTTATATACAAGTTGAATAGTTTAGCCCCCAACAAGGACCCTTGAGGAACACCACATATAATGCCTAATTGTTCCGATGTATGCTGCTCCATATGAACATACTGTGTCCTACCCGTTAGATAACTTTTCAACACCGGCCCTCGCCTTCGTTGGATGCCTGGTCTCGGCGCTGTGCGTTGCGCGGGATCAGGACTCAGGAGCTGGTACAACTTCGTGTCCAGGTGCTGGCTGAGCTTGGCCTGGGGATGCCGTCCGTCCACTGCGGCTATCGGTGGGGCGCCCCAACGTGGGGCAGGGGTGGGGCGCTGGGATGTTGGCGGTGGGGATTGGCCTAGGGTGGCGGTGGCGCATGGCGGCCTGTGGCAACCTCTCTTGGGGGCCTGGGGCTCTGGGGGTCCTTTGGACATCTTGGCTCCGATCTCCTTCATGTCTGCATCTATTCCTAGGAGACGGATTTGTGCCTGCTCACGCCTTTTGAGATAAGCCATCAAGGAGTTCCAGTTCTTTTCAAACAGATTAATTTTGCTTGCCAATGTCAGCCTGATTTTTTTCCAGTAAAAAAAAATAAAGAACGTCTTTTAACCAGGCTGCGTGGCTGGGCGGTGTGGTAGATTTCGAATGCAGAAGAGTCAACCTCCTTGAAAGCAGGGTCCAGAAGGCCAGTAAATCCTGTTCAGCAGCCGAAAGCAAAGTTGGTGGTGTACACACCCCAAACATGGCAATCAACGGATCCGGATTGATTGCTCTATCAAATATATGAGAAAGAGTGAGGAAAACTTCAGACCAATACAATTACAGAACATATGCATATAATCAGCTTTAGCCTGCCCACAGCGGTCACAAAGAAGGGAATATCGAATCAAAGACTTTTGCAAGCCGAACTTTGGTAAAATGAGCCTGGTGTAAGACTCGGCATTGCATAAAACTGTGTCTTGCACAGATTGAAGACCTATGCACTCATTTTAATACCTGTTCCCAGATCTCTTCAGAAATAGGAAGACCCAACTGACATTCCCATGTCATTTTAAGTGTTGTAGACAGGCCACTTAGCGTGGAGATATTATTGTATATAATTGAAATTGCCCCTTTAATAGAGAGTAAAGGTGTCAAACATTGCTCATACTCGGAAGGTCTGGGAGCCGTGGGAAATTCTGGGAATGTGCTTTGAATATAAAGTCGGGCTTGGAGTTATCTAAACAAAGTGTGTATTGGGCACTGAAAATTTTGAAACTAGTTGTTGGAAACTGAATCCATTTTTGTTATTTCCTGGGAAGACGATATCTGCCTAAGCCGATGAACCGATAATTTACTTGTTTTATTGCCTTACTCATAAAAATTAGCCCTAGTTTTGAGAAGCTGATCAGTTGTGAGTTCTGACATGATACAGTCCAATTCTGTCTGTAGAGATATTCTTTCTTTAAATATATTGGGTAATTTGGAATTTGCATAAAGTCCAAATATGCAATACGCTGCGTTAAAGCTGTGAATTTTTCCTTTTTTGCTTTCTTTCGGTGGGGCTCATATGAGATGACCTCTCCTCTGATAAATGCTTTCATTCTATCCCACAATATGGAAGCTGAAATCTCAGGGGAATAATTAATTGAGAAAAAAGTTTCAATGCATTCAGAGATAAAACTAACAAACTTATTATTTAAGAGCAATTGTGTGTTGAGGCGCCAGGGTGGTCTGGTGCTCACAAACCTTTGGAAATGTATGTCTAGCATCACAGCAGCGTGATCTGAGACAATGATTGCGTCATATTTACAGTTAGAGGCTGACAATAATAACTGATTATCAAGCAAAAAATAGTCTATACGAGTGTATGTGTGGTGAATATGTGAAAAAAGGAATTCAATTGCATTTATAATTGCCTTTGAAGTGGTTTTATCATTGTGAAAGCCATATTGGCTTTCGTTTATTACTCCATGTCTCTCATGAAACTTCTCTAGTCGATTATTAAAAAGTTTCTGAATAATTTTAGAAAATTGGGGCAGTAAAGAGATTGGCCTGTAATTTGTAAAACTGTGTTTATCACCATTTTTTAATAAAGGTATAACCTTTGCAGATTTCGTCTTATTAGGAAAACAGCCAGACTGAAATGATGAATTAGAGATATAAGCTAGGGGTTTAGCAATAGTGAAAACAACTTTCTTAAACAAAATCATGTCAATGTCATGACAAACGGTAGATTACTTACTTTTGCATGTAAGCACAACATTAATCACTTCCTGCTCGTTTGTGGCTGCGAGGAAGAGTGACAGTGGATCGTACTACATTTATCAGCTCCCTGGTCTGGAATTTTGGCAGCCAATTCTGGGCCAATGTTAACAAAAAATGTTTTAAACTTATTCACAATATTAGTCATGTCACAATTCTCTCCATTTTTATAAATGAAATATTCAGGGTGTGTTGACTCTGAACGTCCTTGTTTAATTAAGCTATTAAGTATATCCCAAGTTCCTTTTATATTGTGTTAATTATCATATAATCTTTTTCGGTATGATAATATTTTCCTAGTTCTTATAATATCTGTAAGTTTGTTTTTGTAAGTTTTATATGTTATTTCAGCCTCTCTAGTTTTTGCTTAGTAAACAATTTGTAGAGATTGGCTTTCTTTTTACATGCATTAATGATTCCTTTTGTGAGCCAAGGGTTTTTTATCTGCTTGTCCTTTATACAGTATTCCTTCCCAGGGCAGTCTATGTTGTACAGAAAAATAAATATGTCTATGAATTTACTATATGCGTAGTCCATATCTAATTCACCATAAACTGTTCTCCAGTCTTGATGAGCTAAACTGTTTTTCAGAGAGTTGATTATTTTGCTTAAAAATATTTTTTCTGACATATTAGCTTTTTTTAAACCACAATCATACAAAATAAAGACAGGTAAATGGTCAGTAACATCACAATGGAACAAGCCACTTGTTTGATTCCCCATGACATAGGTAAAGATGTTGTCAATAAATGTGGCACTAGTTGAAGTTATCCTACTGGGCTTCATTATTGAAGGATAAAAAGACAAACTATACATTGTGTCAATAAATGGTTTTTAATCTGCATGGATTTAGTAAATCAATGTTGAAATCACCACAGACAAATATAGTTTTTTGATTGATGGTGGAAATTTTTTTTTTCCATCCTTTCACTGAAAATTTCAATGCTGGACCCAGGGGTTCAATACACACAACCCAAAATAATATTTTTCTTTTTTGCAATATGAATTTCGACCGTTAAACATTCCATTATCCCGTTGAGAGACAGGGTCATAGTAGTTAAGGCATTTAATTGTACTGATTTGTGAATGAATAAATTAACACCACCACCTATTTTGTTCGATCTATTTTTATATAATAATTCATAACCACCAGAAAAAAAAAAATATGCCTATCGCAATATTGAACCAAGTTTCAGTAATAGCTATAATGCTAAAGGGATTGACAAAATGTTGTAAATATTCTTTTATGAACTTTAAAATTTGTATACATACTCCGACTATTAAAATAAGCCATGGTCAATTTGCTATCTGAGTTGTCAATGTTTTTGAATTCATCTGGAGATAAATAATTGCAATTATTAAAAATAGATGAAAGAAAATCATCAGGGTCCATCTCTGTGGCTAAATTACTTGTTTTGTGGTCATGATAGACATGCGTTTCCAGTTCCATTTGATTGTCTTGAAAGAGTTTTTGTAATTTGGCCGAGTCATTCATTAGTGCAGGCTATAGGCCTATACATGATGATGTAGAGAACCCCATGCTGGGCCTATTGACATCAGTTAAATTTATCAAGTTCTCGTATGTCCTTCACCACTAGAACTTTAGCATCCTCAGGAGTCCCCTTAAGTTTAATAAAGATCTTACAATTTGTTACCCAGGTGTGTTGTATGTTACCTTGTTTCTTCCGTTGTCTTGACTTTTTTGCAATATCTGCATTCTGTATTGTAAAATTTTCATTGATGAAAAAGTTTGTGCCTTTCTGCTGACGACCTTGTTTCAGAAGTGCAGCTTTATTCTTTCGATTTGCAAAAAACACTATGACGCTGGTGCATTTTGTTTTCTTCTGGGCAGTAAATGACAGGCCTCAACGTGCTCCAGAGCCAGTTCTACCCCTTTGCTGTGGAGGTAGAAAACGACCTGTTGCTATCAATAACCTCTAAAATATCGGGAGGTAAAGTTTGCCAAAATTCCAAAATTAGTTAAAATTCGAACATGTGCTAGCATGCTAATGCTAACTAGCATGCTATCAATAACCTCCAAAAAATCAGGAGTCAAAACAGATCAAAATCCTAATATTAGCTAAAATGCTAACTTTAGCTAGCATGCTAATGCTAACTAGCGTGGCAATGCTAGCTTACATGTTATTCTTACCCTCGAAGTAATCCGTATGAAAAGTTAATCAAAATTCTAAAATTAGGTAAAATGCTAATATGCGTGCTAATGGTAAGTAGCACAGTATGTGGTAGAATACTTTCCTAAATAGGATAAAAGAGGTTGGTTTTAACAGCACAGGCAGCAAAGTGCTTAGAAATGAATCGACATTGTCAGTGATGAAGCATTATGGGAAATTGAGTTGTTTTGATGTCTCGCTCTAAGCAAATTCAACCGCTGTTTGAAAACCATACATATATCAGATCTCTGCATTTATATACAAGACCTTCCGCTGAGAGACAGGCAGGAAGACAGAGACAGACAGAGATAGTCAGAGACAGACAGAAACCCCATGTGTAATTCACTGCAATAGAAGCGTAAAATAGGCCGCTATGATCTTAAATGGGAAATCTGAGGGCTTTTATTTTGAAGAGATTTTTTTAGTCTTATTATGAAAGTCCAGCCTGGATGTCCGTTAAGGCTGATTGAGTATCATATGTGTAAGAAAATTCTCCCAATGGTAATCCACTAATCTATCAGGCCTTAAATCCATGTCCAAATAGAGTTACAAGTAACCTTTTGTTCCACTCAGAAGCACAGCAGTCTGTGAGTGACATGTGTCACTTACTCTCTCCCTCTAAGCCAGATTTTGACTCAAAGAAGGGGTCCAAACAAACTGCAGCTGTTTGAAAGCCGTACATGGTATCACAAACATCCTTGAAGCGTTAGTGAGAGTTATGTTTTGTCTCAGAACATGGAAAAGTACAACTCACTAACTCGTTCACAGTCCAAGGACGAATGAGAGAGTTCCAACAAGGCTCAGCTTCAGAAAATCACAGAATACTCCATGTTAAAGTATAGGAAAATATTCTAGAATCTGGTCAGAATTGTTCGACATCTGTGCGCTCTGGAGTACTTCAAAAGCAAACGGTGAGGCATTTCGAAATAATTGTGTGAATGTCAACGTCCGCGGCTTTCACATGACCCAAAAATAATTTCAGTACAGCGAAATATGTGACTATGACAGCGCGTCAAAAAAATCACCTGGCTTCCAGCTCTGAGACAATCTCACACTCTAACTTAACGAGTGTTCAACTCTAAAAATTGACATTTGGGCCAAACTTTGGGTCGCTCAGAGGCAAATTGTGAAAAAAAAACATAACAGATCCCTGCATTACTTTGGCAGGCCCCAATAAAGAATCCAGTTTAGAGGTGTAGAATAATAGGTGCATGGCATGCAATTGCATTGGTTCACAATGCACTGCACTGCTTCTCCCTGCATTGCTTTGGCGGGACCCAATGAAAAAAAAAATCCAACAAACAAAATTACAAAAAAAACAAATGTTGGCAGAAGATTATTTTCCAAATGGCACAAAAGGCACAGCAGATTGAAAATAATATTAGATAATTATTAGATAATATATTATCAATAAAGCTTGTGTACAAACCACAAGTCTCACTTAAGATAAACTGCAGGTGTGTCTTTGTCAGGCACTTTTGGTTAAAATATGTTTGTTCTTCAGTCAGTGAAGTTACTCACATGTTTTATCTTACATTAAAGTGAGTATAAGTAAAATTACTCGAACAGTTTCCCCCAAAAAAGTTATGTGAGTAAATGTAACTGAGTAAATGCAACTAGTTACTACTCACCTCTGGATAAAGGTAACAATAAACCCTGAGTGAATAATTTCTCAACAAGTTAGCTGTGTCCAGTGGCACCAGTCAATGATGTAAATAAAACAGTTTGGTTCTCATGTTTTTCAGTTTTCAATTATTAAAGCACCATATTAGAATTAACAGATCCCATAGGATTAAAATGTATTTGCATATTCTTACACAGTATTGTCATTGTAATGTCATTTGGCCACACATGGGAAAGATGAATAATGTAGAACATCACATCATGACTGAAAAAAGAAGAGACAGCCAATCAAATAAGAGAAACTTACATTGACTGTTTTTTCCATGTCTCCCATCCCATTTCTACTTTACTGGCTTGCTATAAATACTATTGGGTATTAATTTGAACCTGAGATTTATTTTATTAGTTGTCCTGTTTCTGTGGACTCCAAAAATGTTTTATCTGCCATGACAACACTTATTAAATAAAGGTGCCAGAAGGTGTGTTTTTTCAGTTTTAGTTGACATATCACAAATATTATACACATATTTTGCAGACAAGTCACACAAAATAGTTTGGTTAGGATATTAACTCTTTAACTTTAAATCACATTAGGGTTGTAGTTTCGTAAATTTAGGCTAGCATGTCTAGTGATGTTGTATTAAAATTCTTCAAATTTTAGAGGTAGACCTACAGTGTCTTTCACTTGTGTTTCCAATTTTGTAATGTATGTAAAATAACGAGAGTTTGGTAAATAATTTCCAAATATAATTTTTATAGGTTCCAAAGCATTTTATACACATCATGGTGCAGTAAATGCTCTCAGCAATAACTGGAGGATACAAATGCTTTTGGTCTATTGGATAATTGAGGAGTACACAGAACAAACACCTGCTGACATAAAGGCAATATCTAAGCTGTACAAGAACAAAAGTGCACTGCCAAGATTTTGAAACTTGAACACCACATCATACCACACACAATCCAATAACCCGATTGCAAACAAACTACATAATTGGAGGTTTTTTCCAGATATTAATATATTCATATAACATTAAGTTCAGTGTGCACATCAAGGGCAGAATTTGCAATGCACCATTTCCTCCATGAAAACTTTCCAAGCCAGACTTTACAGCTGATGTAAATATGACATATAAGACAACAGGCTCCCTTTGTTCTACTCTTCCTTTTTTAAAACAGTCTAGCCTATGCAGCCTTCCCCATCTATTTTGTATGACGTCTTATGAATATCAAAAGCAACCAGCTGGAAGCAATCCAGCACTTTAATCTTGATTTCTCCTTGGTCTACATACTACATCGAGAAACAAGCAGTCTGAAGGCCAGTTATGCTTTCAATGAACCCGATAAAGTGAGAGACTAAAACATCAGAAGGAACTATGGTTGTTAATTTAACATCCTGGAATGGTTTGAATTACAAGCTGACAAGATGTTGGGTTTCAGAAGTGTTTGAGGTTTTGATGTAATACATGGACAGGAGAATGATACTAATTGGATGAGCACACTATAAAACAATAATAAAAACTGACATTAGGGTTTTGTGTAAACTCTTCTTACCATCTATATTTATTACATAGAATTTATTACATGTAATTTGCTGACTGACAAAATAACAGAGACTGATGTTGGAGAAACATTACACAAGAATAAGCTTCCTTTCTTTGTGAGACAAATGCACACTGGAGTTTAGCACAGTGTGTACATTTGGAATGAAATGGCAAGGATCTGCACTAGTGTGTATGCTTCACTCCATGATTATTAAGTCCTGCCAATCACATAGTTAATCACATACACATATTTGTATTCAATCTTTAACACTGGCACTGGTTTCATGCTTTAAACATGAAATTATCTATATTTCAGTCGATGTGCCAGGTCATAAATTCTAATTTGGTAAAGACAGTGAGGGTTGGACAAGAATTGTAAATTAATGAGAATAAAAGACATTGTATGAAGGCCATTGTAATAAGTTGATTAACCTTGTAGAGCAAGTTCAGCTGAGTGAAAAGATGACAAAATTGGGACAGAAATGTTAATCATACAGTGAAGGGATGTGGAGGGGAAAAGTTAATTGTGGATATGTTGGGTATTATATTCTCAGAGAGTTGCCTCTTGTTCTGGGCAGTGTGCTGTGGCAAATGGTAATAGATTCATCAGTGATATTTTCACGCCATGAAAAAATTGCCTCTCTTGTTAGGTAACTTCTAATGTGAGAATAAAATAATAATAGAGAGAATGCATGCAAGTTATGTTGTGCTGTGAGGTAATTGGACCTTTTAGCAGCCTTTGATCAGCTCTTATTACACCTCATTTGCTTTTCTTCCCACCTATTTTGTACCATTGTCTTTTCATTTCAGTTTTATTCCTGATATTGATAGGCAACAACAAATACTTCCTGCCCTTTTTTATCCCTGTGACCCTAAAACTCTGTTGTAATAAAACAGATTCAAGCTGGTTAGAAACAAAAGCATATTTTTAGTTTAATCTCATTTTAAAAGAAGGAGTAGGTGAGAGTCCATTAGATGATGTACACTGGATTTAATCATCAACATTCATGGTCTTCCAGCTAGGCCAGAATGAGGGCCTTGTTTTAATACAAGGGCTTTTCCTCACACAAACAATGCTATGCCAGGAGTTTAACCAGCCATTGGGTCCCACCTCTTTCAGCAGTATACACAACACAGTCTTGACCTGACTTGCTGGTTATCCAGCATTACTGGCAATTTTGGACTCATCGTCTTTCCAGTAGATAACATTCAGTTTGACTTTATCCTCATTAAGCGACAAACAAGTATTTCCTTCACCATGTCCTACAGCCCAATCCATGCTGAGTGGAAGCTGACGCTGGGATTTACCTTTTTTAACTGGAACATCAGTTCCTCAGGAACGCATGTTTTTCAGTATTCAAAAAAGAACACAGGTTACCTCTTTAGTTAAGGCGGTGGGAGCACTGCATTGTATCTTGGTCACCAACAGTGTTGGGAACGTTAATTTAAAAAAGTAATTAGTTATAGCCACTCACTACTTGTTCCAAAAAGTAACTGAGTTAGTAACTGAATTACTCCATAATAGAGATAACCATTTATCAGGGAAAGTAATTGTTTGTCTTACTGAAAAAAAACTGAAAAGAAACCGGTTGTTATATACAGTGGCTTGCAAAAGTATTCGGCCCCCTTGAACTTTTCCACATTTTGTCACATTACAGCCACAAACGTGTATCAACTTTATTGGAATTCCATGTGAAAGACCATTACAAAGTGGTGTACACGTGAGAAGTGGAACGAAAATCATGCATGATTCCAAATTTTTTTTAACAAATAAATAACTGAAAAGTGGGATGTGCGTAATTATTCAGCCCCCTGAGTCAATACTTTGTAGAACCACCTTTTGCTGCAATTACAGCTGCCAGTCTTTTAGGGTATGTCTCTACCAGCTTTGCACATCTAGAGACTGGATTGGATTTAGATCTGGACTTTGACTGAGCCATTCTAACACATGGATATGTTTTGTTTTAAACCATTCCATTGTTGCCCTCGCTTTATGTTTATGGTCGTTGTCCTGCTGGAAGGTGAACCTCCACCCCAGTCTCAAGTCTTTTGCAGACTCCGAGAGGTTTTCTTCCAAGATTGCCCTGTATTTGGCTCTATCCATCTTCCCATGAACTCTGACCAGCTTCCCTGTCCCTGCTGAAGAGAAGCACCCCCAGAGCATGATGCTGCCACCATATTTGACAGTGGGGATGGTGTGTTCAGAGTGATATATAGTGTTAGTTTTCCGCCACACATAGCGTTTTCCATTTTGGCCAAAAAGTTCCATTTTGGTCTCATCTGACCATGGCACCTTCTTCCACATGTTTGCTGTGTCCCCCACATGGCTTGTGGCAAACTGCAAACAGGACTTCTTATGGTTTTCTTTTAACAATAGCTTTCTTCTTGCCACTCTTCCATAAAGGCCAACTTTGTGCAGTGCACGACTAATAGTTGTCCTATGGACAGATTCCCCCACCTGAGCTGTAGATCTCTGCAGCTCGTCCAGAGTCACCATGGGCCTCTTGGCTGCATTTCTGATCAGCGCTCTCCTTGTTCAGCCTGTGAGTTTAGGTGGACGGCCTTGTCTTGGTAGGTTTACAGTTGTGCCATACTCCTTCCATTTCTGAATGATCGCTCCGTGGGATGTTCAAGGCTTGGGAAATCTTTTTGTAGCCTAAGCCTGCTTTAAATTTCTCAGTAACTTTATCCCTGACCTGTCTGGCGTGTTCTTTGGACTTCATGATGTTGTTGCTCCCAACATTCTCTTAGACAACCTCTGAGGCCGTCACAGGGCAGCTGTATTTGTACTGACATTAGATTACACACACGTGCACTCTATTTAGTCATTAGCACTCATCAGGCAATGTCTATGGGCAACTGACTGCACTCAGACCAAAGGGGGCTGAATAATTACGCACACCCCACTTTTCAGTTATTTATTTGTAAAAAATGTTTGGAATCATGTATGATTTTCGTTCTACTTCTCATGTGTACACCACTTTGTATTGGTCTTTCACATGGAATTCCAATAAAATTAATTCATGTTTGTGGCTGTAATGTGACAAAATGTGGAAAAGTTCAAGGGGGCCGAATACTTTTGCAAGCCACTGTATCAAAGAATTTGGATTTTTGTTAGCAGTTTTCAGAAGTCAATTGAAATGAGTAAAATAGACAGTCTACCTGTACATACCTTTCTATATTGCACATGAACAGACAGCAAGACATTTATTCTGGACTTCAAGTATTATCTTTGTAACAAAAGTAAACAGTTAAACAATATAAAGTGTGTTTAACACTATAGCAATTTAAATCAAACTCTCACAAACTAAGACAACTGGTTAATGTAAATAGCCTGTAGTTTCAAGTATTTTGTTCAAAAGAAAAACAGTTAAACAATATAAGGTGTGTTTAACTCTTTAGTCCACGGGGTCCCGTTAACAGAATATTTTCCGTATTTGATAGTTTTTCTTAAAAGGTAATGGAAAAATCTCAAAGCTATTTTGACTGATTTGTATTCACAACGCTGACCACTTGGTGCAAATGCGCAGACATTTACAACCTAACACACTGAGTACGTGTAACTGAATCAATCAAAAACAGATTCCCATGAGAGCATCTGAGAATCATCTCAGACCTGGACACCATACCCCATGTATCTCGTCCGGAAGCTGACAGCACAAAGAAGAGATAGGGAGGCATGGAGCAAATCGTGACTACATTGTACACAGACTGGTGGTGACAAATCACAGATAGCTTCTGATGCAAAAAGAGTACACGCAGGGGGATGTCCTCCCACTGAAGCAATCAGAAAAGCCCTCATTCAGGGTCTTACCGAATTTTGATCACTTCAATTGGATAAATGTTCCCTGATCTCAAATCTATGGCTGGAGTTGTGCTTCAGCCTCCATTACGCACAGGCAGAGCACAGTGCAGCTCCTTGTGGAGCATTCAGGCCATAGCAGGTAAAATGTTCATAATACATGTAACTTATTAATCTGCTGGATGTGTGATGGCACAATGTGGATTCTCTGATCAGGTTGTTCGAATTGAATTAAAATGAACTACTGAATATGTTATCATTTAAAATATTGGAGTCAGGGATACATTTGGAGTGTGCAGTTTATTCTATCACTTCATAGTAACGCACCGCATTTCATTAGCAAGGACCACGCTTACAGAGATTTGAATTACAATGTTTATTGAAGGAAGGTAAGGCAAGGGAATTTTATTTGTATAGCAGACTTTCAACAACAGCGTAATTCAAGGTGCTTCACATGATTAGGTGATAAAGTAAAAAAGCCACAAAGTAAACACAGAGCATATCACACGTAAAGTACAAATTAAAGTATGAAACCCACAAAACATATGATGAATTAAAACATTACTCAAAGGCAACTCTAAACAGATGTTTTTTTTTAGCCTTGATTAAAAAGAACTCAGTGTTTCAGCAGCTTTGCAGTTGTCTGGAAGTTTGTTAAAGATAAGGGGAAGATGGAAACTGAAAGCTGCTTCTCCATGTTTGGTTCTAATTCTAGGGATGCTGAGTAGACTAGAATTAGAGGACCTGAGTGGGCCAGGGGGTTGGTATAGTGACAGTAGCTCTTCAATATACTTTGGTGCTAAGCCATATAATGATTTATAAACAAGTAAAAGTATTTTGAAGTATATTCTCTGAGCTACTGGAAGCCAGTGTGAGGACTTAAGAACTGGGGTGATGTGCTCTACTTTCCTGGTTTTAGTGAGGACGCGAGCAGCAGCATTCTGGATCAGCTGCAGCTGTCTAGGTGACTTTTTAGGCAGACCTGTGAGGACTCTGTTGAAGTAATCAGTTCGACTAAGGATAAACACATGGATGAGTTTTTCAAGTTCCAGTTGCGACATCAGTCATCAGGAAGGGATTGAAGGGATGAAGAGTCTGGGGAGATGCGTCAATGGAGGCTTGGGATGAAGACTCAGTGTGGGGGTGCATGCTTCAGGAATTTATCTTTTCCAAGCCCCCCCCAGACGGAACCTGAAAGAGAGAGATGTTAGAGGAGGCTAGGACTAAGAGTAAACCAGGGTGAGAGAGGGGGAGGGGGAGCGGATAAAGGGATGCAGACAAATAAGGGATGTAGGGATGAACAGATGAGGGAGTGGATGTAGGGGTTGAGAAATGAGGGAAAGGATATAGAGATGTAAGGATGAAAGGATGTAGGGGAGGAGGGGGGAGATGTAGAGATAAGGAGGGGATGAAGGGAGGTGGGAGGGGATGTAGGAATGTGAGGATGAAGGGATGAGGGAGAGGATGAATAGATGTGGGGTGAAACCAAAGAGAGGGTCGGGAAGGGAGGGGTGCGAAGGCAGCGCTAGACAGTCAGAGTTTATATGGACCGCAGAGCAATTAGAGATGCATTCCAGGCGTGAGACGCCAGGTGAGTCAAGTTTGGGTTGATTGTGGGAATGGATTTGGGGTGTGGTCCTGCTCCCAAACCTAAGTTAACACATTAACTCCATTTCATCAGCAAGGACCATGTTACAGAGCTTTGAATTACAATGTTTAGTGAAGGAAGGGATTGAAGGATGACGAATCTGGGGAGATGCACCGATGGAGACTTGGGATGAAGACGTTGGGGTGCAGTCTTCAGGAATTCATCTTTCGCGAGCCTGCTCAGGAGAGCCGAAATTGGTCATTGATGAAATTAAGAAAGCAGAGTGTGGGCGTGGCGCAGGTCATGCACATTATTGCTGATGTACGAGCGATAAGCTAAAGATGACCAGCAGCCTAAATTTGAATAACTTTTTCCGAGATGCCTGATTCCGGAGTGTGAAAATTAGAATATCCTGGTTGAGAAATGAGATGTGTGAGAGACAGGGCTGGATGGAAGGGTTATGTCTGGATGAGGATGGAGCGAACTCTGAGAAACACAGGAAGCCGAAGTAGGCCAACAGGAACGTGGACTCTAGCGTTAAGTTGACAGAAGGAGATGAGTAACCGGTGCGAAGAGTATAGATGCATCGGCTAAGAAGGTCGGAGGTGAAAGGAAAGCTGTGGCTAATGATGAGTGGAGACCTTTGACCAAGATAGATATGTGACTACGGTTGAGAGCTGGAGTTGCCTGTTGGCAATTTAATGAGGAAACTCATGCTGGAAAGATCAAATGGTGGTTGCATGAATTTTCTGGATTGTGTGAGAGTAAGCGAATGAAATGACAAATTGACATTGGGTTGAGTGAAGGGAAAGGTAAATCGTACATTAAGTGAAAGACTTTAAAGTTTTTCCAATCTGACAGCTGCGAGGAGTGAGGCTGTTTAGGATAGCGTTCTGGGAAGACGTGGTGAGGTCGTGAAGATTAGAAGTTAGTTGTGGATTGTAGCTGAAAACAGAGGGATTGGAGTTGGGTGAAGATCCGCAGAGGGTGCCAAGGATCTGAATTTTTGAAAAGAGAAACAAGAAGGAGAGTCAATGACACGGTTTTGGTGGCCTGGGACATGAGCTGCGAGGAGTGTGAACTGATGTTGAGCTGACACCAGGGTGAGTCTGCAGACGAACTTCATGATTGAGGGAGAGCGTGACCGACCTTTGTTTAAAATTTCAACAAGGGCGGCATCATCTGAATGTATGACAACGGAGTGCTGAGACCATTCGTGCCCCCAAAGAAGGGTTGCAACCACTATGGGATAGAGTTTGTGAAGAGCAGAGGAGAGGGAAGCAGACTATGGCCCCAGGGAGTCAAACTCCGGGGACAATGCCGATTCAAACCACCTTCCGTCATAGTAGCCGCCAAAGCCTGCGGAAGGTGCCGCGTCGGTATAGAGAGCTGAATGTCGTCTGGTTGAGAGATAAAATCTTTGTAAAAGAAAAAAAAAATTTCAGGTAGACAAAAAATCGCGCCGGAGCTGCATTTACAGCTCGTCAATGATCAGCTGGCCGTGGAGAGATGGTATGCTGGCGGCGGTGGACAGAAGGTGAGAGATAAAGGACCTCCCCTGGAGAATAAAGTGCACAGTGTTCTTGACCCAGAAGTGAAAGAAGCTGTTGTTTAGAGCACGAGTTGGCAAACAGGAAGTTGGAGAGGATCAGGGAGATCCGATGCACCTCCTCTAGCGGCAATGATGCCTGAAAAGAGGACGAATCGAGGATGATGCCCAGGAACTCCAAAGAGGTAAGGGGACCTACTGTCTTCTCCTCAGAAAGTGGGACACTAATGTCAGAGAAGGCCTCGGTTAGAGCGCTGAGCCCTAAACAAGGAGGAGATGAAGCAGGGGTGATGACTAGGAAGTCATCCAGAAGGTGGAAAACAATACGTGAGAGAGATGGTAAGTGTTGACCAAGACCCAGCACTCCTGGGGCAAAATCCTGGGGCCAGTCCTACAGCCGAAAGTGAGCTGGACCGCAATGTAGTAAACCCCCTTCCAGTTAACACTGATGTACAGCCAAAGGTCCTGCCTGAGAGCCGAAACCGTGCCTGAAGAAAGAGAAGAAGGGAGGGTAAAAGGAGGGATGAGGGGGGAGGGAATGTATGTGCACGAGGAGGAGCAGAACATAACTATGAACCTGAAGGAAAAACATATATGACTTTTAAAGTCTTGCAAATACTAATCTTAAAGGTTTTATATTTAATTGTATTCAACGTTTTTCTCCGTTTTCTTCCGATACCTCTCAATAAACTCTTGTACAATTACCTTCAGAAGTCATCTATTTAAGCAAATAGAGTCAATCTGCAGATAATCTAATCTCAGTATAAATCTAACTGTTTAGTAAAGACCTCAGAGGTTTGTTAGAGAACATTCGTAAACAACAACGCTACAAAGACCAAGGAAAAGAGCAGGCTGGTCAGGGATTATGATTTGAGAAGTTAAAGTAGAGTTTTAATATAAAATCACATCCAAAGCTTTACACCTCTTACAGAGCATGGTTCAAGTCATCCATTTTGTAAGTAAAACAGGCCAAAATTATTCTCTACATGTGCAACGTTGGTAAAGATCTATCCCAAAAGTCTTTTAGCTGTAACTACAGCAAAAGATTGTGTTGGTCAACCACATAAAATCTCACTAAAATTTGTGGTTCTAATGTGACACATTGAAGAAAGTGTTAACAGGGCTGTGAACATGGTATATTAAAAATATAATTGACACCTGATATGTATTTTTGTTAAATAACTTGAATGCAAAAAAGTAACAAGAAGAAGCCAAATACTTTTTTTCTTGCTTGAATAACAGTCCAGACAATTTTATGGACTATTTAATATTGTGTCTAAACATGCATAATATAAAGTGCTGTAAAATATTCAATCTTTTGATGAAGTACCAGTATTTCCATCATTACATCGTCCTACCAATGATTTAAAACGTTTTGGCGCATTGAAATAATAATAAAGGGCAACTACAAAGTAGTATAACTTTTGAATAACTTTTTACATATGAAATGTTGCAAAAACAGTTAATATATAAGGGGTATGGATTTAAATTGTGTTTTACAGAGGTAAGGTATTGTAGTCTTTCAGAACTTATTACTAAAAGCAACCCAGAATATATACTCTCTCATGCAGATATTTATGTGAGGACTGTAAGCTGCCCTAAAAAATGTGACATGTCTTTGGGGAAACTGCAATCAAACTATTCATTTTCCATTGCAAGATTAATGCTTTACCTTACTGATCCACTCTCCAAATTAGGCAGTTTACAAATATGTTTAACTCTCTTGGGTCCCTTCATTTGTTTTGCTCCACTTGTGTCCTTTGGACACAAAAATTGATATCTGAAGACTGCCTATCAGGAAACTTATGTGAGCCTGCTGGGTAAATGAGTGGTTCAATATAGATAAACTGACAGGACAGGATTTTTTTTCATTGGACAACTGTTTTGTGTCCTGATCATCAGTTTAAACGGTCGTCAAACTGTAAATAATATGGCACCTGCGCAACCTTTACTATGCCCTCTGCAGACCTGTTGTCTGTGCTTATTTGTTTCTTGGTAATCAATATGCTTTTGCAGCTTATTAAGTTTCTGGTAAATTGATGTGCAATGCTTTTTTTAACATTAATAACCCAAACAGATTGGTTTTCATATCAAAATGTGGTTTTGATTTTATGGTTTACATTTTTTTTTACCAAATCAAATTTTTCTTCCAGTGTCGGGCTGGTTGTTTGTTTGCATTTTTGTGTGGTTGGTGTTGTTATGGGAGCCATATGCAAAAGCTTTACCTAGATAAAGACATCTTCAAGAATTTGTATAAATTGTAAAAATGTAGCGCCTATAAAACACAGCATAAAAATAAGGCAACACCATGTATATCTAAAGATTAGATAGCACAGCTTCAGCCAAAGAATGGTAACTACCTTACTGATCCACTCTCCAAATTAGGCAGTTTACAAATATGTTTAACTCTCTTGGGTCCCTTCATTTGTTTTGCTCCACTTGTGTCCTTTGGACACAAAAATTGATATCTGAAGACTGCCTATCAGGAAACTTATGTGAGCCTGCTGGGTAAATGAGTGGTTCAATATAGATAAACTGACAGGACAGTCTTCAAGAAGAAGTAGTTCTGGCTATGTTCATCTGCACCTTTAGGAATAGGCTAGCCTCATTTTGGAAGAAGAGCACCATGAACCATGAGTGGACATGTGGAGCTATCAACCAGCTTAGGGCTAACTAATTTGGATCTGAGTATTAAGAGACCAACCTGCACCCAGAAATGTCCTGGGGTAAGGTATGGTTTTGTTGTCCGAAATTGGTATTCTTTTTTATAAGACCAATTATTTCTTAAGTGTGATGGTTTAATTAGTGGTTAGAATATTGACCACAAAATGTAAATATTTGTGATTTTTAAAAGTTCATGGGGCTGTTAGTTTTCTGCTCCCTTCTACTTCCTGCTCTCTGCGAGGATGGACACTTTTCTCTTTCCCTCCCTACTGTTGTCTACTTCTGCGTTCTTTTGTCTTGTCAACTATTTTTGGAGCCTCTCTTTGCATTCTCCTCCGGAAAGAACAACTATGGTTCTGGATCTGGTTCTGGTCAGCTGGTCTCTTAATACAATTAATCAATTTTTTTCCCGGAGAACGGCTAAAGGGGAGAGCCGAGTTGTTCCGATGGAACATCGTGGAGGATCTTGTGTCTCTCACTTTTGACCATCGAGGACATTGGAAACATTTATATAATTGGATTCATGATAACCAGATATCTGCTGATTATCGGAGGTGGATTTTCTGAGGTATCTTAAACTTCAAGTTTAAAGACAGCAATTGGCATGCTGCCTGGGCTACAGGAAGGTTGCTGTGCTGTCAACACTCAGACTATTTGTGATGTGCGAGCAAAATTGGACTCGTTTCGCTGCGTGGGTAATAACTTGGAGAAGTTCTCAGCCGGCTGGAAGGTAATCTGACCCACAATTTGGCCATTTGGACTGAACTCGGACCACTGACAGACTCTAAGGCAAGAGAAAAAGTGATCTTCGCCTGTCTCTAAAACAACTTCTTATCTACTAGAATTTGACTCCCTGGTCTTGGTAGACCAAACAAATACTCCCTTGGATGTGTGTGCAAAAGGACGATCCATCCCACCCCACTCCCCCATCCCCCACATTAAACTGCAAGCTCCCTGTGAACTCAGCCCCAAGGTCGTATATTACATCACAGGCGACAGACTCTGGGATTGAACTGAGAGGAGTTTCATTGTCTCACATTAATGCACACATACATGCACGCACGCTCACGCCACAGCTACAGACATGCACGCGCTCCTGGATTTCAACATGCTCGTGGTACCCTAAGACTCCTGCCCACTCTTCGGACAGCGAAATGATGGGCGCTTTGGATGGCCGCGACCGGTTTCTCTGTACGGAGGGTTCCCGAACCTCCCCCCGTCCCATTTGTGTTATCATATGTTATGACTGATACATGTGCTTATATGTTTTTGCAGTGGGTTTTTTCAGCACCTCGGCTTGGCTCCCAGTAGGGGGCTGGCCTGAGTTGCCTTTTTTCCCCTGTTCACCCCCGACCTATTGTGAATCATTTCTATCTGCTAAAAGGGGCGCTGGTAAAGCCGGCTGCTACCGCGGTCTTCCAAATCCTGTATTGTGTTAATGTTTGTAATTGTTTGTATGATCTTGGATTGGTTGTACTGAAACTTAATTTCCCCACGGGGATTATTAAAGTATCTCTTATCTTATCTTGTCTGTTAATTTTTTGGATTTACATGTAAAAGGTAACAATTATTGGGCCTTGGTCACTCAGCTATGTTTTGCTTCTGTAAAACCTATTTATCTTTGGGACACAGAACCAATCTCCTTCGTAAATGGCATAATGATTGCACATTCCTTTAGTACTTATATTTAAGTGTAATAGTCTGAACAGATCAATGTGGCACCTTCAGACATCTGAAAATTGTACACAGACTGTTAGACCAGACTTGCGAATGACCAAAATTATCTTCTTGATATTTATTGGCAAATTATTTTAAATTGCTCCATGCCACACAGGAAAGCAGTGGATTTAAGATGTTTAGAGGTTATTTAAGACATGACTTCATCATCTGAGCTTTCGCAAATTGTTTAAATGTATAGCAACCTCATTGTATGTAAACTTGAATTTAATTAACGTCATCATAACAGTGTAGATCACCCCATATACCAGCTTTTAGCAAATACAATGTATTTGGGCAATCTTAGCTGACCTAAAACAGAAATGATTTAGCTCCATTTATTCTCAGACACCTTGGAAAGTAGTTTTTTCATACAATAGCTGTACATATCAGGTTTCAACTCTAATGGAAATTGATTGTGACAGGCTTACTTTGTTATGAGCCAATTTTAATTGTTCAGTAACCCAAATTCACTTCTCTTTGAACTCTGTAATTTTCAGTACAATGTAACACACTATTTGACAATATAGTTCTTTCTTTAAAGTTTTTTTAAACCTGGGACTTTTTTCAGCTTAAAGAGTAACTCTAAGAGACTTGTGAAAAAGATTGACATTCTAGATGAGACAAACAGAAAGTGATGAATACATTTTGTCTCACTTTGCAATTTTTAAAAAATATTTTAGGGTTTTAAAGATTCTTGATCTCTAAAACATTTTCTCAGAACTTTGAAGTCATTGTTAATACATATGTGCTGTACTGCTTAAAACCCATGGAGAGGGATTATGTAATAGTTTGAAAATGGAATCATGGAGCATTCTAGGGGCTTTTCAAATCAAGAAGAAAAAAAAGTCTTATCAGCAGAATTTAGTCAAAGGGATGGAGTGTAGTTCATATAATATTAAAGTGAGGAATGATACCCTTCAGCAATGCAAATGAGAATGTGATGTTCGTTAATAATGAACTCTGTGAACGATCTGATCAAAATAGCCAATATGTAAAAACATACAAAATTAAAATTCCAGACTGATAACTAGCAATAACATTTATTCATAAATTACAAATGCTATTTAATGTTTCTTCTGAAGCTGCTGCTTTTCTGAGTTCACAACAATCAAAGACAGTTTGAAGTTGCGTTAAAGCACATCTGCCTACATTAAACCTCTCTGGCTGCTCAAAAAACTCCTCCTGAGATTGTTTCTGGAAGGCAGTGTACTCTTAAGCAGATGATGGGAAGTGATTCTTGTTCTTATAGGCTAGGAATCAGTGGGGAGAGGAAATTCATACCAACTAACTCATCTTGCCTCCCACTCACATCATTACTGGACTCTATATTGAAGATACTCATTGCCCAGAAGTGCAATAGCAGACTGATCAAACCACTCACATGCCATTGTTTGCTACAAAAACCAGTACAGTAAGAGTCCTGGCATGCCACAAATCAAAAGAAAGCCATGACTTGTTATCTCGTTGCAGCTTTTCTCTGGCCATTCCTGGGAACCCATATCTCTAGCTTTGAAGTTGGAGCCACTGGCAATGTCTCGAGCGCTTCTGCCATCTAGTGAGCGCCTCTTTATTAAATCCTTGAGCTGACTCTAATTACAGGCTTTGTAGAGATGCCCTCGGTGCTGGGCACTGAGGCGGAGAACAATGTGCATGACACAAATGCCAAAAAAACTCAAAGGGGAGTCCGGGAACTCAAGTCTCTGCTGACAAGACAAGCTGCCCATGTCTCACTGCTCTCAAAATCTGCAGGACAACTTTTGTCATTCCTTTTACTGCCATCCTAATCATGAAACACAATTGAAAACTTGTATGAAGGCATTATCTAATGCAGCTTTGGCTTCACTGCGTCTTTGTGCCTTTACTGGTGTTTTTCTCCAAGTTGACAGATCTACAGCTCTGATTTGTGGAGCAGATGTCATCGGTGTCTTTCATCCTGAAACTCAGTTCCCCTGTCACCTACACTTCTGCTCTATTTATAACTTGTAACCATAACAACTAGTCTTTTCTCTTTGCTGAATAAAAAAAATCTTGTCACTAGGTGTCTCTGTGCCTTAGATAAAAAGAGTGACACTGCACCCAAAACTTTCATCAGTGCTGTCAGTGCTTGCATTACTCTCACAAACTGTTAATAGTGATGTCTGCTATGCGGATTTACTTTAATACGGTAATTAGGGGACAATGAAATCATTGCTGTTTCAGTTTCAAAAATAAAAAATTTTTTAGCAGTGGGAGATGAAGATATGACACTTTTTAGAAGGAAATCTGTGATGTTTTCTCCAGTGTTTCATCAGTTTCCATCAGTTTTAATGATCTCATGAGAAGTAATGCTTTGTCTTGCGTTGAGAATGTGATGGAAAGAAAAAGAAAACATATCAGATTCCTGTTAGGGAGTTTGATTAGGGAAAGGGGTGGGGTGATTTTAACTCTACACAGTGCTTTCCAGTGATGCAGAAAAGCAGACTCTATTGAGCAGAGCACTGGTGCATGCAGCTGGGTTGGTATGTGCTGAAAAACACCAACAGTTGAGGAACAGAGGGGAGCAGGCGTTTAGCTGATGAGGGGTGAATTGTTCGACATCTCGCTGCTTCCACCATCCCAGAACCTTTAGTGAAAACTAATTGCCCCCAAAGGGACCAATCCTGCAGTCACACCCAAATGAACTTGACCCAAGTTCATAGTGTGGGTATAGAGTTGAAACTGTCTCCACCATTTAATGTTGCATACTCACAAGCTTCCACAACACAGATACCAAATCAAATCAACAGTACAGCCTTTTGGAAAGAGGGTGAGTGATTAATCCCTGTACCAAAAGAAAAAAACAAAACTATTTACTTGAAACAGCACTGGAAGAAAATAAATCAAGAACGCAATTTATCTTGTGGTGAAGCAGCAGAGGGGGATTAGAAATGATTATCGAAATCTTATTATTTTCTGAAAGTGTTCTGACCTTGTTTGTAATGTAATTTTGAGAGACTTAAAAGATTATGACGAGATGAGTCACATTTCCGTTCTCAAATTAAAGAACAGAGCGGTATGCGGGGAAGGCCGGAATGAATGTTGTCCTAAAAATAATGATTAAGTTCATTGTGATGCTAGTTTGAGGCCAAACAGTAAAAAGAAGATGTGACCTTCAGAAAATTAAATTCTGCTGCTATCTTTGATGCAGCATCAAAACATCTAAACGAATAATTCTGGCAACAATACTTCAAAAATGAGACATGGAAAAAGAGAAAAAGCTCAATGACTAGTGAAAAGAGAAAAAGAGGGAAAAAGAGAAAAGGCTCTTTAAAATGCAATGGTTAATTTTTTTGCACTGAGATGAGATCAGGATGAAATACAGGGACTTGCAAAAGTTTTCCAACACATTTAGCTTTTTCACATTTAGCTTCTAGTTACAAACACATTATTTTTGGGGTCAGCTCTTTTTTTAATCTGAGATACACAAAGAAGGCCCATGTCTATCCATATACTGCTCTGTTCTAATATCACAGTGGAAGAAGACTCTTAAGATTATTGAACTCCTCAGAGTGATGCAGAGCCAGACCCCCAACGTAGACGGTGCCACCAACCTTTTTCCAGTTCAGGAGTTGACTTGGCTGTGAAACACTCATGTGCTTGAAGATGGCTTGAAGATGCCAACAGAACATCATCTGCAAAAAAATACAGATGATACCCTAAGATTCCCCGACCCTTGATCCAGGATCAGACTGCCCTGGTGGTCTCTACTGAGCTGTAATTGGGTAAGCCATATTGCATAATTTCCTCTTGTCTCTGTTGCACTCTGTGGAGCTGTTTGGTGTTCAGACTCTTGAATTTATCTAGTTTTCTCGGTACTAAGGCCTTTCTGAGTTATTCTAACACAGAAGCATGCTAAAACACAAATGTAATGTTGATGTACTTTAAGTTTTGGGAAGTCTTTGTGTTTCACACTTTTTTCTCGGCTTGGTATCCTATCTCTCCATCTTTGTCTAAATCTCATCTTTTGTCTTGCTCTCTGTGTCAGATGTTTAGTAACTTATCTGCCTCCTTTAGTGGATAATAGTACGTGAGCGTGTAATAAATGTTGTTTTTGTAGCTTTGGTGGCGAGGGTGTCAGAATTGGAGACCCGGCTCCACACTATTAAAAAACCAGCAGATAGCTGAGGCCCCTAAGCAAGCAAAGAGCCAATAAGAACAGAACCAACTAGTGGTCCTCCAACAGATCCTGAGCAGCCAGGAATTCAGGCTGGCTGGGTGACGGCACATAGGACGCGTAGTCCCAGAAACCTGCTCACGGGTTACCACCAACCAATCTGCATTTCTAACAGATTTTCCCCGCTAAGCAACACACCCGCTGAGAAGCCAACTCCTGTAATTGGCAGCTACATAGTAAAAAACGTGGCATTAGACACACCAGCAACCATGGTCAAACGCTTGGGAGGTGCCAGAACGGCTTACATTAAATCTTACCTGAAACTGCTGGCTAAATACAGGAAGACTGTTATTGACTTTAGCAATAATGACACCCTGTTACGCCAATGGGAGGTCACTAAAACTAGTGTTGCTTCGGGGTGTAAGTTAGCCAAAACAATGTTGGACTCTGTAATATTTACTGGTCCCCTAGCTGACCTGGCCAATGACGACATGTTCCACATGCTGTCATTTACCCCCTGGCTGTCAAGGTGGTGTCCTAAAAACGATGTGGTACATTGATGACTGGCGAACATTTTTTGGGAAAAAAAAAACAATATATATATATATATATATATATATATATATATATATATATATATATATATATATATATATATATATATATACACTAAATACACACCCCCAAGTAGTAAAATCATCAGCGAGAATGGCATAAATTCCACAGTTATGTAGATGATGCACAACTATATTTATCCATTAATCTTGAAGAAACCAATCAGTTAGGCACTGTAGATTACAGGCATGTCTTGAAACATAAAAGCCTGGTTGACTCTAAACTTTCTGCTTTTATATTCTGACAAGACAGAAGTTGTTTTCTTGAAAAAAATAAATAGCTAATTGGGAATAACATAAGGAACGTCTGTATTATTTTTGACCAAGACATGACTTTTAAATCCCATATTCAACAGATTTCTAGGATTTCCTTCTTTCACCTCCGGAATATTGCTGAAACAAAAAACATTCTGTCCACGAGTGATGCTGAAAAATTTGTGCATGCATTTGTTACTTCAAATCTGAACTACTGTAATTCTTTACTATCAGAAGGTCCACAGAATGCAATTAAAAGCCTTCAGTTGATCCAAAATGCTGCTGCAAGAGTTCTGATAAATATTAAAGAGAGATCACATTTCTCCAGTTTTAGCTTCCCTTCATTGGCTTCTTGTTAAATCCAGAATAGAACTTAAGATCATCATTCTTACATATAAAGCCCTAACAAAAATCAAGCTTCATCATGCATCAGAGATCTGATTGTTCCATATGTTCTTAACAGAGCACTTCGCTCTCAGATGGCAGGTTTACTTGTCATTCCTAGGATTTCTTAGTGTAGTATGGGAGGCAGATATTTTAGTTATCAGGCTCCTCTCCGGTGGAACCAGCTCCCAATTTTAGTCCGTGAACGCAGACACTCTGTCTACTTTTAAGACCAGACTTAAAACATTCCTTTCCGATAAATCTTATAGTTATAAACTGAATGATGTTTGCCAGTCATTGGATGAGTGGTGGAGTGGGGGAGAGGTAATATCCTACAGCCTAAAGCGTAGTTTATACTTCTCCGTCTGTGGAGGTGTGGAGACACACAGCACCATTGTCTGTTGACGCGTCTGTCAATTGCTCATGCAAGGACTCAGAGTAGAGCTCAATTTTTTAACTATCCATTGAACGCAACTGAGAGTGCACGTCTGTGATTGGTCAACCAAACATCAGCCCAAGATCATTTCACCGGAACGGTGCTCAATAGTCTATGTAATTTGTGGTCAATGTAGCTTTTGGGCACTAGATGCTTTATACTGCAAGCCGAGTTATCTAATATTGTCTTTTGGCAATTTTAAACACCAGGATCTGTAGAGAACAACAAAACAGACCGCTGTGTTTGTCTGTTTACATACGTTTTTAGAGGATTCATTGAATTGCACTCCTAGTAAAAAGCTTTCCAGTTTAATGGAAACTCGGTCTCTGTTGGCCGTTGTTCCTTGAGTGGATGTGCGTTTACAAGCTGAAGTAAGTAAACTTTCTTCAACCAGAAACATCACTGCAATGGTAGGCAGACCCGCCAGAAAAGGTCTGCAACCCCTGCTGTCCTGGCGGAGAATTGCTTTGCAACACTGACACACCAACGGAGAAGTATAACAGGAAAACGTCTCCATCAATACGTGTGTGTGTGGGTGCAAACTTGCTGACAGAGAAGTATAAACTATGCTCAAGCCAGCTGGGGGAAAATGCAGTCCAGACAGACAGTTATTCCTCTTTCATAACTCATTCAAACAGGCTGGGTTATCCTGAATTATCTCTGTAATCATGCTGCTATAGGGTTAGACTGCTGGAAGACAGACTGATCACTTTTCTTCACTCTGCTACTTTTCTCTTCTACTACTCTCCAGTTGCATTATTTGCTATTATTTCAACTGTTAACTTTTTTTCACCCAGTGTTTTTCTCTCCTTAGAAGCTACATCTGTTTTGGCATTCTGCTCTGTTGTGATGCCTTGTTGGGGGGGGGGGGCATCGGCATCGGCTGGGATTATGCTCCAAGTAAGTGAACGTTCTCCCTATCCTGTTACCAAATTTTCATTTCTTTAATATAGAAAGTACTCTTTTCAGAATACTGTCTACTGTTGCTGCACATTCATCCAGAAGGAGTGAATGCTGTAGGTCAATGACTTGACACAATCTCCTGGATTTCCTTAGATCAAAATCTTTTAAACAGATTGGAATGTATGTATGATTGAATTGAAATTACTTGTGAATTGACATGAGATGACATGTGTTGAACTCGAATGATTCTTAGATCTCCGTTGAATGGTGAATACATTGCCTGGTGAAAGTCAGCATTAAGAGGGAAACCGGTTATGGTTTTGCTGATCAGCTCAGGAGCAGCTGTTTGGGGTGCAACTAAACTCAGCAAAAAAAGAAACGTCTTCAGACGTTCAACTGTTGTTACTTTCAGTAAACTTAATGTGTGTAAATATTTGTATGAACACTAAAAGAGTCAACACCATAAGACATAAACTAAAAATGTTTCACAGACATGTGACTAACAGAAATAGAATAATGTGTCCTTGAATGAAGGGAGGCTAAAAATCAAAAGTACCAGTCAGTATCTGGTGTGGCCACCAGCTGCTTGAAGTACTGCAATGCATCTCCTCCTCATGGCCTGGACCAGATTTGTCAGTTCTTGCTGTGAGATGTTACCCCGCTCTTCCACCAAGGCACTAGCAAGTTCCTGGACATTTCTGCGGGGAATGGCCCTAGCCCTCACCCTGCGATCCAACAGGTCCCGTACGTGCTCAATGGGATTGAGATCCGGGCTCTTCGCTGGCCATGGCAGAACACTGACATTGCTGTCACGCAGAAACTCACGCACAGAACGAGCAGTATGGCATTGTCCTGCTGGAGGATCATGTCCGGATGAGCATGCATAAAGGGTACCACATGAGGGAGGAGGATGTCTTCCCTGTACCGCAAGGCATTGAGATTGCCTGCAATGACAACAAGCTCAGTCCGATGGTGATGTGATATACCGCCCCAGACCATTACGGACCCCCCACCTCCAAATCGATCCCGCTCCAGGGTACAGGCCTCAGTGTAATGCTCATTCCTTTGACGATAAACACGAATCCCTCCATCACCCCTGGTGAGACAAAACCGTGACTCATCAGTGAAAAGCACTTTTTCCCACTCCTGTCTGGTCCAGCGATGGTGGGTTTGTGCCCATAGGTGGCGTTGTTGCTGGTGATGTCTGGTAAGGATCTGCCTTACAACAGGCCTACAAGCCCTCAGTCCAGCCTCTCTCAGCCTATTGCGGACAGTATGAGCACTGATGGAGGGATTGTGTGTTCCTGGTGTGACTCGGGCAGTTGTTGTGGCCATCCTGTACCTGTCACGCAGGTGTGATATTCGGATGTACCGATCCTGTGCAGGTGTTGTTACACGTGTTCTTCCACTGCGAGGATGATCAGCTGTCCTTCCTGTCTCCCTGTAGCGCTGTCTTAGGCGTCTCACAGTGCGGACATGGCAATTTATTGCCCTAGCCACATCAACAGTCCTCATGCCTCCCTGCAGCATGCCCAATGCACGTTCACGCAGATGAGCAGGGACCCTGGGCATCTTTCTTTGGGTGTTTTTCACAGTCGGTAGACAAGTCTCTTTAGTGTCCTGCGTTTTTAGAACTGTGACCTTAAATGCCTACTTTCCGTAAGCTGTTAAGGTCTTAACGACCATTCCACGCGTGCATGTTAATTAATTGATTATGGTTAATTGAACATGCATGGAAAACATTGTTTAAACCCTTTACAATGAAGATCTGTAAAGTTATTTGGATTTTTACAACATTATTGTTGAAATACACAGTCCTGAAAAAGGGAAGTTTCTTTTATTGCTGAGTTTAGCAGCTAGACTCGTGGGTATGTGTCTAGTGACGGTTTCGCTACCAGTAGGCCTCTGAGCGTCTGGTTCTTCTCACCGGTCCACTCCTGGGCAAACAGGCAACTTTCGGCTTGGCAGCTCGGGCAAAACTGCGTACCTTCTTCCCACTGCAGGGTCTCAAACGCAGAGAAAATGTCTTTCTTCAATGAAATCTGTTATTCACAGATTCCTCTGCAGAGTTTTGAACAAGTCAGGTTCAAGACTTATTCCACTGGCCAGAATACAGTTACCCGATCCACGATCAGCAGACTGTCTATGTATTTTGGATCCAAGAAGCTTCTCCCAGAAGCCCGCTCCAACCCTCGCCTGCGAAGGTGGAAATTGCGTGCAGGACCAATGTGGCTGGTCTGACCTCAGTAACGAAAGAAGGCACAGTCAGGGCAAGCATAAGCTATATGGGGGTGATTATGTCACACATTCACTAAGTCAAATTCCTCCTTGTTGGACTACAGCTGTGTTTACTGGAACAAACACAGACCTCCAGCCGGGAGGAAGAACAATCCCACAAAGCTTTTCAGTTTCAACAGGAAAAGGGGGACTTCATGGGACATCATCACTCCTATATATGCACAAAGCTCTGTTCCGTTCTTCCTCTTTACCTGTGAGCCAGCACAAGACTCAAATGGGGAGAAAAATCTGAGCTTTAGACTTCCATCCTTCCATGGAGGGGGGGATAGCGAGTTTCTGGAAGAAAGTCATCAGATCCAAAGACACAACAGCCTGCTGATCGCTGATCGAGTAAACTGTATCTGGCTGAAGTCCTGAGACTGAGTTGTTCATAACCCTGCAGAAAGAATCTTTGAATTACAGAGAGAGAGAGAGAGAGAGTCGCTGACATCCTGCTGCAGGGCCGAGAGCTGCTCAGCCGATGCTACTGAGCTGAAGGCTACCCGCGAAAAGGGACCGGTCCATGGGAGAAGATTGCTTAGCAGAGTCGAACCGCGCCGGACGAACCGGACGACCCGAGTTCTAGCTAATGATGGTTAGCTAGCCCCGCACCCCACAGCCTTATTGCTAGCCCTGACCACATGCAGCTACTGCTAACTGACCAGTTAACAGTTGGTTTCTTTGCTTCATCGCCATTTTTTTTCAGACAACGGAGCCACCCTTCAATGGAGATCTAAGAATTGTTCTGACTCAGATAGGTAGCTTTTGGCTATGAATAATTATTAATAATTGCTTAGGGAAATTATTAATCAGATTAATAATTATATGTCAAAATTACCATTTTTGGGGCACCACCTGGGATCCAGGCAATAATCATAATAATAACCAAGTAGTTTAGTCTCAGTTAATTATTATGATTACCCTTCTGATTAGGCTGAGATAATTAAACAATAGATGAAGAAATAAGTTATTGGGGTTCTTTGAACAGCAAGTTACTACACGTGTGTGGAATAATAGACAACAACTTTCAAAATGCAAGTTCTTATTACAAAAAGAATTCAAGTTTCAGTTAAAATGCTTTAATCAACAAACTCACAAAGCTAGTAACATACGACTAAACTACTACGAAAAGGAAGAATGGGACAAAAGAAGAAAGGCTTTCTGCTTAGCAACGGACGAGGAATATATTAAAAGGGGCTTAACCTATTAGGGACGGACTACAGGCACACTTTGCATCTATATGAATATGTATTATTAAGCTGATTGGATCCTGTAAGAGATGTTGTCTCTCAGAATGTTTTGTAATAACTTTGTAAAGAAATAAAAGGCAGTAATGAGGAAGAGTTCTTTAAAGATGATTTGGTGAGAATCTCTTCCCATGGATGCCTTACATATATATTGTGTGAATGTGTAATTCTTTTTTATACTCTGCCACAGGACAAACGAACTGGGAGAGAGGAGTTAGCAGACAGCAGGCTGGTCAGGGACTGGTAGCATAGCAGCGCGAGGTGCAGGCTTTCACTTAAAAATCTCCTCTCATCACTACCTACCAAAAGTAAAACTGTTAAATGGAAAAATGTCCAAAGAGGTAGAAACAATAACTAATAAATTGTTTCAAAAACCACTTATACGATTAGTTTTTGGTTTTAAACTATCTATTTTAAAGCCGATCTGTATTGTGAACACCTAGGTAGCAATCTTTATTGTTAATGAAGCGTGGCGGTCTACAAGAGCAGACCACACTAATCAGATCAAATGTGCGGAGCTAATTTATGTAGTCGAGCTCATAGTCACTCTGTTTTAGCTTAGCAACAAAGAATAAAGGAAAAACTCTGGTCGGATGGAGTAGCTCATGTTGCATGATTTAAAACAACTGTATCAGTCATAAACCTTTAAAAACACTGTTCATATCCAAACAATTAAAGAATGAATTAAGCTAATTTATCTCTCCCCAGACACAACCTTACGTGAACATTTCTTAGAAATCCAGGTAAAGGTGGCTCCGTCTGAAAAGACCGGCGATAAAGCAGAGAAATCAGCTGTTACAGCTGGTCAGTTAGCAGTAGCTGCGTGGGGCGCTAACAGTGAGGCTTCGGGTGGAGCTGCTAGCTACTGTTAGCTTGGCCTTGAAACGTAGTTCGTTTTCTTCCAGAAACTCGACTCACCCCTCGCCAGCAAAGGAGGTTTTAAGCTTGCACCTCTATTTTGTGGTTGCTCATGGGCAAAGAGTAAGTACGGGGCAGAGCCCGGTACTCAAATAGGGGTGATGATGTCCCATGAAGTCCTCTTTTTACTGTTAAAACTAGTGCAATGTGATTTAGCACTCCTACCAGCATGGAGGTCTATGTTTTGGTCCAGTAATCATGACTGTGTTTCCGACAGAATCGTTCAAGTAAGGTTGTGTCTGGGCAGAGGTAAATTAGTTTAGTATAAACAATTTAAGGATTGTTTTCATTATTTGTTTTACTGTGTTTTGATAATAAATTCTTGTAGTTTGGAAAGTCGTTGTTTATTATTCCACATACATACAGTATTTAGAAATACTTTGCAGTTCAAAGAATGCCAAGAGCTTATTCCTTAATCTATTCATCTAGTTTAATTATCTCAGCCTTATCAGGCAGGTAATCATAAACATTAACTGAGACTGAACTATTTGGCTCTTATTATTTTCTTGAATCCCAGGATGGTGCCCCAAACCTTGTAATTTTGACATGAGATTATTAAGCTTATAAATAATTGCCTTAAGCAATTATTCATAATTATTAATAGCCAAAACATTCCTCTTTCTGTTGAAACTGAAGGTGGTTGAATGCAGTGCATTGTGAGATTAATTTTCCTTACAGCAGGAGGTCTGTCTTTGTAGTCCAGTCCTCTTATCATGGCAAATGGTTCAACGCAAGGATTTTTTTGACTTTGTCAGTTTAGAAAGACAGATTTTCATTTATTTTACCTGTATCATCTAATTTGTACATAAATAGTTTTTCTAATCTAATAAAACAAGTGTTTTCTAGTGAACAAATAGCACCACGAAGACAAAAGAACATAGAGTACACAACTGCAAACCTATCAAGAATTGAACAGCCAGCTGAACTAAAATGTCAGACAAGGAAAGCATTAATCAGAGAAGCATCCATGTCTGGAGGAGTTGCAGAGAGCCACAGCTCAGGTGAGAGAATCTCTTGATAGCTCTGCTGTAAGTAATGCACTCCACATATCTGACCTTTTATGAAATAGCAGCAAGAAGAAAACAATTGTTGGAAGAAACCCATAGGAGGTCATGTTTGCAGTTTCCCACAAGCCAAGGGGACACAGCAAACTTCAGATAACACAAAAATTAACCTTTTTGTCCTACATGCAAAATCTTATCTAGGAGAAAACTAACACTGTACATGACTGATCACAATATTATGGCGGTCAAACAATGTGGTGATAGTGTCATGCTGTGGGCAGGTTTTTCTTCAACAGTTGCGGGTTAGCTGATCAGACTTGATGGAGAGATAGATGGGGTGATTTACAGAGCAATCCTGGATGAAAACCAGTAAGAGGCTGCAAAAGACTTGAGACTGGTGCAGAAATTCACCTGCCAACATGATAAATATCAACACACAGTCAGAATTAGAATGGAATGGTTTGGATTAAAGCATATTCATGTTAAAATGGCACAGACAAGGTCCATGGTCAACATGAGCTCCTAAATAATTATCATATACAACTGACGCATCCATTCTGAAAGTTACATGAAGTTGTTGAATTGAGGCTGAAAATATACATGAGCCACAATAAAACAATGAAGTGTGCCAAGACTGTATTTACTGTGTTTCACTTTTCTTGTGGACATGAAGACTGAGCATGAGTCCAGTACGTCTTCACAATTTGTTGGAAAAAACTTCATGTATCATGTATCCATGTAACAAAGAAAGCCCAAAAAAAGACAACTGGGATATGGCAATATGTTAGGTTACTGAGGTGTGTTCCCTCAGTTCCCACAAAAGGGCTGTTTCCATAGTGATGCCATTGAACCCAGGTGAACCAATGCTATTTCTTCTCTTTGTATCAAACAAAGCAACAAAGTGGTTTTTTGTGTAGGGAAGGCTTGTGTTTTCTTTGAGTATAAGTGGACTGAGTTAGAAGGGCTGTGGTTTGTGGATACAAAGCAACAATTAATCCATCCTCTCCATGACACTGAACGTTTGAAAGGCATAATTAAACTATCCATTTCAACAGAGACTGTTTAAAAAAAAAGACAGGAGTGCACACTTGAACAAGTTTATCCTGATAAATAGAAATAAAATGCTGTCATCGTGAATTGTAGGTGACTATAAAAGGCTAATTTGATTTTGAGTAATTAATGTATCCAGGGTGAAGTGATGGAGTTGCCATAGCAACATGTCTTTTAATCTAAAGAAGCAGAATTAGCCCATCGTGTAAATTTCAAACCTATTTGATATTTACTTACCTTGACTGATAAGACATTGGACCTTAAGTATTTGATAACCAGACAAATTTAGCCAAAGATATATTTTTTACCAATTCCATATCATTACATTGTTTACCAATAAAATGAAATAAGTCTGCAATTTAAAGTTTATTTTGGTGGGTTTATTTATGGCGTGGAATACATATTTCTGTGCATGGATGCAGATAAATATTTAAGCAAAAAGAAATGACGAACTAATCTCAATGGGTCACCAATAAACTTTAAACACACCGATTAATCTCCTTGCAGTTGCAATAACAATTAACAAGAAAGAGTAAAAAAACCTTTCAGAGTGAAATGGACATAGGGTACAAAGCACACACACGAATTTAGTTTGGGAGAAGAAGCATGCCACATGCTGGGCAGTAAAGTTAAAATTGAAGCAAAATAATTGTAAAAACAGAAGCTGTTTCATGGTGTGGAAGGTTGAGTGGTCGCTAACTACTGGCCACAGTTGGTTGAAAAAGGTTTTTAAGCTTAGTTCTGCATTTCATAAGTATTAAATGAGGGAAAATAGGTTATTTAAACAAATATTAGCATTAGGGCCAACTTTGGGAATTGATCTCTCACATGTAAAAAGAAAGACAAAACCAGCTCATCTTTTATATTCAAATTCAGATAACAGCCTATAAACCCTTTTATAATGAGATTATAACTTAAGTAACTCAAATTTTTAGACAGCGACCTCATGGTGGCATCCATGACACACCAGTTCAGTTGCATAATAATAACAATAATAATAAATTTTATTTAAAGGCACCTTTCCAAAACCCAAGGTTACCTTACAGAAAAGAAAAAACAGAAAAATATAACACAGACAAACAATCAACAAAAGAATGAATCAAATAGCAAATAAGAAGACACTACAACAGCCACAATCAGTGTCTAAAGTTAATAAGCCCGTTTGAACAGATGAGTTCTGAGCTGTGTAACTCACCCCCAAATCAAAATTTTTTTTATGATAAACTGTATAAATGAGGATCTAATAGTGCTGTCCACATGTCTGGTAATTTTTTTTGGTATTTTAGCACATTTTAATAAAACTATGAATTTTTCTATCAAAAACCGTTAGTGGAGGGCCTTCTTCAGTTTAAAACTTTACACTGCACTTGAATTTGAATTGGGCATTAGAACTGACTCAGCCCTTATTCTAGACGTCAGATTTTATTGGTGACGACAGCATGCCGCTGTGGAGCACAAAAGAACCTCAGTCTCGGCCACACCTTCGTAGCGAGTTGGAGTTGGAATAGCAAATAGCAGGTTAGTGATTTGTTGGGCACCTCTCTGCAACACACATTTTCTGTTGCGGACAATGAAGAACAGTGGCCGCAGTTGCACCTGTTGAGGCAGAGTCACACAATATTACTCGAGCTAATCTAAATTTAGCTTTAGCGATGGCCAACAACAATGTACCAGTCAGAGATGGCCTCATTCTATGCCGCGATGCCGCTGCAGGCTCGGCACTTATGGCCGCGGGCAACTCACGAGCCATTGGCTCGAAACGATATGGCTCAGGGCCGCTCGCCTCCTCCATAGAACCTTCCTCCCTTTCCTCTCTTTCCTCTGGTGAAGGAGGTGGAGAGAAATCCTCAACTTCAAAATAGCCTCCCTCTGAGCAATGGAGCTCGCGTCTTTCTGGCTGTCTGTGTGCTGCTGCAGCAGAGCAGCTGTCAACATGTCAATCACAGCACAGACCATGACCAACCCTATCCCTCGCTGGTACGCCAGGCAATGCCTCATTTTGAGTCATTTTTCAAACAGCAAAAGTGGGCGGAGTTAGACTCTTAAGGCACATTCACACCGGTCAGCGCGTCCACGCGTCAAATCGCTCAAATGGACGAAAGTTGACGCTATAAAATTAAAACCCAGCTGCTTGCACACTTTGTAGTCGCATCAGCGCGTCACGTCCGGTAGTTGCTCTAACCGGGTTTGGCTAGCGTTAGCTAACATAACAAGAAAGTTAAAAGAAAATATTTAATTGCTTACCTGGCACACCAAGATCCTCCGATATCTTCCTCCAAATAAATCCGATCTCTTCCTGTCTTTGTAAAAAGACGAAGACGGGTCATACAATTCACGAAAATTACAGACAGCGATGAATAGTTGATCCTCCATTTTGAATGAATGACTTGCCATCCACGTCAGTACAAAGAGTCCCTATGATTGGTTGATGCCCCGCGTTTGCTGCCCCAAAGTTCAGTTTTCCCAACTTCACGCAGCAGCTGCTCCAACGGTCCGTCAACGCATCCAAGCAGCAGCTGCATGGACGCGCTGATGCCAGCTGCGCTAATGCCAGCTGCGCGCGACTTGCTGCGGGGCAGCTTGACGCCCACTTGATGCGTAGGTACCATAGACTTGCATGTAAACTAGCTGCCCTGCTGCCTGGACTCGCTGACTGGTGTGAACGCACCATAATAGGGGATGAGTTACACTTAAAGTAAAAGAAGAGAGTCAATATTTCTTATGTCAGGAGGAAGTGAGTTCCAGAGCCGAGGTGCAAAGCGACTGAGGTGTCGATGTTAATGGAGAAACTGTGGAGTTTGCTTAAAGTGGAGGCTGTGCCAACGAGTAACACTTAAGTTTTATTACTGTTGAGTTTGAGAAAATTAGAAGAGAACCATGATCTAATCTCAATGAGAGGAATTGGGTTTGGAAGAAATGTGGAGCAGGGTGTCATCTGCGTAACAATGGACATTAATTGACATTAAATTTACAGAATATTTGGCCAAGAGGGAGCATGTACATAATGAATTGAAGTGGCACTAACATAACACACAGAAATTGGAAAAAAAGTTGACGAGTGTGAATAAAAGTGGATAAACTGGGT
The DNA here is from genome assembly GCA_963556495.2 of Valencia hispanica. NCBI lineage: Eukaryota > Metazoa > Chordata > Actinopteri > Cyprinodontiformes > Valenciidae > Valencia > Valencia hispanica. The sequence continues at coordinate 45,137,619 of OY747701.1, forward strand.
GCGGTCTGAAAGATATGAGGTAAACCAGATGAGGGGAGTATGAGTAATGCCAATGGATGCTAATCTGTTCAGAAGAATAATTTGAGAAATGGTGTCAAATGCTGCACTGAGATAGAGAAGGATGAGAATGGCGAATGGCAAGAGGATCAAGCTGGCAGATGGATAATTTAGATTGTTGAATGATATGAGATACATCAATTAAGGAAGGAAGAGTGAAACTTTAACATAGGCAAGGCAAGTTAATTTGTATAGCACAATTCATGTTACAGGACAATTCAAAGTGCTTTACATAAAACATCAAAAGCATTACAGCAGGGTGCAAGAAAAGCAAAAGTACAGGAAATAAAAGCATGATTTAAAATGAACCAAAAAAAAAAAAAAAATTATAATAATAAAATAAAAAAATCCATCTTAAAAGAAGCCGTGCAGATTAAACTTAATCACCTAATCAAAAGCAGCTGAGAACAGGTGGGTCTTTGACCTGGATTTAAATAAACTGAGTGTTTCAGTTGATCTGAGGCTTTCTGGGAGTTTGTTCCAGAGATGTGGAGCATAGAAGCTGAACACAGCTTCTCCATGTCTGGTTCTGACTCTGGCAACTCATAAAAGACCAGGGGTCTCATTTATAAAGCTTGCTTACGCACAAAACGGGGTGTGAAAACTACGTAAGCAACTTTCTACGCCGAGTTTAGATTTATAGAAAAAAAAAACGTGGCGGAAAAATGTGCGCAGCTTTAAGCAAACTAAGGATCTTGCTTACGCACTTATTTGGACACAGAGGACACTGACAGCGAAGCAGGAGAGATGGCTAAAATGTGAATTTAAACTACAATTTACACCTTGTAGAGCTCTGCGCACACAGACACACAACAATCAGTCAACCTACCATCCCGTCTCTGAACTGAGAATAGAAATGAAAAGCTGAATAAAAATATGTTGCACATAAGAATTATATCACAGTATGTTCATATGTATTTATGTCTTCAGCTTATACAGAAATTGCACTTATTGGTGTATTAATTGTGTGAAGTACGAATACTGCAGCGTCCCCGGCATAATGCTGCACAATGGATGCTGGCGCACATTGAAGATCGCGCCACTGGAAGGATCTGGATGGGAGACCCGATGTAAATTCCTTAAAGCAGTCCTATTAGATCTTTGTGCTGAACTGGACCCGGTGTTAGATCTACCGACCCACTGGAACCGTGCACCCCATCCCCCGCTCTTCTTTTTTATGTCAGGAACGCTACTGCATCAAAGCTGCATCACTTGCAGCTCTTCCGTTTGTTTGTGACCCCAAATCAATGTTTTGCAAGGATGATACTTTTTAAAAGTAGACTTAAAACTTTTCTGTCAGGCTTTAAATATCTAGTTTTATTTGTTTTAATAATTTGCTTGTTTTAATAATTCTGTTTTAATAAATTCCAGTCTTATTGTTGCTACAAGAAGTAATCATATAGGCCTAAGTGAAACTTTATTGTTCTTATCTTTTTCATAACTTGTGCTGCTTTTATTATATTATTTATAATATATTATTTTATTATACATTTTTTTACATCTTTTTACTCTCTTCTGGTTACACATTTGCTTTTTGCAACTGTATTTTTGTCTTTTAATGTGAAGCACTTTGGCTGCCTTTGACAGAGTAAAGCGCTGATTGAGTGATTGACTGATTGACTGAAATTAAACGGTTTTCCGTGCCTCTACCAGCCTGCAGCTGTCTCTGTGGAATTACTTTCTCCGCCTCTTGGTTACCATTGTTACCCGTGAAACGCCCCAAATTAGCTGGCTTAAAGGAGCATGGGGCAGAATGAAGAAACGAAGCTCACGAGCGACGCGGCCGGCGCTGCAAGTAACTGCAGCCACCCGCACGGGAGCGCACACAAACGCTTCACAAAAAAACATACCTCTTCACAGTGACATACTTCTTTTTCTTAGTGCCACTTTTTAGTGGGCTGTGAGCTGTGAGTCGTCCTTGGTCGTTTCCCAGTTGCAGAAGAATCCATTTTCGCAATTGAATTGCCTGTCGCGGCGGCAACCCCCGAACCCGCTGGTGGACACCGGCGGTAAGGGATACTGTCAGGCTGAAGAAGGAGTCCTACCGGGTCTTTTTGGCTTGTGGGACCCCTGAAGCAGCTGATAGGTACCGACAGGCCAAGCGGGATGCGGCTCGGATGGTTGCTGAGGCAAAAACTTGGGCGTGGGAGGAGTTTGGAGAGGCCATGGAAAAACGACTTCCTTACGGCTTCGAAGTGATTCTGGTCCACCATCCGGCGTCTCGGGGGGGGGAAGCGGTCTGCTACCAACACTGTTTACAGTGGGGATGGTGTGCTGCTGACCTCGACGCGGGACGTTTTGGGTCGGTGGATGGAATACTTCGAAGACCTCCTCAATCCCACAAGCACGCCTTCCAATCTGGAAGCAGGGTTTGGGGACTTGGGGTCGGTCTCTCCAATCTCTGGTGCTGAGGTCACCGAGGTCGTGGACCAGCTCTACACCCTCAGCAGGGTCCTGGAGGGTGCGTGGGAGTTCGCCCAACTGGTCTACATGTGTTTTGTGGACTTGGAGAAGGCGTTCGACCGTGTCACTCGGGGGGCCCTGTGGGGGGTGCTCCGGGAGTATGGGGTACCGGGCCCCTTGATACGGGCTGTTAGGTCCCTATACGACCGGTGCCAGAGTTTGGTTCACATTGCCGGCAGTAAGTCGGGCTTGTTTCGGGTGAGAGTTGGACTCCGCCAAGGTTGCCCTTTGTCACCGATCCTGTTCCTAACTTTTATGGACAGGATCTCTAGGCGCAGCCAAGGCGTTGAGGGGATCCGTTTTGGTGGCCTCAGGATCGGGTCTCTGCTTTTTGCAGATGACGTGGTCCTGTTGGCTTCATCGGAACGTGATCTACAGCTTTCGCTGGAGCGGTTCGCAGCCGAGTGTGAAGCGGCTGGGATGAGAATCAGCACCTCCAAATCCGAGGCCATGGTCTTGAGCCGGAAAAGGGTGGGGTGCCTTCTCCAGGTCGGGGACGGGATCCTTCCCCAAGTGGAGGAGTTTAAGTATCTGGGGGTCTTGTTCACGAATGAGGGAAAAATGGAGCGAGAGATCGATAGACGGATTGGTGGGGCATCTGCAGTTATGCGGGCGTTTTACCGGTCTGTCGTGGTGAAGAGAGAGCTTCGCCTTTCGGCTCAGCTCTCGATTTTCCGGTCGATCTACGTTCCTAGCCTCATCTATGGTCACGAACTCTGGGTGGTGACCGAAAGAACGAGATCACGGATACAAGCGGCTGAAATGAGTTTCCTCCGCAGAGTGTCTGGGCTCTCCCTTAGAGATAGGGTGAGAAGCTCAGTCATCCGGAGGGGGCTCAGAGTAGAGCCGCTGCTTCTCCACATCGAGAGGAGTCAGTTGAGGTGGCTCGGGCATCTGGTCAGGATGCCTCCTGGACGCCTCCCTGGTGAGGTGTTTCAGGCACGTCTCACCGGGAGGAGGCCCAGGGGAAGGCCCAGGACATGCTGGAGGGACTATGTTTCTCGGCTGGCCTGGGAGCGCCTTGGGGTTCCTCCCGAGGAGCTGGAACAAGTGGCTGGGGAGAGGGAAGTCTGGGTCTCTTTGCTTAGGCTGCTGCCCCCACGACCCGACTCCGGATAAGCGGAAGAAAATGGATGGATGGATGGACAATTGAATCAATGGAGGTCTGCGCCCATTTTTCTCCCTCTTTTAAAGCTGTCAAGAACTCGCAAGCAGTGTCAATTGACATCACACCCGAAGGACAGAGCGGGAAATTCGGGCCCCGAACTGCAGCACATTTTGCAGCACACAGCCAGTTTAAGAAAATAGAACGATACGTGGGTGGGCTCATTCTTTTTGGTTTATAACGCTTCATCAGCCAACAGCATAAAAAAATTGGACATGCATGTTTATTTTATTTACAAATCCTGCCCCATGTTCCTTTAAGTGAATGCAGAATATTCACTAGACACTTTGCATGGACCGTTTATAGGAGAAAGTGGGTGTGTAGGAGGCTGGATATGATCCAAAAACACCTGCGCACATTTCTAGGGAGAGTAGGATTTATAAAGCGGAAAGTGCGTGCAGCTGTGCATACTCCAAGTTTGATAGATCGGAAACTTACTAGGCGTAAGTAAAGAAAAGCAGCTGAGCTTAAGTACTTTTTTAGTAATGATTCTACGCAAAGTTTTATAAATGAGACCCCTGATCCAGATGACCTGAGGGGTCGAGTAGGTTCATACTGGGTCAGGAGATCACTGATGTATTTTGGCCCTAAACCATTCAGAGCTTTATAGACCAGCAGCAGAACTTTGAAGTCTATCCTCTGACAGACAGGCAGCCAGTGTAAAGACCTCAGACCTGGACTGATGTGGTCCACTTTTTTGGTCTTAGTGAGAACTTGAGCAACAGAGTTCTGGATGAGCTGCAGTTTTCTAATAGATTTTTTAGGCAGACCTGTAAAGACGCTGTTACAATAATCAAGCCGACTAAAGATGAATGCATGGACTAGTTTTTCCAGGTCCTGCTAAGACATCAGATCTTTTATCCTTGAGTTATTCTTAAGGTGATAGTAGGCTCTTTTTGTGATTGCCTAAATGTGTTTTTCAAAGTTTAGGTCTGAGTCCATCACTATACCCAGATTTCTGACATGGTTGGTGGTTTTTTGGTGTATGGACTGAAGCCCTGTGGTTACCTTCAATCTTTTTTCTTTAGCTCCAAAGACGATTACCTCAGTTTTGTTTTTGTTCAATTGCAGAAAATTGTGGCACATCCAGTCATTAATTTCCTCAATGCATTTGCCAAGAGCCTGTACAGGCCCTTGGTCTTCTGGTGGCAGCTATGGTAACTTATGTTGTTGTTATTTATTACCTGTGACAGTGGGAGCACATAGATGTTAAACAGAAGAGGTTCCAGGATGGAACCCTGGGGAACTCCACATGTATTTCCCGTCTGCTCAGATGTAAAGTTACCTATTGACACAAAGTACTTCCTGTTCTCTAAGTACGTTTTGAACCAGTTTAGTACAGTGCCAGAGAGACCCACCCAGTTCTCCAGTCGTTTGACTAAAATAATGTGGTCAACTGTATCAAATGCAGCACTGAGATCCAGTAAAACTAACACTGACATTTTTCCACTGTCAGTATTCAAACAGATGTCATTGATGACTTTAGTCAGAGTAGTCTCAGTGCTGTGGTGCTGTCTAAAACCTGACTGAAAGACGTCGTAGCAGTTGCTTTGTCTTAAGAAGTCATTTAGTTGATAAAAAACAGCCTTTTCAATGGTCTTACTTAAAAATGGAAGATTGGAGATGGGCCTGTAGTTGTTCATTTGTGTCTTGTCCAGATTGTCTCTTTTCAGCAGGGGTTGAATTACAGCTGTTTTCAGTGGCTCTGGGAAAACACCCGACAATAAAGATGAGTTCACAATCTGTAACAGATCTGACTCTAAGATCTTTGAGACCTTTTTGAAAAAGCCTGTGGGCAGGATATCTAAGCAGCAAGAGGAGGAGTTCAGTTGACCTAAGATGTCCTCCAGATCTTTGCTGTTTATGACATAAAACTGTTTCATGGAGTTTAAACAGGTTTTCCGTGGACACGGTACATAACCTGAACCTGCTTGTCTAATGTTTTGGATTTTGTCTGTGAAGAATTTGGCAAAGTCATTGCAGGCCTTGGTGGAATAGAGTTCAGGTGCTACTGACACAGGAGAACATAACTGAGAAGAAGACAGTGGAGAGAACAGGGAGTCAACTTCAGAATGAGCTGCTTCCATAGATTTAAGTTGTCTGTGAAAATCAGAGATTTTGCAAATGAAATAAGACATGAGGGAGTTGGAAAAGTCATCAGAGTACATATAGGATGGGAATGAGTCTGGAGGCTGTGTAATGTTGTTACACCTAGAAAAGACATACTTTGAGTTACCTTCAGAAGAACTTATTAAACCAGAGTACTATGCAGATTTAGCTGAGGTAATGCAGTCCTTATAAAACAATATGTGATTATTGTACAGTTCTTCGTGTATGGTAAGTCCAGTTTTCCTAAACAGACGTTCCATTTGGCATCCTTTGGCTTTGAGATTGAGTGAGACTGATTGAGAGTAGTCATGGAGCTGAGCGATAAAATGAGACAGATTGATGTTTGAGTGGAGCAAATGTGTTAAGAAGGTTATGGAGGTTAACATTATTGTAAGAAACAATTTATCAGGGGTTGAGGAGCTGTGAATAGATGCAAGGTCACAGATGGCAAATGAGAAAATATCAGGGTTAATATTATTTTTTCTAAATGCAATATCATGAGGAGTACATGTTTTGGAAGCTGTTACATTTACATCAAAAGAAATAAATATATGATCAGAAAGAGGAAACAAATTAGTTTTGCAGTGAGTGGGGGTGACACCAGAACAGCAAACCAAATCCAAAATATGACCTTTAGAATGAGTAGGGAAGTTGATGTATTGTTGGAGTCCAAAACTTTCCAGGAAAGTAGTGAAATCTCTAGAAAGAAGGTTATTGTCATTATCCATTTGAAGATTGAAGTCACCAACAATTATATTCCAAGGGTGGGTGAGAAGAGCAGCAAAGTCATTTAAAAACTCCTTATTTGACTTAGGTAGTTGGTAAACAGTACATATAACAGTAGGAGTAGATCCAGGGAGCTGGGATGGGGTGCAATCAAATGACTGGAAGAGTGGGGCAGAGACAGGGAGGACTTTCCACTGCTTCTGGTGTATTATCGCGAGACCTCCACCCCTACCCGAGTCCCGAGGTTGACACATGTAAACAAACTCAGGTGGAGTGGATTCATTGAGGGAGACAAAGTCATTAGGATGTTGCTACATTTCAGTCAAGCAAAGAAAGAAAGTCTAACTTACGGTTAGAAAGGAGATCTTGAATGAGATGTCCCTCACCAGTGAGAGAGAGGATGTTTAATAGACCAACGTTGATGTTGGATTTACCATGCTTGACAGTAGGCTTAGCCGACCTAGCCAGGTGGGATAATGTAGCGTGGTTAGCAGTCCGGTCAGTATTGCGCAGAGGATGATTAGTTCTGGACCAGAATGACTCTACTTGGTTAGTGTTGTTGATGTCAAAGTTTTGCCGAGACCCTGGACGAAGGATAAAACAGCCCAGGTGAGCACAGACCACACGTACCCACCGTGGATCCACATCTTAATCAGGTCCAAGCACTGACTGTAGACCAGTGGCGTCGTCTGGCCTGGGCATTTCCTGCTCTAGCCCCAAACATCTAGCCCCAAATGTTTTTTTCACCCCAGAAGGGATAAGTTTACATTAACTGAGCCGGCCCATGATATTAATGAAGACGGCAGTTGCAATTTCCTGGCTTCGGTGAATGCAACATAGGTAAAACAGTATGACTGATCAGAGACAAGTTGTACTGAAACGGGGAGTCCTCCATGTTTTATTGGTTGACAGCTTTTTAATCTAACCTCTAGTATTATTTCGAGCGGTCCCAACAGAAACTGGACATCAGACGATTTTTTTGACAGAAATAAGAGGGACAATTATTCAGTTGTTGTGGCTGGCAGTAGGCGGAAAAACTTTGGCCCAACACATAAAACAGGTAAACAAACAAGTAACTTAAAGTGGACATATGCTTTTAAATTCTTCCTTTTTACATCTAAATCATTTAGTTGTGGTCTATCTACAGTGGAACTGCAGTTATCAGGTCGGAATTTTTTATTATAGTAGTTCTATAGGCTCCTCTTCTACCCCTATTCAAATGTGTCTGAACAGGGTTTGCAAAAAGACTCATTTTGGTGCGGTCCCTTTAAATGTGTAGGATATGCTGCATACCATGCCCCCCTCTAGGTCGCTGAACTTTCCACTCCACCCCATTCAGCCATTTTTTGTAATTTGAACCGGCAACCAAGCACTGCAGAAACTTTTTATTCGTCGATTATTTTTTTAAAACGTCAGAAAAGTTGTCCATCCAGCTGTACATGTTCGAGCGTTAGCAATTGCAAAGTTGCATATGAACCTATCCACTTTTACAGTCAACAAACTCTTTCAAAACAAAGACACGGGTACGTAACCGGATAGGCATACGTAATAAATTATACTCTGCCTTTACCTGTGATAGTAGTATTAAAGGAGTCATAACCTAGTATTACCTTGGATACCCACCCACGGTCATTGTAATAATGCAAATGAGGGGCGCGTTGATTGGTAGCATTCTAGGTCATTTGTTGTTTGCAAAGTACCAGCCATTACCCGTGTTGTCCTCGAAGCTACTACTCCGGTTAGCATACAGTAGCCGCATTAGCAGTTACCTGCTGTTTGTTACACACAGTAGAGTAATAAAAACACAGCCTTACCGTTTCAATTGCAGGCAAGTCTCTGATTGTTGGAATGGCCCCTTTTTCCAAATGGAGCTCGAGTTTGTACTTCGAATCGGAATTCAGTAATTGCGGCGCTCGGCTGAATATGAGGGGGAGAGGAGCAGGGCGGTCTTCCTTCAGCATAGGTCTGCGATATCCATATCCTGCGCCGACTTGACGTCAAGTCGGCCAGAAATTAACATCGCATATTTGAGTGCACGTGGGCTGGTTGACGAACTCAATGGTAAACAAACGCTTCAAACAAACGCTATCGGCTTCCCGGCCAGTGTATAATCGTTAGGCAATCATAACATAATTTTTTTCTCGTGGAAAAGTGAAAACTACAGGTCATGACTCCTTTAAAAAGACATATTTAATGGGGGAGCTAAAACATCTAGCACATAGCACTGTAATGAGTTGTGCGGGTTAATATATATATATATATATATATATATATATATATATATATATATATATATATATATATATATATATATATATGTGTGTGTTCTGTAGTAGTCGCTTGTTTCAGTGCAGTGATAGCTTTGCTTGCACATCTGCTTCACAATCCGTTCAGGTTTTCGCACTGTGGTGAATCACTGAGCTTCATGAATTTTAGCTATGGGGAAATTTTCAGCAGCAAACCAAAACGTGAAAACGTCAGAAAAAAACAAAGAATCCTCTGATAATTTGAATTAATAACGGTATCCTCCCTGTTTCGGCTCCACTACTGGCGTAACAACTGCCAAAGATAATCAGCTGACGCGACTTAGAAAACTAACTTTCGTGAATATTTCCTAACAGTAAACCACATATGACAACATTAGCTGTGAGTGCACGGATGATCGCCCGCACTGCGGAGGTTTACTGTAATACCACCACCAAAAAAACTAAAAAATATGACTCAAGCAAGTATGTCAAGCAACCTGTCAAGCAGAAACATTGCCAACTCGGAATCGGTTTTAAATGCTTTCAGGTCCTGTAGCTCCCTCCACCTCTCAAAGGCTACGCTAATATTTACCCTCGTTTTATCTTGGGCTCGGTCAACTTCTTTCTTCTTAGCTTTTTTGTCCTCCTCAGTCATCTTCTTTTTTGTTATCTTAGCCGTATGCTGTTGTTGGCAGCGGCGGTACGGGTAGACAGTGGCGTAGCGGAGCGAGGGGCGGGTCGCGGTGTGTGTGTGAGGAGTGATTGACAGATGTCAGACACTCCATCAGACGCTGCTCTGGCGCTGATTGGGTGTTTTCTACCAGGCGCGGTGGTTTTTTGCAAATCGCAGTAGGGGCTGTAGGCGTGACCAGTTGAGCTGCTTTTTTTTTTTACAGATTACAAATCTTATTTCCTACTTTCAGGACATATGGACAGTTTTAGGAAATATCACAAAAAGTTACTTTTATTCAAGTTACCTACTGCAGCTTTAAGACTGCTTAGCAGGGGTATATCTAAGAAGCTTTTAGAGAGGGCTAAATGGGGGCCAGTGTTGATTTTGGGGTGTCACACCAAAATAATGCAGGGCTGTAATACAAAGGGGGGGCGTGGCCTAGACTGAGTGACATACATCAGAATCACAACATGGGCGTCAAAGATTGACATAAACAATAATACATAAAACCCAGAAATGATTCTAACTAATTAAAGGTGTTTCTCTGTCTTATTCATTAAAATATTATCTACGCAAGAAGTATTAATGTAGGCATCTTCATGAATTCAGAACAGAAGGAGGTGCTTGGGGTGTTTGAACGAAGGGGATATTTGTTGCTTGATACGACATGATACGACAGGCTAGCCAAACACAACATGAAGACTATGATGTAGTGATGTGACATTCACAAACGAATTAAATCTATTGAATGGCTCTTCACTGTGAACAGTGAGAACAGAGTCCTTGTTATTATTATTATTAGAAGAAGAAGAAGAAGAAGAAGAAGAAGAAGAAGAAGAAGAAGAAGAAGAAGAAGAAGAAGGAAAAAAGAAGAAGAAGAAGAAGAAGAAGAAGGGAAAAGGAAGAAGGAAGAAGAAGAAGAAGAAGAAGAAGAAGAAGAAGAAGAAGAAGAAGAAGAAGAAGAAGAAGAAGAAGAAGAAGAAGAAGAAGAAGAAGAAGAAGAAGAAGAAGAAGAAGAAGAAGAAGAAGAAGAAGAAGAAGAAGACGGCGGCGTGTAGGAGGACGGGGCAGCAGCTAGCGAACGAGTTATGAGGCGGAGAGGAGGAGTCGCAATCGGAGAAGAGTGAGTATGAGTGGCCAAAGGCGCGGGCAAGTCACCAATTAAACACATTTAACATGTGGGCTAATCCATCACTCATCTCAGTGTTAATTTTAAAACATAATTAATTAAAACACTGCTCTTTCAAAATAATGCAATAAACCCTTAAAGAGACAGTCTTTTGAACGGCTCCCAAATGAACAGCTCCCTTCAAAAAGCCATAAGTCCCATCACTAATATGATACTTCATAAAGAGCAGGGACAATTTGTTCTCAGCAGAGCTGACATGTAGTGGCTTCTTGTCCTCTTACAATCACAGACAATAACCATCAGCTCTAGGACCTCCCTGTGAGCAGCTGTCAGAGTCTAACTGGTTTTAAACAATGACTGCTTTGAAAATAAAATGCACAGTAAATGTGAATGTCTTTGTTCTGTTGCCAGTGATTTGCATAAAGATACAGTAATTTTAAACAAAATATGTATTTTTAATTGCAGATTCATAATCTCACACTAAAAATTTTTGAAAACCTAACCTTCCATTTGAGCTTGTTTATTGTCGCACTCACTGGCTTCAATGCTGCAGTACACCCATTGGATCTGGGATGAAACAAATGGTAGACATCTAAAAACAACTCGACCTGTCAACTGATAAATACAGCTGAGGATCTGTGATCCTGTGGACATGTTTAGGTATGAAAGGGGCCATAGCACTTTGAAATAACAGGGTATTTGAACTAAAAAAAACATTTGGCTTTGACAGAAAATAAAACTGGGTCATCATTGGTCTTGGTACATCCAACATGGTGCCTCGGTACTTTTCTCTGTTGCACCTATGTTGGCTGTATATTTTTGAATGTTTATTCTGATACCTTTATATATAAATATATATTTATGTTCTACATGTTTTTACTGAGAGCAAAGTAAGACCAAATACAAATTCCTTGTGTGTGTGCACAAATTTAGCAAATTAATTCTGATTTTGATTTAAAAGGATAATGTTCCAAAACATATCAATTAAACATATCAATCAACCCAGAAAAAGTTATCCAGATATGAAAAGACAAATTTCTCTAGGACCATCAATCTGCATAATTCCTTAGTCTCACCTTTCATCTCCTCCCTGCAGTCGCTGTCCCGAACCCCAGAAAGACCCTCCAGATCAAGATAAACTCTTAATTATCTCTTTGAACTTTAATTCTAGAGTCATGAGCATGTCTTGCTTGTGGGTCAGAAGTAGTGTGTTAGTAGTGAAGTAGTGAAGTTACTTTTTATAGTATATGCATGAGCCTTTACTTTAGAGTCTTATAATTAAAGGGAAGCCAGGCGCATTATAACTATGTTTATAACAAACATGATCAATAGTGGGTCGTTACAAAAACCAACTGCATTTGGGCAACAGCTTAGCATCTCTCTGCCTGCATGCACACACAAAGAGAAACAAAGGAGTCACTCAGTGCTTACTTTTAGGGACAATGTCACTGGCTCTTTGTCAAATGATATTAGGGTGAGCTTTGCTCACTTGGTGGTGCCACTGAGAAACAGTTACTTCCAGGATTAAGAAGTGCTCTAAAAAGTTTACAGTATACAAAGTGCTTGAAGACAAATTAATAAAACCCCTAAGGCATGGGGTATCACAAATATCAAGTAATTATTTTCAGAAAGAAATTGAGAATTTAAAATTCCAGTTTGAAGGGATCTTTGCCATTTAGGCATTTATATTAATGGCTTCAAAAATCAGAACACATAAATACATGTAAAATAATATAAAACTGGAATTTGATTAAATGTTATACATTTGGTTCAAAAGAAGTTTCCATTTCACATAATTAATTTATTTCACAGCTGACCTCTTTTAAACCTTTGCTGGTTCCAAAACAAAACCTGGAAGCTATTTTTGTGCTGACTGATTACAGGGACTTTGTCAGTGGTAACCCATCAAAACTTGAGGCAGGGGCATCAAACACCATCTTTCCAAAGTCATCCTCCAAACAGCACAAATGAATAATTACTGTCAGAGTAATTAGATTTTCCTGCATTGTTGATGATGGAGACCCTGTGATCACTCAATGCAACAAACCTCATTAATGAAACCACCAAACGCTCTCTAATCTTGACATATTGAATCCCCAAAGATAATAAACATCCAACTTGTTTCTTTCCCTTATTGTCACAACCGAATCGAGCAACATCTTGTTCTGCTCAGTGGGTGGACTTTTAGATTTGTTGGTTTGATTTCTACTAAGCACAACTGTGTTTGAAAGGCGTGCAGCTGTGGAGCTTTTGTCCCAGTTTTGAAACAACATTCACTTTTTGCTGCATGCATTGACGTTAAAGTGATGCTCTTCAAGCATTTCATGATACAAAAATGCTGCAAACATCTCTGCCAGAATCATAGATTAAGGCTGGAGTACAGATCATCCCATACACCAACTGTGAGCCTGAGGATTCTTTCTGTTCACTAGATTTGAGCTTATCTGGATGATAATCCGATGTTTTATTTAAATCTCGATACATATTATTTCCATCAGGTTATTCCATCCATCTAACATCATCACTAACTTATACTTGCGGGGTCAGGCAGAAGCTGATGCTTATCTTTAGGCATCATTCAGCAAGAGGTGGAGTAAAGTATGGACCAGTTGCCAGTCTATCACAGGGCAAGACAGAGACATAAAGGACAAACAATTATGCACGCACACTCATTCCTGAGGAACAGTTAGAGTAAGCAATCAATTTAACTATCCCTTTTTTTGGACTGTGCCAGGAGGCTGGTGTGCCTGTACCCATACATACACGGGGAAGACATGCAAAATTATGCTGAAAGAGTGTAGGCTACAATTGCTGTTGCGAAAACTGTCAGAGATAGTATACTATTTTAGAACTGGACAACCTAAAAGTAATTGCCCCCAGCACTATGGGGCGCCAAGTGTGAAATTTTCATGCAACATATTTAGTAGACTGTTTTTTTTTTCATAATTAGCTTTCTTCTTCCACATTTAGCCCACTTTCATCACATTTAAAATGAAAATGCATCTAAAAATCATAATATACCAGCATGTTTATATTTCAAAGATTTCTTATAAATCTAAATCCAAAATGTTATATCAATGTTAACTCTAAATCTAAATCTTAAATCTTAAATATAAATCTAAATGTTAAATATAAATCTTAAATATAAATGTTAAATATAAATGTTAAATTTAAACCTGTCATAAATGTCACATCTAAATTTTAAATCTAAATCCTAAATGTTAAATTGAAATCTAAATGATAAATCTAAATGGTAAATGTTAAGTCTAAATGTTATAAAAAGACGATGCAGGATGTGTGAGATCTGAGAAAGTAAACCGCATAAGATAATGGATTTCTCCTTACCCACAAAAAACGAAGAAAGTCTCTTTCAAAAACTGTTGTTACCTCAGGAATATGAAACAAGTGGTTGGTTTGAGGATAGAGTAACATGGTTTCATTCCTTTTATATGTTTTCAATTTATAATTTGTTTCCACTCTGACTTGTTTTCCTCTAGATCTGAGCCAAATGGAGGAGAGTTTTATATCAGCATTTTAATTTCCCTTCCATCAACCATATGCACAAACAACTTATTGTACAATGGGGTGCTGGTTTGCTGGGGCCAAAAGCTACTGGTTTAAGACTGAATTTCTCTTCACATAATTATCATCCAAGAATAAATGGGACTATTTATCCTCACTTTATAAATTCAAATTGGAACAGGAGAGTTATCCATCACTTCAAATCTATGTTCAAGTTTGGCTTTTAAGACATACTGGCATTAGTCTTCCGCAACATTTCACTGTGCTCTCAGCTGCCTTGTGCTCGTTTTTTTCTTTCATGCATTTATAAAATATTTTTCAAATTTAGATTTGAAAATAATTATAACTACCATAAGCTACAAATCTAAAAATAATAAAAGGAAATGTTACAAGCAACAATCATATGTGCTTTTAAAAATAATTATGGTCTTGCTGAACAGCAAGTAGATCAGACAGCAGATAGATCCTATCAAATGTGTGCTGAGCAGAATGTAGCGTGTCAGGACACTCTGTAAGTGTTGGGTCACTGGTTTTGTCCTCTTGTCATGTACTATCCCTCAGAGTGAGCACATGACTGCCTCATGACCTTTTCATAGAGCACGGCAGTCTATCTGTGTCCACTATTCTTCTCCTTCAGCTCTACCTGGTCTTCCATCTCATTCCAGCATTTTAACTAACTAAAAGTCATCAAAGGCTGGGCACAATTTCTCAGAAATTAAGAATAGAAAGTTGAGGGGTTAAGGAAACCCTAAATGGTAACATGCCTTTTCCTTCATATTTACCAATGCAGAAGCTCCTAGATCATAAACACAAAAGGGACAGAAGGGATTCCAGGTACGATCCTATTTTATCTTGCTCAGCAATAGAAATTAAACAACTAGAACATATGCCAGGGTGTTAGAGAAATTTAAAACATCCATCAGATCATGACATAAGACATTCATGATAGAGTTAGATTTGTGGTCAGTAGTAGCATTTCTAACACAGCAGATGGCTCTGGACACAACACTGCAACAGATTGGCTAAAACAATTATCTAGGGAAGCATGTGGTGTTTTGTTTGGAATAATCCTCTCAGTGGGTACACAATTCAGCACAAAATTGCATCTTTGCTTTGTGGAAGTACAGAAGAAAGTCTTGGGAGGTGTGGAAAGACTGTGTGGTTGTCTTATCTGTGTCAGGATGAGTATACTGAAAAACAAGTGTTGACGGCATTCACAATAAGCTATTTTTAGACTACTACCCCACAAAACAGCTAATTATACCCAACATGTTTCCTTTGTTTAATATAGTCCTTTTACGGTTATTGTTTTACGTAAAAGGTATATCTGGGAGCCACCATAATGCAGAGAGAATTTGCACAGAAATGTGGGTTATGCACATTAAGATGTTCAAGACTTGCTGGTATGGCTTAAAATGCGCAAAACACATTTTTCACATTCCAGGTGTTCTCTTGACAGGCCACTTCCTCACTCAGCATAAAAAAAAGCATATTCAGGGTGTGAAAGCATGCTTGAAACCCCAGGATTAGATAAAATAAAGACTTACATTTGCCAAATTAAGGCAAAGGCATGACGTACAAAAATGTTGCTGAAAAGGCAAGTCAGACTCACATGTTTATGTTCTTTAAACAACTGTTGAATGTGAGAACAGGCCGAGGATGCTCATCTCCTGTTTTTCACTTCTGCTTTTTAGCAGACTGCTGAGTTACAAATTGCATGAACAAAGCAGATATATTTTTTGGAGTCAACTCAAACTCAGAACCCTGTCAGTTTACTATGGAACTAACTCAGACAATGAAATTATATGCTCCTAATAATAAAGATATGTTTCTCAGTTTATTCAGTACTAATATACGCTTGGTTTTCTCTTTCTACAGTGTATTACAACCGTTAGACAAATTCAATTTGTTTAACGGTAAATAAATTCAGATCTGGACTTTGACAGGACCATTTTAACAAACGAAAATGCTTTGGTCTAATCCATTCCATTGTAAATCTGGTTGTATGTTTAGGGTATTCGTTCTACTGAAAGGTGAACCTCTGCCCTAGTCTCAAGTCTTTCGCAGCCTCTAGCAGATTTTTTGAGCCATATCGACAACCACACTTTTGCATGTAGGTCTGTATGGTCCTCACCTGATGAGAGCATCTTCTTCTAAATCTCTGCTGTGTCTTTATATGGTTTGGGACAAACTTTAAATCAAACTTCTTTTTCTTTGCAATGACTTTCCTCTTGTTGTGTCGTACATGATCAATAGTTTTCATATGAAGATTTTCTTCCACTTGAGCAGTGGATCTCTGTAGCTCTTCCAACCATGCAGTATAAGAGTGCATTAATACAGTTACATCTTGTTCTTTAATTATAGCTTATTAGAGACAACAGTTAAGGCCCTAATCTTTTCTTTAGTTGGTCCACAGAACAAAAAAACTTCAGAAACCAAGACTCTCCGGGGTTTTTTATGATGCTCACAGATGCTCTACTGAGTGTCCCTGTCTGGCTAAGGTCAGCATCTCCAACATTAATGCTGCACAACAATGACAGCACATATAAAGTTGTTAGCTGTCAGAATAAATCAATAAGCACATTGATTGATGTGTACACTGCTGTCCAGGGAAATGTCAACACTTCTGATAGATTTGCTTGTTGAGCTAATTTATAATTCAAAGGTCTTTCCAAGGACAAATCCACTGGAGACACCTGGTTTAATTGTTCTGACTGAATAAGAAAACAAACAAACACCAGAGTGTATTGGGTGCTTTAGGAAAAGGTTTGTGGAAGTTATTTGTTCATAAAGGCTCAAAATATACATTTGTCTTGCTTAGCCAAAAGATTAGACACAAATAGCCAAACAAGTCCCAATTTTCTAAAAAGTCCACAGAATGAATGGCAGCTGAGCGGGGAGCAAGGCTAAATAACTGAGGAGATTAGACTTATCACAGAATCACTGAATAACTTAAAGCACGAGAAGACATAAACAGAGCAACATAGAACACCAAAAATACAGAACTCAGACAAAAGCAAATCATAAAGTCCCTGGGAATGTGACATCAACAGTAGGGGTGTGATGGTACACAAGAATCACGGTTCAGTATGTATTTGGGATTTTAAAGTCATATTTTGGTACGTTTTTGGTATACTTTAAGCAAGACAAATAAATACAGATGAGCATGACTTTTTTTTTACTTTGATGAGCATTAAACAAATTACCTTTTTTCCTGAATTCCTTCCTTTCAATTCATGAAATCAATTGGATTTTATCATGTTATATGACTTCAAAAAGTTGAAAGTATGTAACTGGCTAAAGATTTGATTGGATTTTTTTCACAACCAGGACATATCCAGAGTAGAAACCAATATAACCACTTGAAAACGGTCCGTGTTAATGTTCAGAAATCTTTAAATAATACTTTTAACATTTTTTTTTAATTAAACATGCTTAAATCCCTTTGAAGTTGTTTTGATATTTCAACAGCCTAGTTTCCCAGCTGTACTTGAATGCAGCATGGGGAGCTGTTGGAAAAAATCCCTTCTCATCAACAAGGATTCCACTGACTTTCGTTTTATACTGAATAAGGGGTTTGAGCTGATTGGATGCTAAAGATAGCTGTGTGGATGTCAGCTGATTTTTCCTCAGTATCAGTGATGTTTATATATGGGGAGCCTAAGTCATCCATCCATCCATTTTCTATACCCATCCATCCTAATGCAGGGTTGCGGGGGGTGCTGGTGCATATCTCCAGCGGTCAAGGGGCGAGAGGCGGGGTACACCCTGGACAGGTCGCCAGTCCATCGCAGGGCAACACAGAGAGATACAGGACAAACAACCACGCACGCACACACTCATACCTAAGGACAATTTAGAGAGACCAATTCACCTAACAGTCATGTTTTTGGACTGTGGGAGGAAGCCGGAGTACCTGGAGAGAACCCATGCATGTCCAAGGAGAACATGCAAACTCCATGCAGAAAGACCCCAGGCCAGGATTCGAACCCAGGGTCTTCTTGCTGCGAGGCAACAGTGCTACCAACTGCCCATCTAATTCCAGTCCAAGTTATTTTCTGAACCTGTATGAAATGTGCCATGGATTTAACAATTGATTTCCGTGAATTCTAAAGACACATTTTGATGCAGAGAAAATGCTAATTTTCAACAGGTGGCAAAAGTGACTTTAGGTTTTGTGTGAAAACACGTAGTGGACTACAACTGGAGAAGAAAAATGGCGAGTTTAGTGAGCTTTGCATCCTACTTCCAGGACGAAGGAAGGAGCAATAAACGTGAAGAAAACGACTATAAATCTGGCCATGTGGAAAGTGGCAGCTATGCTGAGGGGGAAATAGTAGGTCGAGTGAGAGGCAGCATGTGGGACAAGATCTACAAGGTCTCAGTGAGTATTTCAAGTGCTAGCTAATGTTGGCTAATGTGACATCATATATGCCACTTTTGATTTATAGTCATTTTAATTAAGAATTTTTACAAGCAAATAAATCACAAATCACATTAAAAACACGTTCGAAACTGACATCATTAGCTATTAAACTGTGGTACAGCATATGTGTCAAGGCAAAGCGGCCCAGAAAATAACTTTTGAATTTCATTCGTTATTTTCTTCAGCCAGGGCACCCATGGGCCGACCGGAAAGAGTGGGGACTTAGGCCTTGTTTCCACTGAGCGGAACGTTGCGGCTCGGTCCGGTCTGGTCCGCTGTTGCGTAATTCTGACTTTTCATGGGAACATTTCCATTGCCTACTGAACTCTCCTTGAGCAGGTGGGGTTTACCCTTAATGCTTGCTTGGCGTCATACTGGAGGGATGAGGAAGTGGGTGACGCGCGAAAAACAGAAAAAGAGGAGGAAGAAACAACAACAATAGAATCCTTCCAGCAGCTCATGGTTGTCTTTCTTGCTTTTTGTTTTTTTCTTTACACAAACACGACCGCTGTGTTCAGTAAAAGGCTCCCTGCGGAACAGAGGAACAGTGTGTAAAGTTGTCACGGGGGTGACATTTAAACTTATTGCAGTGTTTATGAGTTCACCCAATCGAAGGACTGCGTTATGTAATGCCATTAGCTCCGCCCTAACTGTATCGGACCATTGTCCTGTGGACCTACACCTGAAGGGGGACCATTAATGGACTAGTGCGGGCCTGTTGTATGGGCCGCTTTTACAAAGAAAACGGACAAAAAGGACCAGACCGCTCAGGGGAAACAAGCCATAAGGCTCCCCATAACTTGACATTGCTTCAGGTGAGTAATTCAGTTCAGTACAGAGGGTGTAATGTACCTTAATGCTATTGAAAGATGCATTCGCTGACAAAGTTTTGGTTTGACCCATCTTTCTTTTTCTACTGTAGCTGCATGAGAAACAATTAATGTTACCAAATATCAGAGTTTAGTGATAGCTGGGAGTCCTTTCTGTTTTGTTTTGCCGTCACTTTTTAAAGTTGCGCTGCAGAATGTTGCACGGCACTCTGAGTTCAGCATATAAACATTCTGCATGTGTTCAGGACGAAAACAGCTGGATTCATTCGGTAAATGTGCATACAGAACCGACAGGTTGTTGTGATCTAATTCTAACTTTCGGGACTTTTACAATAACATGTCTGTTAATCAAAAGTCTTAACTCAGACTGAATATCACAACAGCAGATGGGAGATCTTTTCCAGGACGATCATAGAGACATAGACAGGCATTTAGAAAAAAAAACAAAAAAACAGAAAACTCAGAAATATAGAAGAAGTCATCTCTGACTTTATACAGTGAAAGAAAATTGATTGTTTTGCACAAAATGGTTTGGCTTCTCCTTGCTTTGTCTCATTTTACTTTCCTTCGGAGATCTTGAGGGAATAAACCTTCCAAGAACGTCTCTTCATAGAAATTGTCCTGTTACTTTTTATTGCAGTGTTTTAGCAGTCAGCATTCTCAGTTAATGCCACAGTTCAGTGGACAGTCTCAGCAGACGACATCAAGAGCTACAACTCTATCCCTATCTGTAAAGACACATGAGGAAAACAGCTTAGAGCTTCTCAAGTTCTTAAGTACTGACTCTGCATTTTTATCAGTTTTGCCATGTATATAAATATCCTTGCTTTTAATTTAGAGTCTGCTGACAGAGTATGTGTGTGTTTCTGAGTATGTGATATAGCCCTTTGTTAAAGACATTTTTTGTTTACCAGCTTTAACTTTCACATTTGGAGCAGTGTACTTGAACATGATCCTTTTCGTTGCAACTGTCCTCAGGTGCACTGCAGCAACTTTACAATGACTACTCAGAAGGGCCTCTTAACACAAGCAGAGTTCAATCATGGCTGGAAAAAAAACTGTTTGAAGAAAGAAGAAAATCTTACATTAAAAAAAATATTCGTGCCAATGAAAAGAGGAGATTACATTAAGGTTAAGGGAGATGACGATGAACGTGGTGAGATTTCTAAAAGAGGCTCAGGTGCTGAAAACTGAAATTTAATGATGTCCCAAGAGAACACAAAGCTAAAGCAGACCGACCCTGTCAAGTCAAAGTCGAGGATAGTTACCTTGTGAGGGCAGGGGACATGTAAATGGGCTTATTTCCCCTATGCTTTGACAATTCAGAGAGGCCCAAATAGTTCACTGCAATAGAGAATAACTGTAACCTGCAAAGTTTGAGGCAGAAGTGAGTCTGACGGTCATCCACTTTTGCTCAGTGCAAAATTTGTTGAAATTTTGGGTCAGCAGTAGTTGATTCATCCCACAGGATTTCAGACTTGTTGGTGACAGGCAACAATGTTTTTCTCATTGAGCTGCACCAGTTTTTTTCCAATGTGACAGATGGCGCGGTCAGCTTGAAAACAATGCTGAAGGACATGCGGCCAAGATGTCACAAAATGCCCCCTCCTCCATCTATATTGACTTAGCGTGAGTGCAAGTGAGACGACCTCACATTGGGCCTCTCATATAACGTACTACATCAAGTTGACACAGCGTGTGTCTCTATTCCCCCGATCAAACCGCGCACAGCACCTTCTCATCAAACAGCTCCAAGGGTCAAACGGCTGTGCAGTCTGCCCCTTGTCAGATTTACTACATACTAAAGGCCTTGAGACACTTTCTTACATTCTTCAGTGCAGTACACAACTGGGTGAAGCCTATCTGAGAAGAAGCATAACTGTCATAAATAATGGCCTTGAATGTCCCTTTAAAATGACTTTACTAGCTTAAATGCAAAGCAGTATTTTCAAACTCTGAATTCCTCTACCATCCTGAAGCTGACTGAACTTTCATTAATATGAGTTAAATGTCTGTGGTACACTTTTATATCTCTTTTGGAAATGTCCTTGTATATAAGTGATCAATTTCATAGTAAACAGACTATCAAGCCATCTTTAGTCTGTAAAATGATTTGATCAAACAAATGATTTGTAAATAAGCTTCAAGTGAAATGCTTTGCAGATGGCTGAACAGCATTTAACCCTCCTATCAACCCAGGCATCTTTGTCAGGGGTCTATAATCTGAAGTGTAAATAAATCTACACAGCAGTAAGTTGGAATGCCAAGCTGCTGTAACATTAATTTAAACCAAACTCCTATCTGTACCTGATTTTTTTTTACATACACAGCACATGATACCATATGGCAAAAACAATACTTACAGTGTGTTGCAAAAGTATTCACATGGTTTGAACTTTTGGAGTTCACATTACAACTAAATGTGATGTATTTTGTTGGTATTTTAGGTGACAGGCCAATACAAAATAGTAATTTTTAATAATGATTATGAAGTGAATACATGGTATTACCATGTACCCTTACCCTAGCCTTCTTTGCTGTGATACCCCTAAATGTAATTCAGTGCAAACAAATGCCTTCAGAAGTCGCCTAATCTAAGTCCACCTGTGTGTAATGTCATCTCAGTATAAATATAGCTAAGAGCTTATAAGAGAACATTGGTGAAAAAATAATGAAGCATAATGAAGCCCAAACTACTGTATGTGTTGTATGTATGTTGTGTGTGTCACATAAATCTGACTTGTATGGAAGAGTGGCAACAAAAAAAAGATTAAAAAAGAAATATGAAATCCCATCTGCAGTTTGCCACTGGCCATTTAAGAGAGACAGCAAACATGTGGAACGAGTTTCTAAGGTCAGATGAGACTAAAATTGAACTTAAAAATTGAATCCCATGTACAAAATGCTGTGAACACCTGAGCACCACATCCACAGTTAAAGATGTTGGTGGAAGCTGGAACAAGGCAGCGGGTCAGATTGATGGGGAAATGGATGGAGCTAAATACAGGGAAATTGTGAAAGAAAACTGATTAGAGGCTGCAAAAGACTGAGACTGGGGTGGAAGATTTGCTTCCAGGAAATATACCTTAAAGATAAAGCCAGAGCTATAATGGGATGGTTTTGATCAATGTATATCTATCTGAAAATACTCAGATAATGTCTAGACGTTAATTTAATTTGCGATCTGTGATGTGACTTAAAAAGTTATTTTAAAAAAATGCTTGGTATACAATCTGACTGAGCTTGAATTATTTTCTAGGCAAGGCAAGGCAATTTTATTTGTATAGCACACTTTCAACAAGGTAATTCAAAGTGCTTTACATGTCAAATAAGACAGGTAAAATAAAAATAGCAGTAAAACACAGACAAAGAAGAATAGACATAAATCTTCGTCTCTAGGTGTAGAAATCTGAGACATGCCCCAAAAACAAAGTGCAAGAATTTGAAAACCATGTATGGTGGGGGAATCTGTCCATAGGACAACTATTAGTGGTGCACTGCACAAAGTTGGCCTTTATGGAAGAGTGGCAAAAAGAAAGCCATTGTTAAAAGAAAACCATAAGAAGTCCCATTTGCAGTTTGCCACAAGCCATGTGGGGGACACAGCAAACATGTGGAAGAAGGTGCTCTGGTCAGATGAGACCAAAATGGAACTTTTTGGCCAAAATGCTAAACGCTATGTGTAGCTGAAAACTAACACTGCACATCACTCTGAACACACCATCCCCACTGTCAAATATGGTGGTGGCAGCATCATGCTCTGGGGGTGCTTCTCTTCAGCAGGGACAGGGAAGCTGGTCAGAGTTGATGGGAAGATGGATAGAGCCAAATACAGGGCAATCTTGGAAGAAAACCTCTTGGAGTCTGCAAAAGACTTAAGACTGGGGCGGAGGTTCACCTTCCAGCAGGACAACGACCCTAAACATAAAGCCAGGGCAACAATGGAATGGTTTAAAACAAAACATATCCATGTGTTAGAATGGCCCAGTCAAAGTCCAGATCTAAATCCAATCGAGAATCTGTGGCAACATCTGAAAGCTGCTGTTCACAAACGCTGTCCATCTAATCTGACTGAGCTGGAGCTGTTTTGCAAAGAAGAATGGGCGAGAATTTCAGTCTTTAGATGTGCAAAGCTGGTAGAGACATAGCCTAAAAGACTGGCAGCTGTAATTGCAGCAAAAGGTGGTTCTACAAAGTATTAACTCAGGGGGCTGAATAATTACGCACACCCCACTTTTCAGTTATTTATTTGCAAAAAATGTTTGGAATCATGTATGATTTTCGTTCCACTTCTCACGTGTACACCACTTTGGATTGGTCTTTCACGTGGAATTCCAATAAAATTGATTCATGTTTGTGGCTGTAATGTGACAAAATGTGGAAAAGTTCAAGGGGGCCGAAAACTTTTGCAAGCCACTGTAAGTTTTCGCTTGAAATGTGCAAAAATGTGAGGAAGGGCAAGGGGTTTTAATAATTAAAAAAAGATCTGTTTTTACTTCTTAATCTTCTGATAGGCTGTCTTACAGGATTACATTATGTTGTAGATTGTGCTAATTTTTATTATCATAATGAATGAGAAGAAGTTATAAAACAATTTTTTCACTTCTTCTCATTCATCTTATAACTACCAGCTTGATTGGCTTTTTGATGCAATTCCTTGACCTTCTCTGAGAAGTGTAATTATGTTTTATAGTAAAAACACCAAAATGTTGTCAGCCTGTTTTATTTTTGACTATCTAGCTTAAAATTGAGACAAGAAAATCTGTACCAACCGTGCTATTAATATTGCTTGATGACTGGCAAAATTGGCAGAGTTCTGCAGCAAGACAAAAAAAAAGAAATGTCACAATGAATCAGTGCATGTATTGATCCCTCAGACACATTTATTTACAGTCACTGGGCCGAGAAATCAGACTGTGTCTCTACTCAGAACTGGCTCAGACTGTGATAATGTGTTCACTCAGAGAACTATTGTTTCTGCACACCAGAGAAGGGGAAGCTTCCTTTCAAAAAGTAATAAACTCTAGCTTGGAGGGCTAACAATATGTATATAATAAAATGATTTGGCACAGTGGGCTAAAATTACATACCTGTTGTACAGAGATGTAGTCCAGTTTTTCAGTGACTGTAGATAGTAGCTTAGTTAAAGTAAAACCCAAATTCAATCAAAGCTTGGTAGGAAATGTGGTACAACTGCACTTAAAGCAAGGTATTCATAGAAAATTGCCCTGCAACAGAGACATTAGGATTCTGGAAATACAGTATCCTCCACTAATAGTGATGCCCTTTAAAAATATGTGTACAACATGCTTAACATAAATAATTCTTTATGTTGCATTTTTAATATTTCTTTTGTCCTTCGTTTTCATCATTCAGAAAACCAAATGCTATCATCCACATTTCCTTTTTTTAATATTCAATATTCATTTTTCTTACTTCATATGTTGAATATTGAGTTTCTTTCACTCAAAAAAAGAACAAGAACAATCTCAGCGAAAAACATTATCAGTTTCAGGTGCTGTAAACTTTTTCATTGTTGCTATGACTATAGATATGGATAATTAAAACATTCCCTGACCCATTAAGATCTGCCATTAAGACTTGCAACTGTTTCCCATTTTGTATAGTAGGGCGTGGAAGTAATGTGCATTTTTGTCACCTCATTTTCATCCAGGAAGAACATTTTATATTAGTGATTAAGGGAAAAAAATATTGAAGCTTTAGAATGTTATTTTATAGTTTTTGCTTGCCTTTCAAGATTTTCATAGTTTGTGCTAAATTGGAATGTGGGCTCCAGTGATGATCTTTTGGAAATACCAACATTTAAGCAGGTATTAAACATAGTTTTCATTTGCTGTAGCCTTAAAATCATAACAAAACAAAACAAAAAAGATTGTCAGGATATTCTGAACTGTTTTCCAGAAATGCCATTACACAGGGCTATATATATATATATATATATATATATATATATATATATATATATATATATATATATAAATTTGCTTAACCAATAATAACTTAAAAATATATATTCATACTAATTTACAATCCCTTAACTTAAATATAATCTTTACTTAGAAATCCTATCTAAAGTATCCCTATGTGGAAAGTCTTGAGGTTCAAATAACCAGGAATGTGATCATGTTTGTATGCAGAATACAGAACATCCAGATAAAGTGAAAGAAACAGAACATGTCTCCTCTTTCCCTTGTGCTTTGCATATTACAAAGCAGGTTGTATGCTTCTGTGACCTTTCAGATTTCCAAGTCCCACAACTAATAATCCTTCCAGCTGAATATGCACAAGCTTTTGTTAATGGACCTGTTTATGTGACCCAAACACTTTTGAAAAATATTCTCTTTCTTTCTTTCTTTCTTTCTTTTTCTTTCTTTCTTTCTTTCTTTCTTTCTTTCTTTCTTTCTTTCTTTCTTTCTTTCTTTCTTTCTTTCTTTCTTTCTTTCTTTCTTTCTTTCTTTCTTTCTTTCTTTCTTTCTTTCTTTCTTTCTTTCTTTCCTACCTGCCCCCAGAGTGCTCTAGTGATAAAATGGTCGAAGCTGATGAAAGGAGTGCACTTATTAGTCTTCATCAGACCAGTGAGACAATGGCACTTATGAAGACCTATGTCATTTAATATACATCACCACCTCAAAATGGAAGCAGAAAGCCCAGGCAACCGCCCGAGGAAGCTCAAGGCCGGGCTAACCGGGAGGCAAACAGAGAAATCAGCCTTGCCTTTCAAGGCTCCTGCTGGAAGAAAAGAAATGGTGCTCATCTGTCTTCAGAGATGAATAGTTATGTGAAGAACCTCTAACTTGAATTTTTTATGTGTTTTGTGATTTAAAAAGATTTGTTTTGTCACTAATAGAAAGCCTTAATAAACTAGATCTTTTGGCCATGCAGTCTTGCGTGAAATAATATAATACCTGCAGCTAGACTTTACCTGCAATAAGTTCTCTGTTTTACAGTTTGTACACCCTACATCGCTGCCTATCTAAGTTTGGATAAATAATTAGGGCTATATAGCTGTGAATGGCTGGGCCAATTTAATGAAAGCTTTACACAAATGTCAGTGAATGCCACAAAGAACTGTGAACTTCATCACGGAGTTTAGAAGGAAGAAGCAGCTGATTTTAGATACCTGAATTTTCATATGGATGACATCGCAGAAAACAAACACCATCAATTGTTTGGAAAGCACAGCAGCATCTCCAATTCCTAAGAACCACCTGACCGAGAAACTGCTGCTGTCCTTACACACCTGATCCCCTGATCTGTGCAGCATCTCAACCTGACTCCCAACTACCTCAGAAATCTCTACTGCACAAAAACACGTTTTGCAATTGAGAGAGCTAGAATCATAATTTTGGTTTTCACAAAAAAACATTTCATAAATTAAATCTGTATTCTAAATATTTTGATTTTTTTTAGAATAGACCTAATTCTAGATGGGTGACTGTGGCTCAGGTGTTTTTCTCACAACTGATGGGTTTCTGGTTCAAACATCCATTCTGTCTGTCACAGTCGTTATGTTTTTGGACAGGATCCTTGATCGGGCTGCCTGTGTGTTGCAGCCTTGCTTCTGCAGGCTCATGTTCTGCAGTTGTGGCCTCACCAATATCAGCGTGAATGGGTGAATGACTATATGTAGTGTAAAGTGCTTTCTGGTCCTCTGATTTACTCAGTCTTACTGTACACCTTTGTATACCGCTCCTCTGTGGTGTAAATTTAAGAGAGCTAGCATACAGAAACTTAAAGTTGCCCATAATTATGCATTAAGGATACTGCTCAGGGAGCCAAGGTCAAGTAGCGCCAGTCTTTTGTTCTGTAATGCTTATGTCAGCACCTTTCAGGCTTTAATGAGATATTTGATGTACAGATTTATCCAGCCCCTGAATAACTCTGAGAACAGCCTTGTTTTGATGCTGCTGGATCCCAGTCTTAGTGCAGTGCTTTGCCAGTCATCTATGTGGAAACACTGGTATTTGTGTCTTTCATAATCTTTTTTTATGTTGTATTATATTTTTTGTGTTGTTTTTTTTATATGGACCCTGTGTCTGACAAATGATGATGATGATGATGATGATGATGATGATGACTGATTAAGCACTATACAAATGCAGGCAATTTACATTTGACTGGTCAATATAATACTATATTTCTGCTTATTTCAACCCAAGTTGGTCTGTTTTCACAAATAAAGATTTTATCAAATATCCAGCTGTGTTAAAAAAAACTTTTAAAAAATCTGTTCAGTGTAAAATATTCCAATTAATTTTTCACAAGTCTACAAGTACAGGTTTACAAGTAGATTTAAACTTAGAAATAAAGACTTCAGATGAAAAACCTTTAAAAAGTGCTTTAGCTTTACAACAAAGTTCAGCACCATCTACTCCAATAACCACCCATAGTGTACAGCCATATTTTTTAAAGTACTGACATTGTGCACAGTAGAGAGCATTCAATCTCTACTTATCTGGACATGCAAAAAAGCTGTGGGAAACTTAGAGAACTGGACCATATCGTCCAAATTAAAAATCACCCATGGAAACAAGATTTTTTTCCTATTGGGTTTATCATACATCTGGACTTTTCTGCATGGCTGCTCTTGTAGAAACCTTTCAACAAACTCTAAAAGTGACTGAACATAGATGCCAGATGTTGTTGTTCACCTATCTCTTCGTCTTAAATGTCTCTGTGAAGAAATCTGAATTTGCGGAGGAAGGGCTTAATTACCTGTAAAGAGAACTGTATCTTTGCTGAGCAAACATATATGTCAAAAAGTGTGACAGGTTGCTAGGTTGGGGCCAGCAGTTGTTGTTTATTTGTTTTTTTTTTGTTTTTGTTTTACATATGTATAATTCAAATCAACACCCCTCAGCAGCAGCAACACCACTCCAAAATATAATGGAGTACATAATTGTGTGACTCAGAGTTGGGTAGAAACTGGTTACATTTATTCATTTACGTTTAATTAGTAAGTAGCTTAAAAAATACTTCTAGGCATAGTTTTACCTCACCATACTTCTTACTTCCACTTGAGTAATAGTGTATGGCTGCCTTACACTTCTCAAGTTACCTCACTGCATAAAGAACAAGCATTATTTAATCAGAAATCTACCAGACACACTCAGTTTAAGGTAAAGTGAGAATTCTTGTTTGTACACAACCTTCAATATCTTATTGATATTTTTTAACTGTTAAACCTGCTGTGCTTTATGGGGGTCAACTAGATATTGTGATGGAAATATTTCAAGGTTATGTGAATTAATTAATTAATTGATTAATTACATGTTAGTGTTTGCATCTAGGGAATATGTCATGTAGAAGATCATCAGAGTGTTTAAAAAGACGTCTGTGAGGAGCAGGTTTGATTAGAAGGCCACTGACCTAGATTCCTTTAGCTTTGCAGTGCTAGGTGTTCCACTCACCCTGTCTGATGTCTAGTCCCTCAAGAGGAATAACATTGAATCACTTTTTATCCATTAAGCTTAAGGAATAGAAGGGTGTGG
Source organism: Valencia hispanica (assembly GCA_963556495.2). Lineage (NCBI taxonomy): Eukaryota > Metazoa > Chordata > Actinopteri > Cyprinodontiformes > Valenciidae > Valencia > Valencia hispanica. The sequence goes on from OY747701.1 coordinate 45,166,477, forward strand.
GAGAGTTTGAGCATGGCTCAGCTTGGGGCCCCTGTATGAGAATTCTGGCCTATTCACGTATTAAATATCAAAAAACACCCATGGGACTGCAGCCTCATATTTGTTTAAAGAAAAATAAATTTATTTCCATAACAATATACAGTAAACTTTTATTGTCATGGGTGTAATTACTGGTTTCATAATCTTTATGTTTTCAAAAAGTATGATTTGAAAATTTATGTTTCTTCTGATATTATTTTCTAACAATGTTGTTTATTATTCTATCTTTTTTTATTTTATTCTTTGAAATACTTGAATTTGCACATAAATTTATACTTATGTATCTCATATATCTGATAGCATAATGTTGCCTTGCAGCAAGAAATTCCTAGGTTCAAATCCAGGCCTGGGGTCTTTCTGTGCATGTGTTGGCTCTCTTCTCGTGCTCTGACTTCCTCCCACAGTCCAAAAAAAGAGACTTAGGGTAAATGGTTACTCTTTGGTATGAGTGTTTGAATGCATGTTTGTTTGATTGTTCTGTGCATTTCTGTGTCGGCAAGACAATGGAATGCATAATTTTCATACATTAAATATAATCAAACTGTTACTCAGTACTTTAGTTCTTTTTACCAAATATGTTTTTACTTTACATGAGTAATGCTACTCTTGATTAAGTAAGATTTTTACTGATGCTGAATGCTACTGATGCCTGAGACTAAACTACAGTTCTTATAAATTCTACCATTTGTGGGTTTTACTTGCCAGCCTATAAAAGTCTGCATGAATAACATGTAACAGAACTTTTAACTGTTTGGATTTTATTGTGGCTAAAGACATTTACAATGTGGTTGGACTTTAATTGAGGCATTTCACAACTAATGATTTGTCTTCATCAAGTGCTCTAGAAAGCTCTCCTACTGAGCTAACATTCTAGATAAGAATATTTTTTAACATTTAACCACAAAAGTGCAAGGTGAAGACAATAGGCTTAATTTATCAATAATCAAAATAAAGAGTGCAGAATTGCGTGCGCTGCAAAAAAGTTGCGCGAAGGGCACGTTCCTGATTTGTGAGTGATCTACTAAGATTGTGTGCGCAAATCATAACAGGCACAAAGAGCAGTATTCAAATGGGGACTGTGTGTGCCAGCCTTTCTGTTCCATGCACTGCACCACAGCCAGCAAGGGGAGGAATAGGAGCAGTGGATTCATGATGAGTCTTTGGCACAAAAAAAGGGGGGGATGACATGGCTGTTAAGTCTATGGCTGTTAGAGAGTTAATTACTATTAGGCTATAATGTCTGTGAATGATATTTTGCATTTGTCATTAATAAACTTAATGCGTGGCATGTACATGCTCCTCTCTCTGCTCCATGCAGGCGCCGTATTCCAGAGACTGCAGGTGCAGATGCGTTGAGCACGCAGTGAGTTATGTGTCATTGGAGAAAAAGGGAAGAAATCGACACAACTGTCAGGTTTATGGCCATTAGAGTGTTAATTGGCTCCCCGTATGTTTTAGGATCGATTTTAAGGTTCTTTTCATGGTTTTTAAGTGTCTTAATGGTTTTGGGCCTTCTTATCTTTCAGAATTGCTGGTACCTTATGAACTCTCGCGGTCTCTGCGCTCCACTGGCAGCTATCTCCTTGTCATCCCAAAAAAGTCAGGACACACACTCATGGTAAGGCGTCTTTTAAGTATTATGGCCCTCACCTCTGGAACAGGCTGCCGGAGGACCTCAGGGCCGCAGAGAGCTTTAATGTTTTTAAGAGCAGGCTCAAGACTCACCTTTTTAGCCTAGCTTTTAACTGATTATTTATAATTGTCTGTTTAATTGCTGTGTATGTTTTAATTGATTAAATTTTTATCAATGTTTTATATTAAATCTTACCACATTTATCCCAGTTATTTTTATATTTTAATCTGTTATTTTAATCCTCTTTCCAGTGTTTCCTCCACTGGGCACCCTGTGTCAGTGCCTCGGCTGCTTGTGCTGATGTGCTGCTGCTGGTGCAGATTCAATTCAATTCAGTTTATTTATATAGCGCCAATTCACAACAGATGTCATCTCAAGGCACTTAACAAGAAGTCATTTCAATACATTTATACAAACATTCCAATCAGTTAAAAAGTTTCCTATTTAAGAAATCCCAGCAGATTGCGTCAGTCATTGGCGTGAGGTTGGGCAGACTTTCCAACCACTGCAATCCTTCAGAGCAGAGCAGAGACACAGAAGGAACAGAAGATCCGATATAAGAGAATTTTCTATGTTACAGAAAGTAAGAAGTTGATAACAGAACACAGTGAATGTTCAGTCACTGGGAGCACCATCCCAGTCGATGCCCTCCGTCCAACAGGGCATTGCAGCCAAGCAGGATACCAGACCAAGTATGTCTTCTATGGAGAGAAAAACACTGAGAGAACACAAAGTTAACAGTCGAAATAGCAGAATGTACTGTAATACAACTGGAGAGTAGTAGTAGAAAAGGAAGTAGCAGAGTGAAGAAAATGGGTAAGTCTGTCCTGCAGCAGTCTAAGCCTATAGCAGCATAACTACAGAGCTAGCTCAGGATGACCTAAGTCACTCTAACTATAAGCTTTATCAAAAAGGAAAGTTTTAAGCCTGGCCTTAAAAGTAAACAGAGTGTCTGCCTCACGGACTAAAGCTGGGAGCTGGTTCCACAGGAGAGGAGCCTGATAACTAAAAGATCTGCCTCCCATTATACTTTTAGAAATCCTAGGAACTACAAGTAAACCTGCAGTCTGAGAGCGAAGTGCTCTGTTGGGAACATATGAAACAATTAGATCTCTGATTTATGATGGAGCTTGATTATTAAGGGCTTTGTATGTAAGAAGAAGGATCTTAAATTCTATTCTGGATTTAACAGGGAGCCATTGAAGGGAAGCTAAAGCAGGAGAAATGTGATCTCTCTTTTAAATATTCATCAGAACTCTTGCTGCCGCATTTTGGATCAACTGAAGGCTTTTAATGGCATTTTGTGGACTACCTGATAGTAAAGAATTACAGTAGTCCAGCCTTGAGGTAACAAATGCATGGACTAGTTTCTCAGCATCACTCCTGGACAGGATGTTTCTAATTCTAGCAATATTCCAGAAGTGAAAGAAAGAAATCCTAGAAACCTGTTTAATATGGGATTTAAATGTCAAGTCTTGGTCAAAAATATCGCAGAGGTTCTTTACGTTATTGCTGGGGGGCAATTTAATGCCATCCAGATGAAGTGAATCCGTTTCTTTTTTAGACCTTCTGGTCCAAAGACAGCAACTTCTGTCTTGTCAGAAATTAAAAGCAAAAAGTTTAGAGTCATCCATGTTTTTATGTCTTCCAAACATGCCTGCAATCTACCTAACTGACTGGGTTCATCAGGATTTATGGATAAATATAGTTGTGTATCATCGGCATAGCTGTGGAAATGTATCCCATGCTGTCTAATGATTCTACCAATTGGAAGCATATATATGGTGAAAAGAATTGGTCCATGCACAGAACCCTGTGGAACTCCACAAGTAACCCTTGAGAGTGAAGAAGATTGATCATTTAGATGAACAAACTGGAATCTGTCAGACAAATATGATTTAAACCAGCCTAGTGCTGTTCCTTTGATCCCTACAACATGTTCAAGCCTTTCTAAGAGAATATTGTGATCGACTGTGTCAAAAGCAGCACTGAGATCTAACAAAACCAGAACAGACACCAGTCCATTATCTGAGGCCATGAGAATATCATTAGTAACCTTCACCGGTGCTGTTTCAGTGCTATGATGAGCTCTAAAACCTGACTGAAACTCTTCAAACAGCTCGTTACTGTTTAGATGCTCACAGACTTGATTAGCAACAATTTTCTCAAGGATTTTGGATAAGAAAGGAAGGTTAGATATAGGTCTGTAATTCACTAAGTCATCTTGATCAAGGGAAGGTTTCTTGAGTAAAGGTTTAATTACAGCTATGTTAAATTCTTGTGGTACATATCCATTTACTAAGGACAGATGGCTCCTCTGATGGCATTTCCTTACCTGGCTCATCTGTACTCGGCCTTATGTCCTTTTAATTTTTGCTTTTAAGTGAATGTGCATGGGGTGGTTTGGAGGAAGCAGGTTATAACTGCGATCATGTTTTTAATTCTTTAGGGGAGGAATGGGAATGTGGTTTTATGTGGGGTAGTTTTAATCAGTAAAGCCCTTTGAGATGCAATTTTGTATGAAAAGTGCTTTATAAATAAAGATTGATTCATTCATTCATTGAATTATTATTAGGTTAGTTAGAATGTGTGTGAATGACATGCCTTTCAGAGGCGGTAAAAATAGGTGCAAAAACAGCTGGCGCAAACAGTTTAATGTTTGATAAATCACACTGTGCATGGACTACTTATTTGCATGTTCTCCTCCCAATATTTTGCTTCTGACAGAAACCCCCACACTGCATATTAATCTAGGGCAAAATTAAGAATAAGTCAGTGAAGAGCTTGTAGCACAACTGACCACATGGAAAAACGTTTATTTTACTCTGTTTTAGAGATGTTGACTGTTAAACTTAAGTCAGTGCATACATCTATATGCTGATCATGCTTACATGCGGTTTAACTAAAACATTTAGTTGACAAGTCTGTTGTCCGTGCTCTAGGCATGACTTCCTGCTTCTGTTCTGTATTCCGAGTACTAATTTCTCAAATTTCTTTCAGAGGCTGCCTTCCTCCCATCTCTGATATATCCACATCATGGGCTTTTTGAGAAAACATGACTCAATAGCGAGCTGTTTCCCCATGTGGTAGGTCTCACCAACCCCGCAAGGTTCGGCAGCTTGACTGAAAATCCTGTTAGCGCAGGACTCTTAACTCCTTATCAGTCTTAATCAGAGGATGTGAAAATAGAGAGCAACAAACGTAGCCAAGATCCCCTCCCTCTGATCATAACATCAGATACTTGGTCTACTAGCTGAATATTTATCAAATATCTATTTTTGCATGCATGGACAGAACTGAGGAACACAGCAGCTGACCTTTGAGTTGTACTGTATGAACTTCATATTATAAAACTCTTTTGCTGCATGATATCTAGGACTGTCAAAGAAGGATTTATATTGGTCACTAATTTATCTGAAGGGAATCTAAATATACTACAACATATGACAAGAAGCTAAATCATGAGAGCATATTCTATCTGTACAGAACAGGCTTGCACCAAAACAAGGTAAAACTATCACACTGTCCTGTCTTTGTTATTGATTACTAATATTTTACTTAATAGCAAATAACGAAATCTGATCCATTTGGACCTTTTTATAATTTTTACTACCATTTTACCAGGGTGAATGAAGTTACAGCAAAGAACTTTAATGAGTTATAAAACAAAAGTTGTTTTAATTTTTTAGTGTTTTTCTCTTTACAGCATAAAGGTTTAAAATAAGGGGCTCAAATATACATATCTATCTATGGGAGCCCTCTGCCTCGGGATTGGTGGTCGGCAGTGGCTGTCTGGGTGCACTTGGGTTGAGGTGGGGGTATTGGCCTTGCCTCCTGTGGGCGCCCTGGATTAGTGCCTATCTTTTGCTGCCTGTCGAATATTAGCTCATTCTCGGCATCAAAACGGGTCTTTAAAATTCACGGACATCATATTTTAAATCCATTGAACACTTCAAACAGGATTAAAAAATAACTTATCTCTCCAATGCCTCTCATTCATATTTTCTGACAGCAGGGGACTCATGGACCGGAGGTAGTCCATGGGTAGTAGGTGGGACTTAGGCTCTCCATAAATAGGTTTTATCAGTAAGTCTCCACCTACTGAAGTTCTGGTCCCTCCGCTGTACCCTCCAGTGGATCGCCTGATGATAATGCACAACCACCACACAGACCAAAATCCCCAAACTCAAAACATTAAAGGGTAAAACATACAAGGGGCTGAATACTCTTCTTAGCACTGTACTTATAGTCTATGCAGCGGAGATATCATGCATGTCCAGGTTTAAACATTAGATGTTATGGTCAATTTGTTGATGTTTTGATGTTAGTCAGTCTGAGTGTGAACATAATCATTACAGACACAATGTGTAGCAGTTTGTATATGTACTGTAATGTGCTCTGCTCTCATGAAAAATCAAGACAAGATTTTTTTAGAGGGAGACATTTTAAAAGAGTAAAAATGTCAGTGTTTTTTCTAGATTTAGGCATACTGGTAACACATACAAAGGACTTGAATAAAAGTAACTTTTTGTGATATTTCCTAAAACTGTCCATGTGTCCTGAAAGTAGGAAATTAGATTTGTAATCTGTTAAAAAAAAGCAGCTCAATTGGTCACACCTACAGCCCCCACTGCGATTTGCAAGAAAACACCCAATCAGAGCCAGAGCAGCGTCTGAAGGAGTGTCTGACATCTGTCTATCACTCCTTACATACCGCGACCCGCCCCTTGCTCCGCTACGCAACTGGCTGTGCTCTGTCAGAACCAAGGTCAGAACAGCTCTTTGACTAGGCAAGAAGCTAGGAGTTAGCTATGGCCGAGCAACAGCCACCTAAAGAGAAACTGCCCATACCGCCGCTGCCAACAAAAGCGTATATGGCTAAGATAACAAAAAAGAAGATGATCGAGGAGGACAAAAAGCTAAGAAGAAAGAAGTTGGCGTAGCCTTTGAGAGGTGGAGGGAGCTACGGGACCTGAAAGCGTTTAAAACCGATTCCGAGTTGGCAATGTTTCTGCTTGACAGGTAATTACCCTTGCTTGATTAATATTTGTTTTGTTTTTGTTGTTTTTTTTGGTGGTGGTATTACAGTAAACCTCTGCAGCGCGTGCGATCATCCGTGCACTCACAGCTAATGTTGTCATGTGGTTTACTGTTAGGAAATATTCACGAAAGTTTGTTTTCTAAGTCGCGTCAGCTGATTATCTTTGGCAGTTGTTATGCCAGTAGCGCAGCCGAAGGAGGGAGGAGGGCATTGGAGGCGGGGCTTGAGTGCATCAGAGAGGGAGGGGGAGTGATGTGAAGCTTGTTTGGGTTTAAATTTTCAAGCAAAGTCTGCTCTCCTCTCTGAGTTACCTACTGCAGCTTTAATTATCTAAAGTGATCACACTTGAATCTGTACCTTCTCAGAAATTATGCAAAATAGAGTACTGTTTATTCCAATGAATTCTGTATTTATTCTGTATCTTTTTCCTGGCAAAGAAAAACATCAGCTGTGTTCAATCATGATTGGTAATAGGAAGCCAATCAGATTCCTCAAGTTGAAAGACCTTCAGGACTAGTTAAAAGATGAATGAATTTATAATTTTGACTCTGTGTGGACTAGAGAAAATCCTGTTGTCAATTGTTTAACTTTACTGTTAATGAGATTCAAGAATAATATTTTCTTTGTAATTTCCATCTTCATTGTTTATTGGTTAAAATACAATAAAACTTGCATGTTGTTTTATTTTGAAATGACCTCCATAGGAAATGCTTTTATTTCGTAGAAATTCAGTGTTGTGTGGTTACCAGTTTGAGTTTGACTGCAAAGAATGATGTTTCCCTTAAGAAATTCTTGCTTTGTAATGGAAATAAACTAAAATACTCAAATAAAGAGTTCAGTTAGAAAAAGAAACCAACTGTTGTCATTGAAAAGTTCCAGGTTTATTATACATTAATTTGAAACATATGTATCCAATTGTTGTTTTTAACATTAACAAAACATAACAAAAACATCCAGGACTAGTAAAACGGCTACAACCACATTTAGCATCTAAATAATGGCAGCCTAAGAAAGTGGTTCATCAAGGAGCCTGAGGTATGAAGAAAAACAAAACAAGAACAAAGTTGGACTTCGAAGTGTATTACATATACAAAAAAATAGATAGACAAACAAATATGACATTCGGGTGACAGTTTGTTGGTTGGTAGTGTTGGTAATGCTTTTAACAGTTCAGGGTAAAAGGCAGAATGTCCATAATCCAAGAATAAGAAAGAAAATGAGTTCCAGGAAAACCAGATCCAGAAGAACCCCTCAAATGGAATGAGGGATTATTAAAGTTTCTGATCTACCGCAGAGGTAGATCTGAGTTAGCTCGCCATCTTCTTCAGGTGCGTGTAAGGGTTGTAGGTGACCCAGCTCAAAAGATTCCAAACAAAAAAACCTGACCGTTGGAGATCATTAAGGTGAGCAGGTAAATCCAGTCATGAATGCAGCCTGTGTAATGCAAATGTGCATTGATTCGTTAAGTGATGTTTCTGAGGAATAAAAAAGAAAAATCCTGAGATATTCACCTTGAGCATGCCACAGCCACAGCAGGAAGTAGAGGAGGGACAAAGGAAGTCACCTGGGTGTTAAGTAATCCCATTTGACCCGTCAAAATAAAGCAGGCTTCATGGGTTGGGGGTTACAATTAACATAACAATCAAGTTGTGTCTAGTATGATCATTATGTGCTGGGGTAAAAAATCTGTAAACCTTAAATTAATATAGCACTCATGGTGCTATAAACATGTATATAAACATCATGGCTTTTAGAAAAAAATGCTACTTGAAAACTATTAAAAATATTTCTTGCCTTAAGCTAACTCACTTAGTCCACCCTGTGCTATCATGTATTCTCCTAATTTATTTTAGTATGTTTCCAGTTATGGATGTCCATGGAACACTTCAAACTGTTGAGTCAACATCTCTCTATTCTTTTATTTTCTTACTTTTGTTTGCCAGACAGCCTTTGTTTCCTTTAAAATGTCATGGAAATTTTAGTGAGCTGCTCTGTCTAACGATCTATCCTCAGTCACTCTCCCTGAAGATTGCTGCTTAACAGTTCCTCAGCAGAAGCAGCACCTCCGATGACTCACAGAGCAGCAGACACCAGAGATTATTAATGTTTTTACAAAAATAGTTACACAGAAATAACAGCAGCAGCAGTAACCCATGGTTACAGAGACTACGTCACCTGGTGTCATTGATCTCTTCACAACCCCCCCACCACCACCCAGTCCTCCCCAAGTTCTAATTAATCAAAGACAACAACACTGTTTCAGAATATTCTCCTGAGTTTTATTTATTAAACTGACTAAAACACTTTTTAATTGCCATCTAGTTCTAAAAATATGTGTTTTGTTTTTTTTTCCCCCAGCGTGAGATTTGCTAGACTCAGGTCCTGACTTATTTCACAAATGTAGCACGGCTGGAAAAGTTCAGCCCTTCAACTCTCTTTGATGATCTTCAGTAATAAGCGATGGGAGAGAAGAAATATTACGTTTTTCAAAGGAGAGAAGAGTGGCTGTTATGAACCGCTTTCCTACAGGGTAATAAAGGTCTGCATCTAATGCCGAGGGCAGTCAAGAAAGCACGAAGACATTACAGCAGAGCGTGCTAGCTCACAGCTCTATCTGGGAGGCCAAAAACACCTCAGTGAAAGACCCCCACACACACCACCACAACTTACACACACACCAACCTGCTTTTGACTTCAGACACAATTATCTTAACAAGCTGCAGCCAATATTTCCTTAGTGGTTCCAGGGGTGAAGACATGTTAGAAATGTCATCTTTTAAAAATACTTTTCTTCAGCCAATGAATGTGCGGCAAGGACACTCCCTGGAGCATTTCCTTTGGACAGCAGGAAAGAAAATAATAGAAGCGAAGTGGACTTATAGCAGGTCATGGGCTTCTAACTGTTGTTTGCAGCATGAACAAACAATAAAAAATAGCATTTAAAATTATGCTTTAACAGAAGAATGTTAAGTTTCATTTTCTATTAATAATGACCTTTTAACAAGCAGCTCTTTCTTATTGTGTTTGGTATCACAAGAGTATGATGCCGATGCTGGATTGGACCATATGCTTGAACAAATGTGAAGTGATCTTACCATTGCTCTTTGGTAAAAAAATAAGTAACTTAAAATGGGTTTTAAACATAAGAATATCATACAGCATTTTTCTTAAATAGTCTAATTTATTAAAGACATCACAATGTTTTACAGATGTTTATTTAAAAAATGTCTCTGGATTTTTTACATTAAGTACAGTAAGTACAATGTTGTGAAAAAAGTATTAGCCCATACAATTCAAATTCAATTCAAATTCAAAATTACTTTATTAATCCCAAAGGGAAATTAAATGTTGTTGTAACTCATTATGCCAGTTTCTTCAAAGATTTGTTGTAGATGCTGATGGCTGTGGGTAGGGATGATCTCTTGTAGCGCTCTGCAGATCTAAAGAAGCCTCTGACTGAAGACGCTCTGTAGTTGTATGACAGTCTGATGTAGAGGATGCTCTGGATCTATGGCGTCTTCTTTTCAACTCATACAGATTTCTTCCACCTCTGCTTTTCTGTCACAAATATGACCATCATAGAAATGTTTATATCAAACTATGATAAACCAAACAATCATTTAATTTGTTGAGAAAAGAAGGGCTGGAACCAACTTACCTATTTGGGAAAATGTAATCATAGAATAAAAGAACTCAAAAGCCATACATCTTGTCCCAATATGAAGAAAAGAACAGATTCAACATTGACATCTGTCAGTCTGAAAAGGGTTACAAGGTAATTTCTAAGGCTTTAAGACCTCAGTGAACCACAGTGAATGTCATAATCCAGAATTAGAGAAAATGTGAAACAGAGTTAAAACCTCCCAGGAGTGGCCAGCTGACCATAGTTACTCCAACAGCACACCGAAAAGGCATCAATGAGGTAAAAAAAAAACCAAGAACCACATTTGAACCTCTGCAGGCCTCCTATGCCCTCAGTTACAGAACAATCAGTGTTCAAGCTTCAACAATAAGAAACTGTTCTAAAATGGCATCCATGGGAGAGCTCCAAAGTGAAGATCCCTGCTGACCAAAAAGAACACAACAGCCCAACTTACAATGAAAAAAAAAAAATATCTAGATGATTCCCAAGACCTTTGGGAAAATATTCCTGTGCATTAACTAAACAGAAGAGAAATGTTTAGGAAGGTGTACGGTCTGTTATGTTAGGTCTGATTAAAATTGTGCATTTTACTGAAAATTGGCATTGTGGTCGTAGTGTAATGGTTTGCTTAAATACCTGGATGACTGTAGTTGATGGCAATTACGGCAAGCTCAGTCATACATGAAATGATGTGTATGGAAACCAAATTGAAACATTAAAAAGAGATTATTATGAAGCTAATATTAAAGTGCTGGTCATAATGACCATTGCTAAATGTACAGAAAAAATGAGGAAACCTGCAAGCCTGAGAGCATTACCCAAACTGTGAAGTACAGAGGTGGCAATGTCGTGTTGTGGGAGAGTTTTGATGCCGGAGGGACAGAGACATTTCACAAAATATATGGCATTATGAGGGACATCATTAGGTCAAAAATATTTAAGCAGTTTGTCAAGACACCATAAATAAAGTTAAAGTTTGTGTCATCTAAATGGGAAATGACCCAACATTTACCAAAGAAATATGGCTTGAAGGACAACAAAACCAACATTTTGGAGTGACCCACACAACCTCATCTAAAAGAAAATGTGTGGACAATGCCATAAAAGTGTGTGCAAGCAAGACAGCTTACAAACCTGATTGAGGTAAAGCAGGGTTATAAGAACAAATGGTCCAGAATTCCAGCAAACTATTGTGAGAAGCTTGTGGAATGATACAAAAAACATTGAAGGGCAAAAATATTTAATCTAATTATATGGTATAAAAGGTAACTCTACAAAATGCAAAGAGAATGCATAAAAAAACTTTCAAAGATTTAAACTCAAATTATTTCTAAAAGGATTTTCTAGCTGATTATTTTGGCATTTCGCACATAGAAAAATAAGTTCAGTGTGAAGGATAATGTTAGGTAGCTAAAATACAAAGGTTTAATCACAAATTGTCTATGGTATCCAATGTTTTTTTGAGCGGCTTGATTTTGATTAAGAAAAATATATTTTTGATTCTTTCATCCTGCCATTAAATGTTCACTTGAGCAATATAAAACCACTCAAACATGCTGCTTGTGACCTTAGATACCATGTCTTACAGGGGTATCATAATCCCTTGAACTGTCATGATTAGGCATTACCTCTTGACAAAGAACAGTGAACAAAGCACGTCTGATTAAAATGGGCCTCACTGTTCTTTATAACCCAGTTACTTCAATCAAGATCAGTCTTTACTGTTTGTTATGACAGGTAGTTGTGCAGCTTGACAGGGAGATATACTGTCAGGCACGGTTTCTGAATGGGGCTGTGGGATAAAAAAAACAGCCTGAACAATAGGATATATCCACAACAAAACCAACTGTAGAGGTAAGATATGGTTCACAGGGATGGTTTAGGTTTTTATGGTGGGGATTGTTTAAAGCACCCGTGAAAAGTAAATGTCTTGCCTATAATGTGGAGGTCAATCTCAAAATGCTTTCATGAACATTATGAGCTGGGATTTCTTCGAGTTCTGACTTATACTCATACTGTTACTCCTTTAAGTTTTTCAAGTGAAGTGATGACAGCCCATAATGATCAACGTTTAAAACGATGAGCAGGCTTCACAGCTTAAAGAGTAACTAAACCCCAAAACAACTTTTTTTTGCTTTAAAACTGTATAAATGGGTATTTACCAACGCAATCTTTCAGTTTCTGTTTTTTTTTTTTACATTTTGGTGTAAACTTGTTTAATTCTACACTTTTTGTTCTAAAAACGTCTTAGTGCTGCCCCCTTATGGTTGAAGGGTGGCTACTGCATTTGAATTTTGTGATTGGTGGAGAGCGGTACATCTTTACGTCACAGGCATTGACTGTGTCACAGGCATGGTCTCACAGACATACCCCTCCGTTCTTCCTGGCACCGCCCACTTTGTAGAATTTTCAAATGTTGTCTGGGGGCGGGGTTATGATTTTTAGGGGGTTCAGTTACACTTTAAGGCAAATGGTTTGTGCAACCAGTCAGCCAAAAACACAGAGGGACCACAGGTGTGGTGCGTCAAACGAGTATCAATCACTGTCATTACCACAATGATCACTGGAGTTGTGGTCAGCAGACATAAGACTTTGTTGTGGGTTGTCATAATTAAAATCAGTTTTTTATTCTGTTGATGTGTTTTAATCTTAGAAATAAAAAGATGTCCATGACATACTTACTATTGAGATCCTTTCCATTTTCCTTTGCATTGCATCATGCTAACACTATCCAAGCAACCCAAAGCAAGCAGGTGGATGTTCTAACTATTGCACAAAGAATGCCATCAAATAATAGAATTTAATTATCAGTCCATGTGCAATTGTTAAATTTAAACAAAGTGCATGAGTCTCTGTTGTTTTTAGCAGGTGTTTATTATGAAATCTTTAAAAAACACTTAGGCTAGGACTTAGAGGCCTTCTTGCCAGACCCGGCGCCAGGGCAATTTAGCTGGGGGGGGGCGCAACTTTTTTTGAGGGGCCCAGTTTTTATTTAACCCCTTAACGTTTTTACCTCCTGTTGGCAGTGGGTTAAATATTTCTGGGTCAAAACGGCCCTTTTTGACACTCTCTCTATGTACATATTCATATTATACATAATTTAAAAAAGGATTGGCTGAGGTAGATTCTGAAGTTTTTCCGAACGATCGCTCTGTTCTATATCAGTGGTCAGAACATTTGTTTTTGTTCTCCAAAAGGAGCCACGATTGAGCCACTGTCACGATCCTGCTGTGTATCTGCTTGTGTATGTGAGTGAGCCATCTTCCTTTATAGAAGATCATAGTCGCTCAGCGGGAGCTATGGTTAAGTCACGCTGATTCAGAGGGAAATGAGCAGAGGTTGCCAAACAACCGGTTTTGTAAACTTAGAAGAGTTGCTTGCAAACCAGTTAATAACAACACCAAACAGAAAACACAGCAACAAGCCCTGCTTCTTCCTTGTCGATTCTCTTATTTTTCTGCTGCTTTGATCAGTGACTCTACTCGCTGCTGAAACTGTCCTGATACACTCAGAAAGAAAAATAATGTAATGTCCAACTTACTGTTCTTAGCTGCGTTTGCACATCCACAGAGCCAACATCTCGAAGAAAAACAATCATTTTACGTCCAGTTAATGTACTCCAATAAAGTACTTAGTCCACAAGTCTTCCTCAATCCAGCTCTGCCGCTAAAAACCTTTGTAAATTCCTTTCTTAATTGTATTTCTCAGAATGTTTACATCATGACTACCAGTTACCATGCTCTTAATAGCTCGCTTCTTCTTCTTGATAATTATTCACGGCTGGCAAACAATGAATTGGTGCGTTACTGCCACGAACTAGTAAGAAGTGTGGACCAGAATGCCATTTAAGGGACTCATGTCCATTTTAGCAAACTACTGTACCAAAGCGTCTTCTTTTACCACATCCAAAACTCCCGATTAGTAACCTATCGCACCCTCTGTTGGTTGTCTTGGGCCAAAACATTTGCTTGAGACATTGTCATATGTCATGGCGCTGGGCCTGCTTCTTGCCATCTGGTGATTTTCTATTAGTTCGTACAGCGCTTTATTTAGCACTGCTCTTAAAGCATATATTTGCACATCAAGAATCATTTGCATATGAGAAGTTTTAACTATTTATTGAATATTTATTGAGTATTTTAACAATTAACATGTAGCCGTTTATTCCAGGTCCTGCACAGCTGCTCCTCATTAAGAATTGTGGTAGTTTTGTATAAGGACAAAGGATTGTTAATGGGAGCAAATGTCTATTAATTAAGTTAAACTTAGGGAAATGTGCTGTAAGGTCGAAATGTCATAGTGAGTGCAAAGAGGTGACTGAAATGTTTCTCATCTGTCTTTTCTTTGTCCTCACCAGGATGTTTGGGCAAATATTTCCCCAGGGGTCCAGACACCTTTTAAGGGTTCCATGGGATTAGATAGTGTGGGGTGTTTTTCTACATAAGGTTTTTCTGTATGGTGTTTAAAGATGGTGTTAAACGTTAAAGTTAAAATATAAAATCTTTATTAAAAAAATAACTAGTAAAATGTATTTATTTGTATTTATTTTAAAAAAGTATTTTGTATGGAACTGGAAGAAGCAATTTGTTAAACTCACCTGTGGGTGGAAAATGGTTTAGTCCATTTAACAGCTAACACTATTTGAGGCTGCAGTGTGTCATTAAAGAAATGATTCTTGTTCCTGTTACACAGATTGGGCTGTGATGTGTTCCACTGAGCTGTACTCAAGTCCAAGAATAAAATGTTGCTACATCAACCATACTCTGATTCTCCATCTTCTGCACTGTAAATCCAGCCGCAAGAGACTACCCTGTGACACCATCTATATATATATTTTTTTTACGTGTCCTGTTTGGCAGTGTGGAGCTCAGAATTGGTGTCTGAGTACCAAGTAGAAGCCCAACAGATTTACTTTCACAAGCGGAGCAGTACAGCTTTTGCTATAGTACTCCACTTGATATATGTGTGAAAAATCTTTATTATGAATTGTTGGGGTTTTTATTTCCTGATGTTATGGACACGGAGACGGAAAATTAAGGAGAAGAAAGAAGGAAGATGAAGAAGAGAGGTAGGAAACAAAAAGTCAAGAGAGAGGGTGAGTTGAAAATACAAGAGAGGAAGGGGAACAAAGAAAACACAGGAAGACATTGAAGTCTGCCTCCATACCAACAGGACGGCAGAGAGAGGGGGAAAAACAAAACAAAACACGAAAAAGGAACATCGACAAAACCAACCAAACATTGTGAACTAAGAATTACACAACCACATCACACAAAAATAGATATAAAAATACAACAACAATGTCACAGAAAAACTCATGGTACCGATTAATCAAGCTCTAGTAATGATAACCTCAGCCCAAGAATATTTCCTTAAACACCAGAGACCCCACATCTATGTGTGTGTGTTAGCATGCTGGTGCATATAAGGTTTCTCCATAAGAGTGTTCGATAGTTGGTGTGAGCAGACATCAATCCGTCTCCCAGGAATCGATGCAGACATGAAGGAGATCGGAGTAAAGATGTCCAAAGGACCGCCAGAGCCCCAGGCGAGAGAGGAGCAAAGGAGAACCCCAGGGGAACATCCAGCGGCCACTATGCAGGGGCCCGGGGGACAGCAGTGACGAGCCCACGGGCCCCGCCGGCAACCGGCCGCGCCGGGGCGGGGCGGGCCGGTCAACGGACCGGGGGAGCCGGGGCCTAGGGGCACCCCATCCCCCAGCAGGGACCCGACAAGGGACCGGCCGACGAGGGGCCCCCGGCACTGCAGGGGCCGCGTGGCGGCCGGCCTCCACCCTATGCCAATCCCCACCGCCAACCTCCCAGCGCCCCACCGATAGCAGCAGGGGACGGACAGCATCCCCAGGCCGGGGTCAGCCAGCATCTGGACGCCAAGTTGTACCAGCTCCCGGGTCCTGATCCCGCGCAACGCAGGACTGCACTGTAAATCCAGCCGCAAGAGACTACCCTGTGACACCATCTATATGTGTTTTTTGAAAGGAACAAGAGACAGAAAATAAAGCCAAACCATGAGTGTTAACCCCGTGAGCCGCCAATCGAGTGTAAGTCCGCCTAAACATCAGTGCCTGAAACAAAAACATTTGGAGGACTAAATAACAAGGAACAAACAGGAAAAAACCTGCCTGGTAAACATTCAACATACACCAAAGCCATCATGTAAAAGACAAAAGGCTACTAACAACTTAGTCTGCCTAACAATGGATGTAAAACTCTACACACCGGTGCTAAAATGCCAGTTTTTTGTGATTCTAGATTTAGATTGGCTTTAGGTCATGCAGGGCTCTGCCCTCTCCAAAACCTAACTTTTTATTATGTGGTTGATTTTGATGTACTTTATCGAGTAGTGGTGCTGAAAGGTAAAGTTCCTCTTGGTCTTCAGCTTTTTAATACTATCGTGACGGTTTTGTGCCAACATTGACTGGTGTTTGGAATTATGCATTTCTTCCTCCAACTTCACTAGGCTCCAGTTCCAGTGAAAAAAGAAACAACCCAAGACTGACACTCCCAACACTATGCCTGATTGTTAGTACGGTATTCCGCTTTGCACCAAACATTCATTTCATCAGTCCCACATTTTTTCACCCACTTCTGAGGTACTTTAAATGTGCTATTTTCAAATAAAGCTGGGCTTGAAAGGTTGTTTTTTTTCGGAGGAAAAGGCTTTAGTCTTACCACTCTACCCCAAAGTCCAGACATATGAAGAATTTAGGACATTGTTATTTTCAGTACTACACAGCCAGTACTTGCCAGACAACCACTATTCCTTCGAGATTCTGCTTTTTGGAAGCTTACATAATCGGTTTTCTTCTGGTCCTTCATCAGTTTTGAAGGGACATCCATTTGTTGGTAAAGTTCCAATACTCAAGAGTTGTGTTGCAACATATTTTCTTTGCTTGATGATAACTATCTTCCCTGTGTTCAAAGATACACCTAATG
Source organism: Valencia hispanica (assembly GCA_963556495.2). Taxonomy (NCBI): domain Eukaryota; kingdom Metazoa; phylum Chordata; class Actinopteri; order Cyprinodontiformes; family Valenciidae; genus Valencia; species Valencia hispanica. The sequence goes on from OY747701.1 coordinate 45,183,789, forward strand.
ACTTGGAAATAATTGTTTAGTCCTCCCCTGACTGATACCTTTCAAGAAATTCAGACAACATAATAGTGAGCTCCTAGCTAGTAGGCAAATGCAGGGAAAGCGTGTCGCCTTAGGAGAGCAAAAATGTCTGCAGATTGGAAGTATTTTAAACTGGACAGCGAAAGTAGTGCAACAGCCACTTGTAATGTGTGCAAATTTGACATGTTGCATGGTAGAAAAGACAGAGCTGTGTTCAACACAATGAATATGATTCGCTACCTTAAAAATAAACACCTTGGTGAATAATATGAGTTCACTGCAGCAACTCAGACAAAATCACTGAGCCAACCGAGACGGAGATACACCAAAAAACAAAGAGAAACTGCCTAAAGACCAAAAAGATCACAGCCAAGATAGCTGGATTTATCGCACTGGATGACCAGCCTCGGTCTGTGGTTGCAAACGTAGGATTTCGCAGTGTCCTAGAGTCATGGCATGAGTTGCTTGTCACTACTTTATAGACACAGCTCTGTCAGGCATTTATAACAAGCTATGTGACCACCTGCTAGTCCTTTTATCAAACATGCCTGCTTTTGGGTTTAGCACAGACATATAGGGTTCGTCTGCTTCTTCGATGTCATAGCTAAACTTTATTGTGCAATGGGTTGACTGACGTTTTAATTTACAAAGTGCAACCTTGCATTTGCAACACTTTCGTGGATCTCACATGGCAGAGTGTCATACATAATAAGAATAAGAATAAGAATAAGAATAAGAATAACTTAATTGGACAACTTGGATGTGTTCTACTTTTCTCTTATTTTAATGAATTGTAGAAATATCAGATTGGGACTCGGTACCCATTTTATTTTAAAAATTACTGAGCTGTTGTGGAAATCCATTGAAACTGTTATTTTTGATTAAATGATTTCGACTGACTAACAATGCGACTGATTTTGGTTAAACTGGCATTCAAGCTATTGAAATATAAAACACGGTTCCTAAACAGGATCAATAACTAGGATTTTTATCCTCCTAAAATGTGATCACCTAGCACCTCGGAGATATAGCTGCCTGTGGTTAATGGCACACATAATGTACTGGCTTCCCTTACAGTCAGGAAAAGCTCTCTGCTGACTCAGATATTAAACAAATTATGCAAATTCAGTGTCTTGAATTAAACAGCATGTATGAGTCATAAGAGGTTCACTCAAATTTGTAGAGCCAACAGATTTAACAAACTCATTATAATTCATTACTAACTGCATTTGAGAAAAATGATCCTGTCGTTAGGTCTGTGTTGATTTGATGTCTGAACTGCAAGTGGTTAAACATTATAACCATCAATTTATGTCATGTCAACCTGAACAAAAAATAATGTAATACACACTGAGGCTAAAGCTATGAAAGCTATCAGGTTTATAGTTTGAAGCACATTTACAAATCGTTATTGAGAAGTTACATTCTATCTTTTAACAATTGCCAAACAGCTCACTGTAAGGCTCTTTAATGAAGTAAGATATAATGTTCTAACGGGGTGCTTAAGGAGAACCTAAACGCAGGTTAAAGTGCTGAGTGCTAACTGCTTTAATAAAGAAAGAGCAAAAATAAACTTCCAGCAAACAATAAAAAATAACCATGACCAGGAACAAAGTTGTAGCACTGAGGACACATGGAGATAATGGCAAGAGCCACTGGAGAACAATGTATACAGAGAAGCTTAAACACTGAGAAAGAGGTGGAAGTGACAATGGAACCAGATGGGCTAATCAGACAGAAGTGGAAGTGGAATCTAAGGATCATTACATATAGCCAAGGGCGTAACTATCAACTAAGAAGTGAGGGGGACAATTTTTTTTTCAGTGGCCTATTGTGTGATTTATCATCCTCTCACATTCAGTAATACCTTTCCTCAGTGGTTAAAAAGCCATTTAATCACTGTTACATGAGTGTGCTGGTTTAGTTATCCCAACGACCGGCATGGACAATGGATGGATCGATGGCTTACCCGTTAGTGTTCCAATGGCCGCTTTCGGGGCTAGCCCTGTTGCTGGTTGAAATCCACTGAAATTCTGACTTCTATCTTCTATGAATTTATACATATTTTATATCATTAGAAAGCTAAGAGTCTTGGGATTTCAGCTATGGAGGCCAATCAATGATACAGTCATAACTGTAGGCACGAGTGCTTTTGCCAACACACACACACCTCTGCAGAAGGAGATAAAATGTGTGACTCATCCCTTTGTAGTCCAAAAATGTGACAAAACCAATCCATCTCAAACAAAACTGACTTCCATAAGGGTCTGATTGAAGTCCTCTAATAAAGTGATTATTCCAGGACAAAAATAAAACTGATAGAAAATGTAAAATAAACAGCAAAAATGCACTTCCGAAATGTTTATTCCATGTTTGTAGTCAAATAGTCATATTTTAAATTCTCACTGTGATTTTGTTATTTAAAGCAAAGACAAGTTTTAGTAAAGAAATATTCAGCCAGCTGTTTGAAAAGACATTTGCTGTCTTCGAGTTAGACAACAGAGATAATAACGACAGGATGGTCCAAATGAATACTTGGAAATGATGAAGTAAAACTTCATCATGGAGTTAAGGAGCTCAAAAACTAAACTAGTTTATATAACGTTGTGATTTTTTAAATGTTAATATTCAGTCAGAAAAGATTGTTTTAGTTAAAAATGTATCTGTTTATCTAAAGTATTTGTAACATTTTGGTCTATGTGTTACAACTAAGCAGTGCTGAGATATTCTTTCTTTTACATACAAACGTTTTTGCCACTTCAACAGCAAGTTTAGAGGGAACGCAATAAGAAAACTCAGATGTCCCAGCATCCTACCAGCATTTAAACGCATCATGTACGCACAAATCTGGAGATGTGAAATCAGTCTCAAAACTCCTCGTGCACTTGTTGTAACCTTTATCTGTCCGTAAACGTGGCTTTGTCTGTGTGGATCAGGCGATTGGGGCGTAGTATTTAACGATTTGTATGCGTAGGAGTCGTTTTGAATTCCTAGTTAGTTTTAAGTTAGTGTAATTTGAAATGGTGCGTGAGTAAATGTATTTTGTACTCGTACTTTCTTGATATTTGTGTGGCAGTTTTGCGACTGATCGATCTGATCAACATTCATCTGTTTTGAACGTTAGCCTATGTTAGCATTACCACTCAGAGACTGGACTCCTCCTGTCTCCCTCTGCCTCAGCATCACCGAGCTCAGGCGGCGCTGGCTCGGCGCCCTGATATCGGAGATAGAGGGAGGCTTTATGGAGCCCAGCGGCCGCGAGCCGTATGAATTCGAGCCGCTGCCTCGGGGCGCTGAGTCAGCGCTGCCCGAGGCTGCCGCTGCTGCTGAGGGAGAGAGAGACAGGATGGGTCCAGTCTCTGAGTGGTAATGCTAACATAGGCTAACGTTACCCCTAACCCGTAGGGTAACGTTCAAAACAGTATGTTAGCTATGCTAACTAAGTGCTAATGTGATAATAATGGTAACCTGAAAAAACCAATCCAACTCCAAACTCGCCACGGGTCCGGCCCGGTATGTCTGATAGTTTTATACCCAAACCCACGGGGCGTGTCTGTGAGACCATGGCTGCTGTGACATAGTCAATGCCTGTGACGTAAAGATGTACCGCTCTCCACCAGTCACAAAATTCAAATGTAGTAGCCACCGTTCAACCCTAAGGGGGCAGCACTAAGACGTTTTTAGACCAAAAAGTGTAGAATTAAACAAGTTTACACCAAAATGTAACAAAATCCCCAGAAACTGAAAAATTGCATTGGTAAAGACCCATTTATACAGTTTAGAAGCAAAAAAAAGTTGTTTTGGTGTTTAGTTACACTTTAAATAAGGGAACTGTGCTGTTATAAGGCAAGTCAGACATTTTTTCACATATTCAATCAATGTTTTACTTGTGAAGGTCTAACTGTGCTACAGAAATGTTGGAGAAACATCATCATTGGGTAACATAATCTTTTACTTATGTAAAACTCTATAAATCTGTCTGCAGTTAGTTTTCACCTCAATCTAATGGTATCAGATGTGGTCGTTGGAAGGGAAATAAAATACAAATTTCGAATCCTGTGGTATCTGAAGTCAAATGTGCACTCCTTTATTTGGCTAAGAAATAGAGAAAGAAAACAAATTAAAGCTTAAGAGCTAATTATTGTGGGTAGATGTTGAGCATTGTTTCGTTGTTGGTTTATTTAATACCTCCAGCTGGGGACAGCAGATGTTTTCTTGCTTGTTTTTTTCTTTACTAGCAGAGAGCAGATAAAAATAATAAAAAAAAGAATTTAAAATTAAGCATTTTCGTGCCTGAAAAACTTTGCGCTCAAAAACACCGGAGGTTGCCTAACTGGTCTGGCTGTTTTATTCATGGTTTTGTTGTGATAAGAGTACTGACAAGTACTGTTGATAAGAGGTATACATATAACATTTGTAAGTCATTTTATACTTCTCCTGATTACTTTGGATTTCTACACATAGGCCCTGATTTATCAAAGGTTTGCGATTGTTAAGAAGTGCACAAACCTCACAGCAAAAACATGCAGCAGGTGATTTACTTAAGAGGCGCAGGGAGTACTACGCCTGTTAAATGTAAACGTTCCCCCTTTTATTTTGCCAAAGACGCATCATGAATGCACTGCACCTATTCCTCCTCTCTCTGGCTGTGGCTCAGTGCATGGGGCAGAAAGGCTGGCACAAACAACAGTGGACACAAAGTCCATATTTGGCTTTCTAACAGTAACTCTAAAATATAATTCCCCTGTTAATATAAAACAAACACGTCTGGAAAACATTAATAAAGGGTGTTCTTTTGTTTTTAACATGCCTTAAATTATGTTTGTTGTGAATCGGTGCTATGTAAATAAACTGAACTGAGTTAAAATAAACATTGTTCTTAATCGTGCTACCTGTAAAAATGGTTAATAGCACTCTAAAATACAGTTGTGTGCGAAAGTCAGGGCACCCCTTTAAAAACAGCATATTTTATATATTTAAAAATGTATATTCATATTTACTGTCTCTCTGGTATATGGGAAAAAAAGACAATATTGTCAGGAAACATTAATGCATAGTTACATTTTATTTTATAAATTGAACAAAATTACAAAAATTAAAAACATAATTTTGGCATGTGCAAAAGTTGGGGCACCCTGAGAGTTTCAAAGTTTCAGATTCTTTTTACAAGCTCAGACCTCTACCAGCTCATTGGTCCTGAAGTATATGTCAACAATTGTCATTAGGGAGTGCCAGCTGGTGCCAATTTGAGGGTGTCTTAAATACGGCGACTCCACAAACCTTGTACAAACACTCAGCAACCATGGGTTCCTCTAAGAAGCTGTGTAAGACAGAAAAAATGAAAGTAATTGATGCCCACAATGCCGGGGAGGGCTACAAGAAGATAGCAAAGCGTTTTCAGCTTGCAGTTTCCACAGTGCGAGGCATAATTAAGAGATGGCAGGTGAGGGGAACTGTGGAGGTCAAGAAGAGATCTGGAAGACCAAGGACACTCTCGGAGAGAACAGCTCGTAGTCTGATCAGAAAGGTAAACCAAAACCCACATTTGACTTCAAAAGACCTCCAGGAAGATTTAGCAGACTCAGGAGTGGTGGTGCACCCTTCCACTGTGCGCCGATACTTGCACAAACAAGACCTTCATGGAAGAGTCTGCAGAAAAAAACCTTATCTACGACCTCATCATAAAATACAACGTCAAAAATATGCAACAGAACATCTACAGAAGCCTGATGACTTTTGGAAACAAGTGCTGTGGACTGATGAAGTTAAAATAGAACTCTTTGGCCACAATAAGCAAAGGTATGTTTGGAGAAAAAAAGGAGCAGCATTTCATGAAAAGAACACCTTGCCAACTGTTAAATATGGGGGTGGATCCATCATGCTTTGGGGTTGTGTTGCAGCCAGTGGGACAGGAAACATTGCTCGGGTGGAGGGAAGAATGGATTCAATTAAATACCAGCAAATTCTGGAGGCAAATATCACAGCATCTGTAAAAAAGCTAAAGCTGAAAAGAGGATGGCTTCTACAACAAAATAATGATCCTAAACATACCTCCAAATCCACCATGGACTACCTCAAGAAACGCAAGCTGAAGGTTTTGGAATGGCCTTCACAGTCTCCCGACTTAAACATCATCGAAAATCTGTGGGTAGATCTTAAAAGAGCTGTGCATGCAAGACGTCCTAAGAATATTGCAGAACTGGAAGCCTTTTGCAAGGAAGAATGGGGAAAAATCCCAAATAATAGAATCCAGAAACTTGTTGTTGGCTATAAAAAGCGTTTACAAGCTGTGATATCTGCCAGAGGGGGTGTTACTAAGTACTGAAGGTACTGATGCTGTAGGGTGCCCCGACTTTTGCACATGCCAAAATTATGTTTTTAATTTTTGTAATTTTGTTCAATTTATAAAATAAAATGTAACTATGCATTAATGTTTCCTGACAATATTGTCTTTTTTTCCCATATACCAGAGAGACAGTAAATATGAATATACATTTTTAAATATATAAAATATGCTGTTTTTAAAGGGGTGCCCTGACTTTCGCACACAACTGTATGTCCATGGAGCATGATATTTAGTTTATGATTATTTTTTATCTTTTTCTTTTGACTTTGTTGAAAAAACAAATGTTTTGTATTTGGTGCTTTACTCACCTTGAAGACTCTCTTTGCCCTCATGAAACTATAACAAGTTTATCAATCTGCTCATCTGTCTGTCCAATGCATCCATCTACCTATCAATCCATAGTATGTGATCCAATATCTCCTACATACGTTCAGGGACAAATTAATCTGATGGAAAGACTAAGCTGTGATTTCTGGCTCTGCACAAGAACATGTTTCACTTGAGCGGTGATGCGGTTTTATAGCTCCCCTGGCACAGAGCAAAACATTTAAAGGCGAGGCTGGAATGGGCTTAACACACTTTTTTTATTGCCCATCTGCAAACAGCTTAAGCGTCAAGAAGCACATCTTTGATTCGGTAATGTTCACAGGCAGGCACACTGGAGGATAGGAGCAATTGGCCCTGAGAAGTACACATAGGTGGTACATACCCAAACAATGCAAAGGTGTAACTCAAGTTACAGGATAAAATAGTACTTTGAGGTCCTTAATTAAAACTCAGATCTCCTTACTATGCACCCATCATGTATGTTGAATGTTTCATGCATATGACCTCAGAATATGGTTCTGACATGTGTATATTTGTGAACAAACCAAATATTAAATAATAAAACATTTCCAAACCAACCTATGCAATTAATGAAGGCCCAGAAGCAAACACAACAGCATGATGGCTTTCCACCATCAGGATATTGAGAGTAGATGCTTTACTAGCGAGGATTTTAACTGAGATTTGTATGTTATTTATCATTTGCAGTAATTTTGGTTACAATGTGTGAAGGATCTGCAATGGATGTGGATGTGTGTGTGTGCGTGTGTAGGGGTGTGTGTGTGTGTGCACGTGTGGGGGTGGGTGTGTGTGTGTGTGTGTGACAAGTGTTGTCTATGATTGCACTCATTTCAAGGTATTAAGAACTTTGAACTGAACAATTCTGTTTTCTACATAATGAAAATGAAGTGAATCCAGCTCACCCTGAAGTTATTTAAATTTAAGTTTGGAATTGAACGAAGCAGGGACACAGTTCAGCTATAATGCATTTGCAAGCAATTTTTGCTATTTTTCTGAGGACCTATATAAATAATATAGACCAGGGGTGCCCAATTCCAGTCCTCAAGGGCCTGTCTCCAGCATGTTTTAGTTCTTTCCCTGGTTCCGCACACCTGAATCAAACGATGGCTCATTCCTAGGCCTCTGCAGAACTTTGAGATGCTGAGGAGGTAGTTGCACCATTTGAATCAGCTGCGTTGGAGCAGAGACACATCTAAAACTGGCTAGAGACCGGACCTTGGGGACTGGAATTGGGCACCCCTGATATAGACCATTAGGTCTCCTCTAGCCTTAAAGAGCATCTAAACCCTAAAACAACTTTTTTTTGCCTAATAACTGTATAAATGGGTCTTTACCTATGCAATCTTTCAGTTTCTGGGGATTTTTTTACATTTTCGTGTATACTTGTTTTATTTTACACTTTTTGGTCTAAAAACGTCTTAGTGCTGCCCTCTTAGGGTTGAAGTGTGGGTACTGCATTTGAATTTTGTGATTGGTGGAGAGTGGTACATCTTTTCCACTCTTTATGTCACAGGCATTGACTGTGTCACAGCAGTCATGGTCTCACAGACACGCACCATGGGTTTGGGTATAAAACCATCTCTCAGACACACTCGCCCCGTGACGAGTTTGGAGTTGGATTGTGTTTTACAGGTTACCTTTATTGTCACATTAGCAATTAGTTAGCATAGCTAACATACTGTTTTGATAGTTAGCCTATGTTAGCATTACCACTCAGAGACTGGACCCATCCTGTCTCTCTCTCCCTCAGCAGCAGCGCCGGCCTCAGGCAGTGCTGACTCAGCGGCCAGAGCCAGCGGCTCAAATTGATACGGCTCGGGGCCGCTGGGCCCAATAAAGCCTCCCTCGACCCCTCTACCTCTGGTGACGGCGGAGGAGATCTGCTGGCTCAGGGCGCTGAGTCAGCGCTGCCTGAGGCCGGTGCTGCTGAGGCCGGTGCTGCTGAGGCCGGTTCTGCTGAGGCAGAGGGAGACATGATAGGTCCAGTCTCTGAGTGTTAATGCTAACATGGGCTAACGTTCAAAACTGCCAACGCTGCTTCGGTCACTGTCCGTGTTTCAGTGTCAGATTAAGCGAGGTGTCACTGTCCTCCTGACCACAACCCCACGTTCCCCCCTACGCTCATCTTCCACACTTGGCCATGCCCCCTGTTATCTAGGGACGGGCTTATGCTTTTTCATGGGGTTTAGTTCCACTTTAAACTTGACTATACCGCATTGGGGTTTGCTGTTTGTAAGAATACTAAGGGCTCAAGAACAACCCTCAAAATTAACAGATTTAACTGAGGGGGTTTTTGAGCTAGTTTGCAATACTTTTTGTTTTGTTTGCATATGCGAGGTACAGACAAGTGGGGAAGCTGTTTTTCCTCAGACCATCATATTGATCTGTGGACAAAATACCAGCTAATTATCCATCCATCCATCCATCCATCTCCATGGTGCCATCTCCAGCAATCATTGGGCGAGAGGCGGGGTACACACCCGGGATAGGCAAGGCAAGGCAATTTTATTTGTATAGCACACTTTCAACAACAAGGTAATTCAATGCGCTTTACATGATTAAGGGGTAAAATAAAAGTAGCAGTAGAACAATAAAAAAGCCAATAAAGTAAAAACAGCAATAAAGCAATAAGCATACACAGATACATCAAAGCATTACAAAGCATATAATGTAAAAACAGCAGTAAAGGTCACCAGTCCTTCGCTGGACCAGTTAATTATATGATTGGACATTTTTTTCAGATAATGTCTGTGTTTAAATGGTGTTTAAAAGGGATAAATGATGCCACCTCAGAATCAAGAGATCTTTAAGAGCGACCCCTGTACTCCAAAAGATCTCAATCTCCTTAGCAGGTAGAGGTTTCTCTGACCCTTCCTGTAGAGAGCATCCGTGTTGTGAGTCCAGTACAGTTTATTGTTCAGGTGAACACCCTTGTACTTATAAAGCTTGGTTTATACTTCTGCGTCGCGTCAGTCGCGTAGGTTACGGCGTAACCGCCGTACCCACTGCTGTGTTTATACTTCTGCGTAGGGCTGAAAGCGTTGTGTTGCTGTTTCATTTCCAGACCCGCAGGTGGCAGTAGGCTGGTATCGGTCAGCAAACTCCACAGGGCGGAGTTTTTCTGATGGTTTGCTTATGTTTACTTCAGTTCCTGCAAGTATTTCCTGTTTTAGAACAACGATGGCGGCCTTTGTGCAGTGTCTCAACGAGATTGTGGAAGCAGACGAACAAATTATCCTTCTTTTGAACACTTTGCAACGCAATCAAATGAGAAGACGGAGACGTAGAAGATGGTACGTGCGTACGTAATCTCACTGACCAATAACAAGGGAGTACTTCCGCGTCTCTGCGTCGCGTCACCGGGCTGCACGTCAGGTCCGAGGAGGTGCACGTCAAGCCTCTACGGACCTACGCAGAGGCTACGGCGGTTACGGCGTAGCCTACGCGAGGGACACGACGCAGAAGTATAAACCGGCCTTAAGAGTCCACTGTCTCAATGTGAACTCCCTGGATATTAACCGGAGTCAGTGTAGTAGGTCTACACATGCAGAAATCCACCTTCGTGGTTTTCCTCACTTTGATCAGGAGGTGATTCCCCTGGCACCAGTCCTTAAATTCCTTTATCCACTGTCTGTACTTGAGTCACCAGAAAACCTATGTAGATGGCAGTCTGTGGAGTTGATTGAGAAGACAGGAGGTCTTCCACAGTTGTGGTACTTTCCCCTGCTTAAGGCTTATGTTAAAAATGTATCCCAAAATACCACACAGTGGATTTTAGCTGCATCTCAGGAGCCTGGAACTGATGTCAGTACCTTGATCTTTTGCAGCTTGTTGCTCACCTGAAGTGTTGAAAGGGACAGGTGGCTGGTGGGGGAGGGGGGCTGTTGGCTGGAGTTCTCTGATGCAGAGAGTGGGTGATGGCTGAGAGTTAAGAGGTTTGAAATTCTCAGAAGAAAAACAGGCAGTCATCTAAGATGAGGGGGTTTGCAGCAGGGGAGACTGGGCTGAGGGAAGGGAGAGTGTCTAATCAAACCTGTTGAAGTACTGTTTCAGATCATTCACTTGCTCTAAATCTGCTGTAGCCTGAGGGTTTGGTTTGTGACCTGAAATTGTTTTCAGGCTCTTCCAAACCCCATTTAATGTATTTTTTATGTTGTAACTCTGTGTTAAATTTTTTGCCTCTTGGCCAGGACTCCCTTGGAAAATATGTTTTTAATCTCAATGGGTTTTTCCTGGTTAAGTAAAGATTTAATAATAAAACAAATATTGTTGTTCTGCTACAGCTGTTCCTCCATCCTCTTTCTGTAGAAGTTCTTTCCATCCCTTTTCTTCCTTCTTATTTCCAGATCTGTAGGCTCTCTTCTTCTCCTTGAGGAGAGGCCTAGTCTGTCAGGTTCCGTGGATTTTGCTTTGTTTTCTTTCTACTTAATTTCCTTCCCCTCTGTACCCTAAGCTGCTTTCTTGTTTTTTTCCCTCCTGTTTGTGTTTTAACCTAGTTCTTTTCCTTATCTACTCTTTTCATGTTAGATTATTTTCTTGTCTTTATTAGTTTATTATCTCTAGTGTTTCCTTAGGTCCCCTTCCTAGACTTATTATCTTTAGTTAAGAGTTTTCTGTCTCCCTACCATTCTACCTCTCTTCCCAGCTGATTGTTTTCACCTGCTCTCTCCCTCTCACCTGCATCTGATTCCCCTAATTGGTCATTGGTCTCCTCTCACTTCCTCTTTTCCTCCTCAGTATAAATCCTACTCTCATTCAGTCGCTGGTCCGTCATCATTATTTCCCTGTCTGTTCCTGATTCCTGCCCAGTTCCTGTTTTTCCTTCCTCATCTCTGTATTTTTGGTTCTCCAAGTTCTGTAAGTTTTTGTTCCTTGTTTTTGTTAGTTATTAAATGATTTAGGTTTCATCGTTGCTGCCTTTGGGTCCTTTAAAATCACAAGCATGACATAGTCAAAGTCAGGACTTAAATCCCACTGAGGTCTTGTGGCATGACTTCTACCATTTCTCAGTAACCCACCTGGAAACAGGCTGTATCAGTGCAGGAGTGTTATTATGGAAATAATGACTATTATGGAAATAAGACTATTTCAGTGTTCCTGTGAAGAAGGCTAATAAAAGTAGTTATGAACAGATGGGTGTGCTTGGGTCAATATGTTATTATGACCTTGCTACTACAGTGGCTGGGTAACATAAAACATGTCAGCAGGCATTACAAACACAAGAGTGATCAAGGCTCTGAGAGTGTTTGTCTCTGCTGGGCGCCAGGAGTTCTGTTTTTATCAGCTAAATCTGAGTTGTCAAACCAGATATCCAGCAACAGCGACCTGAATGTGTCACTGTGAAGATGACAAGTAATCACCTCAACAATCTAACTCCAAAGTTAAAAGGTCAATAATAATGCTTTTTAGAGATAACTTCTGAAATCCACTGTGGTAACACCAAGTAGGGCACGTTCACCTGTGCCAACAAGGACAGTGCCCCGCTGACTCTGTGGTAATTTGTCAAAGCAAGCAGAGTCTCAGCTGTGAGACAAATACCACTTCTTCAGTCATCACCACATCCAAGCAGCAACACACTGTCAAAGGGATTGCAGTTTTGTTTAGTTCTTGAGGTGAAGCTATGTTTATTTAGGGGAAGCGTACTGACACAAATTCTATTCCAAATGTCCTTCTTATGATCAAAACCCAAAACCATCACACCATTCAAATAACATATGATGGATTCTCCAAAATGCAAAAACTGAGCCATGATTTAAAATTTTCATCAGCAAGAGCATTATATCTTCAAAACATGACTTTCATCCCGCAATGATTTGCATCTCACGTTCAAAGTACCTTTCAGCAAAGTGTAACACAAGACTTGTGGAAAGGGTGCATGCACAGATTATGTGTGTGTCAGAGCCCTGAAGCTGTCACCGATTTCACACTGGAACAGACCTGATAAAAAGTAATACCAGCACCAGGGCATTCAATTGTTAAAGGTCATTAAAGGTGTTTTTGTGTGCAGTATCTCTATTTTTCTTTTCAATGTATGCATTTTGGATTTTATTAAAATAATGCAGAATTTTATAATAAAATTAGCCAAGTGAGGTTGTTTTTTAAGATTTTTTTTTCTTTTAATTACTTATTTCTCTTTTCAGTGGTAGAGGAAGTGAAACCCCTGAGGCGTCTGCACTTCCAGGCCCTGCTGGAGATACGGCGACTCAGACAGAGCTCTGGAAACCCAGTTGCTCCCAAGGCATGACTCTTCAAGATGAAATCCCATCAGTGCACCAAATAGTTTTTGAGTAATATTTCACCTCTTTCTTATTGGATTTCATTTTTCTCCCCTTGCTTTTTAGTTTGAGGTAGAATCTGGCAGCTTACCCCCATTTTCTTTTCTTTCTTTTTTTTTTCTTTTTTGTTATGAATTGCTGGGGGTTTTATTTCCTGATGTTATGGACACGGAGACGGAAAATTAAGGGGAAGAAAGAAAGATGAAGAAGAGAGGTAGGAAAAAAAATCATGAGAGAGGGTGAGTTGAAAATACAAGAGAGGAATGGGAACAAAGAAAACACAGGAAAACATTGAAGTCTGTCTCCATACCCAAAGGACGGCAGAGAGAGGGGAAAAAACAAAACAAAAAAGGAAAAAGGAACATCGACAAAACAAAACAAACATCGTGAACTAAGAACTAAACAACCACATCACACAAAAATGGATATAAAAATACAACAACAATGTCACAGAAAAACTCATGGTACCGATTAATCAAGCTCTAGTAATGATAACCTCAGCCCAAGAAAATATCTGTAAACACCAGAGACCCTACATCTATGTGTGTGTGTGAGCATGCTGGTGAAGATAAGGTTTCTCCATAAGAGTGTTCGATAGCTGGTGTGAGCAGGCCTCAATCCGTCTCCCAGGAATCGATGAACAACCGGAGCCAAGACGTCCAAAGGACCCCCAGAGCCCCAGGCGGACCCGGGCGAGGCCGACCGCATCCCCCAAGAGAGGAGCAAAGGAGAACCCCAGGGGAACGTCCAGCGGCTACTATGCAGGGGCCCCGCCGGCAACCAGCCGCTCCATGGACGAGGAGAGCCGGGGCCCAGGGGCGCCCCACCCCCCAGCAGGGACCCGACAAGGGACCGGCCGACAAGGGACCGGCCGACGAGGGGCCCCTCGTCAGGGCGCCCCACCGATAGCCGCAGCGGACGGACGGCATCCCCAGGCCAAGCTCAGCCAGCACCTGGACACCAAGTTGTACCAGCTCCCGAGTCCTAATCCCACGCAAAGCAGAGCGCCGAGACCAGGCATCCAACAAAGGCCAGGGCCGGTCCAACCCGCCAATGAACCGACCATGCACGGTGCGCACAGAACAGGTGATTGAACGAGCAGAGACGCTGGATCTGTATCCCGCCGAGCCACCGAGCAGGCACCACCCAACAATCCCAAACCTGGCACCCCTAAAAGAGGTGCCCCAACCAACCAAAGGAAGATATCGGCCCAGCATGTCAGCCGACCGGCACACAGGCCCCCCAGGCCCGGCCAGGCACGCACCAGGTCCGAACCGGATTAACTACCGACGTACCAGTAGGCAGGGGCATCCGTCACTGGCGGGGAGTGACGGAGGGGAAATAGGCCCCCCATTAAATGTAAGGCCTGAGGTGCGCCAGGCGAGAGGGCAGCCCAAGACCCAACCTGACAGGCAGACAAAGACAAACAGACACAGTCATACATTCCCTCCCTCTTAAACACATACATTCTCATTAATTCACCAAGACACCCAAGAAATGACGCTGAACCCTCACTCACACACCCTATACACACTTCATGCTCACAGGTCCAGGTACAGATGCCCCAGTAGAGCCACCAGCCCCCGAACCCGGGAGATGGACCCCCTACCTTCTAGGACGGAGACAAGCAGACTGCCAAGGGCCCCACAGTGGCGAAGCAGCCCGACAGCACAGGACCCCGACCAGACCACCTGTTCCTCCTCCGGACCCCAACCCCTGATGGCCCGTAGCGAACAGGGGTGTGAGAAGACCCCTAGCCTCTGTCCTCCCGCTCGAGTATGGTGTTGATGCGTGTTGTTATAATGTGCATTTAAAACAGAGGGGTGGGATGTGGGGAAGGCAGCCACACATCCCCCAACCTCCACCCGGAGCCCTCAGAGTCTATATGTGGTTTAACAGTGGGCACCGGCACCAGAGGTGACGCTGTTTGAACCGCTCCCCCTCTGGATGCCGAAAAGTGTGCCCACCCCAAAGTCCCTACATGTGTGTCGCATGAAAATGTTATAAGTGGGAGTGTCTAAGTTGTATATTTAAATTGGGGCCCAGGACGCCACGGGATAGCGAAGAGGGAAACCCCTCCTCACACCCCAGTGATGTGCCCATGCCCCAAGACCCTATATGAGTGGTAAAGTGATGGAGCGGGTGGACAGAGGTGTTCGGGGATGGTGAGGGAAGGACTGGGAGACAAAATGTGATCCCAGGGAGCCAGCTCCCCCACTGACCCCAATAGGCACCGCTGTTCACCGGGATCCACCAGGGGAGGGAGGCCATGGCACGTTCAACCCGGGGCCCACGGCCACAGCACCACCAAGCCCCACTGACCCCAAGGCAGTCCCTCCAGCCCCATCCCAGAAGGAGAACTAAACCCACCCTGACATTCGCTGTACTATCAGAACACAAAAGACACTAGACACCCAGGTTGAGTTCGCCCCCCCTCCAGCACACCCCTCCCCCCCGTCCAAGGCCCTCGTAGGGGGAGAGCACCTGTCACTAGTTCGCAATAGCCTCCCCGCCAACAAAGGAGGCCCCCAGCGCCACCTGCGCATCGGAGGTCCCCGCAGCCCAAACCCCGGCGACGTACCTGCCCAGACCAGGAGCAAACCGATGAACCGGGCGGCCGACCCACCAGGCCGACATCCACCAGCCCCATTCCCTTGTGGAGCGACCACTGCTGCTCAATGGCCCGGCAGGCAACCAAACCCAGCGCCCCACCCACCTGCCCTGCACGCCCACTACCCGGCCAGTCCACCCGCAGGTCTGACCAAACCCGGGCAAACGCCCGACCACAGTGCCCCGCAACGCATAAAGACCAAGACCCAGGAGCTAAGTCCAGTGCGAACAAGGACTGATCAGGCCCAGAAATGCCACCCAGCCGCCGCGACCACCAGCCAGGCACCCCAACCAGCAAACAAGGCGAGACGCCATAGAGGGACCTGCGATGACATTCGGCCCAGAGAAAAAGAGAGAGGCGGTCGCGCATGCCGGCCGGCCCCAACCCCCACAGGCAACAGAGACCCCACGCCGGCCGACCCCCGGCCAGGACCACAGCTAGGGAGTGCGGCGCCCCAGAGCCCCGAATCCCCAGGCCCACCCCAGACCCTACCCAGGCGCAGCACGGCCACCAGGCCAGTAACCCATGTCTGTCAGTGCAACCCCCCTAAGGCACCGCATGCAGCCATCAGGAGTTACCACCCAAAGCCACCAAAGGGGCTTTGGGTGGCTTTGGGGCCACGACGTCCAACGCCCCGTCCGCCCAGTGATCCCATACCCAGGGATCCCCCCCCAGACACCTCCAACCCAAAAAAACCCCACATCAGCCACAGTATCCCAAACGATAAAACCAAGTGCACCCCACCCCTACTAGGTGATGGAGCCGATCAAAGGAGCCCAGGGAGATTGTTCAGATATGGAGCCAGAGGCCGTCTCAATTCATCTAATGTAGATAAAGTTTTGTATATTTTAGACAGCAATTTTGGGGGGTTGAGATTAAGAAAATCTAAAACTCTTGCTGGAATTTGTAATTCAACTGTATTGAGCCTAAATTTACCTTTAATAATAGATTTAATTTGTTGATATTCAATTTTTTATGATTAAATGATGCCAAAAACCAAAGAGAAATGGTGAAATGGAAGATCTACCTGTTTGTAAAATGTCTATTAAGCTGTTCATCAAACAAAAGGAGCCGTATCAGCAAGTTTGGGACATACTCTACATATAGGGGAAATATATTTTCAATCTTTGGTGAATCATACCTATCATCCTTGGTTTAGTGATGCAGTAAAGCTAAGTAACAAATAAATGATCTGTCTCGGGAATGAATATACAATGTGGATTGATAATCATTGACCTAAAATTTTTTTTTGTTTTTTGAACTAGATAAAATATGTCCTTACAACAAACAAACCATGGCATTTGTTGGAGAAGATTTCAATTAAACTATTTCTGACCCTCTGAGCTATGTCTAATTCTGGACTCTAACCCGAAATCGGTCTGGACTTTAACCAGGCCTAGATCCAGTGACTAAGTGAATGATCACTTCAGGGGCCTGTAACCTCTGTTACTTCTCCCTCCTGATCTTTGGATGTCCGGCAAGTCTGCAGAAATAAAACACAAAGGACCCAGCTCTTCAAATTATGGCATATGTCAGGAAGAGCTCCATCTTCGTCTTTTCATTTTTTGCACTGCACTTTCATTAAAGCATTGTAGCAATACAATCCTGCAAGGAGATGGGCGGTCCATCCCCTGCTCACAGTCAGCTCAGCTCCTCCCATCATACAATCACAATTTCTATTGGTTAATCATTCTATTGCTATGATCCTTTTCTTCCTCCTGCAAACCTTCCCATGCAAGGTTTGTTTCATCCTTTAACCTTGGGTCACACGTGAAGATTCTGTGGCTGGTACGGTTCCTGTTTGTTTTACAAGTTCTGTACCAGACACTACAGCACTCAGTTCCCTTTTAATAATGAGCTGCTTGAGCACAGCTTTTTCTTCACACAGATTTGAGACATATAAACTCAATTATATGTTTAATGCATTTAAATAATAAACATATTTACAACACATTGCATGTATGTCACATAGCAATGTCATAGAAGATATTTGCTCACACAACAGTGTCGGTAAATACAGCTACTGTATGCAAAGTATTATCTGTTTTTCTCATTGCTTTTATTAATGTTTGTTAATCTTGCCGGGTGTTTACTTACACTCTGTGCAGCTGCACCTACTCAAACACAACTGTACAGTACGACAGAACACTGATTAGGTTTTTTAACATTTTGGACTAAAAAGAAAAAATAACATGGAAGCTGTTCATGGAGAAGATCAGTGCTGATAGGCAGGGCAGATTTACTTTTCAAGTAACAACTATATGTCCTGTCAGGATCTGCAAAACAGCTGCATCATCTGCCACAACTACCAGGAGTGATCATTGAGCTAACAGGCCGACAATGGGTCCGATTTAACCAGTTTGTCCCACAATCTCTCCTCATAAGCGTACCTTATAAACAGTGGTGTAGCCAGGAATAGCTTTTTAGGTGGGCCTAACAACAAATGGGTGAGCCACATAAAAATAATTGAAATTAAGTTTATTTATAAGTTCCACTGTTGCTTCAACACATATGTGTACATCCTAAACCAATAGAAATAGTTTTGAACAGAAACAGCTTAGAACAAAGCATCCAGACCAAATAAAACATATTAAAGTTGTAGCCAAATACAGGTTTCTCTTTTCAGCTCTCTGACATGAACAATAGTTAGTTTTAGTAGTTAACCTTATTGGGCTTCACTTCCCGTTGAGACAATATAATGGTTTCACTATAGCGTATCAGATCAGTTGCAGTCATGTGCTATTGTGAAAATCAACAAAGTGTAAACATAATATGCCCACTGTCAGATACCCAAAGTTTAAAAAAATTATTGGATTCTGTGAAGGGTTAATATTAAGACAGCTTACCCTGTAGACATTCATAGTTTTAGAGGCTGTTAATCATGTTGCCTCATCGCACCATTTTCGCTAACTGGAAGTAGCACCAGAAGTTAAACGGCACGGTGTCGTCTCTGTGTGCTCAGTGAATGGTCATCTTTTCTCTAAGGACTATGGGAAATGTAGTAGCAATGTGTTGCTAACTCCCTAAACTAACAGTTTTTTAATCAACGTACATTCATGTATTGTCACATTCAGTTGTTTTTTATGCATGGAACTGTACTTTAGGGATTAGTCTGGAATATTTAGCCATGGATTCTAATATTTTCAGTTATAGTGTTCATTTAAAAATCACAATCTTAGGCTTGGTTACACAAAGGAATCCCAAACCTAGCCCTAGCTTTTCTGGACAGTCCGAAAGGCAGGTTATTCAAAATAATCAATGAAATGTTGTTTTATTTTATTTTATAATGACTTTAAAGGAGCCGTATGTAAGATTGTGGCCAAAACTGGTACTGCAATCACTTTCAAATTACTGTAGAGTGATGTTTCCTGTCCCCATCCCC
Organism: Valencia hispanica; assembly: GCA_963556495.2. Taxonomy (NCBI): domain Eukaryota; kingdom Metazoa; phylum Chordata; class Actinopteri; order Cyprinodontiformes; family Valenciidae; genus Valencia; species Valencia hispanica. The sequence continues at coordinate 45,202,769 of OY747701.1, forward strand.
CCTGACTCGAGGTTGCCAGATAGGGTGCAGAATCCAGCAGGAAACGTAGGCCTACACAATTTTTTTTCTGTTAATTGTGTTTAATTATAATGACAGAGGAACGGCTCTGATAATGCATCGCTAATGTAAGCAATGATGACTCGCAGTTTTTATTTCCCAAACAATTCCTTAGCTTTTTAATGGAATGACCCTCCTCCTCCATATTCCCTAACGTTAATTTGCACGAACATGCATAACTTTGCTCGACTGTCATGAATATTTGAAATGTCAATTTACATGAAGTACAAGTTAGCCAAACATAGATGAAGCTTACCTGTCCATGAGAGAATTAGCAATGTTGGCGTCTGTCTTCAAATTCTTCTCTGTTTTCAGTCATCTCCATCTAGCAAAGGCATTTCCTATACAAATTCTTGTTTTATTTCGGACTTTGTAACGACATATTTCTGAATAATAACGAGGTATTTTAGGTATTTTATCCAAAACACTTTTGTAGCTGCAGCTGTAGTAACTAGAGAAGCAACCCCGATGCCGAGACACTACTGACTTTGTGTTTGGTAGATAGGTGGAGGGGGGGCACTTCAGGCCAAAACACTAGATTACAACATCAACATCAGTTGAGGCCTGCAACATCACTTTTTAAATGACAATATCCTGGCCGTACTACTGTTGTCAGTGATATGCGTGTTTGAAATTAACATGATTTTTTAATGTCTAGTGACATATCAAGGACTTTTTATGATTAACTGAAATACATTTCTGACATACAGCTCCTTTAAGTGACACCACTCAAATACAAAATGTAACTATTGCAAAGGAATTTGATTGTATTTTATTTTAATATGACTTTACGTGACACCCCTCGAAAAAAAAAAAACAATTGTATATATTATTTGTTTTAATTTCTTTTAAAACACCCATTTATTTGGGTAGGCCCTGGTCCAAAGTTGGAGGCACAAGGCCCAGCCAGGCCCACCCATAGCTACACCTCTGGTTATAAATACCAACATAAAAAATGAGGTATGTTGCAGTGAGTGAATATTTATAAGCTGTGCTGTTATGAACAAGTCGCAATATAAATTTCTGCAGTTGTTTATACACTTTGCAGTGTTTTTGGTTTGAATGCCATTTGACTGCTGTATTGGTATGTCACATAGATCATTAAGGCAAACCAGCAGAGTATGGCATTAACAAGAGTCGGACGTATGAAAATCAATCAATTTAAAAGGGAATATAAATAGATGTGCACCAGTTTGGGTTTCAAAGGTGATAATTTTCCTCAGTATTAACTTTAGCATTTATCATGGCTGCTGTGAGTTCTATTCCCCAGGAAAAAGTCAAACTAGATGAAAACCCTCCATAATCCTTGTCAGGATTTTCAAATCCATCACGGTTTACTAAAGCGAACAAATCACCTCATAACTCACAGCTTTTTGTCAATCCCTGTAATTTACTAATATTACCACAATGGGACACCAATGCCTCAGATCTTTGCCTGTTTTCTTTTCTTTTTTCTTTTTATGGATGCTTTTTAAAAGCTTTGCACTTTGTAAAATCCTGGAAAATTTACAAATGTATATCCTGCTGTTTTATTAGGATTTTAGTATTCTTTAAATGAAAAAGGTCCTCTAACCATCCACTTTAAGACATCTCAGATGAACCTTATGAAGACGAGAACCACAAGTCTGGGTTCAGTGTGTTGGAAGTACCCTAACTCTGTCACATTTCTAATAACACAACAGAAGTGTTAAATACATCTGAAAATCTCTACTTTATTGCTGATGTTTTAGGCCAGTCATGATCGTTTTGTTCTGCTTATTCAGGAATCTAAATGCATCTAAATGTGTCTGTCTGAAGCTAATCTGAACCTAATATAAAAATAATTTGTACTCAATTGAATATGTTTACTCTTTATGTAGTGTAATATAATTTATTAATGTGGTTAGTGACAATTTATACAATTAAATTAGCTTGTTTCCGCAAATTTAGATCTCACCTCGAGTTTTGTTTTGGATGTTTCCACATGCTGAATGATTTCTATTCGGTGCAGATTAGGAATCTGGGGGGAATTAAAATCAGTTTTTTTTCTCCTTCATGAAAAGCTGTTTGCCAGTTAAGTGGAAAATGATGATCATTAGAAGTAATCAAGATGGGATTCTTTGCCTCTTGCAGATAAGTTAAGAAGCTTTAATTACAGCTTCAGGCACCAGGGATTTTCTACAGAGATTATATAGAATAGAAGGGGATAATTTAAACAAGATTTTATGCAGAAACTTTCAGGAACCCATTTGGGTTCTTTTTTTTTTTACTTGCTTTTACATTAAAAAGAACTTTAGGAACACAATGCATTTTCAGTGGTAAAGTCTGCTCTTGATGAGTCTTTTCAGTCTATTTTATCATTTTATTTATAATTTTGCTGTTTAAACATGTTATTGCTGCTGCTTCTCACACAGCATATGGGATCCCAAGATGTTACTGTTGATAAGCTTCATGCTGACAGAATCCCATACTTCAAACTGACCTAATTGCAGTGATTGGACCGGGGTGCAAATACATTCTGGAAAACAATATTTTTCTCTGTGTAGTTTGTCATCATCTTGACAGAATTGGTGTACACCTGAAACATTATAAAAGAAGCAAGTATAATAGCTATAATCTATGACCATTTTTCTGACAAGCAGTCAAAGGTGACTTCAGCAACTCTCCAGCTCTGCAGGTTAGAAATAACAGAGCATCACTAAGCATTTACAGAATGAGATGTACAGATTTTGTATTTCCTGTATATATTACTTATTGTTGCTTTTTCCAAATAGTTTATTTGGAAATAAAAATGGAATTGAATCCTGAAACAAAGTTATAGGTTTTGACCTAAACAGTGAATTGTTTGTTATTAATATCATGACATATTGGTCTGCTGCACTCAGTTTTCTGATTTTGAATATTTAAAACCAGCTTGTGCAGCTGCCTCTCTCTTTTTCTCTGGGCCGATTGTCATCGCCGGTCCCTGCATGGCGTCTCGCCTTGTTTGCTGGTTGGGGTGCCTGGGCTGAACTCAACCTGGGTGTCTAGTGTCTTTTGTGTTCTGATAGTAGAGCGAATGTCACGGTGGGTTTACACGGTGGGTTTTGTTCTCCTTAAAAAGAAGGAGAACTTCTCCTTCTTATAAGGTTTAAATATTTCCAACATCTCGATAATTAATATTGCATTATCTGACCATTTCTGTATTTTCTTTGAAAGTACCATCTCTGCTTAATTATCCAGCCACAGTAAGACCACTATAAAAAAGCGTTTTCTAGGGGACAGTTCAGTAGAAACCTTTAAACGTATTTACCCTTCCACCACATCTCCCTCATCTCCCAACTCAAACTCAGTAAATAAGCTGGTATGTAATTTCCTTGCGAAAATCTCAGACATCATGGATTCCATTGCTCCAACTAAAGTGAAAGTAGTCTCAGGTAGAAAGAAGTCTCCGTAGACAAGTAATCCACTGGTATGTAGTGAAAAAAGAGAGTGTCGACGAGCCAAGAGAAAATGGCAGACAACCCGACTCCAGGTTCACTGTGAGATCTACAAAGAGAGACTGAATAAATATCAGCTAACTATAAAAGATGCTGGGGAATCGTTCTTTTCTGAAATCATCAACAGAAACATTAATAATGCACGGACTCTATTTGCAACAGTGGAAAGACTAACTAATCCTTTAGTGACAGTAGCCCCTGAACTAAACTCTACCACGGCCTGCAATGAATTTGCCAGCTTTTTCACTGAAAAGATTCTAACAATTAGACGGTCAATCTGTACCTCAATATCGAACCCACAACCAGTGCCATCCCCAATCAACAACAATGTAGAGAAAATGTCTGAATTCCACGAATTAAACCAGAACAGCCTTGAAAAAAATCATTATCCAATTAAGCTCCTCCTCCTGCTGTCTTGATATCCTACCCACAGCTTCTCTGAAGAAAGTTCTTCCTGTTATTGGGTCTGATCTTGTTCAAATAGTGAACTCATCCCTGCTATCAGGTGTCTTCCCTCAGGCTTTAAAAACAGCAGTTATTAAACCACTGCTAAAGAAGAAAAATCTGAACATGTTAATGCAGAACTACAGGCCAATCTCTAATCTTCCATTCATCAGTAAGATTATTGAAAAAGCTGTGTTTCAGCAGTTAAATAGCTTCCTAACAATGTCAAACCGTTTTGATGTTTTTTAGTCTGGTTTCCATTTTCACCACAGCACCAAGACTGCCCTCGTCAAAGTATTCAATGACATCCACATAAATGCAGACTGTGGTAGAACCACAGTGCTGGTTCTGTTGGACCTCAGTGCAGCATTTGACACTGTTGATCATGATATTTTATTGGAACGACTGGAGAGCTGGGTGGGACTCTCTAGTACACTATTTGGCTAGTTCGAGTCTTACCTAAAGAACAGGGACTTCTATGTTTCAATAGGAAACTTTTCATCAGAACGAACAGAAATCACGTGTGGGGTTCCCCAGGGCTCCATCCTGGGGCCCCTCTTATTTAATATCTACATGCTCCCACTAAGCAAGATTATAGCAACCAATAACATTAGCTACCATAACTACGCGGATGACATTCAGCTCTACATTACAATTTCACCAGGTGACTATGAACCCATTCAAACCCTAAATCAATGCATTGACCAAATAAATGGATGGATGTGCCATAACTTTCTCCAGCTGAATAGAAACAAAGCTGAATTAATTTTTTTTGGACCCAAGGAGGAACGATCAAGAGTCAGCACACAGCTTCAGTTAATACAGCTAGAAACTACTGATCAGGCTCGAAACCTAGGTGTAGTAATGGACTCAGACCTGAACCTCCAGGGTCACATAAAGGCAATAACAAGGTCAGCCTTCTATCACCTGAAGAACATTTCTAGGATTAAACGACTGATGTCGCAACAGGACCTAGAAAAACTCATCCATGCGTTTATCTTTAGTTGGATTGATTACTGCAACAGCATCTTCACAGGTCTGCCTAAAAAGTCAATCAGACAGCTGCAGCTGATCCAGAACGCTGCCGCTCGCGTCCTCACTAGAACCAGGAAAGTAGAGCACATCACCCCAGTTCTAAAGTCCTTACACTGGCTCCCAGTAGCTCAGAGAATAGAAATCAAAATACTCCTACTAGTTTATTAAACATTACATGGCTTAGCACCAAAATATTTTGAAGACCTGTTGTCACAGTACAACCACCAAGACCACTCATGTCCTCCAACTCTAGCCTACTAAACATCTCTAGACTCAGAACTCAACATGGAGAAGCAGCTTTCAGTTTCTATGCTCCCCTTATCTGGAACCGACTTCCTGACGAGTGTAGAGCTGCTGAAACTCTTTAAATCTGGTTTAAATCGAGACTAAAAACCCATCTGTTTTGCATTGCCTTCGAGTAAATGCTTGATGTCATATGTATGAAATTTGTTCATGCTCTCTTACTTTTTTGATCTTTCTCTTGCTTTATTGTGTATCATGTGTAATGTGTGTTTCTTTTACTTTTAATTTCCAATGTTATATTCCATGTGGGGTTTTTTTTGTAGTTTTTTTTAAATCACCAAATCACGAAAGCACCTTGAATTACCCTGCTGTTGAAAGTGTGCTATACAAATAAAATTGCATTCCTTGCCTTGCCTTCTGGGATGGGGCTGGGGGGACTGCCTTGGGGTCCATGAGGCTTGGCGGTGCTGTGGCCGTGGGCCCCGGGTTGAATGTACCATGGCCTCCCTCCCCTGGTGGATCCTGGTGAACAGCTGTGCCTATTGGGGTCAGTGGGAGAGCTGGCTCCATGGGAAGACATTTTGTCTCCCAGTCCTCCCCTCCCCATCCGCAAACACCTCTGTCCACCCGCTCCATCACTTTACCACTCATATAGGGTCTTGGGGCTTGGGGACATCACTGGGGTGCAAGGAGGGGTTTGTAAGGACATTGGGGTGGGCACACTTTTCGGCATCCAGAGGGGAGCAGTTCAATCAGCTTCAGCTCTGATGCTGGTGCCCACTGTTAAACCTCATATAGACACTGAGGGCTCGGGGTGGGGGTTGGGGGATGTGTGGCTGCCTTCCCCACATCCCACCACTTTGTTTTAAATGCACATTATAACAAGACGCATCAACACCATACTCGAGCGGGAGGACAAAGGCTAGGGATCTTCTCACACCCCTGTTCGCTACGGGCCATCAGGGGTTGGGGTCCGGAAGAAGAACAGGTGGTCTGGTCGGGGTCCTGGGCTGTCGGGCTGCTTCGCCACTGTGGGGCCCTTGGCAGTCTGCTTGTCTCCAACCTAGAAGGTAGGGGGTCCATCTCCAGGGTCCGGGGGCTGGTGGCTCTACTGGGGCATCGGTACCTGGACCTGGGAGCATAAAGTGTGTAGAGGGGGTGTGAGCGAGGGTACAGCGTCATTTCTTGGGTGTCTTGGTGAGTTAGTGAGAATGTATGTGTTTAAGAGGGAGGGAACGTATGACTGTGCCTGTATGTCTTTGTCTGCCTGTCAGGTTGGGTTTTGGGCTGCCCTCTCGCCTGGCGCACCTCAGGCTTTACATTTAATGGGGGGCCTATTTCCCCTTCGTCACTCCCCGCCAGTGACGGATGCCTCTGCCTACTGGTGCGTCGGTGGTGGAACTGGATCTTTCAGCATCCTTTTACTGAACAAACTAGATCTCCCAGCATCCTTTTACTGAACGAACTGCATCTCCCAGCATCCTTTCACTGAACGAACTGCATCTCCCAGCACCCATTGCGCTGCCCTCGACCCATTCTCATTGGTCTGTGGCCAGTGATGACATCACAGAGTTGATAAAAGCAGCGCGAAGATTGAAATCTTCGTCTTTTGGTTCCCAAGCGGTGCCTGTTAGGAGACGCTTTAATCCACTGCTAGCATTTTCCCTTTTTCCGTTCAAACCTGCTGGACCAGGAAGAACTTCCCTTTTAAACTTCGAAGTGAATCGGCCGAGCAAACAGACTTTCCTGTACCAGGTAGCCATCTGAGCTCTATTGAAATCGGTCCTGAGTCCCTAAGCGCCTAAAGTCAGACGTCCGCTTTTCTGACCTCGGTTTTGCGCAAACTGCTCCTTTAAACTGGACACTTTCTACGTTCTTCGTCGTGGACTGTGGAGAGCTGCCCCCATCAAGTAGGATTCAACTGATTTATATCTTCTGGGTCTGGGTAGAGGAGAGGTCTTGACGGTTAATATCCGTTTTCTGTTGGTTAAAATAAGTTTGTCAACTTGTTAACCACTGTTATTCTTGGTCATCTGTCGCTGTACACCGACCCTGAATGTGCATGCTTTTTGTGCTTTATTATTTGACTTTGGTTGCAACCAGAAGCAGCATATTATATTGTATTATTTCCTTGTTGTTTATTGTCCGCTGCGGTCGGCGCGTGTCTGTTTAGAAAGGTCGCGTGGCCCGTTCTCCGTCGCCCCCGTTTCCTTTGTCCAAGCCACCATTGCTAATGAAACTAGCTTTTGTTGAGTCGCCACGCGGTCTTCCTTTGTCTTCCTTTGTGAACCGATCGCGCCAATTGACAAGGCTTGAGTTATCGCATTGAAGCCCCCCTCATTCGCTCGCTGCCTCCCACACACACAGCCGCACACACAAACACACAGCCGCATACACACACACGCCCCTTCCCTCGAAGTTACCTTTGTTCTATATTTTTGCATGCGTTAGAATAGATGGAAATTATGAATGAAATGTAATCTGTAAGGTTGACCTATTTCATTAATAAATTCCCTTAAGTAACGAGAAGTTTCCTGTGCTATTTCAGTGTGTGCTATGAAGTTTGTTTTAACCCCGCGGACGAACTCTACGCCTTTTCAGAGAGACTGACAGTCTGGTTTAATTAAAATGATCTCATTTATGAGATTGGTGCCCCTATATCTGTAATAAACAGGTTAAACTCGAACGTCATCAATAATTATATTATTATTAAATTATTGATTATAATTATTGATGCTCAGAAGACCAGACAACTTTTTATTATTAGTAGTTACAACAGTGGTCAATCCGGTTCGTACCTGGTGCGTGCCTGGCCGGGCCTGGGGGGCCGGTGTGTCAGTCGGCTGATGCGCTGGGCCGATATCTTCCTTTGGTTGGTTGGGGCACCTCTTTTAGGGGTGCCAGGTTTGGGATTGTTGGGTGGTGCCTGCTCGGTGGCTCGGTGGGATACGGATCCAGCGTCTCTGTTAGTTCAATCACCTGTTCTGTGCGCACCATGCGTGGTCGGTTCATTGGCAGGTTGGACCGGCCCTGGCCTTTGTTGGATGCCTGGTCTCGGCGCTCTGCATTGCGTATGATCAGGACTCGGCAGCTGGTACAACTTGGTGTCCAGGTGCTGGCTGGGCCTGGGGATGCTGTCCGTCCGCTGCGGCTATCGGTGGGGCGCCCCGACGTGGGGCATGGGTGGGGTGCTGGGATGTTGGTGGTGGGGATTGGCCTAGGGTGGCGGTGGCGCGTGGCGGCCGGTGGCCGGCCACGGCCCCTGCGGTGCCGGGGGCCCCTCGTCGGCCGGTCCCTTGTCGGGTCCCTGCTGGGGGTTTGGGCACCCCAGGGCCCCGGCTCTCCCGGTCCATTGAGCCTCTGCATAGTAGCCGCTGGACGTTCTCCTGGGGTTCTCCTTTGCTCCTCTCTTGGGGGATGCGGTCGGGCCCACCCGGGTCCGCCTGGGGCTCTGACATTGTTGTTGTATTTTTATATCCATTTTTGTGTGATGTGGTTGTGTAGTTCTCAGTTCACGATGTTTGTTGTGTTTTGTCGATGTTCCTTTTTCATGTTTTGTTTTGTTTTTTCCCCCTCTCTCTGCCGTCCTGTGGGTATGGAGGCAGACTTCAATGTTTTCCTGTGTTTTCTTTGTTCCCCTTCCTCTCTTGTATTTTCAACTCACCCTCTCTCTTGACTTTTTGTTTCGTACCTCTCTTCTTCATCTTTTTTCTTTCTTCCCCTTAATTTTCCATCTCCGTGTCCATAACATCAGGAAATATCCTTGCTCTCGACATATGGTTCACCCCATGGGAATCATTAACTGCTTATATATAGTAACTACTGAGGTGGTTGGACAAGACTTAGGCAAGGATTGTAGCAGAACTCAACTAAGCTAGATACCAGGAGGCAAGCAACTAACATCAACACTGAAAGACAGCAGATGACCGGTGCCTCATATACTGTATGAATCTGAGCAGCCATTAAATAAGAAGGGACAAAATTGCCAAGCCCAGACTTCTAAGCGGAGAGTAATTGCTTAGCCCTTTCCTCCTCCAAACAGTGCATTGGCACCGCGATCTGACTCCCCTGAATGACCTCCTCACTCATGATGACAACCACAACAACAAATGAACATCTCATTTACAACACTGAACAAAGAATAACACAAACCTCAAAAATCAAAATGCAACAAACACCCAAAACAGCTGAAAACATGCCTACCCACAATGCACCCCACACTCTATTAGTCCCGCAGTGGGCAGGGTCATCACAATATGTATATTTTAACACAGTATGTGTTGTCGTGTATGGCCAAGAACATTCCCTGTGTTTTCTAGTGCAGTTTCTATTAGTCTGGGGACTGAGTCTGATTATCTTTAAAACATGTCATGAATAAGAGTCCCAGCATCATGTGATGGGTCTTCCTGCAGCAGCAAATTGTAGTTTTTGAGCTCCCTTCTTAACATTCTCATCTGCTTTGCAATTTGTTGTTGAAACATCATCAGTTTTAGAAGTTTTTGCAGCACACTTACCTCTTACTGGTCTCTCACAAACTAGTAGAGCAAGGAACAAGCCTGGATGTGAAGTAAATTATATTTAGACAAGGCCTAAAACTCATGTTAACTAAGATATTTGTCAAATGGATTAATAATTGTTCAGCTTTAACTGTCCAAGTTACATAGTTGTGCTGCCCTTGGAATGTCATAAAGCACAGCAGATGTTGGTGATACCTTTTCTAGATTGTTGAAGTTCTAAAGAAGTTTGTCTTGTGGCCTGTTTTCTACTATCATCTAAGGAACATCCTTTATTAGTTAGATTGTAAATTCCTGATTTTAGCTATACTAAGAAATCTGTTTTACACTTTGGTTTCAGTTGCCAAATCAACTAAGGCACTCTAAACATGTTTTGGCTTTTAATGCTATTTAATGCTATTCAGAAAAGCCTTGTATGTTGAGCTTCTATGATCACTGCTGCTTTTTTATTTTTTATTTTTTCACTGCTGCTTTTCCTGCTTCCAAATCATTCACTTTTCCACATCCTGTTCCACTGTAAGTAAATTTTTTTAATAAAGAGAGATGTGGACATTCTCCTAAAGCACCTTTGTCAATTTACCTCTGAATTATTTCAACAAAGCCATCCTCAATGTCAGGCTTTAAGTTAAACTGTCTAACAGATTTGCTAAAATTACCCTAATCTGTTTCAACAACAGGCTACAACCATATAAATATTTGCAGGGAATAGTGGTAGGCTTGGAAATACACAATTCTATTCGATTCAATTCAAAATACTTTATTGATCCCAGATGGAAATTAAGTGCTGGTATAACTCATATAATTAGCAATGACCCTAAGTATCCTGCCAAATTGGTTTCAAAAAAGTTTTTGGTTTGGCTGTCAAAATATTCCAATGCAGTGGCTTAAAAGATGTGTGTGAGTAAGGCGGCCTAGAAACAAGACTCAGTAGGACCCTTTTTGTCAGGAGAAACTATTGTGATAAGTTCCCCATGGGAGAACATTGAACCAAGTAGTACAATTTAAAGCAGGTGTGCCAAAGTCCAGGCCTCGGGATCTGCTATGCTGCAACTTTTAGATGCACCCCTGCTCATACACATGGCTGCAGAGCTAAAAGTTGCTGAGGAGCCAATTGATTCAGGTGTGTTGGAGAAATGAGGCATCTAAAAGTTGCAGGATGGTAGATCTTGAGGATGAGACATGGGAATCTTTGGTTTAAAGGCAATACTATGAGAAGAAAATATATATGACTTAGTGTCAGTGAGTGAAAAAGGTTGTGTCTAAATATACAGCACATGTTTGGCTTAAACTTTATTTATTAAAACCTTTAAGGGACCTTCTCTGGCTTAATTCAGAGCTGTATTTGTGGAGATTGCCACTGCTTTACAAGTTCCAAGAGCTCTCTGAAACATTTTATCTCGTACACTTCCTCTTTAAGCCTAGAGATTCAACTGCAGTTGTCCATGTAATGAATGTTTTCCACCTCACAAATTCAAGTGGGACAATTTGAACATTCTGAAAGCCTGCCAAAGTAATCTCTTTTTATAAGGCACTGATAAATCTGCCCCTCTGTAATTACTATCTCCAAATGATCATGCTTAGCATAAAAAAGGGATAGAATTTCAGCAGACTTTATTCTAAGCTTATGCAAATCAGATTTTGTGGGATACGACAGCCTTGTTGATATAGTTGTTTTATATAATACTTTGACCGCTTTGATTAGACAAAGCTGGTGTGTTTTTCTCTCTTACTGATTTTTCCTATTAGGAGTTAAAAATATCTAATAATAATCACTTAATGTTATGTTCACCAAATATAATGACACAATATCCTCTCATTGGGATGGATATCTCATCCATCACTCATAATAATGCTGCAGCACATGGCTTAAAAACATTTATATCTGGATTGAATTCAACACATTGTTTAGAGCTACTATAGAAAAATACAACCATTACCATTCTGTACCATGCCACAGTTTATTTATAGAGCTCATTTAAAAAACAGCATGAGCCGACCAAAGTGCTGTACAAATGAAAAATGCACAGATAGTAAAAATAAAATCAAGGAATAAAACCAGCTAAAACCATTAAAAAGATATTTCAGTGGGCAAAAACTTCATAAAGTTGTGGCTATGAGTAGCTTTTTTCATTACTTAATTTCATTACCAGGGGCCAGTTTTAGGGATGCAGTTGAGCCCAAAACTATTTAGAAGCCTGGCAGATTAAAATTCTAAATATTTTTCTTTGACCATGGAAACAGTTAAAATGATTGCTGCAGATTTATCCTGCTCGTGGTTGATGGGAGCATTAGGGAAAGAAAACTGACAATGTTACAAACTAATGTGTTTCTATAGACTTTGCATATTTAAAGGAATAATGGTGCAACTTCTTCAGTTGTTTACAGGAAGAAATTGAATAAAAAAACAAGGTAATTATTAATCAAATTTCTTTGTTTTTTTCACATGTCCTGTCTGGCAGTGTGGAGTTCCGAATGGGTGTCTGAGTACCAAGTAGAAGTCCAACAGATTTACTTTCACAAGTGGAACTTTAGGGCTTTTGCTATAGTACTCCGCTTGATATATATGTGTAAGAAATCTTTATTAGAAATTGCTGTGTTTCTTTCTGGTATTATGGACACAGAAGCTGAGAATAAAGGGGAAGAAAGAAAGAAGATGAAGATAGGTCGGAAAAACAATAAGAGGGAGAAGATAAGTTAAAGAAATAAGAGAGGAAGGGGATCAAAGAAAACATCCCAGTCCACCTCCACAGTCGCAGGACAGCAGGGAGAGGGAAAAAACGACAACGACATAACAAATCAAACAATGCAAACTGAGAACTACATAACCACAACCCCCAAATAGCGTCACTGAAAAGCTCATGGTACCAATTATTGCAAGATTTAATAATGGTAACCTAAGCCCAAGATTGCATCTGTACACTGGAATCCCCACACGTGTGTGTGTGTGTGTGTACATGTATAGCTATACTTGTGAGGACCAACCTTTGACAGCCCACCACCCTTGTGTGGACATTTGTAGTTGTGAGGACATTTTGCCTGGTCCCCACAATGTTTAACTAGCTATTAAACTCTACTAGTTAGGTTTAGAGGTATGGTGTGAATTAGGTTTAGGTTAGGCATGTATCAGTAATGGTTAGATTTAGGGAAAGTGTCTGGGTTAGGCATAGTAAAATCAATGGAAGTCAATACAATGTCAACACAAGGATAGCAAGACATGCGTGTGTGTGTGTGCGTGCGTGCGTGCGTTTGCGTGTCTGTCTTTCTGTCCGTCTGTCCGTCCGTCCGTGCGTGTATAAGCATACTGATGCATATGATGCATATAAGGTTTCCCCACATGAGTGTTCAATAGCCGGAGTGAGCCATCAATCCGCCTCCCAGGAGTCAATGCAGACACAGAGGAGATCGAAGTCATAGATATTCAAAGGACCCCCATTGCACAGGAGCGCAGGCATACCAACACAGGGTTGTAGAAAATTTCAGGAAATTTAAAAGGGGCCTGCCGCATGGTGCGTAATCAGTCGGAACCCCAATCAGAGGTTCTGTTGCAGAGTTAGGTTAAGCAAGATTGATGGAACAAGCTTCAAAGCTTAAATAGCTAAAAAAGCAAATACTTATAAGAAGTTATAAGTAATGCTAGCTAGCATGCTAATACTAACTAGCATGCTAATGCTAGCTGCCATGTTCTCATTAGCATCCAAGCAATCAGTACGACAAATATTACCTATAATGCTAACATGAGGTGACATGCTAATTAGCATTAGCCTTCTATCAGTAGCCTAAAAAAATCATGAAGAAAAGTTAGTCAAAATTAGCTAAAATGTTAACATGGGCTAGCATTCTAATGCTAACTACATTGCTAATGCTAGCTAGCATGTTATCATTAGCCTTAAAGGAACCAGTAAAAAAGTTAACCAGAAATTTAAAAAATAGCTAAAGTGCTAATATGCGCTAGCATTCAAATGCTAACTAACATGTTTTAATTAGCCTTGAAACAACCAGTACACAAATGTAAGCAAAATTAGCTAAAATGCTAACATGAGCTAGCCTGCTAATGCTAACTAGCATGCTAATGCTAGCTAACATGATAGATAGATAGATAGATAGATAGATAGATAGATAGATAGATAGATAGATAGATAGATAGATAGATAGATAGATAGATAGATAGATAGATAGATAGATAGATAGATAGATAGATAGATAGATAGATAGATAGATAGATAAAACAAACAAACCAAAAAGTATCGGTTCACTTGAACGCACTTCCAACCCTGGTTAGAAGCGGAGCATCCTGCTCTTGGTCTCAACCTAGCATCAACTCAGTGTTAGCACGGAGGAGCTGAGATACACAACGAGCAGATAAACTTCCTCACCGATTACTTTCTGAGTAAAGTTCTCCGCCATCCCTGGATTGCACCCCTACAGACTGTTGGAAAAATTATTTAAACAAGATTCCAGAGGCTTGCCAAGTTAGCACAGTGGTATGTGTATCACAGCGACGTCTGTCCCCTCACAGCAGGTGATATCAGCGCTGCTGTCGCTTCTGACCCCAGCACATGTTAACATGCTCATCTTTCTCAACAAAAATCAGTAGACCGGTGCTAAAGTTGTATATAAGTTATGGTTTCTTTTGTTTTTGTCGTTTTTACTCTGTTAACACTAGAACTACAAGAGACCGGTCATTTGACTGGATCTCCACCACTCTACCACAGAGCAGTCATTTAACAGGGCTGTTGTTATCTAGGACTGTTAATCACTTGTGAATAGGTGCCTTTGTTCTGTAAATGTGGCAATTAGGGGAGATTGGTGACAGTTACAACACGTTTTGCATTTGGCTCCATTACTCAAAAACCTTGTGGATGCGACAAACTGGATTTTTATACAATATACTTTCATCCCTCTGTTAACAGTTAAAACTATTTAAAGATGACTACAGGGAACAGATTCTTCTAAATTTGCATTAAAATGAAAGCTCTTGCCCGGGTGCAGTTGCAACGCTGTTCGGGGATGGTTGCAACATGTTACAAATACAATATATTTTAATTTTGATTAAAAAATAATATAAAATATACAAATATAATAATATTAAAATAACACAATCAACAATTTTTGCAACTGTCCCTGGTCTCCCCTACTTGTGAATCAGCAGTGTAGTGACTATTCATTCAAAGAAGCAAACATTTCATGATCCAAAAATGTTTATTTTCATATTCAGGTAAAAATATCAAAAATAAAGTATACAAACAATATAAAAATATACAAATATCCATTGTGTGTGTGTGTGTGTGTGTGTATGTGTGTGGGTGTGTGTGTGACGGAGTGACCCATGTTTCACTGTTTCAGTTCTTGTTGGCACATCTCTGGCACTCCCACTCAAAGTCCTTTCTGCATCTTCCGCAAGTATACTTATAGCAGTGTACACAGCGTGAAGTTGTGCGATTGTTGGATGGTCACCTGACACATGGCTCTTTTCCCTGGGGATGGTGTGGCAGGTTGTTGCGTAAACTGCTTAGAAAGCTCATCTGCAAGATTTGGCAGAAAGTCCACCCTTCTCCTCTTCATTCCAGTGCATGCCTGATAAAGCACGTGAGCATTCATTGCTGCTATGTCCACCATATAAAACACAGCAACTGGCCATCGACGGGTTCCTGAACGCACGGTGTACTGCCGAACCTTCTGGTCCATAATGTCGACACGCCACACTTCATGACATTGTAGTCAGTGACTGTGTTTGGCTTCCTCTTTCGGTTCTCCCTAATCTCAACTTTGCTGTGCATGGTACTGAGGATGCAGACGGTCTTCTTCCGCTTGGGTGCATAAACAGTGAGAGTCGTGCCAGTTGTTGAAAACACCTAAAAAGTAAGACAAAAAAAAATTATGTTATTGTCATTGCAGGTTATACATACTATAATAGTGCAACAAAACTGGAGCTCTTGGTGCAAAAAAAGGGAAAATAAACACTGCACTATCAACAGGAGTAAAAGTGCTGCAACATACCTGCGTGGTGAATTCGTTGCGCTCCAGTGGTTGTTTGGATGATGGTGGAACCTCCCGACGAATCTTGTTTATGGTGCCAACAAGTGAAGTTTTGCGGCTGAGTAGTCGTTGAGCCAATGATAATGATGTAAAGTAGTTGTCAGTTGTAACAGTTCTGCCCTTGTCCATAAACGGTTCCATCAGCTTCACCACTACATTCTCAGAAAGTCTCTCCCCTGAGGGACGACTGAGGTCTTTGCCAAGGTAAGGGATAGCATTACACATGTATTTGGAGTTCAAATCACATGCAACCCAGAACTTAATTCCAAACTTGTCAGGTTTTGAAGCGATATACTGTTGGAAAGGACAGCGAGACTTTGTTGGAAAAAGCTGCTCGTCGATAGTGATGTGCCGGCGTGGGTTGTAGGACTTGATGCAGTTGGAAACAAACTTCTGCCAAACTTGGGAGACTGACGCAAACTTGTCAGTTTCTAATCGCTGAGGGCGTGTGTCCTTGTCATCAAAACGCAGGTGGCTCATAATGTCCTGGAAGCGGTTCCGGGACATAATGTTTTTGACGTGAGAGATTCCTAAAGTTGCTGACCATGCATCAGCCAGCGAGGGAATTCTGATCACACCCCTCCAAAGAAGGATGGAGATGAAAGCCATCAGTTCATAGACAGACATGTTCCAACCTATTTCCATCCGGCGGCCATGCTCAACTGTACAGTTTCTTGTTGTGTGAAGGATGTCCCAACTCACCAAACACAAGAAGCTCTGAAGGCGAGTTTTTACACTTCTTTTGACTTCAGTTGTTGGCTTTCCATCACGTGGGAATGGCTCTAGGTGGTTGTGAGGGAGCGGCCTACCTACTTCTTCTTCAACCCACACTGTGCCATCTTTTGCCAACTCATAGTTGGAATTTGGTCCTGTCTGTGTCTCCAGTCGACCTTTCTTCTTTGGCGAAGTTTTGCTCTTTGACCCAGAACACATCTCTTCATTTGAAGACAAGTCGGAGTCCGAACTCTCTTCCAATAGAATGGATTCTTCTCCCCCATCTGAGTCACAAGCATCCATTGTTTGCAGCAAAGCCAAAGCCTCAGCAACAGTGTAGCCTCTAGGCATCTTTGTGTCGTGTTTGTTCAAGCAAAAGGTTGTTGAAGGTTGTAAAGGCATGTAGTAAACTATCCTTTCTATTCCCATTTTTATATCGTCCTCACAGATCACAATCCCGCCCACCGACTAACACACCAAACCCAAGCGTGAAGTACTACGACTCTGATGGCTCCAGTTGGCATTCCTTTATTTGTAAAAGGGTCATTATGGGGCCAACAAGTTAATGTTTGCGGCTGAGTAGTCGTCGAGTCAATGATAATGACGTCAAGTAGTTGTCAGGTGTAACAGTTCTTCCCTTTTCTATTAACGGTTCCATCTACTGGGATTCCCTTAAATCGAAAACTTTTAACTGATTGGAATGTTTGTGTAATTGTATTGAAACGACTTTTGTTGTAAAGGGCCTTGAGAGGACATTTGTTGTGAATTGGCGCTATATCAAAAAAAGTGAATTGAATTGAACCACTACATTCTCAGAAAGTCTCTCCCCTGAGGGACGACTGAGGTCCTTGCCAAGGTAAGGGATAGCATTACACATGTATTTGGAGTTCAAATCACATGCAACCCAGAACTTAATTCCAAACTTGTCAGGTTTTGAAGCGATGTACTGTTGGAAAGGACAGCGAGACTTTGTTGGAAAAAGCTGCTCGTCGATAGTGATGTGCCGGCCTGGGTTGTAGGACTTGATGCAGTTGGAAACAAACTTCTGCCAAACTTCGGAGACTGGCGCAAACTTGTCCGTTTCTAATCGCTGAGGGTGCCTTCTCTGTATTTTGTTCACAAGAATCATTCAGAAGTAGAATTGTAAAATTATCAACTCTTTGTTTTGGAGAAATAAATTCCTGAAAACAACATAAAATGAGACAAACGCATGTTTCTCAAATCGCTATAGTACTTTGACCTATTTTTCCTCACCAAATGTACAGAAGAATTATGAGATATTTATTCTGGCTGTGCTATAGTTGCCCCTCTACTAGAATATGAAAAGACTTTGGCATCACCTCTAGCATTTTGGAGATATAAAATTCTAAAAGTGACACAAACACGGATTTCGGAAAGACTGTGCACTGTATTTTGACTTATTTCTCCAAAAATCCACGGTAAAATGATAAAATATTTATTATGGGTGTAGTATAGATAGCCCTGTACTAGAATCTGAAAAGACTTTTAGAAAACTAATGAGAAGTAAAAAGTGAAAATAACAGGGGCTAGGGCTGGGAATTTCCCTCTGGGATCAATAAACTGTTCTTTTTCATTGAATTGAATGGTTGGACTGGCACTGTAACAAGGGTTTGAGTATGAACGCTGAAAGATAATAAATAGACAGACAGGAAACACAAATCCAATTCCATGGACAAATTCAGTTGACCAGATTCAAGACAGAGGAAGAGAGGAGAGGAGGAGTAGAGGCCAGCCTGAAAGGCTGACAACCCCCAACACTCAAGCACATTCCACTGGCTAGCTACATTTACAAATGAAAGGCAGCTGATTGTCAGTGATTCAGTCATTGTTTTCAAACCAAGCGGTCATTTGACCGGGCTCTGATAGAGCAGCTGGGGATCAGAAAATACTACGAGTTCCAGTGTTAATGAGCCGAATTCACTGTTAGGTACGCTGATCTCTCTCATCCTCTTTCTCGTCTCTTTTTTGCCAAATGTAACACAAAACTATCAGACCTATTACATATATATTTTTTAATTAAGTTATTGTTTAACATGACTTTTTTTTTTTTTTTACTTTTTTGGAGAAGGATTGCACAGCCTGTTTGAGTCTTCCCTGCGATAGACTGGCGACCTGTCCTGGGCCTACCTTGCCTCTGGCCCCGTGACAACTGGAGAAAAGCACCAGCCCCCCCGTAACCCTGCATTGGATGGACGGTTACAGATAATGGAAAGTCCAGCATGGATGTCAGTCAAGGCTGATTGAAGCTTTGTCCAAATTTAGGGTGATTCATCCTTCGAAGGCTGGATTTTAAGAACAGTTACGTCACAGCGTCGCAATGAAAGCTGTCCAAATTGGAAGAGTCCTT
This sequence comes from Valencia hispanica, assembly GCA_963556495.2. Classification (NCBI taxonomy): domain Eukaryota; kingdom Metazoa; phylum Chordata; class Actinopteri; order Cyprinodontiformes; family Valenciidae; genus Valencia; species Valencia hispanica. Next base: position 45,221,638 of record OY747701.1, read on the forward strand.
AAAATGCAGCCTATGGCTTCGATCTCCTTCGTGTCTGCGTCGATTCATGGGAGGCGGATCGATGGCTCCTCACACCAGCTATTGAACACTTATATGGAGAAACCTAATATCCACCAGCATGCTCATACACACACACAGGTGTGGGGATTCCGGTGTTTACAGATACATTCTTGGTCTTAGGTTACCATTACTAAACTTGTAATAATCAGTGACGCTGTTATTGTATTCTTATATCTATTTTTGGGTTGTGGTTGTGTACTTCTCAGTTTGCATTGTTTGATTTATTTTGTCGTTTTTTTCCTTCTCCCTGCCGTCCTGCAGATGTGGATGGGGACTGGGATGTTTTGTTGTGTTTCCTTTGTTCCGCTTCCTTTCTTGTATCTTCAGCTAACCCTCTCCCTCTTAACCTTTTTTCCTACCTCTCTTCATCTTCTTTCTTTCCCTTTATTTTCCGTCTCCCTGTCCCTGTCGCATTGAAAAAACAAACAAACCTAAAGTAATTTCTAATAAAGATTCCTTACACATATATATCAAGCAGATTGAAAGCAAAAGGTGTAGCGCTCCACTTGTGATAGTAAATCTGTCGGGCTTCTACTTCGTACTCAGACACCAATTCTGAGCTCCACACTGCCAGACAGGAAACAACCCCCCCCCCAAAAAAAAAGCAGCTCAAATATCACTCCTTCTTTTCCCTGATTCCAAGGATTGGTCCGGTGTGTCCTTCAACAATCTCCATATTCCAAAATGCATTGCGGCCTGAACGGGAGATTTTCTTTCCAGCAACAATGGAGGACGAAGCGGGAGGTGAAGCAGGAAAAAAACTTCTAAGATTTCTAACTCCATTTTTACCAGCTTGTGTTTAGCATCGTCATGGTTGCTAGGCGACAGGACATTCACCAGGGTTGGGGCGGGAATTAACTGAATGCTAGACTGTCCAAATTCACAGCCGCTAACATCTGGTCTACTCAGTCGAGGAAGGACCCATCCTACGTAGACCGGGGAGGACGGGTCCTTAGAAGGATGCAGCCCCTGAATTTTGTCACAACCTGAGTCTCATTACTTCTAATTTGCAATTCTCCCTATGGTAACCTACTGTTCTATCTTAAATACATATCTATTGGTGTTATGATGACCTTAAGTGACCTTTAATGAGCTCTTCTGAAAAGAGACACAGGTGCACCTGCGGCCGAGAGAGAGTCTGACGGACAGACAGTCAGACAGACAGAACCTCTATGTATCATTTACTTCAGCAGTAGTGTAAAACACTAAGCTGGATATGCAGGAACACACAGACAATCATATGTTCCCTCATTCTTACACACATACATGATATTCTCTGAGAAATTTGAAGGCTTTTTTTGTAGAGCTTGTTTGAGTCTTATTTTGAAAGTCCAGTATGGATGTCTGTTAAGGCTGATTGAGTCTCATTACTTCTATGTTGCCATTCTCTAAATGGCAATCTACTGTTCTATCAGGCTTTAAATAGACCCATTAATTGTTTGTAAACATTGTTACGTATTTTGGCGGGCGGGGCTTAGCCTGGAGGCAAAAGCCGGAGCGAGAAGCCATGTTGACAAGCGGGAGCTAACAAGTTTGGTGTGGTATGTTTTGATAACGGAGGAATTTTAAAAGAGTGGTTCAGTCTCGGATCAGTCGGATTATGTACGGACACTTTCTCAGCAGGACCGGGACAGCTGTTTGACTAAATTAACTAACGGATGGTAGCAGGCTGGCTGACCCATACAGCTTGCGGGAGTGGCATGAAGAATTGACGGGGCTGCCAAGGGTGGAGTGGCCGGACATCTACATGTACCTAATCGAGACACCATGTGTGTACAACAAAGAAAAACTCAAAGCATGTAAATTGCTGGATGCCTACAACTATGTTATTAATGGTCATGTTCAAACATTACTCTACAACAATTTGCGTCCGGATCTGTGTGTGTTGCGGTCCCAGGTTTTGCCTAGCCAACGCCAAGGCAAGAGGAGTGTTATGTACGATGCCTGGGGCATCTTAAATCGAGACAACAATACAGTTTTGACAGCAAACTGGCTGGGTAAGTTTAAGCTAACAAATACTTGTTCTAGGTTAGTTGTATTGTAGTAACACTAGATGTAACGAGTGTAGCAATACTAGCTGTAATGATCGGACTGTAATGCGTTGATATGCCATTCTGTTGTTTTTAGGGAAAGTGTGAAATATTTGAATTAAATTAGCAATGTGGATATTTTTTTTATGATCACAAAGAGAACACGACAGATCCTCCATCAGCAATGTTTTGTTTTGTTTACCCGGTTAGCGTTTACATGCCAGCTAATGCATTGATAAATACAAGACATTTCCCAGACATCTTCCTTCACAGTTTTGAGCCAGCTGTGTCTAAGTTGGGTCAGTTACAATTCAGTTAATTTGGACCAAACGTTTTATTTATCTCTTACCTGACATGAAGTGTGTGCTGCAAACCCGAGCATTTTTGATGATCGTCTCTGTCCAGTCTTTTTGTCTTACTGCATTCAACCACAATTGTCTTTGTTATTTCTGAGCACAAGTGTCCTTGCTGGAATAGGCTGGAATGCTATAAAACTTAAGTTTACTTCCACTAACGTTCGTCCTATTCTGGCACCCAAACACACAACAAGGCGACATTTTACAGCTGTAACATTTCACCGGTTTTGCCTAGCTTCCACAGTCTTTAGCCAGCGGCTTTTCCCGTTTTTGCCTCCAGCTAGAGTTGTGACATCATTCCTGACATTGGCCATTAAGGGTTCTATTCATGTCCAAATTCAGTTATGATGACCTTAAGTGACCTTATGTTCTCCACAGAGCTCCAGCTGCATTGTTGCCTGGCAACAAGGCTGTCAGCAGTTTGTGTTTGACATGTGTCAGCTGATGTCTCCCTTTGACAAAGCCAAATTCTGACTAAAGAAAGGGGTCCAAACAGCTTGCCGCTGTTCGAAAACCGTACATGGTATCGGAAAAATTCTTAAAGCGTCAGTGAGAGCTATCTTTCGGCTCTACGTCATTCACCATCCAAGAACAAAGGAGAAAGAGATAAATTGCAACTAGCCTCAGCTACAGAAAATCCCAGAATAATCAATGTAAATGTTTAGCAGAATCTTCTAGAATCTGGTTGTTAATCTGAAGGAAACACAGACGAGGTGGAGGTGTAGCCACAAGTTTTCACAACCCAATGAACTTTAAAAAGGTATCCCTGGGCACATTTGATTCTTTTGAATACCTAATCACCCAGATAAATGAGCCTAACAAAGCTTTATTTCTAAGTTTATATAAACCCCCAAAACTTTACTCTAACTTCTTTAATGATTTCAATGACCTTCTTTCTGTAACATGTATCGACTATGTTCAACTAATCATTGTAGGGGATTTTAACATCCATACCCCCAAGATAGACAACCAAAAACATTAGATGATACTCTCCACTTCGGCCTGACCCAGCATGTCAAACAACCAACACACAGTAGATGACACACTCTGGACGGAATTATCTGCAAAGGTTTAACTATATCTGACATCTCTGTAATTAATATTGCATTATCTGACCTTTTCTGTGTTTTTTTTTTTAAAGTACCATCTCTGCTAAAATATCTAGCCACAGTCAGATAACTGTAAAAAAGCGTTTTCTTGGGGACAGTTGAGTTGAAACCTTTAAATGTATTTACCCTTCCACCACATCCCCCTCATCTCCAAACTCAAACTCAGAAAATAAGCGGGTAGATAATTTCCTTGCGAAAATCTCAGACATCATGGATTCCGTTGCTCCAACTAAACGAAAGTAGTCTCAGGTAGAAAGAAGTCTCCGTGGACAAGTAATCCACTGGTACGTAGTGAAAAAAGAGACTGTCGAAAAGCTGAGAGAAAATGGCGGAAAACTCGACTCCAGATTCACTGTGAGATCTACAAAGTCAGACTGAATAGATATCAGTTAACTTTAAAAGATGCTAGGGAATCTTTCTTCTCTGAAATCATCAACAGAAACAATCCCAGCTAGCAAAAAATATCTGCACGGCTTCTTTTTGCCGCCGGCCGTAAGCTGTCGGCTATAGGTGCGTCCCGCTGGCGGGGATGAAACGTTTGCCGCCGACTACGTCACTCCCATTTCTTGCGAGATGCCGCCAGCGAAAAGCCGGCGGGCCGACTGCTTCATTTTCTTTGGCGGTTGCCTCCGTCTAATGGACCGCGGCCGGCTGGTGGCAAGCCACTTTGAAATACAAGGATTTCTGACCAGCAGCCATGGCTATGGGAGTTAGAATGGAGGTGGAACCGACAGCATTTTAACTACTTTTCACATTTGAAGCGATTATAAAATCATATCCTATATGTGAATTAAATCCCATATTATTAATTTTTTTAAATTTATTTTTTAAAGCCATTTTATTTTTAAACCTCGATTATTTTTGTTGTTGTTGACTTTTTACATGTATAAGGGATTGATTTGCAATTGCGACCTGTACAAATGTTTAAGACAGTGTTTTAAAAAAAAAAATCTAAACACATTATAAATGTTAGTAATGTATAGGTTTTCACCATTGCTGTATTCAGGATTTTTTTTTTGGGGGGGGGAGCTAAAACGGTGGCTCGATGACGCACTGGAGCCACTGAGCTCCTGGCCCCTCCCCAAACAACATAACTAGAGCTCACATTCGCATCAGTTCGCCGCTCAATCGCGAGTTTCTGTGGACTACCATCGTTTAAGTAAGTACATGTTTCCTTAGCGCAATATTATGTTTACAATGTTTTTAGTTTATCTTTGTAAAATCTGTTGTTATCTTTGTTCTTGCCTTACTAGTCAAGCTAAAGTAAGGCTAAAGTACGTTAGCCTTGTTTCCAAAGTTGCCGCCATGTTACAATTAACTTTCTGTAATAGCTACTTTGTTTCTTCCAAGCGTTGAGTTTTTCTTTTCTTCTAAGATACGTATGTTTATACGAGTGTGTACGTATGTGTTTTAAGTTAGTTTTGGTCAGTCGAATTAACTACGTAAACAGTTACTTGTATGGACAATTATGCCGCCGCCCATTTGGTAATGTGGTTCCAGCAGTAGGTAGCAAAATCTACGACAAGACTAATCAGTATAACTTGTGTTTTCTAACTAAACCGAATGATGATACCAGTAACGTTAGGTTGTTTTCATTTGTTTGTTCCGACACGCACGCTGCTAGTCTAGTTCAGAGTGTTAGCTAACACATGCTCGCCTTTTTTACACTGTTCAAGCATGTTGAAATGTGTCTAGCTTCAGTACGTAGCCAAAGTTTTACATCTAGTGTTTTCTTACAAAACTAACGTTGTATATAGGTTGTTTAAATTATTTTGTTTGTCTGAACAAGTAGCTGCTAGTCCAGTAGCTAGAGTGGCTAGCAATTGTTATCTAACACATGCTGTTTTGGCTTTGTTACAGTAACTTACACACTGAGGTTAAGCAATGTTGCTAGTTACGTTACATGTAGAAATGTAACTAGCTACAGTAGGTAGGCCTATCCAAAGCTTTACATCTCGAAAGACTTAAGTATAACTTAAATTTGGTGTTTTCTATCAAAGCAGAATGATATAGGTTGTTTAAATTATTTTGTTTGTCAGATCAAAGTAATTTGCTAGTTCAGTTCACAATGTAGCTACAGTGACTAGCAAGTGTTAGCTCGCACGTGCTGTGTTGCTACTGTACTTCTAGGATTTAAGGGGATTATGATGAGTTATATTTATCTGAAGTGCTGTACTTTTATGTTTGAGGACAGTGCTGTTCACATGAATCACTACACTGAATGAGTACATTTAATTTTTTAACAATTTCACTGTTACACGTTTGGCTGATATTTTTTTTCTTTTTCTTTTTCTACAGCATATATGCTACTGTATATTCCTAACGTTAACAATGTGGTTTTGTTCACATTTTCTTCCAGATACCTTGACCGGAGCATAACTGGTTAACTTCACACAAGAGACCTACTGTTGGACAATCGTTTTGGCTTTAAAGGTAAATGCATTGTTAGTTACAATGTCTAGTTACTGGGCCAAAAGGAGACGAATATTGAAAGGAGTTGAGAGGGACAAACAGGAAATTGCAGCTGCAAACGATGCTGTACTTGCTGTTATTCCTGACTTTGACCAAGTAAATCCTCCTGTTAATGAACATCAACATGGAATGGCTCCAACAAGCCATGGACAAACTGTGCCTATGCCTTGGAGTGACAAGAAAGTTGTTGCATCTTTGGCTAAAGGGACGGCGGCTGACAAGATTTTCGCCCAGCATGGTAAAAGAGCTCTCCAGAGTACTCCTGACCTTCACACCTCATGTTCCGTGCGAGTTCAACAGGAAGCAACGATCCATGGAAGATGTTGAGCGTTGGAAAGCTACAGAATTCAGGCAGTCCCTCTTGTACACTGGACCAGTCAGCTTAAAAGGCCTTGTACCAACTCAAGTGTACAACAACTTCATGCTGCTTTCAGTTGGCATCACCATCCTGCTGAATGTGTCCCTGTGTGCTGACCTTGCAGACTATGCACACAGAATATTGGTTCTCTTTGTTGATCACTGCAGCAAGCTTTATGGAAAAGAACATGTGACATACAACATGCATGGATTGGTGCACCTCAGCCAAGATGTCAAAAAGTATGGTGTCCTTGATAACATCTCATGCTTCCCATTTGAAAACTTCCTTGGGCGTCTGAAGAAACTGTTGCGCAAGCCTACACAACCACTGGAGCAGGTTGTTCGCCGATTGTCGGAGAGAAGTCAGCACAGAAGAACAAACATCTCCAAAACAAGGTCCTTGAGAGAGCACAACCATGGACCACTTCTCAACGGTCTTTCTGTGAAAAAGCAGTATGAGGAGTGTTACTTTCAAGACTTTGTTGTGAAACGTTCAGAGGGAGACAAGTGTGTCCTGTTGGAAAACAAAGACATAGTTGTTATACAGAATGTCGTCGTTGATGAAATGGACAACACTTTGGTCATCTACAAGAGGTTCCGGAACATGGTCGATTTCTTCACTTACCCTGTGGAATCTTCCAAGCTAAGCATTTTTCATTTATCTGGCCTATCAGATACACTCCGCCTTACCCATATAGAAAATGTGCAGAAGAAATATTATCTTCTTCCTTGCCCGGATGGAAAGGCTGGTTTTCCGTTGATCCACTTGTAAAAATGACTGCTTTTTTGAAGGGGTGAGAATTTAATTTAATTTATTTTGCCTGGAAATTAAAAATGTTTTACTTTATGCACGGTTTTCTTCTATTTTAGATGCTGTTTGCCATTGTTCAGTTTATTGATGAGGAGGATCAGCCATTTGCAGTGGTTCCGCAAGTGTGGCTCAGCGAGGGCATGTGCTATTGGCCCCCATTTAACCTCCGCAAAAAAGACAAAGGCAACAATTTAGCCATCCACTGCACGCCTCCACACAGCACCTGGGAGAAACATCATTTTAAGTTTTTATGAAGGGAGCAGGTAAATGGGTCTGACTTGTGCATTTGATTTTCCTGCATTTCATCTGTGTATTTTCTTTGTCTTTTTATGGTGGATAACTGACTTTCATTCATTATTCCCTGCTCTAGAATCTTGGCACGAGGCGATGAGATATTTGGTGCGCTTCCAAACAGGTTCTAGCGTTGAAACGACGGACGATGACAAGAAGAGAGAGAATCTCAAATTCCAAGTACAGACCCCAGGCCTCTTCTGATGAAGAGGAGTCTACTCTTCCAGATGCACCAGCAGTGCTGTCGTTTGGACAACCTCTTTTGAGCTTTGAAAACATTGTTCCTGGTAACAAGGTTTCAGTGCTACCCGATGCTCCAGAAGTTGCATCGATTCCAGAAAACCAGGAAAATGTTGTGCCATCTGTAGACTTCAGAGGTGGTATGTAAAATTGCTGTGATGCTTGATTTGTGATCCTGCCACTAAGCTATACCCTTTGTTAGATTTTCAAATTTCTGTTTCCTCTTTCTCAGAACCAGGTTTCTCCCCGAAATCCAGACTCCACTTCACAGAGCCAAGACTTTGAGTACAAGTAAGTGATGTTATTGGTGACGGTTTTTGTCTTGGAAACTATTGCTTCTATTTAAGATAAAGAATCCTTTAATCATAATCTGTTTTTATATCTGTCGAGGTGTGTTGTACATTCCATTAGCATTGCACAGTTCAATTATAGTTTCATTACTGAATATGCAATACTCTGCACTGAAGTTAAAGCTGTTATGTTTGCTCCTCCAGCTCGTCAAGTACTAAGCTTTACACCCCCAGCAGCAAATTTACCCTGGCAGCATATGGATGAAAACACTGGAGGTATGTAATATGTTGCGCTAAACTAAGTGTTCCATTTTAAGTCCAATTCATTAAATGTATGCAATAACTTCAAACATATTTTTCCGTCAATGATTATCAATAGGAGAAAGTCATCGCTCTGTAATTGGCCCTTGGACTCCCCTGGCATCTCGTGTACAGCATGAAGTTTTCAGCTATGAAGGTATATTTTAGGCCTATGTCTTAGTGTCCAGTGTTTTAAAAGTATTGAAAATAGTGCCTTTATGTGTTTTTTGTTGTTTTGTTTTTTAATGTAGATTTCCAGAGACTCCAGAATGAAAAACAAGCTCTGAGGGAGGAGAACCAAGCTCTGAGGGAGGAGCACCAAGCTCTGAGGGAGGAGAACCAAGCTCTGAGGGAGGAGAACCAAGCTCTGAGGGAAAGCACTGCACGAGCAGGTAAGAACATGCACAAAAAAGTCAAACTTAGGAAAGAGTACGTGATGTATGTACAAAATTACCATATGCCTTTCATTTTGTAGCTTCAGATGAAAGTAGAACTAAGATTGTACACTCCATATTCTACAGTCTGAATCCACAGCCTGTCACATTTTATATTTATGTATGATAAACTTCAGAGAAATTTAATTTGTAACACTTTTTTTTGGTTTTTCAGCTTCGGTTTTTGACAATCAAATGTGGGAGGGACCTAAAGACAACCGTCTGGCGGATGCTTCAAAGTATCTTCTCTAATCACCTTTCCATCAATACAACCTGGACTGGAGTTGGGGATAAAGCATGTTTTAGAGACATGTTCCTGAAGACCATTGTTCAAAGTAAGTTGGATGTAAAAAAAAATAATAATAATTTTAGTAGATGTGTATGGCATTATGCCATTCAAATGGAATGACAGATCTGTATTTTCTACAGGAGCCATCCGGAAGAACCCGGCAACCCAGGATGCCCCTGATGAAGCCGTCCAGGTTAACGTTATGCGTTACCTGAAAGGAGCATCTGACCGTGAAGGCGGAAAAAGGCGCCGCACAGCTGAGAGGGACCCACAGCTGACCCCTTAAACCTAGACTGACTACTGACACCCCAGCATCACTGACAACTGGAACCCTTTCTTTATCCTGCAGTCAGTAACTTCAAGACCCCTAAAGAAGCCAGAAGTGTCAGACTGCACTCACCCAATCCACACTGTTCACTGTGGATATTATCATAGTGCTTAACTCTTATTATATTGTAAAAAATAGCTTGTAAATCCTTGTGCCACAGGTCAGCATTGCAGTTATATCTGTTCTACTACTGTTTTTACCTCAGTATTTTTATATATATGTGAAGATGTTTATCACAGATACAAGAGACATCTTGTACCCCAGGTCAGCAATGCCATTATAATGGTCTATTCTACTCCAGAGCTTTATTCTAAATTATTACCACTTATCTTATTGTTAGAAATGCTTTGTAAATGTGATGTTATACCTGAATTTTTTTTTGTGTCCTGCACATTCTTTGGTACCAGATATACTCATTACTTATGTGTACTGGTAATTCTTTTCATCCCAGAGCTGACCTCTTTATATTATTAACAATTATTGTGTTATAATTTTGTAAGCTAAGGCTGTTTTTTTTTGTTTTTTGTTTTTTTTAACAATTTAATTGGAAACCTGCATGTTCTTTTGTGTGCGTGTGTGTATATATATATATTTTTTTCTCTTTTTTTCTGTTATTTATATTTCAGTGATCTGACATCATGTTTCAATGACAGTTACTGTACTTTGAAATGTGGAATTAAAACGTCAAATGGAATTTTGTCTGGTTTGATCAATCATTATTCTTGATAAACTGCATGAGATATATATAAGCGGCGACCGATCGCTCGAAAATAGCGTTTGCATCCGACGGGCCGCGGAAGGGTCGCCTTTGATATAACGGCGGCGGGACGGCGGTTGGCCCGCGGGCCCGCGGCGGGACGGCGGTTGGCCCGCGGGCCGGCCGCGGAACAAAGGCGGTAGGAAGGCGGCTGCCGCTTGTAAAAAGCGGCTGCCGCCGGCGGTGCACCGTCAAACGTGTTTGCGATTACGCCATTCTGACGCTTCTACTGCCACCGGAGCGCCGGCGGCGGTCCGCCGACTCATTGCTATCTGGGATAATACACAGACTCTATTTGCAACATTGGAAAAACTAACTAATCCTTTAGTGACAGTAGCACCTGAACTAAATTCTACGAGGGCCTGCAATGAATTTGCCAGCTTTGTCACTGAAAAGATTCTAACAATTAGACGGTCAATCCGTACCTCAATACCGAACCCACAACCAGTGCCATCCCCAATCAACAACAATGTGGAGAAATTGTCTGAATTCCATGAATTAAACCAAAACAGCCTTGAAAAGTGAACTCATCCCTGCTATCAGGTGTCTTCCCTCAGGCGTTAAAAACAGCAGTTTTTAAACCACTACTAAAGAAGAAAAATCTGGAGAACACATTAATGCAGAACTACAGGCCAATCTCTAATCTTCTATTCATCAGTAAGATTATTGAAAAAGCTGTGTTTCACCAATTAAATAGCTTCCTAACAATGACAAACCGTTTTGATGTTTTTCAGTCTGGTTTCCATGCTCACTACAGCACAGTCGTGGCCAAACGTTTTGAGAATTACATAAATATTGGAAATTGGAAAAGTTGCTGCTTAAGTTTTTATAATAGCAATTTGCATATACTCCAGAATGTTATGAACAGTGATCAGATGAATTGCATAGTCCTTCTTTGCCATGAAAATTCCACTGCATTTCATTGATGTCATTAAAGGACCTGCTGAGATCATTTCAGAAATTGTCTTTTTAATTCATGTGAGAATGTTGACGAGCACAAGGCTGGAGATCATTATGTCAGGCTGATTGGGTTAGAATGGCAGACTTGACATGTTAAAAGGAAGGTGATGCTTGAAATCATTGTTCTTCCATTGTTAACCATGATGACCTGCAAAGAAATGCGTGCAGCCATCATTGCGTTGCATAAAAATCGCTTCACAGGCAAGGATATTGTGGCTACTAAATTTGCACCTAAATCAACAATTTATAGGATTATCAAGAAGTTCAAGGAAAGAGGTTCAATTCTTGTTAAGAAGCCTTCAGGGCGTCCAAGAAAGTCCAGCAAGCGCCAGGATTGTCTCCTAAAGAGGATTCAGCTGTGGGATCAGAGTGCCACCAGTGCAGAGCTTGCTCAGGAATGGCAGCAAGCAGGTGTGAGCGCATCTGCACACACAGTGAGGCGAAGACTTTTGAAAGATGGCCTGGTGTCAAGAAGGGCAGCAAAGAAACCACCAAAAAAAAACATCAGGGACAGATTGATCTTCTGCAGACAGAATGGTGAATGGACTGCTGAGGACTGGGGCAAAGTCATATTCTCCGATGAAGCCTCTTTCCGATTGTTTGGGGCATCTGGAAAAAGGCTTGTCCGGAGAAGAAAAGGTGAGCGCTACCATCAGTCCTGTGTCATGCCAACAGTAAAGCATCCTGAGACCATTCATGTGTGGGGTTGCTTCTCATCCAAGGGAGTGGGCTCACTTATAGTTTTGCCCAAAAACACAGCCATGAATAAAGAATGGTACCAAAACTTCTTCCAACAATCCAACAACAGTTTGGTGAAGAACAATGCATTTTCCAGCACGATGGAGCACCGTGCTATAAGGCAAAAGTGATAACTAAGTGGCTCGGGGACCAAAACGCTGAAATTTTGGGTCCATGTGCCTGGAAACTCCCTAGATCTCAATCCCATTGAGAACTTATAGTGAGTCCTCAAGAGGCGGGTGGACAAACAAAAACCCACTAATTCTGACAAACTCCAAGAAGTGATTTTGAAAGAATGGTTTGCTATCAGTCAGGATTTGGCCCAGAAGTTGATTGAGAGCATGCCCAGTTGAATTGCAGAGGTCCTGAAAAAGAAGGGCCAACACTGCAAATACTGACTCTTTGCATAAATTTCATGTAATTGTCAATAAAAGACTTTGAAACAGTTAAAGTGCTTATAATTATATTTTAGTAAATCACAGAAACTGAAACAAATATCTAAAAGTAGTTTTGCAGCAAACCTTGTGAAAACCGATATTTGTGTCATTTTCAAAACTTTTGGCCACAACTGTACATGCTCCCACTAGGCAAGATTATAGCAACCAATAAGATTAGCTACCATAACTACGCGGATGACACTCAGCTTTACATTGCAATGTCACCAGGTGACTCTGAACCCATTCAAACCCTAAATCAATGCATTGACCAAATAAATGGATGGATGTGCCATAACTTTCTCCAGCTGAATAGAAACAAAACTGAAGTAATTATTTTTGGACCCAAAGAGGAACGATCAAGAGTCAGCACACAGCTTCAATTAATACAGCTAGGAACGACTTATCAGGCAAGAAATCTAGGTGTAATAATGGACTCAGACCTGAACCTCGAACCTGAAGGCAATAACAAGGTCAGCCTTCTGTCAACTGAAGAACATTTCTAGGATTAAACGACTGTTGCAACAGCAGCTGGAAAAACTCATCCATGCGTTTATCTTTAGTCGGATTGATTACTGCAACAGCATCTTCTACCTGTTGTCACGGTACCAACTTCCAAGAACACTAAGTTCCTCCAACTCTAGCCTACTAAACATCCCTATACTCAGAACTAAACACGGAGAAGCAGCTTTCAGTTTCTATGCTCCCCTTATCTGGAACAGACTTCCTGCAGAGCTGCTGAAACTCTGAACTGCTTTAAATCAACAGTAAAAACTCATCTGTTTAGAATTGCCTTAGAGTAAAGGATTGATGTCATATGTATGAAATGTGTTTATGCTCTCTTGCTTTATTGATCTTCCTCTTGCTTTATTTTGTATCATGTGTAATGTGAGTTTCTTTTACTTTTAATTTCCAATGTTATATTCCATGTCTGTTTGTTTTGTTTTTTTAAACAATTCAATTCAATTCGGTTTATTTATATAGCGCCAATTCACAACAGATGTCATCTCAAGGCACTTAACAAGAAGTCATTTCAATACATTTATACAAACATTCCAATCAGTTAAAAAGTTTCCTATTTAAGGAATCCCAGCAGATTGCGTCAGTCATTGGCGTGAGGTTGGGCCCCGTTGATGCAGACGTTCCAACCACAGCAATCCTTCAGCAATCCCTCATACTGAGCAAGCATGTAGCGACGGTGGAGAGGAAAAACTCCCCTTTAACAGGAAGAAACCTCCAACAGAACCAGGCTCAGTAGGAGTGGCCATCTGCCACGACTGTCTGGGGGTTTGAGAAGACAGAGCAGAAACACAGAAGGAACAGAGGATCTGATATAAGAGAACTTTCTATGTTACAGAAAGTAAAAAGTTAATAACAGGACACATTGGATGTTCAGTTACTGGGAGGATCATCCCAGTCGATGCCCCCCGTCCAACAGGGCATTGCAGCCAAGCAGGATACCAGACCAGGTATATCTTCTATGGAGAGAAAAACACAGAGAAAACAAAGTTAACAGTCGAGATAACAGAATGTACTGTGATACAACTGGAGAGTCGTAGGAGAAAACGAAGTAGCAGAGTGAAGAAAATTGGTAAGTCTGTCCTCCAGCAGTCTAAGCCTATAGCAGCATAACTACAGAGATAGCTCAGGATGACCTTAGCCACTCTAACTATAAGCTTTATCAAAAAGGAAAGTTTTAAGCCTGGCCTTAAAAGTAAACAGAGTGTCTGCCTCACGGACTAAAGCTGGGAGCTGGTTCCACAGGAGAGGAGCCTGATAACTAAAAGATCTGCCTCCCATTCTACTTTTAGAAATCCTATGAATTACAAGTAAACCTGCAGTCTGAGAGCGAAGGGCTCTGTTAGGAAGATAAGGAACAATTAGATCTCTGATGTATGATGGAGCTTGATTATTAAGGGCTTTGTATGTAAGAAGAAGGATCTTAAATTCTATTCTGGATTTAACAGGGAGCCAATGAAGGGAAGCTAAAACAGGAGAAATGTGATCTCTCTTTTTAATATTCATCAGAACTCTTGCTGCCGCATTTTGGATCAACTGAAGGCTTTTAATGGCATTTTGTGGACTACCTGATAGTAAAGAATTACAGTAGTCCAGCCTTGAGGTAACAAATGCATGGACTAGTTTCTCAGCATCACTCCTGGACAAATCATGTAAAGCACCTTGAATCACCCTGCTGTTGAAACTGTGCTATACAAATAAAATTACCTTGCCTTGCCTTTCTGGTTGTTATTTTTCAACATCTGTGCGCTCTGGAGAGCTTTGACAGAAAACGGTGAGACATAGAGAAATTCTGAAAAGATCGTGTCACTGTCAACAGACACGACTTTCACATGACCAAAAATGTCAGTAGAGCAAAATTTGTGACTGTGATGGTTGTAAAATTTCTGCCCAAGATAGGAGCAGAGGTGAGCCACATGGGAACATCCAGCAGCTACAATGTAGGGGCCCGGGGGGCCGCAGCGACACGCCCACAGGCTCAGCAGGCAACCGGCTACGCCAGGTCAGATCCAACCATGGGCCCGAGGGTGCCCCACCCCAGCAGGGACCGGCCAACAGGGCCCCCCGGCCACCGTTTCCAGGCCACGGGGTCCATGGCGAATCCCCACAGCCGACATCCCAATGCCTCCCCACCTCTGCCCCCATGTCGGGGCACCACACCAATAGCCCCAATGGACGGATGGCATCCCCAGGTCAAGACCAGCCAGCACCCTGACACCGAGCTCAACGAGGTCCCAAATTGCTCAATGCAAAGCTCCAAGGCATCTATCCAATCAAACCCACCAATGAACCAACAAAGCACGAATCTTACAGAACAGGAGAGTGGAGACGTCAGACCAGAATAGGCACCCCGGCCAACTGCGCCAAAAGGAGAACATTGGCCTGGCACACCGGCAGACTGATACCACAGTCCACCCAGTCATGGTGAGGCAGACACCAGGGATGAACCGGCATGCCCCCCAATCACCCAGCCCTGGACACAGAGAGCCACCAACACACCGGCGGGCAGAGGTATCAGTCACCTGCAGGCAGTGACAGAGGGGAAAAAGCCCCTCATTTTGTAGGGTTCTGAGATACACCAGGCGAGCAGGCAGCCCAAAACCCAACCTGACAGAAATACAGAAACACACAGAAAGTCATACGTTCCCTCTTTCTTACACACATACACTGTCACATGCACACCAAGACACACATGAAAGGAAGCTATACACAATCAAACTCCCCATACACACTCTATACTCCCAGGTCCAGGTACCAATACCCCAGCAGAACAACCAGCCTCTGGACCCAGGAGGCGGACCCCTTACCCTCTAGGATGGAGACAAGCAGACAGCCAAAGCCCCCACAGTGAAGAAGCAGCCCACCAGCCCAGGTCCCACCCTGTTCCTCCTCCCGGACCCCAACCCCTAATGGCTAGTGGCAAACAGGTGTGTGGAAAGACCCCTAGCCTCCCTCCTCTCGCTCGAGCATAGTGTTAATGCATGTTTTTATAATGTGCATTTAAAACAGATGGGTGGGATGTGGGGATGGCAGCCATATACACCCCATCCTCCACCCCAAGCCCTCAGTGTCTATATGCAGTTTAACAGTGGGCACCGGCACCAGATGTGAAGTTGATTGAACAGCTCCTCCTCTGGATGCCGAAAAGTTTGCCCACCCCAAAGTCCCTACATGTGTGTCTCATGAGAATGTTTGAAGTGGGTGTCTAAGTTGTACAGTAAAATTTGGAACCCAGGCTGCCAAAGGGTAGTGGAGATGGAAACCCCTCACCACACCCCAGTGATGTGCCTACACCCCAAGGCCCTCCATGAGTGGTAAAGTGATGGAGCGGTGGGACAGAGGTGTCCGGAGATGGAGAGGGAAGGAGTGGGGGGACAAAATTCCTTCCCAGGGAGCTAGCTCCCTCACTGCCTCCAACAGGCCCCCCTGTTCACCAAGATCCACCAAGGGAGGGAGGCCCTGGCACGTCCTTGGTTGCAGCACCAACAAGCCGCATGGATCCCAAGGAAGTTCCCCCGGCCCCATCCCAGAAGAAGATCCATACCCAACCCAACATTCGGTCTACTATTAGAGCACAAAAGACATTAGACACCCAGGTTGAGTTCAGCCCCCCTCCCCCCTAAGTGCCCCCCTTAGGGGGAGAAGACATGTAGCTAGATAGTAACAGCCTCCCCGCCAGAGAAGGAGGCCCCCCAGCTCCACCCACACATCGAAGGCCCCCGTGCCCAGGCAGGAACCCAGCGCATGCACCAGCCCAAAGTCCCGGCAACATACCCACCTGGACCAGGAACAGACGGAAGCCTCGGCCGGCCGACACACAAGGCCAACATCCACCACCCCTTATCTCTGGTAGAGCGACAACCCCAGTCTGGGAGCTCAGCAGCAAATTTAACCCCCTCCCCCCTCATTCACTCTATACAGTAGTGAATCTGTGTTATATATGGGTTTACGTTCTAAAATGAGTAGCAAAAATATTTAACATTTTCACTATATTCTTATTTGCTAAACTCTACTTGTTCTGTTGCTAAATGCACAATTTCAAAAACTTTTCTTCAATATTTTAAAGGATGGAAGGAAAGGCAGCATTTTTAAAGCGGCAAGAAAATTGATTTTCTCACTTTTTTATTTGTTAATTGCTTATAAAACAAGAATTGAGTTTTGATATTTTCTTTTTTTGGTTTGTTTCAGTGTCGGTGTATGGTGTGCATGTGCCTGGATGTTTCCCTGGAGATTATTATTCAAGCATGTGATTCATCACCTCATCAAGCTGACTGATAATTTCCTGGTCTACATTCCCCTCGCTGCCAGATTGTTTTTGTCACTAGTATGTGTGGTGACAAGTGGTGATATTCTGGTTATTCTAGTGTTTGCCTTGTTGAAATTTTCTCCTTAATTAATGTCCATATTCTTTCTGTGCCTTCTGGAAATCCAGAATTGTCTGCTACCTGTCAGTCTGTTACAGACAACCTGCCTGCACATCTCCCTTGCTCCATTCATTACTTACCTGAAACACATGGCTCTTCACATTTGGACACTTCCATTACTTGTTAGTAAGAAAAAGATGAAATGACTCTGACTGACACTGTTGGCCATGAGGAAAAGTACATTTTAGAATTGCTGTATATGTGTGTTTATGTGTGTCTGCGTGTGTGAGCTTCTTCTATTTCATTTCCTCAACAACTTCTCTTTGATTCATAGGTTGTATAGAATGCTTCTTTAAGCAACTTCTCTATTATCATTAAATAATGGTGACATTTTCTAAATGTACACTTCAGCTGTAATTCTTGTGCTTGGACCCTGCCCTTCACTCTGCACTAGGATTTATCACTAGTGAGTGTTGAAGTTTTTTACATTTTATTTAGAAATAAAAATCTTAAAAGTATGCTTTGCACTTGTATTCATCCTCATTTACTCTAATACCCCAAAGTCAAATCCAGCTATTTATTATTAATTTTATTACAAAGCCACCTAAATAGTAAATATAATCCACATGTGTGTAATTTATATTCTATCTTGAATACAGGTGTTCTGTTTTGGTTTGTTAAATAACATTAGTGAGCAAACAGCCTTATGAAGATCAAGGAACACAACAGAAAGGTCAGGGATAAAGTTGTGAAAAGGTTTAAACCAACTTCAGGTTAAAAATTAACATTCCAAGCTTTTAATGTCCACGGAATAACTGCAAACCTACCAAGACGTGACTGTTCACTTAAAGTGACAGGCAAGGAGAGCATTAATCACAGAAATATGCAAAACACCTCACAGTGTTGCAACAAACTAACAATGCATATCACACTAAACACACCATGCCATGGTAAAACATGGTGCTGGCAGTAATACAGTGTGGGGATGCTTTTCTTCAGCAAAAGTAGGGAAACGTGTCTGACTTTAGAACATTGCAAGAAAGTTTCTTACTTTGGAGGCAAAAACACAATGAAATGAAGAATGACTCAAGATCAAATCAAATCAAACTTAATTTATAAAGCGCTTTTCATAAAAAATAGCATCTTAAAATGCTTTACAGATTAAGATTTAAAATCCTAAAACATACGGGGAGCCAATGCAATGAGTTTAAAACAGGTGTAATGTGGTCCCGCCTCCTGGTCTTCATCAGGACACGTGCTGTTGAATTTTGTAAAACCTGTAAACCTGATATACTCTTTTTGGGAAGACCAGAAAGCAGGGCATTACAGTAATGAATTCTGCTGGTGATAAAAGCATGCATCAGTATGGGGCGGAATCTTGCAATGTTCTTTAGATGATAAAAACCTACTTTAGTAATATTTTTAATGTGAGGGATAAAAGTCAGCTCAGAGTCAAAAATCACGCCCAGGTTCTTCACTTGTAAAGAAGGATTAAAAGAGTGATTGTAGTTTTGGTAAAAGTTTCTCTCTCTGAGCCTCAGGACCGATGACTAAAACTTCTGTTTTGTCCTGGTTGAGCTGGAGAAAGTTTTCTGCCATCCAGGATTTAATGTCTAAAATGTAGTTAAAAAGTGCCTCCATTGGCCATTTCACATCAGGAGACATGGAGATGTATAACTGTGTATCATCAGCATAACTGTGAAAGTTAACTCCATGTCTTCTGATGACGCTGCCAGGAGGGAGCATATACAGATTAAAAAAGCACTGGGCCTAAAATTGAACCCTGGGGCACAGGGTTCAATCTGCAAGATATTTGCCCATCCTTTCATTCACTGGTCCTGTTTGATCCTGTTCAGAGTCATATAGGACTTCTACACATCTCTGTATGTAGGACTTGTTTAGTATTACATACATTTTCTGATGTGACATCTGAGAAATCTTGATTGTTGACTGTATGACTATGGTAGATTTTTTGGAATGAAAATGCCCTATTCTAAGGAGAAAATCTAAAACAAAATGATGCAATCAGGTTCAGATAAGGATCCTCTGCGGTTATGTGCCAAACATTTCCAGCCTATCATATAGTCTTTAAATTTTATTTTATTCCTTGCAGTGAGCAACAGCAGCTTGTTGGTTCCTGCTAAATTAGGCAGAGTTAGGTTAGGACAGTTGGAAAAAATTTTGAAGTAAACAGAAATCTGATGTATCAATGTTTTTGGGTCGGCTCCACCTAAATTCTTAGGTATAATTCAATTTTGGGTGCACCTCAATGTTCAGAACAGCACGGGTTAAAAAGGATTGTAAAGTAATCATATGAAATAGCTGAAAAAAACTAACAATTTACTACTCATCAGCTCCTATGACACACATCATCTGGTTCTTTTAACCAAACCAAACTCAAACTGATCATTGCCCTCCATTCAAATCAAATTATTAAAAGCATGAACAAAGCAGACACAAAATAACACAATGTTGCACAGAAAAACTCAAAGGTCTGTTGTTGCTAAGAAACAGTAAAAAAGGACCTTAACATTCAGCAGCCTGGACCACAACATAGTTGAGCAGACAGTAAGCTGAGTTCAATCTAATGAATGAAGAATAGATTTGGTAATAGATAAGGAAGTCCCCTTAACATAAAGAACATCAGCTTTAATAGAACAGAACTGCAAACAGCAAAAACTGGGACAACAGCTTCTTATATCCATGAATACGAATCTACAAGACTGTGTTTCTGTCTTTTATCTAACCTTATAGGATTGTTGGAGAACATTAGTGAACAAACAGCATCTTGAACACCAAGGACCACACCAGACAGCTCAGGGATAAAACTGGAGAAATCTGAAGCAGGGTTAAGGTATAACAATATCTCAAATGTATATCTCAAGAAGTGGTGTGTGGAGGAAAACCAACTGTCCACATATGCATGAAAAAACCATTCTCATGGGGACACAGTGGTGGCACCATCATGTGGAGGTGACATTTTCTTTCAGAAGGCATAGGGGAGCTGACCAGAGTTGATTGAAGGATGAATGGAGCTAAATAATGGGAAACCCTGGAAGAAAACCTAGTTGATGCTACAAAAGACTAGACAGCTGGCTTCACATTCTAGCAGGATGTCAATTCTAAAACCACAGAGCTACAGAGGACTGGTTTTTATCAACATGTATTCTGTTTCGAAAAGAGTCCAGTCAAACTCCAGAGCTAAGTCCAATTGAGAATCTGTGGAAAGACTTGAAAACTGATGTCCACAGACACTTTCCATTCAAATCTTTCTTGAGTTATTTTGCAGAAGAATGGGCAAAACTTTCTGTCTCAGGATGTGCGTCCCTGGATGAGACATACCCCAAAAGACTTACAGCTGTAATTCCAGGTGTTCCACAAAGTATTGACAAGTTAAAGCATGTGTCTTCATGTCTAACGTTCCAAAAGGCTGTGAATGAGAGCTGAAATCAAGCTCATTGTCATGCATACAGCTTTGTCTCTTGCAGGTTTTAAAGGAAGGCTTCAAAAATGGTTTCTATAAAGAGATGAGGAAGTGGTTGCTGGAACAAATAGATGTTTTTTTAAAGGGGAAGAAAAATTGAAATTGGCAAAGCTTTGAAACCTAATGTACACATTACACAACAGAAACATTACGGCTTAAACAATGAGAACATGAGGTTGTGTTGTTTTTCATCACAGGCAGTACAGGAGACAAAAAAGCTGTAACATGAAAAAAAAAAAAAACTCCCATTCATTTATACAACACCTGACAATGTTTTTGCACTGTTAGGTAATGCTTTGCTCACATGTTGCAGAACCTGTCACCACAACCAACCCAATTTAATGAGGAGGCTGCAGGGAGGCAGTGGTGCAGGCTTCTTACAGAGTGGATTAGTGAACGCCATGGTTAGGCTGTCTCCCGAGGGTGCTTACATTTACACCATCAGAGTCACAGTGACTTCGTTGTCAAGGTCAAGCAAATGAGTCAGGTGGGATGGCTCATTGCGGGGAGAATAGGCACAACTGCCCTCCCTCCATCACGCCGTGCTCCAGCTTAACAGTGTTGACTTAATGCAACTGAGCCATTGTGGCTCAGCGGTTAGTGCTGCCTTGTCACAGCAAGAAGGACACAAGTTTCATTTAGCCTCTTTGTGGAGATTTTACAATCTCACATTGCTAGCATGGACTTTACCCAGCTGCTTCAGCTGCTTCTCTAATGTAAAAGATCTGCTCTGACAAAAAGGAATGAAAAAGGAAAAAGTAAATGTTGTGGCTGGGGTTAATAATTTTTAGTTTGAGTATCATGTAGAACGTTTTTACAATGTTAAATTTTAACCTACATAAATTGATGTGAGCACATTATCTTTTTTAGCATTTATTTGTGCTTATCTGACAGAATTGGACAAGATGCCTCACAAGCTGTTCTCAGGCAATTAAGAATATAAAAGCTAATACTTTAGTGTTGCTATGATTACAGCTATATCAGCACTGATATCTAGGGAAAATAAGATGCTTACTGTGTGAGAAACAGTGCTTCACAATCTTCCATATCCAGCACAATAGTGGAGATAAGCCAGTACAGTCCTAATTAGTCCAACAGAAGAAATGTTTAAAGGCTGAATCTCACCCAGGAGCTGAATAAATGCATAACAATCCACAACAGAGAAGAAAAAAGCATGAAAATATTCCTCCTTTGTAATCAGCATTAAGCTGAAGCACTCATCTACACCATGAGAGAACCGTTCCAAGATAAGCTGGATACACCTATTCAATTTGCTGATTAAAGTCATATCAGAGAGTTCTCCTGTCAGCTGAGCCTCAGTGAAAAGACATAATTCAAGAGTCTGTGGAATCTCTTTTAAGATGATTCCATTTTACCATACACCACAGAGGGTTTAATGCTCCACAGACATCTGAAAGGAAAAATAGAAATCTCTCATATCAACCCTAAAAATGTTTTCATTTCAAAATGAGGCCGATCACTTCCAAGTGCGATGAAGATAAGCCTCCTTCAGTGATTGCTGGATGCTTTCGGGCAGCAATAGAAGATTGTTTTCCATCACTGTAAGAATCCAGCTGAGGGCCCTCACAAAAAAGAACAAGAGCCATCCCTTTCTCACTGGGCAGCTAGACTCAGTAGTGATCAACAGTGAGCTTTCACCCCACAGGATAAAAAAAACTCATGTTTTAACAACATTGTAAATCAGAAACTCATAATTTGAAGTGCTGCACTTTTCACGCATGTCTGTCTTACTTTAAAATATTACTGTTACATTAGCTTAATATTAGAGATTATAGTTTGCATGAATTGAATGCCACAATGTATTTTTTTAAATTGTGTCAACTTATTGTACAGTTGCTTCTCAATACATACCACTGAAAATGTAATTCATTTTATTCATTTAACTCATTTAAAGTATTATATAGTGTCATTACACATAGGGATATGTGAACTGTTTGTTCCTGTTAATTTTGATGATTATGGTTTACAGCTAATGAAAACCCAAAATTGAGTTTCTCAAAAAATTGCATAACACCAATGGAACGATTTTTAATATAACATAGTGCAGGGGTGCCCATTTCCGGTCCTCAAGGGCCGGTCTCCAGCCAGTTTTAGATGTGTCTCCACTCCAACACAGCTGATTCAAATGGTTAAACTACCTCCTCAGCATGTCAAAGTTCTGCAGAGGCCTGCTAAAGAGCCATCATTTGATTCAGGTGTGCTGAACCAGGGAAAGAACTAAAACATGCAGGAGACCGGCCCTTGGGGACCGGATATGGGCACCCTTGTAGTGCATAAGTTTGAAGTTTTCAGGTCAAAAATATTTCTGGATCTAAAGTCTATGATATTGATCTAATAATTTTATCACAGTAATCTTTAGAGTAAAGGAAGAGGCCTTTCACCTACTTTTATTTAACTGTTAACTCCTCGACAGTGAGGAGTGTTTTGGTTAACCTTCCAATGAAGACATAACATCAGGGGACTGCAGGCAGAAGCTGCTTGCAGAGAAGACAGACATGATCTGGGTGCAAGAGAGTTTGAGCGTTGGCCCAGATGGGCTCATGTTTAAGACTGGCAGCAATAAAATATGAAAAACGCCTGTGCAGGCTCCAGCCTCATTCCTATAAAGGGAAGATACATGTCTTCCATAACACATACAAGATACCATACCATAAGATGTTTACTATCGGATTTTTTCAACCCCAAACCGGTTTTAATGTGTGTTTGGAATCATTGTCAAGTTGGAACACCCAATTGCCTAGAATATGATCTATCTAGCTGTTGATTTCAAGTAAACTTGAAAATGTTTAAGGTAGTCTTTTGTACTATTTTATCCACCTTGTTGAGTGCTTCAGTAGCTAAACAATCTCTCACTATTTTGCTACCACTACCATGCTTAACCATGAAACAGTGTTCTTTGATTCAAAAGCTTTACCCTGAGCTCCTAGTACATACGTTTGGAGGAGCTTTATTTTGTTTGACCATAATACTTTTCACCACAAGCGAATCGACTAGAACTTGTGGACAACTGCAAATTTCAGATGAGCTTGAAGGTGACTATTTTTGAGCAACAGCTTCTTTTGAGGTCTGCGTAATGCAAATCTGGCTTCACTGTGGACAGTGTCATAGGTGTTCTAGCAGCTTCCACTTTATTGAAGGTTTGAAACCTGGTGGTTCATTGTTTATTTGTAAATATCCTATCAAATTTTCTTTTACCTGAGAGTGACAGCTTGGGTCAGTTAGCTTAAACTTGGCCACAACTGTGTGTTCTACTAGGACAAAGATCAAAAACAAACACCAAAACAGATTTTTTTTCAGTGGATAAACCTGAGCTAAACTTCAGTTATGGCCTTCCTAAACTTCCAACCCCAAATCTGTTGAGAATTTGTGGACTAAGTTTGAAAACCTGGTTTATTCACAGAAAAAACCCAGTTTAAATTAGATTTGCAATTCTGCCTAGAGGAATGGTCAAATATTAAGCCAAAGTTATGCCAGAAGCGTATTGATGGCTACAAACAGTGTGTGGTTACTATGGACCATGCTAAGTGGCATTTAACCAAATATCAGTTGGTGTGCATGAATTAATTCATTTCATTTGTACTCTTTTTGGATTAGACACAATCTACAAATCGTTGTATGTTAGCTTCTCCCTGAAACTGTATGCTGACCTTCTTTCATAATAAGCACATTAAAAACATGTGTGCAAATGTCTGTTACTAGCTTGAGACATAATGAAATACCTAGAGCAGCCCCATTTGTCAGATGGAGTTGCTAATCCAGCTTTAAAATGTCCAAGTCCCTAGGCTGGAAGTGTCTTGCCCAAGCAGGAATTTGAAGGTTCCTGTTTAAGCTTCTGGAATTCTCAATATTTAGAGCTAAAATTATTACTCTCTTCCGAGTTTAATTCTTAGTACTTTTTAATAATCACTTGGTTGTGATTGTCCACAATATCAACCCTTGAAGCTCCAGCAAAGAAAATTAATAATTCTTTGGAATCATCATTACCATTTCTTGGAGATCTAACTGGCAATAAATTACTATGGATACAGCTTCTTAACTATATTAAAAAAATTACAATTCCTAAGTCATCGGTGTCTCTGTGTAAATCCAGTAAATATCGAGGCTAGCACAATATTTAATGATTATTAATTCTAGTTCAGATATTTTATTGTGTAAAACTGTGGGGCTCATTATATAAAACACATTTTTAATCAATATCTATTTTACAAAAGTTAGGTTTTCAAAATATAAACAACAGTGATTATTACACTTACAAATCTGCTGTTTCTCTCATGTTATAAAATTGTATGACTTATTTTGTTTTTCAAATTGTGCAAATAATACTTTCACTTTCAGATTATGTGCCTTTTTTGTAACACGGGAGAGTCAGTACCTTTTCAAAAGCATTAGTAAATTTACTGCACAAAAAGCTAAAAAATGTGTCATAAGAAGATGTGTTTCTATCATTGAAGTATCTATGGCATTTCGATTACTGGATGAAACAAGTATACATTTAAAAAATGAGTCATTTACTTAACTCAAGTAAAAATACACGTATAAGAAAAACTAAACATTACCTGCTACTTCCTTCCTGCTATCTGATTCTATTCTGCAGCTACAGCTATCCTGGCAAGGGGTATGGGGAGTATAACCTCATTCAACAGACAATATGTGTGCTCATGTAAAAAAAATCTGCAAAAATCTGTGATATGCTGGTTTCTAAAGGCAGTATCCCATTTCACATGTTTTGTTTTTATTCTACAACTACTTGAGGTCAAATGTAGTATCACAGAATAGGTTAAGAATTAGAATTGAGGAGGCACTGAGAAATGGAATCTGGTGACTGAAAAAGGTTCTGACAAACTGTCAGTATATGATACCATCAACCTGACATAGCGCTTTATATACTACAGTATATGCCATCAGTTACTAATGGCCCGTGGCTTTTTAAAATCACCTAGAAGGACACCGATGAGTAGTGCTCAGCTGCAGCTGATAAATGCATTCTCATCCTTTAGGTGTCAAGATTGGCCTGAGCTCTAGAAACACTATTACCTTAGCATTCAGCCCCCTGTTTGTCATCTGAGCAGTGGTAATCAAGATCCTGCTGCTCTCCTGTTATTCATTTATTTATATGCTTTATTCTTCAGGGGCAATACTTTTAAACAGTAGACATATAGTTGTTCTGCCCAACTTTTGTCGTTGACTGCAGGGTTTTAAAAATATATAACAGACATGTACAATATAACATCAGCAAATCACTGAAATCACACCAGTGTATTCACACAAACCAGGAAAGTATAGCTTAATTTAAAAAAAGACTAAAATAACAAACCTGCTGATATATGTATACAGTAGCTTGCAAAAGTATTCGGCCCCCTTGAACTTTTCCACATTTTGTCACATTACAGCCACAAACATGAATCAATTTTATTGGAATTCCACGTGAAAGACCAATACAAAGTGGTGTACACGTGAGAACTGGAACGAAAATCATACATGATTCCAAACATTTTTAACTAATAAATAACTGAAAAGTGGGGTGTGCGTAATTATTCAGCCCCTGAGTCAATACTTTGTAGAACGACCTTTTGCTGCAATTACAGCTGTCAGTCTTTTAGGGTATGTCTCTATCAGCTTTGCACATCTAGAGACTGAAATTCTTGCCCATTCTTCTTTGCAAACAGCTCCAGCTCAGTCAGATTAGAAGGAAGCGTTTGTGAACAGCAGTTTTCAGATCTTGCCACAGATTCTCAATTGGATTTAGACCTGGACTTTGACTGGGCCTTTCTAACACATGGATATGTTTTGTTTTAAACCATTCCATTGTTGCCCTGGCTTTATGTTTAGGGTCGTTGTCCTGCTGGAAGGTGAACCTCCGCCCCAGTCTCAAGTCTTTTGCAGACTCCAAGAGGTTTTCTTCCAAGATTGCCCTGTATTTGGCTCCATCCATCTTCCCATCAACTCTGACCAGCTTCCCTGTCCCTGCTGAAGAGAAGCACCCCCAGAGCATGATGCTGCCACCACCATATTTGACAGTGGGGATGGTGTGTTCAGAGTGATGTGCAGTGTTAGTTTCCCGCCACACATAGCGTTTTGCATTTTGGCCAGAAAGTTCCATTTTGGTCTCATCTGACCAGAGCACCTTCTTCCACATGTGTGCTGTGTCCCCCACATGGCTTGTGGCAAACTGCAAACAGGACTTCTTATGGTTTTCTTTTAACAATGGCTTACTTCTTGCCACTCTTCCATAAAGGCCAACTTTGTGCAGTGCACGACTAATAGTTGTCCTATGGACAGATTCCCCCACCTGAGCTGTAGATCTCTGCAGCTCGTCCAGAGTCACCATGGGCCTCTTGGCTGCATTTCTGATCAGCGCTCTCCTTGTTCGGCCTGTGAGTTTAGGTGGACGGCCTTGTCTTGGTAGGTTTACAGTTGTGCCATACTCCTTCCATTTCTGAATGATCGCTTGAACAATGCTCCGTGGGATGTTCAAGGCTTGGGAAATCTTTTTGTAGCCTAAGCCTGCTTTAAATTTCTCAGTAACTTTATCCCTGACCTGTCTGGTGTGTTCTTTGGACTTCATGGTGTTGTTGCTCCCACCATTCTCTTAGACAACCTCTGAGGCCGTCACAGGGCAGCTGTATTTGTACTGACATTAGATTACACACAGGTGCACTCTATTTAGTCATTAGCACTCATCAGGCAATGTCTATGGGCAACTGACTGCACTCAGACCAAAGGGGGCTGAATAATTACGCACACCCCACTTTTCAGTTATTTATTTGTAAAAAATATTTGGAATCTTGTATGATTTCCGTTCCACTTCTCACGTGTACACGACTTTGTATTGGTCTTTCACGTGGAATTCCAATATAATTGATTCATGTTTGTGGCTGTAATGTGACAAAATGTGGAAAAGTTCAAGGGGGGCCGAATACTTTTGCAACTGTATGTATATATATATATATATATATATATATATATATATATATATATATATATATATATATATATATATATATATATATATATATATATATATATATAGTACATATATATATATATATATAGTACATATATACCTTTAATGGACATGGATTTTCAAATAAGTCTTCCTTTAAAGGAGAATGTTACAAATGTGGTTCTGCGGTGAGATACTTTACAGTAGTTATTAACAGACCTCCCAGGGATTATACTGCTGTCTTTGAATTTGGATGGGACCACAGAGCAACTCTGGGGCCAATCTTTTCTTATAGAAGGGGATCTTTGTGTCGAGATTTTTGGATAGTGTAGGATAGTTAGGGACCACAACCGCACTTGAATAGCTATAATCAGGGAATACTTGAGACCCCCTCTAAAATGTCTAAAAATTTCATTGGTTCAAACACCAAATATAAGTTAAAATCTTGAACCATGAACAGGTGGGGTGCACTGTATATAGCTGATAACTATAACTGAATTGTTTAAAACAGCTGAGATTTTCTATTTCTTTTCAAATGTTCTGCATGGTTAGATTCTAAGTGAAATTTACATTTTCTCATTACATTAAGTAGCTGAAGGTTGATCTGTTAGATTTTACCATGTTTATCTGGTAACCATTAATTGGTTATACATTGATTCATAAGTGTCAGCCCCACAGCATGTAACATCTACTTCAACAGTACACCTTTTAACTTACTAAATGTGAAGCAATCTCCTTTTTTATTTGCATTCTAGCCGACAAAACATACTGTAGATTAAGACTACATTCGCTTGTTCTAATACCTGCTGGTTTAAAATACAACTGATGCAAAACCACATTGACATGATATCGATTTTGACTCCTCTCCAACACGTTTCATCATGATCTAGCTCAAAAAAAGTGCAAAACATGCAGGCACTTCAATAAACGAAATTATGGTAGAGTTTGAGATATAATTTCATTTAAAACCAGAGCAGAGTCAAGCTATGAGGTGATACCCTATAAGCAGTAATGAATGAAGGCTTGGTGGCATCACAGAATACTTGTCAGAGTTATTTATTGTATTAAGAGAAAATAACAGGGGGATAAAAGGGAAGCAGAAATATCTTGTCAGGGGTCACTGAAACTTGGTCTCATTGCACTAATGAGTGGCTCTCAAGGTAGCAGTTTCAGATGGTTTTGTGCATTTGAAATATGGACTCTAAGCTGTTGGCTTGAGACCCTTGCTATTACAAAAATAGAAGATGCCAGTTTGAGGCATAGCACTCTACAATGTCCAATTTAAAGTTGGGTGAGCTTGTCATGACTGAAGGCAGAAGGGCAAATTACCCTCGGTGGAAGGAGATGTGGGTAGATGCAAATCACAGCAGGTTTATGCCTGTTATTTTCTCCTTCTACTAGGAAATAGATTATAGATAGGTCCTTGCTTTGGTGTTGATACATGCCAAGACCTTAATGAATTTCATCAGATTTTACATATCTAAGTCTCTCCAGGGCTTGTGGGATACTTTTAAAAAGTTCCATGAAGCTCCCTTGGGGCACCTAAATAAGTTTGATAAATTAACTAAAGTGGTGTCACTTGAGGCCAAGTCGGATGGGTGAGAAGATGGCAAATTTGAAAAAAAAACTTGCTCTGTGTATCTAAGTTAGCACAGCTCCAAGCTCATTCTTCATCATGCAATTGCAGTGAGATGTCAGTGCATAGGTACATGGTATAAAGCCAAGTAGTACCTTAAAGGATTTAAGGACTGCTTGACTCAACTCAAGGCCTTTTAACTCTTCAGCCAGACATTATCAAACAGCTACCGTAATAAAGTACTTCTTGGTCGGTACAACAGAAAGTTTTTGGGCAAATTACATTACAGCATATAAAATGTGCCAATTGAGAAAGTTGATTGTTATTTATGTTTTAAAATATGCCAAATATTTTCCCTTTAGTGTTTTGCACAGAATTGTGAACTGAAGTCTCTTTTTGGGTACAGAAATGCAGATTTAGGGCACCAAAAACGATTCTTTCTAAAAACTTCGACCAACGTAAAGATTTGCATTTTCTCAGTTTTAAGCGTTTGCTGGTGGACAGAAATAACCTGAGTTTTAGGTTTTGCAATGTCACTTTGTGCGACAAAAATGCTCCAACATCACTTGTGCAACCTGTGTTTACACAGCATTTATGCCCTCAGAGCTGTGCTGGCATTATTGATTGTCCAAGGGCTTGTTGGTTGCTTGTTTTTACAAGCTCAGTTAATGCTGTACTATGTATGTATGTATGCATGTAGAAGTTATGCCTCATTCACACAGCACACTTTGTCGGCGTCAAAAAACGCTCACAAAGCGACTAGTTTGAAGTGTATACATATTTAAGCCTGAAGCTTGCAAAGCCTGCCACTTGCTGAGCAAAAAAAGAGAGCGTGGGCAGGGCTTCCTCTGTTGCTGGATGTTTTAAACAATGGCGGATCATATCGAGAGATTGGCTTGGCTTTATTTGGTAAATAAAGCTAGACAACGTCTACGTCGGGCCCATCAGCGCTGTTTGTGGATATACCCCATTTTTGAGAGGTGTTCTGAGTTTGGAGAGTTTAACAATTTGCTCCAGGAGCTGCGTGTGGATGAGGTTCGCTTTCAGCACTACTTCAAATGTGTAGTGACGTCACTACAATGAGGCGCTCTGATTGGTTGACGCTCAGGGCACGATGGCGAAAGTTCAGCAGGCTGAACTTCTGTGTTCCTGGCTTTTGCCGATTTGAAGCTTGGAAAGCAGCAAGAGCTTCAAAAATTGCCACGGCCAAAGCACACAAAGCACCGCAGAGACTCTGACGGCCTCAAACATAGACTTAACATGTAATCTTGCTGTTCTAGGCGTTGACATTTTGGGCGGTGTGAACGCGGCATTAGAAAGTAGAAAGTTACTCTGAGTCATAGGCGGAGATTCTGGAGGGGACCTCGTCCCCCGTTCCATGAAGCTGTCCCCCCCAAAACTCATTGAACGCATTGTCCAATAAAATTACAACACAAACGATACAAATTACAAATGTAAAACAATGTGTTTTTATTTGTTGAAATATCATGATCCCCCCCCCTAATTCCCATTCCTTAAATTGGTACAGTCCACACAAGCTGTTTCAAATGGGCAGGGCTGCCGGCTGCTTCTCCTACTTAGCTTCAGTAGCAATAGTCGCTGGGATCAAGTGATTTGGTAAACAAGTAAGTCATTTATTTCACCAATTGTTCTATAACCTCAAATATGTCTGTAAGATGTGGTCATAAAGGTGGAACATTGGCAACTAATGCTGGACAATTGCTTGAGATTTTGAAAAATATCCATACAATTCAACTATAGATTGTTTTTATCTATAATTAATGCCCTGTGAGTTAGCATAAAAATTAGCAAATTATTATGGTGGCTGTGGCCCTTAAAAACAAACCACAGCAACAAATCACTAAAGCCAGCTTCATTCCGTACATTTCTCCTCACCAACGGCAGCGGGTCCTCTTCTCTGAAGCACCTTGCTCCTCTGCAGGAGAACTCTATCACAATCAGGGATAAAGGAAACAGCACAGCTCTGTTTTGGATTTCAATTTCGAATGAGCAATATAGTAAAGTTAACTGCTGAGAATGATTTAAAAGAACAAGCACAACATTGTTATTTTTTCTTAAAACATTAGCACCAAAGGTCGTATTAACCAAATATTTTCAGTATTTGACCGGTGTTTTTTTTAGAACGGTGATATAAATCTGATGGCTGCCTGTCATGTTGATAGATTAGTATTCATACCCCTGACCACTTGTTGCAGAGGCACAAACCAATCAATTATTTTAAAAAAAAGATTCCCGTGAGAGCATCTGAGCATCATCACATGGCATGTCACTATCCGTGAGCTTCACTTGCAGGATTGTTCCTTGATGTTCCCTGATTTCAAAGCTTTGACTGAAGTGGCACTTAATTCCAGTCTTCAGAGTGGCAGCAGGGAACGGATTTAGGCTTTAGAAGGTCTTCAAACCCCCATGTGAAGTTATCAGTGAGTGATGACTAGTCCCAGGCAAAAGTCCAAAACCTCATGACAATAAACTCTACGGTTTTCAGGTCTCTGCGAACCGAGGAAGTTGTGAGTGCGAAAGTTTAACTGTTTATATGTAGTTCCTGGGGCCACAATCAATGATTTTTGTCTCTGTGGAAAAGAATTTAACACTTTTATGTGTGATAGCACGATGTGGATTCTCTGTTCAGCTCATTTGGATTGAATATTAATTAAGCTGAATTTAAAAAGACTAAATAGTTTTGAATATGTCACTATTTTAAAAATTGATGGGTAAAAATGGATTATGATGGGATTTTTTTGACTCTGTCGGTCAAAATGAGGAATAGTCTACAGCGGCCTCTGATTCAGCACCATGAAAGTAAAAATGAAACCACACTGAAGTTGGTTTTACGTTGTAAATTTTGACTATTATTCATCCTGGTTTAGCAGAGTCTAATGTTTCACCAAGTTGTGACACAGATATATCCGGTCTGATTATCTCTTTGTGTTGCTGCTGATCAGAGCAGGTTGTTTAGTCATAGACTACAGAGTAAATCAGCAGCTTTCACTTCATGTTCCCTGCTCCAGGGTTATTCTACTAGACTATTCAGATAACTTTTCAGATTTAATGTTATGTTGATGGAAAATTTGTGGATTTCTTTCAAAGCTCCCACATCATGTGACTTAGTCACATTCCATTTTGACATTTTATTTTTTTAGATGGTGTCTTCTGTCTTCATTGTGAAAGGATTACAGAGATGTTGAAGAACTTTACCTTTAGGTTTAGCATCGGTCCACACCTAATATATGCAGTTGTTGCTCTGCTACTAAAAGTAGCCATGTAATTTCAGTATATGTTTGATGTTGGATTATTTTTTAAAGTATTTTGTTAATAGTTTTGGAACTTTAATGTGAGCTGGAGTTTTTTTTTAAAGTTACTTTGATGGACTATAGTGGACACCTAGTACCATTGTTGACATTGTTGGTTGTATGTAGAAAAACCTGTATACAAGGCAAGGCAAGTTTATTTGTATAGCACACTTTTAACAACAAGGTGATTCAAGGTGCTTTACGTGGTTAAGAGGTATAATACAAAATAGCAGTCAAACACAGACAAAGCATATAAAGTAAAAACAGCAATAAAGCAAGACGCATACACAGATTCATCAAGGCATTACAAAGCATATAATGTAAAAACAGCAAGAAGCATACACAAAACATGATACATCAAAACATTACTCAAAGGCAGCTCTAAACAGATACATTTTTAGTCGTGATTTAAAAGAACTCAGTGTTTCAGCAGCTTTGCAGTTTTCTGGAAGTTTGTTCCAGATTAGAGGAGCATAGAAACTGAAAGCTTCTTCTCCGTGTTGGGTTTTAATTCCAGGGATGTTGAGTAGACTGGGATTGGAGGACCTGAGTGTTCTGGTGCAGGGGTCCCAAACCCCCGGGCCACGGGCCACAGAGAAAGAATAAATAACTTCCGGTATTTGCGTTTAATTTATTATCTGAGTTTGACCACTGTTTTTTTTTTTTTTTTTTTTAAACGTGTCCTGTTTGGCAGTGTGGAGCTCAGAATTAGAAGTAGAAGCCCAACAGATTTACTTTCACAAGCGGAGCAGTACAGCTTTTGCTATAGTACTCCACTTGATTTATGTGTGAAAAATCTTTATTATAAATTGTTGGGGTTTTTATTTCCTGATGTTATGGACACGGAGACGGAAAATTAAGGAGAAGAAAGAAGGAAGATGAAGAAGAGAGGTAGGAAACAAAAATGTCATGAGAGAGGGTGAGTTGAAAATACAAGAGGAAGGGGAACAAAGAAAACACAGGAAGACATTGAAGTCTGCCTCCATACCCACAGGACGGCAGAGAGAGGAGGGGAAAAACAAAACAAAACACGAAAAAGGAACATCGACAAAACCAACCAAACATTTTGAACTAAGAATTACACAACCACATCACACAAAAATAGATATAAAAATACAACAACAATGTCACAGAAAAACTCATGGTACCGATTAATCAAGCTCTAGTAATGATAACCTCAGCCCAAGAATATATCCTTAAACACCAGAGACCCCACATCTATGTGTGTGTGTTAGCATGCTGGTGCATATAAGGTTTCTCCATAAGAGTGTTCGATAGTTGGTGTGAGCAGACATCAATCCGTCTCCCAGGAATCGATGCAGACATGAAGGAGATCGGAGCAAAGACGTCCAAAGGACCGCCAGAGCCCCAGGCGGACCCGGGCGGGGCCGACCACATCCCCCAAGAGAGGAGCAAAGAAGAACCCCAGGGGAACATCCAGCGGCCACTATGCAGGGGCCCGGGGGGCAGCAGTGACAAGCCCACGGGCTCCGCCGACAAGCGGCCGCGCCGGGGCAGGCCGGTCAACGGACCGGGGGAGCCGGCGCCCAGGGGCACCCCACCCCCCAGCAGGGACCCGACAAGGGACCGGCCGACGAGGGGCCCCCGGCACTGCAGGGGCCGCGGCCGGCCGCCACGCGACGCCTCCCCCCTAGGCCAATCCCCACCGCCAACATCCCAGCGCCCCACCAATAGCCGCAGGGGACGGACAGCATTCCCAGGCCGGGCTCAGCCAGCATCTGGACGCCAAGTTGTACCAGCTCCCGGGTCCTGATCCCGCGCAACGCAGGGCGCCGAGACCAGGCATCCAACGAGGGCCAGGGCCGGTCCAACCCGCCAATGAACCGGCCACGCACGGTGCGCACAGAACAGGTGATCAAACGAGCAGAGACGTCGGATCCGCATCCCGCCGAGCCACCGAGCAGGCACCACCCAACAATCCCAAACTTGGCACCTCTAAAAGAGGTGCCCCAACCAACCAAAGGAAGATATCGGCC
This sequence comes from Valencia hispanica, assembly GCA_963556495.2. Lineage (NCBI taxonomy): Eukaryota > Metazoa > Chordata > Actinopteri > Cyprinodontiformes > Valenciidae > Valencia > Valencia hispanica. Next base: position 45,256,109 of record OY747701.1, read on the forward strand.
CAGCGCATCGGCCGACCGACACACCGGCCCCCCCAGGCCCGGCCAGGCACGCACCAGGTCCGAACCGGATTGACCACCGGCGCACCGGCAGGCAGGGGCCCCCGTCACCGGCGGGGAGTGACGGAGGGGAAATAGGCCCCCCATTAAGTGTAAGGCCTGAGGTGCGCCAGGCGAGGGGGCAGACCAAGATCCAACCTGACAGGTAGACAAAGAGATACAGACACAGTCATACGTTCCCTCCCTCTTAAACCCATACATTCTCACTGACTCACCAAGACACCCAAAAAAATGACGCTGTACCCTCACTCACACACCCCATGGACACTTTATGCTCCCAGGTCCAGGTACCGATGCCCCAGTAGAGCCACCAGCCCCCGGACCCGGGAGGTGGACCCCCTACCTTCTAGGATGGAGACAAGCAGAACGCCAAGGGCCCCACAGTGGCAAAGCAGCCCGACAGCCCAGGACCCCGACTAGACCGCCTGTCCTCCTCCGGACCCCAACTTCTGATGGCCCGTAGCGAACAGGGGTGGGAAAAGACCCCTAGCCTCCATCCTCCCGCTCGAGTATGGTGTTGATGCGTGTTGTTATAATGTGCATTTAAAACAGAGGGGTGGGATGTGGGGGAGGCAGCCACACATCCCCCAAACCCCACCCAGAGCCCTCAGTGTCTATATGTGGTTTAACAGTGGGCACCGGCACCAGAGGTGAAGCTGATTGTACCGCTCCCCCTCTGGATGCCGAAAAGTGTGCCCACCCCAAAGTCCCTACATATGTATCGTGTGAAAATGTTATAAGTGGGAGTGTCTAAGTTGTATATTAAAATTGGGACCCAAGACACCACGGGACAGCGAGGAGGGAAGCCCCTCCTCGCACCCCAGTGATGTGCCCATGCCCCAAGACCCTATATGAGTGGTAAAGTGATGGAGCGGGTGGAAAGAGGTGTCCAGGGATGGGGAGGGAAGGACTGGGAGACAAAATGTCTTCCCAGGGAGCCAGCTCCCCCACTGACCCCAATAGGCACCGCTGTTCACCGGGATCCACCAGGGGAGGGAGGCCATGGCACGTTCGACCGGGGGCCCACGGCCACAGCACCACAAAGCCCCGCGGACCCCAAGGCAGTCCCCCCAGCCCCATCCCAGAAGGGGAACTAAACCCACCCTGACATTCGCTCTACTCTCAAAACACAAAAGACACTAGACACCCAGGTTGAGTTCGACCAAGACCCAGGAGCCAAGTCCAGTGCAAAAAATGACTTATCCGGCCCAGAATTGCCACCCAGCCGCTGCGACCAGCAGCCAGGCACCCCAACCAGCAAACAAGGCGAGACGCCATACAGGGACTGGCGATGACAATCGGCCCAGAGAAAAAGAGAGAGGCGGCTGCACATGCCGGCCGCCGGCCGGCCACGACCCCCACAGCCAACAGAGACCCCACGCCTGCCGACCCCCAGCCAGGACCACAGCTAGGGGGCGCGGCGCCCCCGAGCCCCGAATCCCCAGGCCCTACCCAGGCGCAGCACGGCCACCAGGCCAGTAACCCATGTCCGCCAGTGCAACCCCCCCAAGGCACTGCATGCAGCCATCAGGAGTCACCACCCAAAGCCCAACCCCAGGCCGGCCACGACGTCCAGCGCCCCATCCGCCCAGTGATCCCACCCCCCGGGGTCCCCCCCAGATGCCTCCAACCCCAAAACCCCCACATCAGTGACAGTGTCCCAAACGACAAAACCAAGTGCCCCCCACCCCCACTAGGTGATGGAGCCGATAAATGGAGCCCAGAGAGATTGATCAGATATGGAGCCAGAGGCCGTCTCAAGACCAATATGGTCCAACAAGAGATTTCTATACTGATTAATATTAAGAGCTTTTTTATTTTTCCAGTTCAGGAGGATAGTTTTCTTAGCGATGCATAAGGCAATGTGAACCATTAGAACTGACTTTGTGTCCATGGTGACATCATTTAAATTTCCTAACAGGCAAATTGAGGGAGATGGTGGGATGTTACATTTCAGACACTTTGATAAGTCCTCACATATCTGGCACCAAAATTTCTTAACAGGTGGACAGAACCAAAGCGCATGAACATAAGTATCTGGTATATTGCTTGTGCATTGTAAGCAGGTATTAGACGATGTAAAACCCATCCTAAACATTCGTTGACCTGTATAGTGTACTCTATGAAGGATTTTGTATTGTATTAATTGCAAATTAGGATTTTTTGTTATTTTAAAGATTCTTAAACATATCTGAGACCAGACGTTTTGGTCAAAGCTGGCTGATAAATCCACCTCCCATTTTGAAATAGGGATGGCTTTAAAAGAACTCAGCGTTTCAGCAGCTTTGCAGTTTTCTGGAAGTTTGTTCCAGATTAGAGGAGCATAGAAACTGAAAGCTGCTTCTCAGTGTTGGGTTTTAATTCCAGGGATGTTGAGTAGACTGGGATTGGAGGACCTGAGTGTTCTGGTGCAGGGGTCTCCAACCCCCGGGCCACGGGCCACAGAGAAAGAATAAATAACTTCCGGTATTTGCGTTTTATTTATTATCTGAGTTTGACCGCTGTTTTTTTTTTTTTTAATGACCCGATATCTCCGTTACATAGTTCAGTCTTGACACGTCAAAAGGCTTGTATTGGTCACGTGATAGTTACCACTAAAATTAATCTCACAAGTTTCGCAAGATGAAAAGAAAAAAAATGTCTCCCGGTTGTTTCTTTGGAAAGAGGAAAAGGCCCAAGGCTCTCATTGATTCAGTTTTGTGGTGAGTTAGATTTTTCATGCACTTTGTATTTGTTTTTGTGGTAAATCTTGAATTATTAAAGGTATGTTTAAATGTTACCATGGTGACCAGAGAGCGTTAGGGGGCTGAGTGTATGTTACTCATGTTATGTTGTCTGCTCGATGTTAGAAGGACACTGTTAATAAAGCTGCGAATACACATTGGATTTACGTCTATCGTTATAATTTTAAAATACCCCTTTTTACACATCATTTATCCACCACATCTTAAAGGCTGTGAAAATATTGTCTCATATTAAACTGGTCTGTGGAGAAAATAAGATTGGGGACCACTGTTCTGGTGGGTTGGTATAGTAACAGCAGATCTTCAATATACTTTGGTGCTAACCCATTCAATGATTTATAAACTAGTAAAAGTATTTTGAAGTCTATTCTCTGAGCTACAGGGAGACAGTGTAAGGACTTTAGAACTGGGGAGATGTGGTCTACTTTCATGGTTCTAGTGAGGAGACGAGCAGCAACGTTCTGGATAAGCCTGAGTGAGTACAGGTCTGCCGCTTGCAGTTTTGCTGGAGACGTGTGTGCCAGTCATCGCTCGTGGTGTTCCGATGAGTGGGTTCCGTCCTTGCTGTCCTGCCTCAGCTCCTTTTATGTGCGGTCTAACAAGTTTTTGCACATCTGTAACAAAGCAGCTGATTGCTGCACTCCTCCTCCTGATTCATCCAGATAAGTTCAGTTTTTCACTTGGAGCTTCACAGAGAGAAAACAAATGCAAACAAAATACACCAAATCCACACAAGAAACCATGCAAGAAAAGTAAAAAAATATACAAATATTTCCCAATATGCAACACATACGCATTAGTTAGCGTATATTCTTAATGTTTACAGAGCTGTCCCTGCAAAGTTTTTAGTTAAACTATAGAAGAGGCTGGTACAACTTGGTGTCCAGATGCTGGCTGAGCCTGGCCTTGGGATGCTGTCCGTCCCCTGCGGCTATCGGTGGGGCGCTGGGATGTTGGCGGTGGGGATTGGCCTAGGGTGGAGGCGGCGGTCCCTTGTCGGGTCCCTGCTGGGTGGTGGGGTGCCCCTGGGCCCCGGCTCTCCGGTCCATTGACCGGCCCGCCCTGGCGCGGCCGGTTGCCGGCGGGGCCCGTGGGCTCGTCACTGCTGCCCTCCGGGCCCCTGCATAGTGGCCGCTGGATGTTCCCCTGGGGTTCTCCTTTGCTCCACTCTTGGGGGATGCGGTCGGCCCCACCCGGGTCCGCCTGGGGCTCTGGGGGTCCTTTGGACGTCTTTGCTCCGATCTCCTTCATGTCTGCATCGATTCCTGGGAGACGGATTGATGCCTGCTCACACCAACTATCGAACACTCTTATGGAGAAACCATATATGCACCAGCATGCTAACACACACACACACATAGATGTGGGGTCTCTGGTGTTTAAGTATATATTCTTGGGCTGAGGTTATCATTACTAGAGCTTGATTAATCGGTACCATGAGTTTTTCTGTGACATTGTTGTTGTATTTTTATATCTATTTTTATGTGATATGGTTGTGTAATTCTCAGTTCACAATGTTTGGTTTGTTTTGTCGATGTTCCTTTTTCGTGTTTTGTTTTGTTTTTCCCCTTCTCTCTGCCGTCCTGTGGGTATGGAGGCAGACATCAATGTCCTCCTGTGTTTTCTTTGTTCCCCTTCCACTCTTGTATTTTCAACTCACCCTCTCTCTTGACTTTTTGTTTCCTACCTCTCTTCTTCATCTTCCTTCTTTCTTCTCCTTAATTTTCTGTTTCCGTGTCCATAACATCAGGAAATAAAAACCCCAACAATTCATAATAAAGATTTTTCACACATATATCAAGTGGAGGACTATAGCAAAAGCTGTACTGCTCCGCTTGTGAGAGTAAATCTGTTGGGCTTCTACTTGGTACTCAGACACCAATTCTGAGCTCCACACTGCCAAACAGGACACGTAAAAAAAAAAAAAAGAAAAACCTATAGAAGAGACTATATGATTAGTGTGTGTCTGATAGAGTGGGGGGCATGGCATCACAATGGTGGCTCTCCATCGTGAAGGCTCACGATGGAGAGCCACCATTGTGATATCGTCCATCAGCACAACCATCGGCACAACCCTATTCCGGGTTTTGTTGTGGTGACTTTAAGTGACACTCCTCGAAAATAAAACGGAATTATAAATATAATTTATTTGGGTGGGCCCTGGTCCCCCCCCCCCCTCCCCCATAGTCACATCCCTGGTCAGAACAAGTTAGAACAGATATTAAAAAATGCCTTCAAATAGCTAAGTAGAAATCTTTAACGTCATAGTTTTTAATTCAGTTAGTAGCACTGTTGCCTTGCAGCAAGAAGGTCCTGGGTTCAAATCCTGGCCTGGGGTCTTTCTGCATGGAGTTTGCATGTTCTCCCTGTGCATGCGTGGGTTCTCTCCCAGTTACTCAGGCTTTCTCCCACAGTCCAAAAACAGAAATGCTTCCTCTAAATTGTCCTTAGGTATGAGTGTGTGTGTGCATGGTTGTTTGTCCTGTGTGTCTCTGTGTTGCTCTGTGATGGACTGGTGACCTGTCCAGGGTGTACCCCGCCTCTCGCCCCATGACGGCTGGAGATAGGCACCAGCTCTGCAACCCTGCATAGGAATGACAGGTACAGAAAATGGATGGATGGATGTTTTTCTCTCCAAAAACTCGGAGAAGGAAAAACTCAGATTTGCTAAATTTTCCACTCAGTGTGGGTAGGACACCCGTCTGCACTGATGAAGAGGCACATCAGCATGCCAAATGCTCAAAGTGGCCCCAACAGGAGGGCAGTCCAATCTATTTTCTGATCAATTCAGGCAATAATTCTTTGGCCTCTTGGGGTACTCAACCATCATCCCTAAATGGTCCGGTGATCATTAAGTACGGAAAGGAAATTAAGATCAGATGGTAATATGATGGCACGCAGATGTCAAAATAACTAACTGTTGACTTGATGCAGTAGCAGACTATACATTTCATAATAAACAAAATGGACGTGCATCATAAACAATAAAATTACTTCATATATGTGAAATTACTTAGTGTTTCAGAAAACATGTTGCATTTCTTTTTTGTTTTGGTCCAAGGCCAACATACATGAGGATATAAGAAACAGTTTGACAGCATCTCAAAAACTTGTGTTGAGGATTAACTAATGAAAGCAAGGTGTTAAAGGGCACATATCCAATAAAAACACAACAGAATGCAATAATTTAAATTAATAATAATTCATGCAGCAACCTGTCTTAACAGTACTTTCTAGACGTAAGTCAAGTTTGTCTTCACAGACGTTGTGTTAAATGCTTTCATTATCTGCATAAGAACAAATGTGATTTTCCCTGTGTTTGAAATTGAGGTAATTCCCCTGTTAAATCCACAACATAAGCTTTACTATGTTCTTTTAGTTGTGTCAATTCATGCACAGGCATCAGTTCTCTTGTAAACCATGGCTTTGTAAATGTCACATATTGTAGAGAGCACTTTGGTTAATCTACTGTCCTCTAACACTCCCTTGAGGTTCACCGTTTATATTTTAACAGCAGACACTTTACTAGGTGTGGCTAATAACAGTGATCATGTCCACTTGCATGGGAGAACTTACCACTTTTTGTCTTGATAACTATTGTTAACATAATATTGCAATAGTAACAAAGAAGCAAACTACTTTATTTGACTAGAATGGTTGTTTTTGCCATGTCAGATATTTCAAAAGCTTTAGACGATTGTAAGCCACCAATTTCAAGGATTTGTTGTGGTTCTTTGAAAAGAGCTGAAAAATAAAGTGGTTTTCTTTTGGGTCGGGTCAATCATACAGTGTGAGCCCCAGAGTACATTAGAAAGAGCTAAAATAACACTCTCAGAGAGCCTGAGGAGATGACTGCAGTGCCACGACTGCCCAGTAGTGCTTTTGCCATGCTCTGTGGATCCCTCAGGTTCATTAAGAGGTTTAGAGATTGAGGCAGTATCTGCTCCACAACCAACTGTGATGAGTGGAGGAAGATGGTGGGTTGAGGGAGGGTAAACCACACCAAGAGAAAATATAATTGGAGAGGAATCTATTTGCAGAAATATACGGTAACCTTGAGTTCATGTCATTTTAATAGCCATATTTTAAAACCAACCTGTACATTAAAAGTTCTCATTATTTTAATGGCCTTCTGCATCTTAAAGCAATACTGATGACATCAGAACTACAAAATTACATGGTTACACTTGGATTTTAAACAGCCCCCAGTTTTGTGTTGTTGAAACACAGCCATGGTTACTGGACCAAAACACAGACATCCTGCCTGTAGGAGTGCTAAATCACAAATTGCACTAGTTTCAACAGGAAGAGGAATAGTTGGGAACTCTAAATAGACTAGGTGTTCTCTGGAACTAAGTCTCTTTTGCCCGTGAGCCCACTGGACTTGCATTGGGAGAGAAATTGGCACTGTCGGCTTCCATCCTTGCTGTCGAGGGGAGGGGAGCAATCCAAAGACACAATAGCCTGCTGACTTGTTTAAGCCTACAGAAAGAATCTTTGAATTTCAGGAGCCCTGCTGACACGCTGCATGGTGCACGAGCCCAGAGCTGCTCACACGCATGACCTGAAGGTTGCCTGCGAAAAGTGACCGGTCCGTGGGAGAGGAGGTCTTAGCCGGACGGAACTGAGCTGAGAGGAACCAGACGATCCGAGTTTTGGCTTCTCCACTGCTTCCCCACGTTTGGTTCTAATTATAGGGATGTTGAGTGGGCTGGAATTAGATGACCTGAGTGGTCTGGGAGGTTGGTAGATCTTCAAGATACTTTGGTGCTAAGCCATTCAATGATTTATAAACTAGTAAAAGTATTTTGAAGTCTATTCTCTGAGCTACAGGGAGCTAGTGTCAGGACTTTAGAACTGGGGTGATGTGCTCTACTTTTCTGGTTCTAGTGAGGACGTGAGCAGCAACGTTCTGGATAAGCTGCAGCTGCCTAGTTGACTTTTTAGGCAAACCTGTGAGAACGCTGTCGCAGTAATCAGTCCGACTAAAGATAAATGCATGAATAAGTTTGAGGTACTATTGCGACATCAGTCCTTTAATCTTAGAAATATTCTTGTGGCGATAGAAGGCTGACCATGTTGTTGCCTTTATGTGACCCTGGAGGTGCAGGTCTGAGTCTATTACTACACCTAGATTTTGGGCCTGATCAGTAGTTTCTAGCTGTATTAACTGAAGCTGTGTGCTGATTCTTGATTGTTCCTTTTAAGGTCCAAAAGTAATTTCTTTTGTTTTGTTTCTGCTCAGGTGGAGAAAGTTATGCAACGTCCATCCATTGATTTGCTCGATGCATTTAATTAAGGTTTGGATGGGTTCAAAGTCACCTGGTGACATCGTAATGTAGAGATGAGTATCATCTGCATAGTTATGGTAACCAATCTTATTGGTTGTTATAATCTGGGCTAGTGGGAGCATGTAGCTATGAAATAAGAGGGGCCCCAGGATGGAGCCCTGGGGCACCCCACATATGATTTCTGTTCGTTCTGATGAATAGTTTCCTATTGAAACAAAGAAGTCGCTGTTCTTTAGGTAAGACTCGAACCAGCCAAGTACTGTACCAGAGAGTCTGACCCAGCTCTCCAGTCGTTCCAATAGTATATCATGATCAACAGTGTCAAATGCTGCACTGAGGTCCAACATAACCAGCACTGTGGTTCTACCACATTCTGTATTTATGCGAATCTCACTGAAAACTTTGACTAGGGCAGTCTCTGTGCTGTGGTGAACACGGAAACCAGAAGGAAAAACATCAAAGCGGTTGGTCATTGTTAGGAAGCTATATTTATCTGCTGAAACACAGTTTTTTCAATAATTTTACTGAATGGAAGATTAGAGATTGGCCTGTAGTTCTGCATTGTGTTGTCCAGATTATTCTTTTTTAGCAGTGGTTTAATCAGGGCCGCTGCTAGTCTTTTGGAGACCCTAAGCATAATTGGCCAGGGAGGCCCCCCTCCAAATACAAACACAGACAAAACTCCTACTTAACCTGTTACTATTTATTTTCAAATTGGAATTAAATAAACATATGAACACCAACATTTAGATATTAAGTAATATACAGCATAAAACAAAATAAACTGCAACAACAGCAGTAATATATAAATAATGTATAAGTAATATACAAAACGTTCTTTTTTTTATTATTATTATTATTTTTTTTAACAAAAAAAAAATACAAAACTTTCTTTAGAGCAGCATGGCATGCCACGGACCAGTGCTGCTTGGTCGTGTCCTAAAATAATGCCAAAACAATTAGGCCTTGACAAAGGAGGACATTTTTCAAGACTCAACAAATCTAGGATAAAAACCTATTGTTGCACTTACATCACTGTAATACAGAGAATTAGGAACTACTGGACCAGTTCTAGGTTCGGAGGAGTGGTAGTGCAATCAGTCAGGATCTTCAAATTAATTTGAAAATCCTGCTCAGTAAATTATCAGCCGGCAATTTACTGAACATATAAACACATAACATACAGTTCACATTCATGCAAAAACTTGAGTTTGTTACTCACGACACCTTTCTTTGTAACCTTCAGGTTAAACTTGTTTCTGTTCTTTCAACCAAATTATTGTTTAAAAAAACTGGCCTGCATGACAGACCATGCAGAAAAGTTTGTTTAACTGCATTGCATTTACATAAAATTGTCAAACAAAAGAAGAAAAATAAAATCTCTAACACTGGTCAACTTAACGATGCGGCAGCTTTCACAAATAAAAACAGCTGATTGAAGTCAAATACAGGTTTATCATGTCAGGAAAATAAAACACATGGGGTTTAACACACATATATTCAGTAAAGTAAAGTTATTTATTCAAGTAATCAAGTCTTTTCCTGTTTTACAGACGAAGTTTGAGGCTTAATTAGCTTGTAAACCCGTCACATACATTTCCGAAAAGAAGATATAACTAAAAGAAATCTCACCAAAACCATCCTAGGTTAGATGTTTAAAGTCCTGGCGGTACCAGGGGATCATGGGCGTAACAACCGCGGGGTACACGTGGGACATGTCCCCCGCACTTCCCGTGTCGGTGCCCTGCGTCCCCCGCATTTTTTTTTCAGCCTTTATAGCCGTCTTAACCGTTAATATGTGGTAACAGATTTTTGCGAGCCGTCTTTGAACGCACCGTAAGCAAACAGTGGGTCGTCATCAAGTGCTAGAGAGAGCAGTGCAGCACAACATGTCTAACAGTTTTGTCCTGGTAGAAGCTGGGACTCTTGATAAAGTTTTCTCTTCAGTGAGGCCCACCACATGTGTTTTGGACCCGATTCCCAATTCCTTTTTTAAGCAATTTTATGGATCTTTTAGAGATGAGATTTTAACCATGATGAATTGCTCCCTTCAGATGTGGGTCTTTCCTGCCGCCTTTAAAGGGGCAGTAGTGAGGCCCCTGTTGAAGAAGGGCAATTTAGATTTTAATGATTTTAACAATTTTAGACCGGTATCTAACTTACCTTTTTTAAGCAAAATTTTAGAAAAAATTGTTTTAATTCATCTTAATGATTTTATTAATGAGCACAATGTCCTGGAGAAATTTCAGTCTGGTTTTAGGGTGAACCACAGTACAGAGACGGCCCTTCTAAACATTTTAAATGATTTTAGATTAAACTATGATGCACTGAGGGTGACAGTGTTGGTTCTATTGGATCTAAGCGCTGCCTTCGATACAGTAGACCACACTATTCTTTTAACCCGTTTATAACAGATTGGCCTCTTTGGTGCTGTTCACAAATGGTTCACATCCTATCTCACAGACAGGACTTTTATGGTAAGTTTAGATACCTGCTCCTCTAGGGTCCATAGGATTACATGTGGTGTGCCCCAGGGTTCGATTGTAGGCCCAGTGCTTTTTAACCTGTATATGCTCCCTCTTGGCAGCGTCATCAGAAGACATGGAGTCAACTTTCACAGGTATGCTGATGATACACAGCTGTACATCTCCATGTCTCCCGATGACACAGGCCAATGGATGCACTTTTTAACTGCATTTTAGACATTAAATCCTGGATGGCAGAAAACGTTCTCCAGCTCAACCAGGACAAAACTGAAGTTTTAGTCATCTGTCCTGAGGCTCAGAGAGAGAAAATTTTACCAAAACTAAAATCGCTGTCTTTTAATCCCTCTTTACAAGTGAAGAACCTGGGCGTGATTTTTGACTCTGGGCTGACTTTTATTCCTCACATAAAAAGTATTACTAAAATAGGTTTTTATCAACTAAAGAACATCGCCAGAGTCCGCCCCATTCTCTCTCGGACCAATACGGAGACACTGATGCATGCTTTTATCTCCAGTAGAATTGATTACTGTAATCCCCTGCTTTCTGGTGTTCCTAAAAAGAGTATATCAAGTTTACAACTACTACAAAATTCAGCAGCACTTGTCCTGACAAAGACCAGGAGGCGGGAGCACATTTCACCGGTCTTAAAATCATTGCATTGGCTCCCCATACATTTCAGGATCGACTTTAAGGTTCTTTTAATGGTTTTTAAGTGTCTTAATGGTCTTGGGCCTTCTTATCTCTCTGAACTGCTTTTACCATATAAACCTTCGCGGTCTCAGCGCTACTCTGGCAGCCGTCTCCTTGTCACCCCAAAAGTCAGGACACACGCATGGCGAGGCGTCTTTCCAGTTTTATGGCCCTCACCTCTGGAACAGGCTGCCAGAGGACCTCAGGGCTGCAGAGAACGTTCATGTTTTTAAGAGCAGGCTCAAGACTCACCTTTTTAGCCTAGCTTTTAACTGATTATTATTTATTACTCTGTTTAATTGCTCTGCATGTTTTATATGATTATATTTTTATCAGTTTTACTATTTAATCTTAGCACGTTAATTTACTGTTTATTTTTATACTTTAATTTATCTTAATCCCCGTTCCAGTGTTTCCTCTGTGGGAGCCCTCTGCCCCGGGAGCGGTGGTCGGCTGTGGCTCCCTGGGTGCTCTCCGGGTGGAGCTTGGGTGGAGGTGGGGGTCTTGGCCTCGCCTCCACTGGGTGCCCTGTGTCGGTGCCTCGGCTGCTGCTGTTAATCTACCGCTGCCGGGGCAGATGGCTCCTCTGACGGCGTTTCCTTGCATGGTTCATCTACACTCGGCCCAATGTCCTTTTTTACTTTTTCTTTTAACTGTGTGTGTGCATGGGAGTTGGGTTGGGGGGTGGGGGGTATAACTGTGACCATGCTTTTAAATCTGTGGGGGAGGGAAGGGAATGTGGTTTTATCTGGGGTCATTTTAATCTGTAAAGCACTTTGTGATGCAACTTCATGTATGAAAAGCGCTTTATAAATAAAGTTTGATTTGATTTGATTTAACAAGCCAGCCACAACCAGCAAAAGCCAAAAAACTTTGGATATGGAGAGAAAATAGTCTCAAAACATCTGTGTGTGTGTGTGTAATACTTGATTTGTAACTAGTGTCAGCCTGTTTGTGTGTAACTTTGGGTAGCTGTATGTGTAAAACGTGATTTGTAACCCGTAAAAAACATTTTGTGCGTAACTTCGAATACTTGCTTTTGTATGTTCACTGTACACACAAATATCAAGAAAGTACGAGTACAAAATACATTTACTCACGCACCATTTCAAATTACACTAACTTAAAACTAACTACAAATTCAAAATGACTCCTACGCATACAAATCGTTAAATACTACGCACCAATCGCCTGATACACACAGACAAAGCCATGTTTACGGACAGATTAAGGTTACAAGTGCTCGAGGAGTTTTGAGACGGATTTCACGTCTCCAGATTTGTGCGTACATGATGCATTTAAATGCTGGTAGAATGCTCGGACATCTGAGTTTTCTTATTGCGTTCCCTCTAAACTTGCTGTTGAAGTGGCAAAAATGTTTGTATGTAAAAGAAAGAATATCTCAGCACTGCTTAGTTGTAACACATAGACCAAAATGTTACAAATACTTTAGATAAACAGATACATTTTTAACTAAAACAATCTTTTCTGACTGAATATTAACATTTAAAAAATCACAACATTATATAAAGTAGTTTAGTTTTTGAGCTCCTTAACTCCATGATGAAGTTTTACTTCATCATTTCCAAGTATTCATTTGGAACCATCCTTTCATTATTATCTCTGTTGTCTAACTCGAAGACAGCAAATGTCTTTTCAATCAGCTGGCTGAATATTTCTTTACTAAAATTTGTCTTTGCTTTAAATAACTAAATCACAGTGAGAATTTAAAATATGACTGACTACAAACATGGAATAAACATTTCGGAAGTGCATTTTTGCTGTTTATTTTACTTTTTTTTAATCAGTTTTAGTTTTGTCCTGGAATAATCACTTTATTAGAGGACTTCAATCAGACCCTTATGGAAGTAAAAAGTCAGTTTTGTTTGAGATGGATTGGTTTTGTCACATTTTTGGACTACAAAGGGGTGAGTCACACATTTTATCTCCTTCTGCAGAGGTGTGTGTGTGTGTTGGCAAAAGCACTCGTGCCTACAGTTATCACTGTATCATTGATTGGCATCCATAATTGAAATCCCAAGACTCTTAGCTTTCTAATGATATAAAATATGTATAAATTCATAGAAGATAGAAGTCAGAATTTCAGTGGATTTCAACCAGCAACAGGGCTAGCCCCGAATGCGCCCATTGGAACACTAACGGGTAAGCCATCGATCCATCCATTGTCTATGCCGGTCGTGGGGATAACTAAACCAGCACACTCATGTAACAGTGATTAAATGGCTTTTTAACCACTGAGGAAAAGTATTACTGAATGTGAGAGGATGATAAATCACACAATAGGCCACTGAAAAAAAATTGTCCCCCTCACTTCTGAGATGATGGTTATGACCTTGCAGGGGATCAATGCTGACTGGAAAAGTTTTGCTTTTACCCACAGGAGTAACGTTTAAACTCCGTGTTTAGCTTTAGCTTCAAACCGCTTCTCCTCCCATTTGTGATTACCAGCAAAAGATGCACAGGCGTCATCTTTGTTTTTTCTGCTTTCTTTTTTCAGCTCCAGATTCGTGTTGTCTCTTCTTACCTGACATCATTAGTCATTCAACAACAGAGTAACCTGGGATGCAAAACGTTTTGAGGGCTGTACCATTAGGGTCATGGAGGGAGTGGGTATTTATATAAATTAAATAAAAACATTGAATTTGCCCAAATTGTGAGTGATAGGTTACACAATTAAGAAACAACGGTGGGCCTGTTATAACTAATTTATGTATTATATGCAATAGGCTAATTTAATAATTTTCATGACATTTCTTCGGAAACCCTTTTTGGAGGCCCCCGCCTGGTACTTGGGGCCCTACACGCTCTGCGTACTTTGCGTATGGACAGCGGCGGCCCTGGGTTTAATAACTGCTGTTTTTAATGCCTGGGGGAAGACATCTGACAGGAGGGATTATTTAACTATTTTAATCAGATCAGACCCAATGGCAGGGAAAACTTTCTTGAGGAAAGCTGTGGGTAAGATATCAAGATAGCAGGAGGAGGAGCTTAATTGGATAAGGATTTTTTCAAGTTTTTTTTGGTTTAAATCATGGAATTCTGACATTTTTTCTACATTGGTGTTAGATTGGTATAACATTGGTAGTCACCTCGGTGCTGTGGTACAGACCAACCGTCTAATTGTTAGAATTTTCATTGTAGGCCCTGGTAGAATTTATCTCAGGTGCTTCTGTCACTGTATGATTAGTAAGTCTTTACACTGTTGCAAACAGAGTCCATGCATTATTAATGTTTCTGTTAAGGATTTCAGAGAAGAAAGATTCCCTAGCATCTTTTAAAGTTAACTGATATCTGTTCAGTCTCTCTTTGTAGATCTCACAGTGAACCTGGAGTTGAGTTTTCCGCCATTTTCTCTCGGCTCGTCAACACTCCCTTTTTTCACTATTTACCAGTGGATCGCTTGTCCATGGAGACTTCTTTCTACCTGAGAGTACCTGAGACTACCTGAGCAATGGAATCAATGATGTCTGAGATTTTCTTGAGGAAATTATCTACCAGCTTATTTACTGAGTTGGAGTTGAGAGATGAGGGGGATGCGTCAGGAGGGTAAATACATTTAAATGTTTAAACTGAACTGTCCCCTAGAACACGCTTTTTTACAGTTATCTCACTGTGGCTAGATAGATATTTTAGCAGATATATTACTTTCAAAGAAAACAGAAATGGTCAGATAACGCAATATCAATTACCGAGATGTGAGATATAGTTAAACCTTTGCAGATAATTCAGTCCAGAGTGTGTCATCTACTGTGTGTTGGTTGTTTGACATGCTTGGTCAGGCTGAAGTTGTGAAAAGTGTCACTTAATGTTTTTGCTAGTCTATCCTGGGGGTTGTCAGTATGGATGTTGCAGTCCCTCACAATGATTAATTGGTCATAATCGATACATATTACAAAAAGAAGGTCACTGAAATCATTAAAGAAGTTAGAGTTATGTTTTGGGGGTTTATATAAACTTTGAAATAGAGCTTTTTTGGGCTCATTTATCTGGGTGGGTAGGTATTCAAAAGAGTCAAATGTGCCCAGGGATACCCTTTTAAAGTTCATCGAGTTATGAAAGATTGTGGGTATGCCTCCACCTCTTCTTTGTTTCCTGCTCTCGCTTAAGGAATTGTAATTTGGAGGAGTAGATTCTATCAATACAGATGTTTCATTATTTATGTCTAGCCAGGTTTCTGATAAAACAAAAAGGTGTGTATATTATGTTTAGTGATGAATTCATTGATTAGGAGTGACTTTCCTGATAAAGACCTAATATTTATTAAAACTAACTTAAGTGGTTTAATGTGACAGGGGATCAATTTCAGCATGGTTTTAATAAAGAGAGTTTGGCTTTAGTTTTTTGTTTTCTCTTGCTTATGATGACTTGAATGATTTTTTCCGGGTGGCAGGACGACTTCTGGGAGACGGTGGGAGAATTACTGTCTGGTACCCTTCTATATCAGATGTCTGTTATTACCAGTGGGGGGATGTGCGGAATATATCCAGTGTTAGTCCCAGAGGCCTGATATAGTCCAAGTTTCAGTGTTAGTTGTGACCCAATTCTAATTTGTGCTTTCAGTCTATCTGAGAAATCTCTAAACGGAGAGTCATTAGGTGTCAAAGAGTCTGATGACATTGGAATACTTAAACACTTTGCTGAGCAATGTACATCTTTGCTCGCTGCTGGAAATCTTTGTTTTCTGGCAGTCAGTGCAGCTGTCTGGGCTGGTGAGGTCACTTGGTGTGTGTGGGGAAATGTTTGTTGTCTGATCCACAGGCCGTACTTCGAGGTCAGCTCTCGGGTGTTTTATCAAGTGTTCATTCAGATAACAGAAAATATTTGAGGTCAACAGTTTCAGTCCAGCTCTGTTAAGATAATGTTAAGATATCTCTTGTTTTGGGTTGCAGTTTCTTTTGTTTCTTCTTCCTCAGAGCAGAGAAAGCAGGTGTAGATTCAGTACACTTTAAAGCCGGCCAGTCTTCGTCAAATTGTAAATGGGGTGTTCTACCCGTTAAGCGCCTTTTAGCTGTAGGAGTAATATTGTTCTGTGGCTTCTGTGCGAGACTGTTGGACCAAGATAACACAGGGCTGCCATGTTCTTCCTCCCTGTGTGTAGCCATCGGTAAAGTTTGTCTCATTTCCATGTCCATATCCATATCCATATTCCCATAACTTTGTCTCGATTGTTTCAATTCTCTGGAGCAGTTTCTCAAAGTCCTCAGCTGAGCAAAACGCCATTTTGGTAAGCGACAGTCCTTCAGAAAGTAATCCAAAAAAGAGATCCGGTCTAAATCAGTGACTTCAGAGGCTGGGTGTATAAAGTAACTAAGATGGGTGGATGTGCCATAACTTTCTCCAGCTGAATAGAAAGTGTGCTATACAAATAAAATTGCCTTGCCTAAGAAAAAAGCTAAGAAAAGAGAATAGGGCTAGAGATCAAGAGAGGTCGGGAGAGGCTGCTCCTCTTTCAGCAGCCAGTTATTAAATGTTGGATCATAAATACATAAATTAGCTCTGCATCTGATTAGTGTGACCTGCTTTTGCAGACCCACAGTTCTTTATAAACAATAAAGATTGCTACCTACGGTATTCAAAATACAGATCGGCTTCAGAATAAATAGTTTAAACACCAAAAACTAATAGTATAAGTCGTTTTTGAAACCGCTGTCTTAGGATTTCAATATACTACAAATTTACTAATACTAAATTAGATCCATCACTGGTTATTGTTTTCTAATTCACCAAATGATTTAATGAAACATTACTTCCTGCAAAGAATGTTTTTGTTGTTTGCTTTGGGAATTAGTTGTTTAAACACAAACCATAAGGTGGAAATTAGTCTTAAACTAATTCCAATTATTTTAAGACTAACTTAGCTTCACTACCAAAACTCTTCAATACAAGCCTAGGTCATTAAGCGTACATATTTATACTGAACTGTGTCATCACGATCAATTTATTAATTATTATTTGTACTTATTTGCATATTTGTTTGTTTTACTTTTGGTAGTTAGTTTTATTACTCATTCTTTTACTTAGTAGTTGTGTGTTACTAGCTTAGTGAGTTGGTTGATTAAATATTTTTACTGAAAGTTGAATTCTTTTTGTAATCAACTCTTTATTTTTTGGAAGTCGTTGCTTATTATTCCACATACATGTGTAGTAACTTGCTGTTCAAAGAACGCCAATAACTTATTCCTTCATCTATTTAATTATCTCAGCCTTATCAGGCACATAATCATAAACATTATCTGAGACTGAACTATTTGGCTATTATTTTTCCTGGGTCCCAGGATGGTGCCCCAAACTTGGTAATTTTGACATAAAAAATTATTAATAATTGTGCCAAGGAACTATTCATAGCCAAAACATACCTATCTCTGTCCCAACAGTGTTAGATTCAGTTTATCAAGGCCATCCTCTTCAGGCGTTTCCAGTCATTTTAAAGTACTTCTCACACAACCTGAGCCTATGTTGGCTGCTTTTACTGTACATCATTCACACTAGGTTTCTCTAAAAACCCTCTAAGGCTTATAAAACTAATTAGTTGTTTTCTAAATTTAGAGCAGAATCTTCATCAAGGCATCTGATCATAACTTCATGGAGTTGTACTGGTTTGTTTACCACTCTTGTCCTTACTTTATATATAGTGGAGTTAAAAAGTCTATGCACCATTTATAGGATGCCAACTTTTTGAGAATGTGACAAATAATCTCAGACTTTTTACACCTCTACTGAAATGTATCCTGTACAGTTCAACTAAAAAGACAGCAAATCTGTAAGAAAGAAAAAATGAAAACATAAACACGGGTCAATAACCTGGTTGCTCATCTCCTACACTAATATTTCATTTTGTGTTCAGCTTTCAATCTACTTTGGTTTAATCAGTAATGGTGAATCTGATTTTCCATATGGAGTTCTCCATATGTTGATAATTCCTGTATTCTCCTTATATGTCTGGATCAAGGATTAAAGGATAGGAACATTTTCTTCCAAGGAAAACATCCAGGCTTGGCTAAAATCTCCCAAAGCCTTGTAGGGGAATGTGTTGTGGACTGATGAAACCATGGATTTTAGTTTTTAATATCACAACATACATGCACATTCAGAAATGAATTACTTCTCCAGATAAAAAGGAAAGTTTTGAAATGGCCCAACCAGCATACTAAACTAAATATGACAGAAATTATGTGGGTTGTCCTGAATAGGGCTGTGGACATTTGATGTTCTCACAATCTGAAAAATTTACAAAAACCTTTAAGTTGGCAAATATAACAAGATGCTGGATGCTGATAGACTCAGACCATTGAAGACTAAATGGAGAATACAAATAAAAGGTGTGTCCTACAAAGTATTAGTTTGTTGCATGGATGTTGTCTATAAGCCTCACTATGATTTTAGTTATAACAGTATTTTTAAAGAACAATATTGGCTTTGTTTTTGTTGATTTGAAGTTAGATTTAAAACCTTTTAGAACACATTACAAAGCTAAGCATTATTTTTGTCCTGGTGCTAAAAACTTTAGTTGTCATGTTTTGCAGTTTAAACTGGACCCAAAAGCAGCAGAGTAAATACAAAAATGATTTAATGAAAAACACAAGGAACTTACATAACTCAGGAGGGTACAGGCGGGTACAGGCAGCAACAGGGAAAAACAGGAACCAGACGGGCTACAAGGAAGGCAGGAATCAGGCGGGGAAGAAAGACGGACGAACCAGCGAGTTGTGACTGAAAGAGGACCGTATTTATACTGAGGGAGGAGAGTGAAGAGTGAAGCAGAGAAGGAGCAGGACCAATTAAGGGAAGCGGTTGCAGCTGAGAGGGAGTGAGCAGGTGGAAGTGATTAGCTGGGACAGGAGGTGACTGGCTAGGAGACAGAAGACTCTAAAGAAACTAAAAGGATACTTAAGAAACTAAGAGAACTCTAAGGGAAACGTAAGGACACACTGGAGAACAGAAGGAGGAATTAAATAAAGAGATAAAGGAAACACAAATGGGAAGGTGGACATAGACAAAGGTGAAAAACATCTACAGAACCCAGGAAGTGCCAGAATACAAAAATATAATTAAACTGAATAAGAAAAACTACTAACTCGAGACAAACAGGAGTAACAAAACAAGAGGGCACCTTGGGGAAAAAAGGGGAAGAAAACCAAGTGGAAGGAAAACTCAAACTTGCCACACAAAATACAAAGACCATGACATTAGTAATGGTAAAAAGGTACTTTCTGTTTCATTCTGACTGTATTTTGTAGTATCTTTTTTCAGAAATACAGTCTGACCGTGCCAATTGGTAGGTAAAGACCAACTCATGAAGTCAATTTGACTATCAACATTTTAAAGATTTAGGAAAGCAAATGTGGTGGAGAAAAAGCAGAGGGAAAAATAAACCAGACCCCAAAATGTTCTACAACCTAGGCTAAATGAATTAATGATGCCTATCTACAGCTAATAATGTTTTGAAAGGCGTACATGGCTATCCGTTTCTATCCGTATCCATATTTTAGATCTGGTTGCACCAGTAATCAGAGATAACAGTGTCTTTTAAAGTAACGGCATGCAGGGATACCAGTTTCATCTGGCAGTTGGCAGCTGCGGTGCGGCAAGAAAACATTCCCTTTGGCAGCGAACACGAGTTGCTCCACGCCTGCTGCAAACTTGGAATTCACCAGGGATAGACTAGGTCTGCTAGCACTATTCAAACCCTCACTTCCTCAGATATTCATGCTGTTTAATATCCAGCTGGAGTTTGCATGTTCTCCCTCTGTATCCATGGGTTCCCTCCAGGTACTCTGGCTTCCTCTCACAGTCCAAAATCATTACTGTTAGGTTAACTGATCTTTCTAAATTGCCCTAAGTTATGAGTGTGTGTGCATGGTTGTTTGTCCTCTGTGTCTCTGTGTTGCCCTGCGATGGACTGGCAACCTGTCTGGGGTGTACCCCACCTCTCGCCTGAATATTGCTGAAGATAGGCACCAGCCCCCTGCAACCCAGCATAGGATAGCCACTATAGATAATGGATGGATGTTTGAATCCTGATTTACACTCCTTACCCGTTGGCGGCGGTAATGCATCATTAAGTTGTTTGCCAACTGCCAATAAGCACCATGGGAAGAACAAGAAGAAGGAGGGTCCTCTGTAACTTTTGTGGCTAATAAGAGCATGCGAACAATAGTTGCAAAGAAAACATTGTGAGAAATACATGGAAAAAATGAAATTACAAAGGTTTTTAGGGGCAGATTAGGTTGGATTGTGGATGTAAGACTTGTTGTGGACTAAATATATTATCAAATTACATTCATTTGACCCTTGTGGGTGTAAAAATAGAAATTTTGTTCAAGATGACTGTTCTGTCAATGGTATAAGACTTAGATTATTTGCTTTCTTAGTTGTTTGGCAAAGACTTTTATTGTGTCTGAAATTATTATCGTATCCTTGATTGGCACATATCATTGGAATCTCAAAAATCTTAGCTTTCCAATGATGTTTAATATGTATATGTACATAGAAACGGTGTCACAAAAATGGCAGACCTGAACGTATGTAAGGTACTGCATCCAGGACGTAAAAAGAGGCAAGACAAAGAAAAGTGGTTTGATTTTAAATTATCATTTCAGTTAATAGTTTCTATGTAGGTCCTGACATGACATGGTTTTCATCAGAACTTTAAGAAGAGCATCTGACTGCGGGAGCCAAATTGGAATGGTGGTTCTAAATCAATAAGTGATGCTGCAGACGATAATAGGTGGCAGAATGATGCTCTCTTAAATTGATCTGCATTTTGAGATGAAAAATATTGATTAAAGTTAGACGTGTATCACGATAGTAAATAGATATGCTATATTATCTTGCATTTATATTCCCAAAAAAGAAAGAAATCCCACTTCAAAGTTGCATCCTGTTTCTATTAGTAATAGAAAAAGGGGCTGAGCGCTTGCTTGCCACCTTCCCCTTGGTCATTTCGGTCACCCTCCACCTAACAGCCTAGTGTTACAGAGAATCATCAGTGCACCTCCCCCAAACTGCGATATGGTTGCATCTTGTTTACAGAGTTAATATATTTGTGTTTTTGGAATAACTGCCTCATGTGAATCATCTGTTGTAACATTCCTCAGTCATAAGGTTTGATTTTGTACTTCAAAAAGAAACAACTTTAATTTAAACAACATATATTTGATAATAAAATGTTTTCTAAAAGTTGTTTTAAAAAGCCAGCAGCGGTAGAGGTTGTTTTCTCCCTTTTTAATGAAGTGCCAAAATTATCAGAAAATGTAAACAACCGTGTATGTTGTGCTTGCAATCTGCGTAAAGCAATCAGCTCTGACTGTTAAGAATGTTAAAACTATGTATAATTTACATAAATATAAATATACATAAACACGGGTTGATTTTCCCCTAAATGTATGCATTATTCCTAATATTCTGCAGGGTTGTGCTATTTTCTCAATGTAAATAATTCGGTAGCCAATCAGTTTCAGTGTCTAGTTTCAGAATTAAATGGAAGTACATACTCAAGTAATTTAGCACCCTGAAATACCTTTACGAAATTTCCTCATTCTGTGCTAACATCTCATTTAATCAAAATAAAAACATTAAAATTAGTTTTACTAAAGATATTTAAAAAAGGTTCTTTAATTTTGGGGGAGGATTTGTATGTCCCCCTCCTCCTTGTTTGACTTCATTGCTCCCCAACAACCTTGGACGGAACAGAGGTTTATCAGATTGCAACACTCAATCTTTTTAACCTCTGAGGTTGGAACGTAAGTCTTGAGCTTTGAATCAACAAAAACATGATTTTGAACATATTTTACACAGTATTTGATTAGAAAATTATTGGAAAAAATATCAGGTACTGTGCAGAGGAATAGATAATCAACTCTACTTTATGTAACGTACCTGATCCTGTTTGTATAAGGCCAACAGTGCAGCTTTTCCCCCATTTTCTCCTTTCGCAAATGACCGCTAGAGCTTTTCTTCAGGCAATCTGTGCATGGCAAACAGCTCTGGTCTTAAAAAATGCAAAGCTTTCTCTATATGTAATTTACAGGAATATATTTGGGTGTACTTTCCTCTAAATGTGTAAATGTGTGTAGATTCAATTAAATTCAAAATACTTTATGTATCATATGTCATATTTGAGTTTAATACAAAATTGAGGAGTTTTAGCATGCTTGTTTTGCATACCTGTAATAAGATTTTTTGCTTTTGTAAAAATTATTTCAACAACAAAGACTAAGAGCACATTCAAAGGCAGCTGCATTTTGGTGAAAATGCATCAGCCCATGCACAACAGGAAATCAATAACAACTGTTCATTTTAAAACAGTCTCTTCCTGAAGTAAAGCTAGCTGGCAGGAGGCAAGGCCTGGCAGATATTTGAGTGAAATATATGTCTGCAGGAGTTCTGGGGCCACAACTCATTACCTCTCCCTGTTTTGAAAGAGACAGGCCATCCTCTGGTCCAGACGCAAACATGAATCCTCCATACCCAAAATAAAGCTATCCCAAAGCACATCACCTGCAGGCAGGTGCTCAGCAACAGAAACCAAAGCCTAGAGACACTGAGGCTGTTTATTATCCTCTCCAAATAAAAAGAGGTCAAAGAAAGTCTGGAGTTAAAGGGAAAGACTGCTGTGCAGAAATAAAAATGCAAGCTAAAACAGCGAGAAAACGCTTTATTCCACACAACAACTTTAAATGCCATGGACTCCTCTGAATTTCTAACCATCACCCAGAGCTTTTTGTCTGAGTCCAGGCAAATGACAAGCACACAAGGAGTAAAATGCATTGACTGTAGTTCACCCATCTTAAATATCTTTTCAGTCCAATGCTCTGCTTTCACAGCCAGACATAGGAGTATTCATTCTGGGGATTGGGTGCCCACGCAGCGCCTTGCCTGTCAATTGATCAGGGCCTGACTCCAGCTTAGTGTGTCCTCAAAACCTTAAATGAGGCGCAGAACAAATGCATTCATCTTTATCTCAGGATCGCAAGATAAACTTTCAAAGCTCTTTCTTCATTTCAGCTACAGTGGAGGTTAGCTTTTAAATGGTCGATGCTAGGAACTGTAGTTGGAACATTTCAATGTTAAATATATCCAACGTTTTGGAGCACCAAACTAAATATTGAGGGTTATATAGTCTTTGGTTGATTTACAACTGACATAAATGTCATATGCATATGAAAATATTTATCTTCCAATTGATTTAAGTCTAAATTCATGATTACATGCACATTTTCTTTGTTGTATATAAAGTATATGTATGTATGTATATAAAGTACAAGAAATCCACTAAATACACAACATATGCATTTACCTATAGAAAATATTTTCTATTAAACACTTTTCTTTTCCATCCATCCATCCATTCATCCATCCATCCATCCATCCATCCACATGTATCAATTCAGATCTAGGTCTAGCCCTGTGGGATCTGTACTTCCTGCCCAACTTTTTCATTGATGTTGTTGATGATAATGCATTTGGCATAATACAGTTAAGGTGACAAAAAAAAATGATATTTATTTATTTTTATAGTGGTAGTTTCTTTAAAATTTCCATCTTTAGAGAATCTCTGTAATGTGGCTCTTCCTAAAACAATTCTTACTTATGCAGTTCATATGTGGTGTCAAAGCCAAACTTTTGAACTTTATCACTGCCATATTTTCTTAGGTTTTGCTTTGATTCAAACTGAAGCATGAAAACTTGATGCGCCCAATATTTCAGCAAGCCGAGTTTTTCTGTTCTGCTGGTTTGCTCTGATAAATCACCACTCCACCGGAGGCCTCAGAATCCACAGTGAAAACACAGCAAACCTTTGAGGCTGTGACCTCCATGACTTTGGAGATGTTTGTATGCTGTGTAGCAGTCAATAGCAAAGGGAAAAACAGACTGCTTTGATGAGGGAATCCTGGATGTATTCTGGCCACTGTAACTTATTAAACTGTTGCCCATTTATCAAAATCAATCAGGGGGCAGTTGGGCCGAAAGAGCAATTTAGAGCACTGCAGAAATATGCCGTTGCAGAGTCTGTAATAGGCTTGAGGGGGATTATATAAGGATGTATTGGACCTTAGGCTACAGATTGTATAAGGGTGTAATTAATCATTTAATACTTCAAAATCTATATGTTTTTAAGCAGGTGAGGTATATGAGAGATGCTTTGCAAACGAAAAATAGAGCTTAGCATTTTAATAACCAGTGCTATGAATGACAGTATAAAACGTTTAGTAACCTGCTATAAGATAAGGAAAAAATCGCTTTCACCATGATAACAGCAATATTCTGTGGGTTCTATATAATGGCGTCTATTTGCTCCGGGCAGACTTCAGATCCCAACACTATTGATTATGAGCAACACCAGATGCCAGAGTTGGATGAGCGATGAGCACTCAGAGGATGAAACTGATGAGAGAGCCACAAGGTGGTTGTTTGTCTTTTGGCTAGGGAATTGAGTCAAAATTCACAGCCTTCAAAATCCATCAGCTCCTGGCCATCCTCCAGGAAACAGGTTTATTAAAGCACACAAGACAAACTGACACTTTTTATCCCAACATGCTTTAAAATGACAACACCTGCTTTTGTTGCTTGGTCACTGTCACTGGAATGAAAAATTAGCTGGTTGGGAGTCGATCTTTGGCATACAGGTTTATCTTAATTAGAAAATCATCCATCTATTGTCTATACCCACTTCTCCTTGTAGTGGCGCTAGGAGCTTGTTGCCTATCTTGTTGGGAAAAGCCTATCCTTAGCCCAGATGAGAGGCTTCTGATATTGCCTGTGGTTCTGGAGTGGTTTAACACAAGCAATGCCTTAGTCAGAGCTCATGTCCTGGATACAGCAATGTATGGTGGTTATTGAAGCTCTGACTCCTTTTAAATCATCTCAAGCGTGTAGCTATCAATGTTGCTTGGGCTCCTTTTTCTACAACACTTATTCCTTTTGCTCAACTTTTCATTCAACTTATTGAACACAGCTTTCCTTGAACAGCCAGCTTCTTCAGCATTGACTTTTTGTGGCTCAGACATATTACAGAGAGTGTCATTTACTCAGACCCGGCACAATGCCCTGGTGCCGGGTTTTTATTTAACCCCTTTGTGCTTTTACGTCCTGTATGTATATATATATATATATATATATGCCGGGTTTTTATTTAACCCCTTTGTGTTTTTACGTCCTGTATGTATATATATATATATATATAGGTGCTACAGAATCCCACAGAGCTGCTCTGCACATGCCTTAAGGACTCTGGGGCTGGCACCATCTGGACCTGCAACCTTGTCTCGGTTCAGTTTCTCCATCTGCCTCTTCACCTGACTTTTAGAGAGAGACAAGTGGGAGGGGGAGGCAATGGGGGCAGCAGTATGTCCTGACTTGGTTAAAGACAAACTTGTGGAAGCAGAAGAGTCCATGACGGAGGTCAAGGATAAAACATCTGAGGTGTGACAGGAAAGCTGTGGTTCAGAGGAGAATGGCATGTCTGTTTGGCTGGGAACAGGAGATAAGGATGATGAACTAGTTCCTGAACTGAACTAGTTGAAGAATGTGTTCAGTTCATTGGCTCTGTCCAGACTTCCATCCATCCAATCCTTCTTGTGCTTAAAGCCTTTGATCTTTTTCATTCCTGACCAGACATATCTGATATTGTTCCTCTGTGGTTTGCTCTCCAGCTTCTTCTTGTAAAACTCTTTGCTGTCTCTGATCTTGACCTTAAGTTACTTCTGTATACTCAATAATTCCATGTCTCCCTCCCTCAACCTTGTTGTTAAGCAGTTGTTTCAGGTCACTGGTGATCCAGGGTTTGTTATTAGGGAAGCATCTCAATGTCCTGGTGGAGATGATGTTGTCCACACAGAAGTTTATTTAGTCAGTCACACACTCAGTCATGGCACTGATGTCCTCTCCATGTGCTTGGCAAAGAGTCATCCAGTTTGTGGTCTCAAAACAACCCTGCAGGGCTTCTTCAGCTTCCTGTGACCATTTTCTCACAGTTCGTTTTGTCACAGGTTGCCTCTGAAAAAGTGGTTTATATTCTGAGCAGAGAAAAAAAAGATTGTTATCTGATTCTCCTAGAGGAGGTCTTGGTTTGGACATGTATGTATCCTTTACATTTGCATAAAACAAATCCAAGGTCTTGTTTTCTCATGTGGGGCAGAAGACAAACTGTTGAAATGTTGGAGCAAGACATGATTAAAATCACCAGATATTGCCACAAATACATTGGGGTGCTGGGTGTGTAGCTTAGTGACAACAGAACTGATGACATCACATTCTACCAGCACCATGATCACCGTTAATAAATCTTGTAAAACTAAACTTTGAGTCTTGGCTGCGTTTTGGGTTCTGGCATTATTATTTCAGATTTTCCCTAAACATTACAGCCAAGAGTTCAATATCTGGACTGCAGAGACGACACTTCACAGTAACATGTCCTGGATGACACCATCTGTTGTTGACAAGCAATGACCTCCTTTACTTTTCTTGCTCATCTTCAGATCTCTGTCTGCTCATTCAGTCAGGAAGCCTGGCAGGGAGACGTTAGAGTCGGGGATATGATCCTGTAGCCACGTCTCAGTAAAACATAAAACTGCATTCCTGAAACTCTTGTAGTCCTGTAAGGGCTTGGAGTTCATCCATCTTGTTAGCCAGTGATCTCACATTGCCCATTATGAGTGATGGAAAAGACAGTTTGAACTTCCTCCTTCTCTGTCTCCTTTTTGCTCCTGCTCTGCATTCACGCAACCTCTTTCTCAACTCATCAGGCATTTGAGGTATTATTTCAGCTTTTCCAATGTTAATCAGGTGCTCCTGGCTGTAAACAATCTTGTTTGCCATGGTTATGCATCATAACAAGTTATCAAAAAGTAAAAAATGAAGAGCAAAAATCATTCCAGCTTCACATCACCAAAAACTAAAAACTATACAGCTCCAAAAATGCAATCTTTCCTCAAGAAAACAGAGAAACCAATGTCTGAAAAAACAAAGCTCGACATGTAGCCAACAGTCTCTCCAAAATTCAAGCCACCCAGAGCAGCGCAATTTTAGAGCCAAATAGAATATAGAATAGAATAATATAACTATCCTGTTTTAAAAAACCATCCTTTGTAAAATTCGACTTCTCTAGTTAGAATTTCATTAACTACAGTCATATACAATTAATTAGAATATGTGTTCCAGTGCGGTTCATTTGTCAGATTAAAAGTACTTTTTAAAAATACGATGTTTAAGCAGGTAGCCCCATTAAAGATCCTTCTTATTAAGCTCAAATTTTTGCAGGTAATTTTTGGTCTGACATAATACTCTACTCTTAAATGATGCTTCTTTTTCTTTCTTTCTTCTTATGCATCTTCATATTTAACAAAAATAAAGGCCTAACATTTCCTTGGTATGTTTTAGTCAGTAAATTGAAATTGATCAAAATCATCAAAATTAACACAAATAAACACTTGAAATAGATCACTTTGTCTGTAATGAATCTACATGAGTTTTATGCTTTGAAATTAATAAAATACATAAAGTTTTCTTTATTTTTTACTAAAATACATATGTCTTATGAATATCTATCTTTCAGTCTTAGGTAAACCATCTTAGGTAAACTGATCCTAAAATGTCTTTATTTGGACAAAAATCTAATTTGATTTAAAAGCCTCACTGGAGCACAACAACCCTGCTGAGCATTTTTCTGTGTTTTCCAGTCAGGTCTGCAGATACCACACACAGTGAAAAGCACACAATCCCAGCAGAGACATGCAGCAGCTGCTGGGATGGTGCTTCTCAGATCTTCAGGACTTGGGCAGTGTTTTGCCCCACTTACATGCCGGAGCTTGGTGAATTTAAAAAACAAAAACGAAAAGAGGTTTCACAATCAAGCCATGTCTTTGTTGTTTGTGGATAGTAAAGCCTTTCTTGTTTTCTTGTCTTGCATTGCTGTTCTTGGATTTGCACCCAGAGTCCCTGCAGCTAAATCAAGTTAAGACTGAAGTTTTTTGCTGCCCAGAACCAGCAGAGGGGGGTGTGCTCAAGTCATGAAAAGCAAAAGAATGTGTCAGCCATGGCTGCTGAAGCCTATGTTTCTTAGGAGCCACACCCTGATTTAAAATATGTAAAGAAAAAAACTGAATAATATGTAATATTGACTTACGGATAAAAAAAAGAGTCAAAGCCTGATTGATAAATTGAAACATTGTCATTTTAGAGGATGGAATTCTGCTGTATTTGCAGACATATAAGTTTAATAAGCATTTGATCTTCTGTTTTAAATCAATAGCTTATATTAAATGAGCATGTCTGGTTCTTTGAGATCTGTGATGCCTATTCTGAAAGGAGTTCTAGTTGTTCTAGTTGTCAGTAAGAAACCAAGTGAAAACTAGAAACCATGTCTCAACTAGAGATAAATGTACAGTCCATGTCATTTTCTCTTATTTAAAGTTTTAGTAACAATGATGAGAAAAGGTTAAAGAAAGCCTTTCTGCTGGGTGTAATGAAAATAATCTGAGACAACTTATGCACATTATGTCTTTTGATATACATCCCTCAGGCATTTTTCTCTTTTCATTAAAACTCTATTTTCCCCTCACAATGATGCATTCGTCTTTTACAGAAAATGACTGGGCAAAATGTTTTAGCTCGAATCAGTGCCAGATGAAATAGCTCATTGTGTGAGCTTTTTTCTTTTCAAGGCTGATGAATGTGCGCTGGCTCTGAGATTTACTACATTTCATTCCAGCATAATTTGGCTAAAGTAAACGTGCTGAAGTGGCACTTTGATCTCATCACAGCGAAAAGATTGACAGGACCTCAAATCACGACAGTCATGCTCAAATCAATGGTACACTCCACGGCAGCATTCGACTGTCTGAGGGAGATGCTGTCGGGAACACAGACAACAGGTAGACTTTCACACATGAACCAGTATCCCATCAACTTAAAGCAATCTGAGACCCCCTCTAAAAATTGGTTCATCTTGATGCTGCAGTTTTAATGGAACTTCCTGATTCAGGAAGTTATTTAACTTATATAGAAGATTTAGTTCAGATTTAGCTTGGTGGGCAATTGATCAAAAGGCACTAACATACATTTACTAACTAATAAACCAAACACACAGTAAATTCATGTTTTTCAAGTACATATATATTGTAGGCGTTGCCTTCTGCTTCTCCAGAAAGAGGTGGCAAGATTGGGATCCACTAATAATTTTGGTGTGGCAGCAAGGGTGTAGGTTTGTTTTTAAAATTGCTGGGGACAATAACTATGAACATGAGGTGTTTATATGTGGTGTAATAACAGGTATAAAAATTGAAAGCCCGTTGTATTTTATTTTGTTTTTCAAACGGCACTGAAAACCATCATTAGACTGTTGTCTGGGAAAGATCATGTTTATCCACATCGTAGCACAAAGAATAATGTTGGCTACATTAATAATTTGTTCGCCCCAGAAGAAAAATGCGCAACCAACAAAACAAACACATTTCCCTTGCAACCCTCGCCGTTCTGTGCGCAGAAACTTCAACTGTAACTTTACTACAGTTCTGCATAAAATAAGTACAAGCTGTGCAACATCCCAGAGAAATAAAAAGGGAAATAATTTATTGTAACACGGGGGTCACGTTATTTTCAGTTTTTTTTTTTTTTTCTTTTAACACAAGCAGTTTACAATTCACATCCCTGACCACTTGTTGCATACCCGCAGACATTTTCAACTTTACGCACAGAGTTCAAGTAGTTTAATCAATCAAAAAAAGATTCCTATGAAAGCATCTGAATGATTATCATCTTATACCTGGACACGTATTCAAAGCATCGCTATCTGAGAGCTCAGCTGACAGCACCATGGAGAGTTACGGAGGGATTGGAGCGCATAGCTGCGGTGGACTCATACCGATGGTGGTTTAAAATCAACGGGTGGATTGGGTCGGGATTTAATCTAGAGATAACTGAGGGTAAAGGGTCGGGTTAAAAAATCATCTTAATGCATGGGGGTTGGTAAAATTGGACCAGTACAGGACTCTGCAACTGTAAACTGTATACTTTTACTGCAATTATTTTGTATTTAAAACATATGTGAGGGAAATTAGATATGCAAGCAGAAACTATAGGGGAAACATATTTATTTTTATGCAGCTTTGAAGACAAAGCATGACCGGGAAATGGGCTTAAAATTATGACAGAAATCACACAGTACATGCCCACCTTGCTCTCTGGGGGAAGCTCGCACAGACCTGCACTATCCTTAGATGCATGGTGTAACATAACTAATAGTGGGCGGCTAGTTGTGCAGTTAGTTTCCAAACCCCGTAATTCATAGTTACATACAATTTTAGACTGTATGATGTGCGCCAAAGCGTAGCATTGCCAGTTATGTTTTTATGACAGACACATTTCATTAGCGAACTTGACTTTAAGTGACTTACAGGTTTTGTTGAAAAATAGTTCCTCATGTCCAAATTCTTCTTTTTTGCTGCCATCCTTACTCGCTTTTGAGACTCATTTGTCACCCATGTTGCACCTGAGTCCTCTCGCGGACTGGAAAGTTTTCCTTGTAGTTTTGGCGCTGCTAACAACCAAGCATAGCTGCAGAGTCTCACCTGACAGCAGGGAAAGGCACAGCCAATCATATTGGCCATATATGTTATGGGAGGTAGGACTCCAGTAGAGAACGTAATTAAACTCTTTCTGTGCCTCTAGGTGAATGAGACGTTGACAGATCGGTAGTTTTCTTTCGCTTTTTTGCTTTCTATCCGGTTTGTTTTTCTTTTCTCGAGGAGATCAAATTTTTGGTGGAGATAATTCAATAATCGCTGGATATTGGTGGGGACATGTCCCTTCCGTCCATGCTAATTCTATGCTCTTGGGTGGCAGAGCTATTTAATAATGTATGATACCGCACCAAAGGGCTGCACGATGGTCCAGTGGTTAGCTCTGTTCCCCTACAGCAAGAAGGTTCTGCGTTTGAAATACTGGTAAGGATGTTTTTCTACATGGATTTAACATGTTTCTCCATTGATTCTCTTAGGGCACTCAAGTACCCTCCTAGAGTCTAAAGACGATTAATTGGCAACCTGTTCAGGGTGTGTCTCACATCTTCCACTGGGGATTGGCACTAGAAAACCCTGACCCGAATAAGTTGGTATAGAGGAATGGTTTTCAACCCTACTCCTCGAGTCACACTGTCCTGCATGTTTTAGATGTTTTCCTGTTTCAGCACACTTGATTTCAATGGATGGATACACATTTGATCCACTACTTTTCATACGTTGCGTTGATAATATAATACATAAGAATGAAGCAGGGTAAGAATTTGCACATTTCTGAGAATAACTATTAAACAATTAGAAAGCATGAGAAAGCTTTGCACTGTAATTCCCATATAATGAGTTGCAATGGAATATGAAAAACCTGCTATATAACAGATATATACTTATCAGCAAATCAGTAACTTGTGAGCAGAAAAATATTTTCAAAATGTTTTATAGTGGTAGTTTCTTTAAAATTTTAAGCAAGGGTTTTTTAATCCATTCATAAAAGGAAAAAAAACATAATTCACAAACTAATTCATGCATAAACTAATCTCCCTAAAATAGCAAATCTAACAATAAAGTAGCTTAGTGATGGTAACAAATGAACAGGGAGAACAAAATAATCCCCAAATTGGGAATTGTGCACTTACTGGCCATTTCATTATGTACACCTTACTAGGACCAGGCAACAATGCTTTGTGGTATAGATTCAACAAGATATTGGAACATTCAGAGATTTTGTTCCATATTGATATGATAGAACTTGCATGTATTCAGAGATGGTATTACATTTACCTTGGATGTAGCTGATGCTTTTTTGCTATTTTTTACATTATCCCCTAATCATGTAAAGCACCTTGAATTGCCTTGTTGTTGAAATTGTGCTATACAAATAAAATTGCCTTGCCTTGCCTTGGATGTAGCCAACCGGTTTTTGAGTTAGTGTTGTCTATTTGTCATCTTCAAGCATTCAGCCTATTCTCCTTTGACCTATCAGATCAATAATGCCATTTTGTTCACACAAATGCTTCTCACTGGATATTTTCTCTTTTTTAGACCATTATCTCTAAATCAGGGAGAAGGTTGAGCATTAAAATCCCACAAAGACAGCATTTACTGAAATACTCAGACGAGCCCATTTGGCACAAATAACTAAGCAACAGTCTCTTAAATATCCTTTCATTTGATGCAAGACAGGACTTGAACCCTGTAGATACCAAACTACTCGCAGCCAGCATTACAGTACACTATACAGTGCTTCAGAAAAATTCATATATTCATTCATATTCACATAATTGGCAACCCACCGGTTACAGGATGAACTCCTACCACCTTGCTCGTAAAACATGGAAGAGTGGTGTACCTTCCCATGAGTGGGCAGCATTCCCCAATTACCTTATCCAGGAGGTGACAAAAGAACTGGACAACACAGAAAGCACTGCAGGTCTCATTTCTAAAAGTGGAATTATTTGGAATGTACTGTATCAGTCCTGTGGCATCTTGTGTAAAACTAACAGCATTTCAGAAAAAAATAACATATTGACAGTCAAATATGGTGTCATTATCTAGGGTTGTTTTGCTGCATGAGGACTTGACTCGTCGTAGCTGATAGAACTATGAAATTTAGACCACCTCTAAATGGCTTAAAAAAGAAGGTTTTGAAGTGGTCTAGGTAAAGTACAGGCTTAAATATGTTTTAAATGCTGTGACATGACTTTAAACCGGCTTTTTATGTTTGGAAACACTCCATTGTGGATTAATTAAAACAATTTTGACAAGGAGAATAGGCCCAAAATCACTCTATTGGGACAATAAAGTATGTGTTCTATTCTAAATTATTCCACAGTGATAGAAAAAACAATTTGCCAATTGATGAAAAATACTATAGAAATCACAAAAAACCATGTTCATAACATGAACATTTTATGTACACTTTACTTTTTAGGTGTTGTAAAAATAAAAACATAAATTTTCATGCCCCTGTACATTAATTAAAATAAATAAATCGGTCGGAAGCTTGTTTATTTTCCAATGTTTTTCCCCAGCGAGACTTTATGTCGAGCTACGCCACTGAAAATCATAAACCATCGACAACTTAATATTAAACAAACCCTCTTTATAAACCAGTAATATAGACTTTGTGTCTTATCTCTGATAAACATGAGCCTGTTAAGTTATTGCAGTGCACATCATATTTAACTTATTAATAGCGCCATTGTTTCGGTCATTTGGAAATAGTGCCAGTAGAAATATTCATAAAACGCGGAGCCTGTCCGTATTAGAAGAGTCTTTATTGAACTCATATTAGAAGACACTCCTCCTGTTCCCGCTGCTCCGCTCCTCTACAGCCAGTCGATGCGCGGGAGGAAATTCGCAGCTCCCATCTTTTTTTATCAGCGTCTCCATCGTCGTGAAGACAAAGACGAGCCCCGCAAAGTGAAGATGGGCTGCCATCAGTAGCGGGAGAAGCCGCTCCTGTAAAGTCACTTATTTCTGCCAGCATCCCCGCCCGGAGGCGAGACAGGAGGCGCCGGTCCTCGGAGACTCTCCGCGGCTTGGGATGCGCAGAAATGTGAGAGTAAAAAGAGCGAGAGAGGCATTGTGATTGGCCGCGCTCATCCTGAAAGCCACCGAGGAGCATCGGGCGAGGCATGTTTGCCCCCGTCAGAGAATTGACGGGGAGCCATCAAACTTGGAGAAGACGTGTGTCGACGCGTTTGCAGCAACATCAGGCTGTGTAGGTAAACTTGCACCATCTCCCAGCCCACAAAGATCCAAAGAGGAGAGGACTCGCCTTCCGTGGTGCTGAAACGGGTGGGCTTGGCTGATCAACTAGTGAAGAAGAGGAGAGAACAGTGTCACTTTGTTTCCCAGCGTCATGGTAGATGTTGGAGCTCTGATTAGGTGAGTCCATTAATATACTGTAGAGTCTAATGAAATAGTTTTTAGAGCTAATATGTTGTTATAGAGCACATGTAGCTTAAAACCACCGGATCCCGAGTGTCTTTGCTTTTATTCAAGTTTTATCCTCTATATTACCTAAGTTTCTCTCTTAAGCACTTCATAGCTTATTCACCCACAGATACGCAAATTGTTAATATAGCAACGAGTCTGGTTAAATAGTACAGTAAGTTCTGAACTAATAAGTCGAGTAAACATAAAATGTTTTATTTGTTGCATGCATCATTGCATGCATGATAAATATTATGTACAGCTATGACTTTTTGTTTGAAACAGTAAGTCTGGTGCTGTGTTGGTCTTTGCGACCTAAATACTTCCTGCTGCATACATCCATCTGGCATAACGTTCTGTATCTTCTGGTGTCCAATGTGCAGACACCTAACTCTTTAGAAGAAAATGTCTTGAGATAAAGTTGAGTGATTTGTTCCACAGCTGCTGCCAATTAGAGGTGCACCAATTAGTAAGGGTTAGGAGGTCAAAGTTGGTAGACTTTTTTGATGAGCTCTGTCTGGTGCTTGGTAGGTCAAAAGCTCAGAATCAGGACCTACTACTACAACCTATCAAAGAACTTGTATTGCAGATAGTGTTTTTATGTTATAGTTCTTAGAAAAAAATTGTAAAAATCCAAATTTTAGTTAGACCCGGTGCACCTTTATAAATTAGCAGAAGCTGGATATTGACACCTGTCTGATTTAAAGTATGTATGTTGCTATCGGTGAGTCTAATGCAGCTATATTTTCTCCAAATGTTTGAATGGTGATTCAATTGGCTGTTTTGTTCCATCAAAAAAATGCTTATTTATTTTACAACAGCTTTAGACATTTCTGAGAATAACATAAAGATATGTCAGACACACTTTTGCTTTGGTATCACAATGAGCTCCAGGTTTAGACTAAATAAAAAAATGTCCACAGGGAGTCCTTCAAGTTAGGATACCTAAAATCAGAACAGTATGCACATTATAAAATGAATAAAAGTACAAATATATATATTAGAAGCAAAAGGAACAAACACATGTTAGAACAACAAAATGTGAAAATTTGTGAATAGGAGTGGTAATCAAAAGAATAAACACTAGTGAACAGCCCAGGTAGCAGTGCAAATGACAACCATATATACATGACTTAGTGGAGTAGATTGCTGAATGTACACAAGTTATACTTATACACAAGATATTAAAGCTACTTACCGATAGTTTTACATGTTATATTGTTTCTACAGATATAAAGTGAAAGTGCAGAGAAATGTTTCTCTGCTGCACAGTGGAGAGCTGTAGTTCAATGAAATGTCAAATGAAAGATTTCTTAGAGTTCTTTATGGCAGCAGACCTGTAGAAAGTTATGTATATTGCATTTACTCACTGCCTTTGACTGAGTTTGTGAAAATGAAGCTGGATGTGTTTGTGTTTTTGTAGTATTTCAGAAACAGAGTAGAAATAGCATTATTCACTCAGCAACAGGTTCTGGAGAGCAGCACTGTGTTACCCTTTGCTCCATACAGCCAGAGAAAAGTAATAGAAGGAATGGTACAACGGACAACTTTAGCAGTTCTGAAGCTGTAGCTTTACATACAGATAAAACTAGATAAATTGTATAAAAACACACATTGTCTTTTTTTCTGTTGACATTGTATCATGCTAAACTCTGTGTTTTTTAGGTCAGTTAGAATGACTAAAATCAGTTCTATTTGTTAAATGTCAGAATTATGCGGAAGATAATTTTGTATCTTTTTTCTTTTAATTCTGAAGTTTACACACTTTATATACAGTTTCTTTAGTGTTTAGTACAACTGCCCTTTTGGATATGTTTTACTAGCTTTTCAATTCCAGTCCTCCTGACTGAACCTGTGTAACTGAGTAACATCTGTAGGCCACCTTGTTTGCAGACATATTTTCAAATCTGCCCAGAAAGTTTAAATGGGACTCAGATTGGGGCTTTGTGATAGCCATTTTATAACATTGATTTTGTTTTCCTTAAAGCCACTTTGTAGCAATTTGGTCTGTATGTATGTGGTCATTGTCCATTTGGGAGATCCATTTGCACCCAAGTTTTTGCTCTTAAGATGTTGCTCGAATATTTTCATATATTGTTTTGTGCTCATATTGTCATCTATCTTCAGGAGTACACCAGTCCCTACTGCAGCACAACACTTTCACAAAATTATGCTGCCAACTCCTTACTTTGTTTTCAGGCTTGCAACTTTCGCTTTTTCTTTTAAATGCAACAATGGTCAATACAACCAAATACTTACAGTATTTGGTTGTCTAAGTAGATTTGTAAATAATGAAAAGCGTTTTACATCTCTCTTTTGGAGTAATTGCTTATTCTTCCCTGAGTAGCCTTGTAGACCATATGACTTCTCTGTGGAGAATGACACCCTCTCACCATGTTCACCCTGCATTTTTACCAGGTTTTTTGCTTTTGTCCTTGAGGTTTATACACTTTCACACCAAAGCATGTTCTTTCTCAGAACACAAACCTCTTCTTCGTCCTGAACAGTATGATTGGTAGATATTTATGTGCTACTCATACTTGCTTATATGATTTGGTTTAATGATTGCTTAAAAGGAGGAACAGGGTGCCATGTATCTCACATTTTGTTTGAGGTGTTGCCTTCGCATACATCACCAGGTGTGCCATGATCTACCTCACATCAGAAGCTTTCGAAGCTATGACATAATCATCTCGACTGTCTCTCTGATTGTTGAAAATAAAAATCTCTGTAGGTCGGTCGGTCGGTCGGTCGGTCGGTCGGTCGGTCGGTCGGTCGGTCGGTAGGTAGGTAGGTAGGTAGGTAGGAAGGTAAATTACTTAATTTCCCCTTTGGGATCACTAAAGTATTTTTGAATTGAATTGAGTGGTGTATTTTGACCTTTATACCAGATTGTGACATTCTCTCTTTACGCAAGGACAACTAATCAACATGATCATAAACAGAGCAGTAACTGCTAATAAGGCTGCCCAGCAGCTTTAATCAATTACTGTGCCATCGTCCTCGCAGTTGGACTCACAGTGCAGGTGTCATCAAAGCAGAATGAGGCTCTTTTGAAGAGGGAAATTCAGGACTCAATGACTTCACTCAGCTGGGTCACCGGACACACAGCAGAGCTTTGACGCGTACAAATTGCGCTTGAAGATGGTGCGTTCATCCCCGGGAGGCTCGGCTGCTGGCAGGAGACCAGCAGCGCAGGGACATTGCACTCCAGATGGCCCAGAAAGGCCAGAGGAAGAGGGCCGTCCAAGCCCAGCTGGGAGTCCGGGAAGCTGGACGGCCGGTGCCGTTTGCGCGTGTGTGCCCGTGGATGTAGGAGGGAGAGAGGATGAGAGAGGCGAGGAAGAAACTGGAGAGAAAGAAGAGAGAATGAGCATGTGTAGGGAGTGATTGGGCAGGAGGAGAATACGAGAGCGAATGATACCGGCATCTCTGTACGGGCTCCCGTGCATGAAAGTAGTGATAGGAAAAGTGTGGGAGGAGGAAGAATGAAAGAGATGATGAAGGGCTGCTTCTGCAAATGTGTGTGGATGCTGAAAGATGCGACAGGAAAGTAAAAAGAGTCAAACACAGAGAATAATAAAAGAGAAAGACACAGGTGAGTGTGAATGTTTGTGTGTGGGAGGAAGAGAGAAATGAAACTGGAAGAAGCAGTTATGTGTGTGTATATCTGCTGGTGTGTGTTTGCAGAGAGAGAGAGCAAGAGAGGAAATACAGGAGGAAAAACGAAACAAAGGAATAAAATGAAAATTTGTGTAGAAGATTTAGTGTGTGAAGGGAGGGTCTAAACTCAATTATGTGGGGAGAGGTAAACGGACTTGGTTGATCATTGTGTTGACTTTGGTGTTACCTGCTACAATTGCACCTAGGCAAAGTATACATTCAACATTAAGCCTCATCTTTCTGTAGGTATTCTGCAAGCTTTGACCTTACCGACCTGTTTTCACACACTTTTCATTGGTTCTAGCGTATCTGCTTCAAATCTAATCGTTTTAGTTTCACCACATCCTGTTGCGGTCATCTGAAATTCAGCATGTTGCATGTGGGAGGTTTTTTGTCACACTTTCTTTTTGGGGACCTCTTTGAGGTATCTAAAGTAAAGCCACCTGAGAGTGAGCGGAGAACACACAGAGGCTTCACTCAGATAAAGTTGCCTCCCTGTTACCATTTGGGAAGCCACTATAGAGTAGGTGTGGAAGAAAGAAAGCTCTTTTCATTCTGCCACATCTGCTCTGTGATGGAATGGAGCATGATCTGCACTTTGATCACAATGAATTATTCCTGTGCCTGGCTAAAAATATGGTTTGTCTATGTTGCCTAGTCTCTCCCCCTAAACACTTTCAACAAGGAATCAGTGCTTGCTTCTTAGTGGCTCTCCCCATGAGCATGTCACTGCGAGTGTGCTGCAGCTTTGGTTTACTTTCTCACAGTGAGAAAGAAACACCAAAAATATATTTTTTTAATTTCCTATGTACGTGTGTGTGTGTGATGCCCTCAAAGGAAACCAGATCAATAAACTGTCTGCACATGTTGTTCACGCTGTGGCATCTTTATTGAGAATTTATTGCTCAACATCAAAACACATTAGCTATACAACACAGCAACATGTGTTGCTGTGTTTCATAGTTAATATCTTCTGATGTTGAACAATAACCTGTAAAGGCAGCAAATCAGCAGGTGCCACTGCAGGCTGTTAAATAAGATCTTAACTGAAGTAAGATATGTGGCAGGTTTTAATATTTACAGTACTGTTATAATTTAATTCCTCAGTTAGTGTGTGTTTTGCCTCAAAGGAGCCAAACTTTTCTTTAATCTTTCAAAATG
Source organism: Valencia hispanica (assembly GCA_963556495.2). Lineage (NCBI taxonomy): Eukaryota > Metazoa > Chordata > Actinopteri > Cyprinodontiformes > Valenciidae > Valencia > Valencia hispanica. Next base: position 45,295,174 of record OY747701.1, read on the forward strand.
GCCCTGAGGAAAATTTCTGCAGAGTTTAAGACTTGCCTTGTAACAAAAAGTCCTGGGTTTGAATCCCAGCAAGTGCCTTTTGCCATGGATTTTGGAGTTTCCCTGTGCATGCACAAGTCCTCTCCAGGTACTATGGCTTCCCCCACAGTTAAGAAACTTGCATGATAGGCTGGTTGCTTTAAATTGGAATTGTCTGTCTGCATAATTATTTGTGTGGCAAGTCTTTGTGCTGTCCTGGCAACCTGTCCAGAACAAACCGGTCTTGCCCAATGACTACTGGTGATAGGTAACCCCCCCCCAAAAAAAAAAACAATAATCAAGAATACGCAGAAGTAGACAACTGCTGAATGTAAGTTTGTTAATTTACTTATATCTGTGACATAAAATAAGGCATAGTGGTAAATCACTACATTAACCCTGAAGTCTGTTTTTTAAATGCAGTATTTTAAAGGCTCAACGTTACAGTGTCTACAGTGCCACACTGCCCCTTAAACTTTATTTTGTTGCATTGCAACCCCAAACACAAAGGCTTTTTATTAGAATTAGAGCATCACAGATTAGTGCACACTTGTGAAACAGAAGGAAAATTAATCAGAAAAGCAGCTGAGGCACATGGTAACTGAGGAAAAACAGCAGAGCTCCACAGCTCAGATGAGAGAATCTGTTCACATGAAAACTGTTATACATTCACTCCTCCAACATGACGTTTATTAAAGATTTGCAAATACAAAGCCATACACACCCCACTTTTCAGATTGTTATGTGCAGAAAAAAAACTTTTTATAACTGCCATTTGAAATTTTTCTCATAAAACATTTTTGTTGGAACGTGACAAAATGTAGAAAACTTCACTGGGTGGAAACATTTTTGCAAAGCACTGTACATAACTGATGGCTAAGTGGGGTTAGTACCTTAAAGACAAGATGGTGACATTTCACATGTCATATTGAACCTAAATGTCAAAACATATATGACCGGAACTTCTTTACTCTAACAATATGTTGAATCAATAACGAAAAAAGTGAGAGCTGTAACATCAGTATAAAGACTTAATCATTTATTTCTGAAAGCACCATTTTTTAAATTCAACCTTATCTTACCAATAAAAGGAAAACAAAATTATAATTGTAGCTCAGTTTTAATGTTTGCTTCTTCTGTTTTTTTCCTAGTTACCCTGGAAACTAAGACAAAGCCTGTTGCTTTCAGTAGTCTCCACATGCAATTGGAAAACATTAAAATTGCCTTCTCTACCTAATACCCTAAAGACATCATGGTCATTTCACATGTTTTTTGGGGTTTTTTTTACTAGATTTTTCTGGAAGCACTTTAGACAAGCTGAATGTTTTGAAATTCAGATCATCTGAGATATCTGTAAAACCAGGAATAGTTTGAGTTCATTTCTGGACAGTTTCAAGTTTTACTCTGGACAGACATTGTCTATGAATCATTGCATAGTGACTAAGAATTGTATAAAAATGTAAAGATTTCCTGCAGTACAGTTGGCAAGTCAAAAAGTGGCTGACTAAAAATAGTAACAGTACCCACCTTCATCTAAATAAAGGAAAAATTGACCCTGAGACAGGCTGTTAACATAAACTCTGCAGCAATATGGATTGTGTAGCATTAGGAACAAATATGGTTTTGTTTTGCATTGACATCATCCAGTTAGAAGATCTCCGTTTTCCGACCTTTACCCTGAAGACCACTCAGAAATGAAGAAACCAACACTAGTATGAAACCGATTAGAGCAGTGGGACTACAAGAGTAAAGCTAATTTTGTGTAAGATCTGTTTTCAGGTATTAACCAAGGAACTTCACCATATTTCCTTTTTTTTCTGTTTGTTTCTCTTTTAAATAAGCTTTGATTGTGAGCGCCCCACAGCAATACGGTCACAGGTGAGGCCTTTCTGTGTAGAGTTGCTGAGTTGTGCCAGTGCCTGCCTTTTTTTCAGGTACTTAAAGTGTAACTGAGCCCCATAAAAAAGCATAACCCCGCCCCCAGACAACGTTTGAAAAATTCTACAAAGTGGGCGGTGCCAGGAAGAACGGAGGGGTATGGCCAAGTGTTGAGAATGAGCGGAGGGGGGAACTTGGGGATGTGTTCAGGAGGACAGTGACACCTCGCTTAATCTGACACTGAAACATGGACAGTGACCAAAGCGACGTTGGCAGTTTTGCAACTGATCGATCTGATCGACATTCATCTGTTTTGAACGTTAGCCTATGTTAGCATTAATACTTAGAGACTGGACTCCTCCTGTCTCCCTCTGCATTGGCGGCTTCGGCCTCGGAGGTAGAGGAGTAGAGGGAGGCTTTATGGAGCCCAGTGGCCGCGAGCCGTATCAATTCGAGCTGCTGGCTCGGGGCGCTGAGTCGGAGGGAGGCGGGATGGGTCCAGTCTCTGGTGGTAATGCTAACATAAGCTAACGTTCAAGAAAGTATGTTAGCTATGCTAACTAAGTGCTAATGTGATAATAATGGTAACCTGAAAAACGCAATCCAACTCCTAACTCGCCACAGGGCCGGTATGTCTGATAGTTTTATACCCAAACCCACGGGGCGTGTCTGTGAGACCATGACTGTGACACAGTCAATGCCTGTGACGTAAAGATGTACCGCTCTCCATCAATCACAAAATTGAAATGCAGTAGCCACAGTTCAACCCTAAGAGGGTAGCACTAAGATGTTTTTAGACCAAAAAGTGTAGAATTAAACAAGTTTACACGAAAATGTAAAAAAAATCCCAGGAACTGAAAGATTGCATTTGTAAATACCCATTTATACAGTTTAAAAGCAAAAAAAGTTGTTTTGGGGTTTAGTTACTCTTTACGTTGCTCTTACCACAGTCACATTAACTTGTAATTCCAAACTGACTTAATGAGTGATTGTGTGCCTGAATGGTTGTCTGTCACTGTCTCTGGGTTTGCCTTGCAATGCACTAGTGACCTGTCCAAAGCAGTATTGCCAAACTCTCAGAAAGGAAAGTAGTTTTTGTTATCTTAAAAGACACTGAAATTCTTTTGTGATGTTATCATCTAGTTTGCTTAATATCCCCTGTGTAACTGATGCTGTTAGAGAGAGAAATGACCTCTTAGGTTAGACAAACAGCAAGTAAAAAACACCTCAAATACATTCAAAATGTCAAATGAACTGTCTTTCAGGTTCAGTAATTAAGAGAGCCGTCTAAAATGAATAATCAGCTGATGCACATAAAAGCTAAAGAAACACCAGAACTTAGGTAGCTGGTACTCCTAGCACACCTCACCAGACAGCTTTATGCCCTGGCTACATGACCCCAGGGGTTTTAAATAAGATATTTAATAAAACTGCCCTTTCGAAAGAATCTCTGTATTTTTTTGTGGGATTCCAATCAAGACTGCTTTAATGCCTATGCTTTACCAGCAGGTGGCTATATGATCACATTTACTACAGAACCTAAAAAAAGAAGACCCTTAGTATATCTCAGACTTTCCCAAAACAAGTGTAGCTATTTCTTTGCTTTAACAGTGTTTACCATTTCCTCTAAGTCATTCACTCCCTCTTACGTTTCCAGTTTAATGTAAACTTTAATGTAACCTTTCCTGCTCGGGACCACAGAGAGATGCTGTTCAATTAAAAAGAGTAAAAATTAAGAAAAATTAAAAGTCTCAATGACACCAGAAAAGTTCCTAAATTTGTTTCTGATATTAGATGGGTTGTAATACTTTTGGTCATGTCCCACAGGATTCAGGACACTTAGGTGGATTCAATATTTTGTCAAATAACATGCTGAGAAGCTCTTTACCAGCAGTGCTGGCTGGCAAAGATTTAAAAACGGATAAGATAAACAGATATAAAAGTATTGTAAGACCTGGTGAGACAGCAGACGCTGTTCTTAACAAAGATGTGTTTATCCTTCTGTTATCTGGAAAAGCTGGGAAGAGTTGGTTACACTATAAACATAAGTAGCACCATTTGGAATTGAATCAATATTTTTAATGTAGGCCAGTAAAGCTGTAATAATACTGAAACGGTAAGTGTTAAGCTTGCCCATATGGCATCAATGTGAAAGCAGTATGCCGTGCATAGTGGGGCTTTGCGGTTCAAATATAGTTAAAATCGCATTTGATAACCATTTTTGACAATGGATTTTAATAAGAGAGGGCAATTAGGGCATACTGATATAAAACAAATCTCATTAGCTGAGGTTTCATTTAAATTAGTTTGAGGAATGTTTATGGAGCATAGGTATAAAACATTCTGTTATTAGTGTTGTGATAATCTACAGTTCTTAAGTAGGTCTAGTCTATGAGGAATGACTGCCCGTTTGTGTTCTCAAAGTTTTATTGATTGGTATTTTGAAGACGATTGTGTAATGTTTTCACCATATGCTATAATGTTTGAACCTAACTCAACAAATATGTGACACTATTAAAAAAGGCTCCCTGGGAAAGCTTACTTTAGGATGTTGCAAAGCAGGCTCAGACCAATTGACCAACCCTGTATTCATGAGGAGCAGTGTGGCTTTTGTCCTGGCTCAGGAACAATAGACCACATCTTTATTTTCAGAGAACTCCTCATGGGGGTGTAGTTGTCCTATTTCAATGTGTTTTGTGGATCTGGAAAAAGTTTATGACTGTGACCCTCAAAGTATTTTTGAGGGGGTGCTGCTGCAGTATATCTTAGGGGCTGTTTACATGACAATGTTGCCGTTTTTGTTTGAATACGCGGGTGAAAACGCACTGCGTTTACACGACAGGGCGCACGATGGAAAACGATGTAGTACATATGCCCGGCCTTTAGATGGCAGTGTGCCCCGTGTATGCAGTGTTCCAAGGTTTCCCCCTCACAACCCGGAATATAAACATTTCACGGTCTTCTTTTAGTTCTCCACTTAAATAAAGTTGTAATTATTATTTGACGCACGTACTCTATGCGTTTTCGTTGGCGATCGCATAGAAGCCTAATGATCTCTAAGTTTTGCTTACAGAGACCAAAATACTTCAGAAGCTGCATCAGTAGTAACGGCATACCTGGATCCGCCATTGTTGTTTTTCTGTAGAAAGGCGGAGTGTTCAAGTGCAACACGTCCGTAGGTGGCTGGTAGTGACGTCATCGTTTCATCGCCTGCGTTTACACGACAACATGATCAGCCAGCGTTTTCAGAACTCTCCACTCTGGAAGCCGTTTTCCAAAAGATTCGTCCCCCCCCCCCCCCCGTTTTCCCGTTGTCGTGTAGACGAGAGGCCGAATTGGAGAGAAAAACCTCTGTTTTGCTGAAAAACGTTGTCGTGTAAACAGCCCCTTACCTTGGTGGACTTTTAGGGATCTGGGGTCTCATTTATAAACGTTGCGTACGCACAAAACGGGGCCTGAAACTGGCATACGCCACTTTCAAAGCAAAAGTTGTGATTTATAAAAAACAGACTTGACGGGAAAATGTCCGCACCTGTACGCCAACTCTGACCCGTGCGTACGGACATTTTGGAGACGGGGGGAATCGACAACGCAGTTGGTGAGGTGGTGAACTGCAGCCAGACTGCATATTACTCCTCTCACACATATCATTTCACCTCACACCAAACATTAATTATGGATTCATGTTATTATAAATATCCAAACCAGCAATGATATCTATATTGTAGCTTTGCAGTGAGCTATAGCTCTTCTAAAAAAATTTTTCAGTATTAAAATAAATACATAAAATTTATCTCAAAACCTTAAACTCAGATTAAAGGGCCGGGACTGTATGCCAATTAATAAATTGAATCATCTGTAACATATATCATTGATTGGTACCTTTATTGTGCCAAGGAAGGAAGCAATCAGTCTTATTGCTGCCAATAGAAATACCCCAACTACTTTCAAGCGTAATATTTGAGATAGATGCACTGGCGTTGCTAGAAGATTTTTCAAATGGAAGGATTAGGAGAGAACGAGTGTTCAGGGATCATTCGGACCTCCTTGCCCATGATGATGACTGGCTAATAAGCAGATTCAGATTCCCTAAAGCTGTGCTCTTGGATCTCTGTGCTGAATTGGGCCCAGTTTTGGAGAGACCGTCCAGGCGGAACCGTACCATTCCGGTCCAGCTGCAGGTGCTCACCACTCTGGGGTTTCTTGCAACTGGTTGTTACCAGCGGGAATTAGCCGACAGGTATGTGTCTGAGTGACATGATTCTTACTATTCTGCCCAAAGTCCCTTTTTGGAAATAATGTCTTCAAATATGTTATATTTATTTACTAGGTCTGGGATATCACAGCCGTCCCTGAGTGCAATAATGCCTGCAGTCTTGGATGGGATCATTAAAATGAGCAGGGTTTACATCACGTTTCCATATACTGTGGGGGAGCAGGCCGAAATTAAGATGCAATTTGCAGCAATGTCCGGTTTCCCAAACATAATCGGCGCAATTGACTGCATCCATATTGCTATAAGGGCCCCGTCCGAGGATGAATTTGTTTTCGTCAATCGGAAACATGTACACAGTATTAATGTGCAAATCATATGTGATTCACACATGATGATCACTAATATGGTGGCACGATGGCCTGGGTCAACACCCGACTCTTTTATCTTGACACACAGCAGTGTAGGGAACAGACTGCAGGCAGATGCTGTGCGTGATGGCTGGCTGCTCGGTAAGTCCTCACAGTCATTAGAAATGCTGGTTGTTGACGCCTGAATTAAACGTGTTATCACTTGCATGTGATAGTGGCTACCCTCTCATGAGCTGGCTTCTGACCCCGTTCCCAGACCCACAGACAGCAGAGGAAATGCGCTACAACTCCTGTCACACGCGTGTGTGCTCAGTCGTGGAGCGTGCCATAGGCCTGTTAAAATGTAGGTGGCGGTCATTGGATGCCTCGGGTGGCAGACTATTATACCACCCTACAAAGGTCTGCAAGATCGTGAGGGCATGTGGAATTCTTCATAACATGGCACTGAGAATTGGAATTCCCCTCCCTCCTGGCCTACCCCCTCCCCAGCATGAGAACTCTGACCCACAGCCGCCTCCTCCTCGACAGGAAGCCTTCACCCAGGGAACAAGGATCCGCCAGGATGTAATGAGTAACAACGACAAGGTTCATTTATTAAAATTTTTAATTGTATCATTTAAGGTACCAATGGCTGTCACTATGTCGCACAGCACACTCTTTATTTCCTTTAACTCGTTTGTCACAGAATTGATGGGGCTGATGGTGTCTCTCTGTGTCTGCATCACAGCTTCAGTCAGAACACGACCCCTGCTGGATGCACCACGGGCACCGGCAGCACTGGTGCTGTGGGCAGCCGGACGCTGGGCAACCTCATCTTCCTCAGCCTCCTCCTCCACGCCACCTACCGACTGTGGAAGAGCTGAAAAGACACGGCATATTAGTCTGTCTCCTTAAAATATGCTCAAATTTGTTAACATAGCCACGTAATAAAATATATACAAAAGGTGCTTTACCGGGTTCATCTGTTGTTTCTGCCAGGTCGGTGTCGCCCTCCTTCTTTGACACAATACTGTACACGCTTGATGTTCCCATGATACTTGCCATCTTCCTGTCCAGTGATGTCAGTTCGGGTGTACACGTACCCCCTCCAGTAGCAGACCCACTCTGGCGGTGGGAGGCACGTTTTTTTTTGCCTCGACTTTCGGGTACTGTCCTGTCAGTTGCACTGACAGTCTGCACTGCAGACGCCACATGCTGCCACTCACAGTTCTTCCTTTTATTTGTGACACCACTGCTGTGTCCACCAAATAAAATGTCTCTTCTAGCCTCCACTTCACCCACTAGCACTTAAATTTCCATCTCCGTAAAGTTTCTCTTCTTGGTTTTTTTTGTTGTTGCCATATTTCCCCTCTTCTTCATATGCATCAATATTCATGTCCTGCTTTGCATTGACCTTTTATAGCCGGGTTTGGGCGGGTTCAGGGCGGGATATGAGCCAAATTCACGTGCGCAAACTTCCAAGAGGACTGTGTTTTATAAAGGGGAAATTGCTTACACCTGTGCGTAGGCATGGTTTTATAAATCAGAAATCTTTTTGGCGTACGCAAACTTTTTGTTTTGGTCGTACGTACACTTTTAGTAGGGATTCTATGCAATGTTTTATAAATGAGACTCCTGATCCTTGAATATACAAAGCAAGACCTGTATCTGCATTGTTGGCACAAGGTCAAGCTTATTACCGCTGTGCACTGAACTCTTCCTGAGCTGCCCCTTCTCACTGATAATGTTTGTGATGTTTATTGGAAGGATCTCAAGGTGTACTCATGGAGAAGAAGGTGTCTGGTTTCCATGACTCAAGTGGAGGAGTTCTAGTAGTGATGGGAGGATGGAGGGTTGATGTATAGGTGGAATGGGATTTTGTCTGCCATAATGGTGGTGAAGAAAGAGCTTAGCCAAAAGTGAGTCATTAAACTTATTTCAATCTGCAATCCAAGCTTCCCTAATGGTCATAAGATATGGATCTGACCAGGATGACTCCTTGGTGCCCACCTCTAGAGGTTTTCAGGGCATATCCCATTTGGGAGAGACACTGAGGTAAACTTAGAACTTGCTGAAGACACCGTACCATATATCACTTCTGAGAATATAGCTGGTTTCTCTCCTAGACTTTTTACTGCCACAACCAAATCTTAGATAAACCATTTGAGAATAGGTGGATGGACTAAAAATGGTATTCCATCACAGATTACCATCAACTTCAAATTCTGAATACAGTGGATTTTTATAGGAACCTGTTTGCCTCAGTGGAAATTTGTCAATCTGTGACTGGGATATTTCCCTATCATTCTTTCTGATAGTTTTTTTAATGGTGTAATCACAATGCATGTGATGTGTCATGATCAAAGTACAGTAGAACTCTCAGAAGAACATGCAAGCAGTGACAAAGAGGCACTTCAGGTAGTGCTTTCAGTGCAATCAGCAGAGATTCCATCTTGTCTTTTTATTAAGCCATTCCACAGGGATATGGGGTCTTTCTTTTTTTAGCGTCATTGTTTATGCACAAGAGTTGGGCTGATTTTATTGCAAAGAATTCATAGTTCTTGTACACAGCACATCATCCACTAGCCTCATCGTCAAAAGTCTAGTGGTTTCAGCCCATCACCTCTAATGGGAACAAAAGGTCAGTCCTTAATTATTCATTCGGGATGTCAAACAATGCTTGCCGGCTGTTATTTAGGGTGGGGGAGACCCGTATGAATAATTCAGGTGCAGGATTCTCTTTCCTTCAAAAAGTGGCACTGTGGCTTGGATGTTTGTGAGAGCCTTATCTCCATGCAAAAGCCCTCTGTCATTCCTGAGCTGACCTTGGCTGTCACTGCAGCAGTAACACGGGTGGCACAGAAGGTGGCAAGGACTCGTGTTCTTCCTATTTCTACAGGCCTCCTCCACATATCGAGAGTGAGTAGGAAGGACAACAGGGAGCTGACTGCTCCTTGTCCAATCTCCCTCAGTGTCTGTTTACAGTACACTGTGCCACGCTGTGGTGGGTGGGTGCCATTGTACAGAAAGAGCAGATAACTATTTTAACAATGAGTTATGTTGCTTTTTACCCGAGGTGTGTTTCTGTTTTGGTACACAGGGCATGTCAATTGCTCTTAAGCAGCTTTCTTAGACTGGAAAGAAGTGTTTATTGCAGCTGAAGAGGCAAAAGCTGATATTAATGCTATTAAAGTGGATCAAACTGAAGAATGGTGTAATGTGAGTCACTTGCATGGCAGGATTAGAGGAAAGCGGAATGGAGGGGATTCTTAGTAAGGAGAGAAACTGAAAATGTTCATCTTGTTATGTGAAAGGAAGGGGTAAACTGAGGGACAAAAAGTGTGTGTGTGTGCATGCATGTGTTCATTTATGTATGAAAAGGGGATGGCTTATGCCAACTCTACTATCGCTGAGCAATAACAGAAGCACCTACAGATACAAAACAGGTTTTTCAAACAACAGATGGCATGGAGCCCAGAGAAAATCAAATGAGGAGCGTGTTTGTCGCTGTTAACGCAATCAACAGATCGATCGTACCTTCCTATGACCACCATCTTACAGCTTCAGTTTGTACTGAGGCGGTCACTGAAAGCAGAGAAGATTATCAAGGCTGCCGTTATTGACAGAATGTTTGATTAATGATGTAATCTACTTCACTATTCATCAGCAGTAAAAATTATTCTGATTTTCATCATGAGTTTGTAACCCTGTCAACAAAGGTGGTACATCATATCAGACAGTCACAACTTGTTAGGGTATTGAGGGAGATTAAAACCACAATAGAAACAGTAAAGACTGTCCCATTATTTGTAAATTGAATTATTGAAAATTCACTTTTAGGCATCCACCTCAATGTTCAAAATGCAGTATCTGTAATTATTGCAGTATTTGGAGGAATTAAATGAGAACAAAACAAAATTGGGGTTGTGTCAATATTTCTCTGAGATACTCTGCCCTCATTTTCTTCACTCTTTGTGCAACGAAGTGACAAGGGCCATTTATCTTGGGGCTGTAAAAAAAGGCTGAAGAAAAACAGGTTTAGCCAGAGTGTTTGTGTATTAAGTTTGGAATTCACAGATTAGCAGATATAGCCTCAACAATAAAGCTGCTGTTACCCTGTTTTATATCATGCAATGTATTGTACTTTTGCATTTCTAAAGAAATGCTATTTCGTTAATTTAAACTTGAAGAAACAATGTGTTTAAATGGAACATGATGCCCTGTCAGGTCAATGATGTGTTTGTTTTATTTCTGATAAGTTTCTGTTGCATGTTATGTTTGTATTTAGATAAAGGGTGGGGAATCTAGGGTGCTCTTCAGTGCAGACAAAGGTAATATCATAGGTAAGATCCAGTATTATAATGGGGTGATTTAATCAATCAATCAATCAATCTTTATTTATCAGATAAAATCAGATAAATAATGACAGATCATAAAAACATAAATAAAATAAAAAATAAAATAAGAGAGAAATCAACTGGTAAGATCACAGATTAAAATAAGATCAAAAAGTTTCTGCTCATCTATAATTAAAACCGAAGTCAAAAACATCTGTTTTGAAAAGGGATTTAAACTAATTTAAAGTTCTAGCCACCCTAACCATTGGAAGAAGATTGTTCCAATGATAAGAAGCAACAGCAGAAAAAGCTCTGTCACCCCGAGATGCAAGGCGAGTCCGAGGAACCTCCAGGAGTTAGGCTACTGTAGTTCAGACCTTAGACTTTTCCTAGGCACATGCTTATCTAAAAGCTCTATTAAATTAGAGGGTGCCTGACCATGTAAACATTTAAAAAACAAAATCAAAATGTAAAGACTGCAGTTAAATCTAGGATTTAACTATGTTTTTAAAATACATTTTTAAAAATGGAAGATTTTTATAAGGATCCAGCAAGGCAAGATAGGCAGACTTCAGCTGGACACACAATGAACTATCCCTCCATTGTTTAGTGGAATGTGATCTGATTAGGTATACAGTTTGCTGTATCACGAGACAAGCCAAGCACACAGTTAGCAAAACAATTGTAGCCAAATGTGTGCTTATCAACCTTGATATGATTTACCTATGTTGTTCTCTTGGTCTGGTTTTTCAGACCTCTTGACAAAACGCAAAAAAAGTTTAGGAGAGCTTGGATTTTAATAAATGTTCGGCTTTTGACATAATTTTCATTTTAAAAAATGTCCCAAATATCATTTGTGATGTATGCTTCAAGAAAGCTTTACTAAACACAGTGATGTTAATGGAAACTTCTTAGCAAAATATTCCCATATTCACTTCTTAAAGACAGTGTTTTTGCAATGCCACAAAGCATTCTTGTTATCACTTTTTGTTAACAATTAAGCAAGAATGTTTTTATTATGCAAATTCTAAGCCTTTCATTCTTTCCTTCCCAGTGCTTATAGAGCAAATTTGTATTCCCTTCTCCCTACAGCCACAAACTAAACCTAAACTATAAACTACTGTCATGAAAGTTGTCATTTTTGACAGATTGCTCTTTTATTTCTGTTCTGTTAGCTTCACATGTAAAATAAATACCATATCTACACTAAAATGTCTAACATTTAGTTTAGTGCAAACACCTTAGATTTCCACTAAAGAATCTGATTACCACTATTTGTTTCACTTGAATGGGGCTATGTTGTCGCTGCTGAATCTGAATTTTCTTGTTGTTTGCAATTGTAAAGAGTTCTGCTGCTGGAAAATGTGCACTTGATAAGGCACAAAAGTACATGATATTATTTAATGAATCTGTGTCATTGTTTAAGCATTCATCCACCTCCACTAACAATATAGTCTAAGGCTTCAGGAACTAAAGTACTTCACAGTACTTATTGTGAGGATTTTAATCAGCGTTCAACAAAGGCAGAAACATTTACAATTTGTTATATTTTCTTTAACATCTTTCCTTTACAAAAAAAAAAGCTTTTTAGCAATCCTATACTGTGAAGTACCACAATGAAAAAAAAGAATTGAACAAACTTTAAAAAGTAAGGCAACCAGCAGCTCAGTTTCTATCAGTAAACTCAACAAAGGGTTCTGGTATTTTGTGAATCATGATAGAGAAGGTAACTCAAAGATTAATCCAAAACTGAACTTTTCCTTTACAGTCCACCTTTCTTTGGGAATAAGTCTCTATCAGCTTTGCACATCTAAATGCTGGAAATTCTGCACATTCCTCTTTGCAAACTAGCTCAAGCTCAGCCAAACTGGATGGACAGCGTGTATGAAAAGCAGTTATAAAGTCCTGCCAAAGATTCTTGATCAGGAAATAATTCCATTGTAGCTCTTTCTGTATGTCAAGGGTTGTTATCCTTTTTTATGGTAAACCTCCATGATAGACTGAAGTTTTTTTTTTTCTTCCAGTAGTGTTCTGTATTCAGCTTCATTCACTTTTCCGACTAACTTCCCTGTCTCTGCTAAAGAATGGCAGTAAGCTGCTACTACCACCATGTGCCACAAAAGGGATTGTATCCACAGGCTAATGAGCCATTAGTTTTCCTCCACACAGTGAATTTATTATCCAGGCCAACATCTATTCGTGTCATCCTTCTTCAACACGTTTGTTTCTGCAGCTCCTCCAGAGTTATTATTTAACTCTTGGCTGTTTCTATGTTTATTGATCTCTCTGTCCATCACCTAAATTTATTTGGATAGCATATTTATAGTATATTTGCAGCTGTGCTGCACTCTTTACATTTTCAGAGGATACATTTAACATAGCGCTGTGAGAAGTCAAAAACTTGCAGTATTGTTTTATAACCTAACCCATCTTTAAACATCTCTACAACTTCATCCCTGACCTGTCTGATGCATCGTGTGTATGAATCTTGTTTTTTGTGATGCTGTGTATTCCCCAATGCACTAACTTTACGAACAAACAAACAGCAAAATTCTACGGCCTTTACAAAAAAGCTACATTTAAATGGAGATCAAAATGGATAAATTGGTAAACAGGAGGACATAATTTGCTAATTTGGTGACTTCTGATGGCAGATGGAGCACTTCATTTTGTTAAGAGGTTTCACGGAAAGGGGGCTGAATACATATGCAAAAGTCACTTTTCAGGTATTTATTTGTAAAAAGAAAAAGATAACTGCTTTATTCTGATTCACAACTATGCACTATCTTGTCTTGGTCCGTCATAAAAAAATTCCCATTAAAAAAAAACAAAAAAAATTGAAGATTGTGGTTTTAACGGGACAAGACATTTAAATGTTGAAGGGGTATGAATAGTTTTTCAAGCCACTATACACTCTACACATAGTCTACATATTTTAACTTCTACTTTGAACTTCTTTGAGTAATTAATTTTACAAAATGTCTGAATAGTAAATAGAGCCAGACCCGGCGCCAGGGAAATGTAGCTGGGTGGGCCGTGGCTTATTCTGGGGGGGCATCCCCTTCACATTTTTAATTCCCATTGGCGGGATGTTATACTTCCAGGTCAAAACTGCCTTTTTGACACCCTTTCTATGTATATATACATATCATACATCATTTGAAAGCTGAGATTCTTTCAGGGGCAGGCTGGCCATAGGGAGGTTCAGGAGTTTTCCTGAATGGCCGGACTGGTGGCTGGAATGTTTGTTTTTCTACCCCAAAACCAGCCACTGTTGAGCCACTGTGGTGATCCTGTTGTGTGTCTGCCTTTGTTTCCTACCTCAGCCTGGTTACTACTTCAGATTGTTTAATAATTCCTCATTAAAAAAACTTTCAAACAGGAAATGTTTTTCTTCATCTTTTTGAGAATATACTGTAGGGGTAAAAGCTGCAGCTGGGTACGAATGTGGACTGAACGGTCGGCAACAAATAGAAAATGCTTTTATTCTGAGGGTAATAGCTCGCATGAACATATTGGACAAAAGAACTATGAACTAGTTCAAAAAATTTAATTACAAACTATGAGCTGAACTAGCTAATTTTAAAATGTGTGAATGGAACTTTAAACTAGTTCATATAGAAATTGAACTCTCTCAACTCCGCCGCCACCAACTGGTTTAGAGTGTGGACCAGAATGTCACTCAAGGTTGTACTTGCTTGTTGGCTTGGGTCAATGCATTACATAGTTGCAACCAGGGGTGGAGTGGGGCACTAAAATCCACAGGAAAAATTCTGACCGCACCAGCCCCCCCTCCCTTCTCCAGCCCACTGGATGAAGACCCAGATTATGTTGTTTCTTTGTGACTACGCATTTTGGAAGGACTTACCGGATAAATGAACTCTGAACACTAGATGGCACTAGAAAAAAGCACATTATTGACAATAAATTGTAGGTTTAAAGCTTTTATGGGTTTTCCATTAGTAAACAGAAGCTGAAATATAAAATTTGTATACATTTGGGGAAATGAACTATGGATAGTTGCATGAATTTCCCTGTGGGGATCAATAAAGTATCTATCTATCTATGTATAAATATATATTATGGGTCAGTAAATATATTAGGTATTATACTATTGTTATCATGTTATATATTACATTATAGTCACATCATATTCAATATTAGGCTTTAGCTATATAATATATTGGTAATGACATTAGGCTATACATTATAGTTACACTCTATTCTTTATTAAGCTTAGGCTATATGATATTCTATGTAAGTTATATTATAGTTATATTCTGTTTTAGGCTTTAGCTATATAATATATTAAATAACATTAGGCTATACATTATAGTTACACTCTGTTCTATATTAGGTTTACGTTATATGATATTCTATGTACATAGGATGGACGGGTATGGAAAATGGATGGATGGATATTCTATGTAAGTTATATTATATTCAGTATTAAGCTTTAGCTATATATCTACAGTTCGTCCAATCAAAAGTGTAGATATGTCCTGCTATGTTTTATACCATTTAATTGGAAGACTAAGCTACATCACGGTCGTTTCCTTGTATTTTTATTGGGTAGGAAGGCACTCTGTTTTGGTGGGCATTGCCCACCCGTAGAGCCGGCCCTGTCTCCACGATCATTCTGTGCAGTGCATTCAACCTAATCAGGGTGAAACAGTCTCACTCACAGGGCTATACCACAATCGACATCCACACAATGACATAAACACCTCAATTTGGATAAAACAGAGAATATTGTTGTTTGTTTTTTAGTACTTTGTAAAAATAAATAGGGCATATTTAGCATGCATCAAATGTTTCTTGCCAACTGGCATTAAACAGAAGTTTATTGCTTATGGTATTATTTTCAGTGGGGGGTTTTTGTCATAAGTTTTAAATGTTCTACGTTTTTGAACTCACCATACATTTCTAACGTTCCTTGAATGCACCACAGGTGTGAGATGCAGCGTAGTAAAGGCGCTTTTGCCTTAATTCCCGCTGAAAGATCGGTCTTATATACATGCATGTTTTACTTTTGAAACTACTAAACAACTTTGTTTGTGAGTGGGTTGAATGAACCGAAAAAGGTTTATGATTGGTCAGCGGACATAGTGTGATCATGCAGCATACCCATGCGCAGATCCTTCCCTTTGGGAAGGAGCAAGCTGGGTCTCTAAACTGCAGGAAATATCGGCGACAAAGTTTCACAGAAAGTAGCTATGAGTGGTCAGAAATGTCGCTAGGTGCTTTTTGGAAAAAAGTCATTAAGGGGGTCTGAAAAGTCGCTAGAAATAGCGACAAAGTCGCTAAGTTGGGAACACTGACGTTCAGACTTGATCCGCAATCGGTTCATTGGATAAACGCATTCACAATTCCTAGAGGCTTTGCTCCATTCTACATTAGATATATAGATAGATAGATACTTTATTGATCCCCAAGAGGAAATTCAAGAACAAACAAACAAAACGAATAGTTTTATTTTTTTAATCTGTGACTATGAATGTTCTGCAAGATAAGACCGTGACTAAGATATAGAGAGTGAACACCTGATATAAATACTGGGTGGACGCTTTAGATAGCATAATTGGGAGTATATGGCCGCTATTCGCAGTAATATAATAATGCCGATTATTTTAATAAGCTCAGAATCAGGCCGGTCCCGTTTGCCTCGCGGCCGCTTAAAATGTGATCCGCTGTGTAAATCCTTCAGCCGGCCGACCGGGAAAAGTCCCAGTCGTCCTGATTGCTACTCCTCCTCTGGTTGCAACTTAATTTACATGGGCATTACAATCTGTTTCGGGCCTGCCCGGCCCGCCCTGAAGAGAACGACATTTACTTTAACTAGTGTGGATGTTTATTTCAAGAGAAGGTAGGGCTGGGCGATAAATCTATTTTATCGATTAATTCGAATTTGCCATTTAAGAAGATTTATTTTTGGGAAAATCGAGATTTTTCACACAACTTTGAATTGAGGTAGACTCCCAAAGGAGATTTTAAAATAAGAGTTTAAAAAATAGATTCTGTCATTTGTTATTTCTGTTAAAGCAAGTAAAGTGAGAAAGAAAACAAATCGATTAAAATCGGAAATCGGATTTGGTGTGAGATTTTATTTTCAGGCCATATCGCCCAGCCCTAAGAGAAGGGTTTATGCACAAAATCAGTTCATTTTTTTCCTTATTTGTTGCCCAAAATCATTAAACAAAAGCCACTGAAAGAGGGTCACTCATTCAATTAGTTTTTCATTTACCACATTTAATTTATCACAGTTTCTGCATGCTCTGACCCTGCAGGAAGCATCTTATAAGTAATTAATTCAGTTTCCTAATTTTCTTTGAAGAGGAAATCTTGCACTTACTTACAAAGCATTTACTCAGATGGATGGCAGTGAATGTGAATACAGAAGTTTTATTTATTTAAAATACCTTGATTATATTAGGTGCGGTATGTCTTGACAAAGGTATGGATGGGAAGCCAATACTGAAAGTTGTCATTATTGTGCTACAGTACAGGAAGAGAAATTCCAAATATCAGCCTTTTCCCTTGAAGCTCTATCATTTTTATCTATTAAAGAAATGCACCCACTTAGAACAAGCAGCCGATGTGTGTGTCTGAATACATGTTTAATTAAAACCAGGCAGCAGCAGGCAAAGCCTGTAATAACAAACTTTTATTTTTAGGCTGATGAAGGTTGCCTCTGACAAGAGCTTTGTGCTGAGTGGTAGAATACCCTAAACATGGGTGGGTGGGCAATTGGTGCAGCTACTGTACGTGTTCTTTGGCAGTTTATTGCTTTTGTATGCAATCTTGTGGATATATTTACAGTGATATTTGAGTTCTAAATCAAGAGATTAAGATCATTCTCACGGCAGATTCATTGCTCAATATAGAGGCTGAAAATTTAAAGGTCCAACTCTCTTGATTTATTGGATTATTTATGTCCTTTGGTTAATGATGTAGGTCTCCTTTTCCTCCTTAAACCTGTAATGAAGCAAATGAATTTTGATGCACAACTTATTGCTTAGCTGCCGTGTTACAGCTGGGGTGTTTCTAATTGCACTGCAAACTCTCACTGCTTTTACAACAGTTCTAATCTAGTTTGCACATGAAAAGCATATTTGTGTCGCTTTGATGGATCGGTTCACAAAGTCCTGCGTTTAGTTAATAGTTTTTCGGTCTGCTCTGGTCCTGCATCTTGCATCTGTAGTTTTAATAAAAAAATATGTCTAAAACTTTTGTAACTGCATGTAATATAATGTGTAATTGTATATAAAACATCATAAACACAGTTTTTGTTGGTATTCAATACAAGATTTAAAAGGTAGTTGTAATTGATTCAGAGCCGATGTGAGATTTAACGATATCTTTTTGATAGCGGATTCCATTTCAGCTGTGAAAATCATGTCTCCTTTGTGAATTTTTTTCCCCATCAGAGATTAGGCATCTCTGCTCTAGAAAGGTTTTAAATTGTTCTTTCAATTCTAGGTAATTTATTAAAAAGATGTAATGCATTGTTTAAGCTTTGATTGAGTAATACCAAGCTAAAGTCAGCCTCTGTTACGAATCTAAACACTAAAGACATTACCAATGGTCACCTAGGATGCTGTACTAACATATTTCATTGACATATGGTAACTTATAGTTCCAGTTAGGTGCCTTCTGTGCTTTACATCATACCCGTCCCATATTTGCTGAGTCTTGGTTTATTAAACACTCAGCTGCACCTGCACATGTCAGCCCCCAAGATAGATGTATGTTCAAGTAAAACATATGTATCATCGTTATTAGTTTTGCTGTATCTTAAATAACCCAGAAGCAGTCATATCCTGAATACTCAAGGTGTTTATCTAGAAAGGTTCATTGGATTGAAAAACTCAGCTTGTTTCTCTGCTTCCATTTTTACAAAACAGAGAAGTTTTTGAAAGGGAGACTAAAAGACATTTCAAATTTATCCAAGGAGTTTCTAGATACTTTAAACTAGATCTGTCCAGCATTAAAGCTGAACAACTATAACATTTATGTTATGTGGTAAGTTATGTACTTTATTTCCTTACTAATAAAACAACCAACAACAAAATAATACTCTTAGTTGTTCATTGTTTCTTAAACAGTCCGAATTAAAGAGTTTCATGGCAAACTGATGATATGATTCTATAAACCTTGTATGAACAAATGTTATATTTTCTGGGGGTGGGGGGTGGGGGGGGGGGGCTTATGATTCAGTAACAGCTTAGTTTTACCTTTATTTTAACATCCTAATGTACAGAAGGAATTGAGTTATGAATCTTTGCCTGTGTGACATGAATTTAAAATAACTAACCAAATGTGAAATGTACATGAGAGGTACATGGTTTACTGAAGTGATCCCTTCTCAGGTCTTCATTTATCTTATGCTTGACAGTTAGAACAAAAATAGTCAGAAATATCTCTGTTTAAAAATTGTTACTGCACCAAGAAATGGAATATGAGGTAAAGAAGATTTTTTAATCAAACCTACATGTAGCTGCATTATGTAATATGTTTGTTAAAATAAAACTGTTTTTGTAATCTATAGTCAATTTATTCATGTCCTGACAACACAATGGACTCTAGTAGTTTTTGCCGCGGTGGCATGTAGGGGTTACAATTCCATTTATTTTTATGTGTTATGGGTCAGAACAGCCAGGGAGCGCTTGTGAGAGAGAGCCTGCTGTAACCTAATAATTATGCACGTACGTACCCACATATGCACGTTGACGAGGATGGGGTGTTCTCTGTCAGTTGGCTACTAGATAAGCTAAGCTAGAGGCTGGGAAGGTACATTTATTACCTCGTCTGTAGACATGTTGTCCAAAACATTAGAAGAGAAGAGAGTAGTGAAGCATTTCGCTGCTGCAGCTCACACTTGAATGAGCTTGAACATGGGAGTGCGCATTTTGCTGACTGCAGTTCCTCTAACAGCCACATGGTGACATCGCTCTCAGCAAGCTCCTCAAAGCAGCTATAATGTTTTCCTCTATCAGCTACAACAGTCTGACATGATAAATGTAAGCATGAATACACTGTGAAACAAAGGCAGATTAAACATAAACGGACAACTTGCAAGTCAGACTGAGAAACCAATGAGGGGTGTTAGAGAGGAGAAGAGAGAGGAATTAAAGAGAGAAGTGCATAAATACACACTTGGACTGATTAGAAACACCATAAAAATGAAGACTATTCCAGAAGCAGACCAGCAGAGGAAGTAAAGTGATATCTGACACCTGAGAACAGAGACTACCAAAATAAGTCAGCAGCTAAAAGGAATTTCTATCAATAGGACTTAAAAAATAAACGTGACACAAAAAACCTACACTAAGCTATAATTTCCACAAAAGACAGTATTTAAACTATGTTCCACACTGGAAACAGAACAATAAATGTACAATAAATGTTGTGTTGGACTGCACAACACAGTGAGTCTTCAAATGTCCAGATAAAAAGGTACCAAGAGTTCTAGCTAATTACAGGTTAAAAGGGATTAGAATGTGGGAATAAATCTGTAAACAAAAGCTAAATGAAAACTGGTGCACAGGCCTATTGTTATGAAATTTACACCAGGTGTTGGTAACAGCCCAACTAATCCTTTCTGCACAAACAAAGAAATCAAAACCAGTGAGTTAATTAATTATATGCTCCAAAGTGAAATGACCCAGGAAAAAAGCGTTGATCACAAGAGCTGCTAAAAAGTAAAGAAGACAAAGAAGCCTGCTAAAATATGTCTGTATATAGAAAGCAATCATCTTCCCTATCAGTGCCCATTGATATAAGCTGGTTTAGTCACAACTGACGGCATATAAAAACTTTACTCATGTTAAGGTATCAGACAAAACTTTCTCAGTATCTTTGCTACGTAGGGATTTGAATCCAGTACCTTCTTGGTGCAAGGCAAGAAGATATCAACTGCAACACCATGCACCTCCTTCACAACCCTATAGCTGTAAAACATACTAAAAGCATAATGACCTGATGGGTACAGACATATTTTTAAACTTTTGACTGTTCCAGTGATCACCGTCAGGGCCTTAAACCTGAGGTGAAAAGAACATAATTTCACCATATACTAATCAGGGCCAGGTGCTCTTAATAGGAGTTCTGTCAGAGGATTCAAAGGAATAATCAGACAAGGAGCTAAAGACCACTCAGAGAAAACGTCAGACCTGGATTGGGAGACAGAGTTTATCCATTTAAACTACAAGTAATGCATTTAACCTCCATGACCTCCATGCATGTTCACTGTCTTTGCTGAAAAAAAAGCATATTAAAGCTTGTTTAAACTGTGTTGCAGAACAATTGGAGATGTTAATTAAATAATGTGTAAAAGGTCATTAATAGTCAGACAAGACCAAAATGTTACTCTATGGATGTCATTGCACAATGCTGAAGAATCTTAAAAAGATTTTTTTACCAAGTAAATTCTATCCCAAGCACACAGCCATTGAAACTCGCAATTAGTTTCAGAGAAAGAAAATAAAGCTGCAAGAATTGTTTGGACAATCACCTGGCTTGAATGTAGTTAAGAATTAATGGAAAGAACTAAAGGTGAGAGTGCGTAGAAGGCGGCTCTAGAACCTTCAGGGTTTTAAGACAATTTGTCTGAAAGAACAGGTCCAAATAACATAATAACAAAATAATAACAATGTTTAATACTTATTCCTTGCTCCACTTAATTTCAAATAGCTTGATTACAGTGGTGTCCAACATCAGTCCTAGAGCGCTGGTGTCCTGCATGTTATAGATTTACCCCTGATTCAGAACATCCCTAATGAAATGAACAGGTCATTATATTGGTCCTGTAGAACTGTCACCAAGCATGACAGTAATATTACCGAAATATTGCCGCGATGCTGGACTTTTGAATAAGTATCACGCCGATCATGGGGCAATATAGGGTGAATGACAGCCACCTTTTGGAATGGCTTGTGAAAAAAGTTAAGGAGCAGGGCTTCAATCGGGATAAAAAACAATTTAAAAGGATTTTTTTATTTTATTCCAGAGGTCGTGCTAGACATTTTTGTTTGTCATTTTGACCGATGGGGTCAACAAAGTCTGGTTGTGATGCTCTGAGTAAATGTTTTTTATTCACTTCAATGGGATTGGTTGAGTTTTGGCAGTCTGGAAGCAGTGCATGGTGGGAAACAGGCAGATAATCTGGCATTCAGTCACCAGCTCCAGTCGTGTGAGCACATGGTGGTGTTAGCTCCTCAGTTTGAGCTTTTCTTTCCTTCTCCTTGCTCAAGCAATGTCTGTGAGTAACGTTTATTCTGCAACAATAAGATGTTCAGTGTTTCAAGCCTGTGCATATGTTCAGACTGCAAAGATAGTGATTTTGCTGTTAAGCTATGTTAGCTAAATTAGCTTTAGCCAGCTGCCTGCTGGCTAATTAGCTTTGTGTTTTGCCATATGAGCAATATAGCTTGCCTAGCTAATCAATGTTTGTTCATACTGTGTTTATTTGATCAGTAATTCAGATATTCCATGTATTGTGTTACAGTTTCACAAGTTCTCAGTAAACTTTATGGAATGAATCGACTGACTCCTGGAGTTTTCTGAGAGTTTTTAAAATGATTGGAGACTTAGTCCATGACAGTGGATTGGAGACCTAGTCCATGATACTGGTCATAATCTATTTTTACTCGTCAGTCTTTAAAATGATAACATATTCAATAGTATTTATTTATTTTTTATTTTAAATAATATTGAATATGAACAAGCTAAACAGAGAACTACATATAAAAAAATTCATAAAATACTTCACCTGCTGTGGCCTGTCTCACAACTTCCTACTGCTCCACATGGAACTGAAATGTGCACCCACTTGTGTGTAATCAAAGAGTGGGATTGCTACAGAGGTTAGGAGTGGGTTTTGGATTTTTGCATCAAACACATGACTTCTCATGGGTGTGTAGATTTTGATCTGAAAGATCAATCCTCTCTCTCCGGTGCCACACTGGAGACTGGAATAAAGTGCCACTCCAGCCAAAATTTTGAAATGAGGGACATTTTATTCAAATCAAGTGATAAGAAGTTGGAAAAACTGAATGAACCGTTACCTGATTTGCAGCTGCAGCATATGCGCTGCTTCTGCACCACTGCAACGGGCTCTTTGGAGCGTGTCTGTGATCAGCCGCACCGGTTACAGACACCATCAGCTCCCTGTTAATGAGATGCATTGAGTATGGTGTCCAAGTCTAAGATGATCTTCAGATGCTCTCATGGGAATCTTTAAAAATAAAATTAATTTAGTTACCTGTACTCCGTGCATAAAATGAAAAATGTCTGCACATCTGCACCAACTGGTCAGGGGTTAGAAGCTGTGCAGTGCCATATGGGCTCCAGCCATTCAGTGAACCCCATAGCACTTGCCAGTAATTTGGATGTTGTAGTAAGGAAGCAGCGTGCGTTTCGACTGAGGACAACTCGCCCTCTTCCGGCATTGGCGAGGTGCCTAGTTGGCGCTTTTCCCCAGTTATGGGAAGAGTGGATAGCTGGTGCTAACAAGTGTGTGGCTGGAGGTTCCGACCGCGTTCTTTGTTTCACAACAGCTCTCGCTCGGATTGCCTGGCTGGAGTGCCGGCAACGCCTATTGTTTATACAGGGGTTGATTCGTGCCCTTCAGTTTTCTTGAAGTTCTCGCTTGGACTCCCTGGTGTTGTGCTTGCCCAAGTTGGCATGCACGTCATGTGGGGCTGATCTCCAGTTGGAGGACGGCCATGACTTCTGTCCCAAGTGCCTGGGTGTGGGTCACCTCAGAGAGGCTGTATGAACTGCAGCATATTGCCGCTGTCTGTGAGGGAGGACAGGCTGTGTCAGGTGGAAGGCCTGGTGTTTGCAACGGACCTCCCACCCGCAGGGATGTTTCTACCGTGTTTCAGGAGGCGTGCTACGCCAGCTGAGGGCAAAAGGGCAAGGCCACAGCATCCCTCTCGGCATGAGGTGGACTCTCTAAGAAGCAGCTGAAGGCTTTACTGAGGCCTCCATTTCCTATGCCTGCCTTCCAGGGCACTGCCTGGGAATTGCCTGGGGATTCGGAGGATATGATCTCCGTGAGGGCCTCCAATTCAGAGTTTCAATCCCTCAGGGAGGACCTGGGCCCCTCTCCGGAACTCCATGGGCAGCAGCCAGAGCCCCCAAGTATGGGAGGCAATGCAATGATGGTTCTGAGACCTCCCAATGGGGTTCGGTGAGCTCCAACCCAGGGGAGGAACCTGGCCCATTGCGGGCCATTATTAGGGCGGCTCTGGCCAGGATTGGGCTGGATAACACTCCAGCGACCCGTCCTGCTGGGAACCCTGTTTTTCGCCGGGCTCCCGTTGCCCCTCCATTTGAGGTCCCCCCCATCACCAGCATTCCTGGAGGTGCTGAAACGTTGCTGGTAGGGATGCAAGGTCCCTGGCATCCATGTGCCGTCCTGGGGCCCATGGTCTGGACCACTGCATTGCCTCGCTGGTCCTCTCCCCAGACGAGGCTTTGAAGGAGAAGGTCCTTTGTCTGAGTGCGCAGTGCCGGGTCACTGACTGCCTTCTGTGCAGAGCCTATGATGCTGCGGCTCGTATGGCTCGAATGGGCAACTCTCTCCGTGCTGTTGCTGGCCCAGTCCCAGATGTTGCAACAGGGCGCGGCTGGGGGATGCAAACAATGCAGCCCTGCAGGCCTTTGGGCTGTCCAGGCGCAGGTACCTGTCTTGGATGATTGTAGGCAGGGCTTGCTGGGACTGCCAGTTGTTCCAGGCCAGCTGTTCAGACCAGAGGCCGAGAGGGTCCTGGAGTGCCAACGGCAGTCCTGTCAGGCCCCAGAGGTTTGGGGTGGGCATAGTAACGCTATGGCCCCTCCCACTGGGCAGCCGAGGGGCCGTGGCTCACAGGACCCTCGGCGTCAGTTTTGGGCATCCGCCCTGCCGCAGTATGGATGGGAAAGCTGGGCTGTGGCAGGGCCGCCTGAGCAGGCGTCGGGACATGGCCTGAGGGCTATGGGTTTTCAACACAGCGCCTGGCCTACTGGGAGGCCCATTACAGGGATGCATGGGTATTGAGAACTATTTCCAGTGGTTACAGGTTGCAGTTCCAACGTCGGCCCCCACCCCCATCTGGGGTCAAGGTGACCTCGGTCACAGATCCTGCACAATCCCAGGTCTTGCTGCTGGAAATACAGATGCTCCTCGACAAAAAAGGTATGGTGGCGGTGCCGCCACATTTGGAGGCAGATGGGTTTTATTTGACCTACTTTCTCAAACAGAAGAAAGATGCTTCACTTTGGTTGGTGCTAGACCTAAGGAGTCTTCTTCTTCTTGAAGGTGATGCCCTTCCAGATGCTTTCCACATGCTAGGTCATTCAGGCGTTTTGTTGGGGAGAATGGTTTACTTTGAAAGGCCTGAGGGATGAGTACTTTCACGCTCCTATCCACCCAGAGCACAGAAAGTACCTGGGGTTTGCCTTTTGGGGCAGAGTTTGTCAGTTCACAGTCCTGCCATTCGGCCTGTCCCTGGCCCTTCGGGTGTTCATGAGGTGCATGAAGGCAGTCCTGAACCCTCTGTGCCAGTCGGGACTAAAGGTTAAGCCTCATCCAGACGACTGGCTCATCTGTGCGCCCTCGTTTCGGGAAGCAGGCCTGGCGACATCCAGGGTCCTGGCCCATGTCGAGGCAATGGGGGTGGCAGTGAACAGGCAGAACGAGCAGAAAAGCCAGTTGGGTCCCACTCAACAGACGACCTTTATTGGCATGGCCTTGGAGTTAGTGGCCATGGAGGCCAGACTTACCACAGAAAGGATGGACAGGATTCTGGGCCTGCTCCGGTCCTTTCAGCTCGGGACAGCTCCCCCGGTCTGGTTATGGCTGAGACTGCTGGGGATGCTAGTGTCAGCCTAACCTCTGGTGCCTCTAGGGTTTATTCACCTCCGGCCTCTGCAGATGTGGTTCAATGACCACCACATGGATCCCCGCTCAGACGGCCGGTTCAGGGTGCGGACACATCGCCCCAGGGATAGAGGGCACTGTGGCAATACAGGTCCGTCCAGGGTTTATGGGGCCCGATATCGAGGGGTCAGCACATAAACATCCAGGAGCTGAGGACCATTTACTGGCGCTGAAACATTTCTTGCCTTATCTCGAGGGCAAGCATGTGCTCATCCGGACGGACAGTATCTCTGCAGTATTCTATGTCAACCATCAGGGTGGGACCAGGTCGCAGCAGTCCCTGAGAGAGGCCCACAGACTGTGGACTTGGGCCTTTCTCCGGTTCGCCTCCATGAGGGAGCGATGAACATTCTGGAGACGAGGAACTCCGTGGCGCACTACCTGTCAAGCCTAAGTCTTGCAGACTGCATCCTCAGGTGGTACAGAGGATTTGGGATCGCTTCGGCATTGCCCAGGTCGATCTTTTTGCCTCACAGAGCACCACTCATTGTCTCTTGTGGCTTTCCATGGCAGAGGCTAGCTCTCCACTGGGGATGGACAACATCGCCAACATCTGGCCAGTTGGTCTGTTGTATGCTTTTCCACCATTTCCGCTGATTCTGCCCACCCTCCACCGGGTGAACTCGTTGACCTAACAAGTTCTCCTGGAAGCTCCTAAGTGGCCCGTGAGAATCTGGAGCTCCTTCTACACTGAGGACCTATGCTCATTGTTGGCGGCATTTAGCAGCATGGTGAAGGGATATGGGTGTGCTCCCCGTTTCCTGCTTGGTGCATGACATCCTCAGGTACATCCAGGCCTTGTTTGATGCCGGACGGGCTGCGTCCACCTTAAAGGTGCACCTAGCAGCCATTTCTGCCAGCCATGGTCACATCAATGGCAGACGGGTGGGAGCGCACTACTTGACAGCGCAGTTTTTCCAGGGTGCTAGGAGACTGCACCCCCCCACTGGTGTTGAAGACCTTGGGTGGGCCGCCCATCAAGCCAATGTGTGCTGCCCCCCTAAAGTTAGTATCCATGAAAATGTTTTTTCTTCTGGCAGTGACTAGAGCAAAGTGGGTCTGCGAACTTCACAGACTTCCTGTGACCCTTCATGCCTGCGTTGGAAGGCAGATGGGTCTAGGGTAACGCTAACATGGCCTTCCTCCCTAAGGTTCTGCCCTCGGGCTATATGAGTACGCCCATAGAGCTTAGGGCATACTGCCCTCCCTCGTTCCAGACCGAGGAACAGAGGTCGGCGAACCTGCTGTGCCCGGTCCGGGCGTTACAGCTTTACATGGTGGCTACGGCTGCTGTTCAGCAATCAGATCAGCTGTTCATCTGGCACTGGGGACGGGACAGAGGTCAGGCCCTCTCTAAACAAAGGTTGTCGCATTGGGTAGTGGACACCAATGTACTGGCCTATAGATCGGAGGGCGTGGCTGCTCCTCCTGGTGTTGTATGCCATTCCACCAGTGGCGTCACTACGTCCTGGGCGGCAATGAGGGGCGTGCCACTGGGGGACGTCTGTGCAGCGATGTCCTGGGCAGTTCTGTGCACATTTGCACGCTTCTACCGCCTGAATGTGGGCCAGGCTTCCGTGCTGGCATCAGCGGTCTTGCCCCTGGCTTCTACCTCCCGAGAGGTGGGTGATTAGTTTGTTCCTCGTGACACTGCTGGTATAAGTCATCCACTCTGTTTAGACTGCCACTGGCAGTCAGAAAGGAATGAAATTGAACAGAAGTTACACTGTAATTGTGGTTCTGTAAATTCCTGGATGACTGCCAATCACGCTGGTCAATCGGAACTTGTCCCCGCGAGAAGATCCTAAGAGATCGGATGTAACCCCCAACGTGCTATTTATAGATGAATGCCCAGCTGGGCTACGGGTCACATGTGCAACTTTATTTACATTTAAACTCGACCCTCCACTCTGTTTAGACTGCCACTGACAGTCATCTAGGAATTCACAGAACCACAGTTACAGTGTAACTTACTTTGTATATAAACACTTAATCAGTATAAACATAAGTTCCAGATTCCTAGTGGGCATTAAATCTCAAAGCTTATGCATCACAGACCAGATCAAGATTTTCAACTGCTTTTTTATCTGTTGTGATCTTAAATATATGTTCTTGGTTCGTGTTCTTAGTTTTAACAGAATAATCTAACAAAGCTTTGACCAAAGTAGCAAACAACATACAATAACATACAGCAATTATCCCCCCCCCCCCATTTAAATATCCTTCAGAAGATAATGCAAATTAAAATATTGGACTGCGTCTTTTTTCTTAGTGAAAAACTGACCTGTTCTAAATTGTGTTTACTAGTCAAATCTCAGTTTTTTCAATTTATTTGTACTTTTTGTTTATGTTGTAGCTTTGCTTTAATAGTATGTTGAAGCTCTGCATTTCTTAGGCTGGCAAAGTTAAAATACAGCAGAGTTGCCTAAGAGTGCTGCTGTATATACGTTTGCTGCCATGTGACTAAATTAGTGTATTGCATCCTCCTTATTTTTAGAAATCCATGATCTTAGCTAAATAAAGTTATGTTGACACATCAAGTTTCTCTTTTGCTTTGCTATTTTGCTTTTACTGTTTAGCAACAGACAAATCTCATCTACATTTGCTCTGGACAGATGCACTGAGAAAATCATTGCCACATTTGTCCACACTGACTGCTTTGAAAGACACATTTTACTGTGATTTTCAGAGCAATCAATGAAATGGATAAGCCTTTACACCTAAACCTTTATAAAGAGAGAAAACAATATGAACTGTAACTTTCAGATGGATTATAATTATTTTAATACAGTTTTCCAAATATTTTTTCATGAATTTATTCTCTAAAGGACTCCATCTTAGAAAACCAACAGTATCTATTCTTAAAAATAACCAATTACCAATGTAATCTTTCAGTTTCTGGGATTTTTTTGTACATTTTTGTGTAAACTTGTTTAATTCTACACTTTTTGGTCTAAAAACATCTTAGTGCTGCTCTTATTGGGGTGAAACTGTGGCTACTGAATTAGAATTTTGTGATTGTTGGAGAGTAGTACATCTTTTCCACTTTTTACGTCACAGGCATGGTCTCACAGACACGCCCCATGGGTTTGGGTATAAAACCATCTCTCAGATGCACTCGCCCCGTGGCGAGTTTGGAATTGCATAGCGTTTTTCAGGTTACCATTATTATCACATTAGCACTTAGTTAGGATAGCTAACATACTGTTTTGAACGTTAGCCTATGTTAGCATTACCACTCAGAGACTGGACCCATCCTGTCTCCCTCTGCCTCAGCAGCACCGGCAGCGCCGGCCTCGGACAGCGCTGACTCAGTGCCCCGAACCAGCAGCTCGAATTGATACGGCTCAGGGCTGTTGGGCTCCATAAAGCCTCCCTCTTTCCCTCTACCTCCGGTGATGGTGGAGGAGATCCGCTGGCTCAGGGCACTGAGTCAGCGCTGCCTGAGGCCGGCGCTGCTGAGGAAGAAGGAGACATGATGAGTCCAGTCTCTGAGTGGTAATGCTAACATAGGCTAACGTTCAAAACAGATGAACGTCGATCAGTCGCAAAACTGCCAACGTCGCTTCGGTCACTGTCCATGTTTCAGTGTCAGATTAAGCAAGGTGTCACTGTCCTCCTGACCACACCCCCATGTTCCCCCCTCCGCTCATCCTCCACACTTGGCCACGCCCCTCTGTGCCTACTTTGTAGAATTTTTCAAATGTTGTCTATCGGCGGGGTTATGCTTTGTCATGGGGTTTAGTTCCACTTTAAATAGATTGAATGAAAGTTTGCATAAATCTTCTTCTCGTTTGTATGAATTACTGATACATTATTTATGATTAGTGGGGGCAAGTTAAAAAAAATATTTGTTTTTAAAATATGTATTTCCCACTGAGATTTAAAAAAAGAAAGTATAATAATATACAATAATATATGAGAGAAACAGCAAGACTACATCCTGAGCAACAAACTAATGAACATGCACTCCAAAAAAGATGAGGCATATAGCTTTCATGCTCACTGTCAATGTGGTCTGTGCTGTTTTTCATGTTCTTTGATTTCGCTCTAACAATCAATCATTTCTTTAAACAATGAGAAGTAGTTTCCAAACTGACATTTTTGAGTTAATTAGAGCCACACCTCTGAGTGTATATTAAGGCCACACTTCAAGCGCACTGCTTTCTTGTTTGACATAATGGGAAAGCTAAATTAAAAATAAAAAAATCTGATATTGGAAAGAGATTTGTGAAACTGCGCCGGTCTGGTTCATCTTTCGGAAAAATTTCCAGATGCTTGAAGGTCCTGCATTCGTCTGCTCAAACAATTGCATGGATAAGCATGAAGGGAATGTCCAGCCATCATACCGCTTAGGAAGGAGACAGGTTCTGTGTACCAGAAATGAACGTGTTTTGGTCCAAAATGTGAAGTCAACTCCAGAACAAAACCCAAGCCCTTGTGAATATGCTGGATAAAGCTAGTTAGACAATGTCATTATCTACAGTGAATCTTGTCATGTACCGA
Organism: Valencia hispanica; assembly: GCA_963556495.2. Taxonomy (NCBI): domain Eukaryota; kingdom Metazoa; phylum Chordata; class Actinopteri; order Cyprinodontiformes; family Valenciidae; genus Valencia; species Valencia hispanica. Next base: position 45,325,402 of record OY747701.1, read on the forward strand.
CATGGGCTGAAAGGCCACTAACCCAAAGGGTCTTTTAAAACAACATTGCCTTACACATATTCATCAGAGGTACTCCTCTAATATCCAAACCAAGGCTGTTGGAGATCAGAAATATTTCCAAACACCAGGACTCATCTTCCTTATAAAACTAGAAAAGCACTCTGTGTGCGCAGACCTCTACCAATGCAGCTCAGTCTCTCCACCCCCATGTTGTGATCTAATTGTTAATTTTTTTTAGATTCCTTGACCTTGAAAACATACCCTTAGCAGCTGGATTCATACTGATATCATTATTAGGTCAGTAGTTATTCACGAAAACCACTTTTTTCAATGATGGCGGTTTTCGGCTCACCCCCAAATTCTTATCACATGTTTCTGGTCCCATTGCAGACATTTACTGAATATATCATCAAAATCTGTCCATAACTTGTTATGTTACTAACTAACAGACAAACCATGGTGAAAACATAACCTCCATGTCAGTACCTGCTCGTTCAAGATGGAGGAGGGATTCCTGTAAAGTTAGTTTCTCATAGCCGGCTGGGCTTCTGAGATTGATAATAAATAAAACACAGACCTATTGTGTGGAAAAAAGTAAGACTTACCCAACCACGGCAGAGATCACCAATATAAACGCAGACTTCCGCCAAGGCAGCTCAGGATCACCCCCAAATTCAATCACTTGTTCCTTGTCCCACTGCATACTTTTCCTCAATATTTCATCAAAACCCGTCAATAACATTTTGAGTTATGTTGCAAACTGACAGACTAAGAAACAAACAAACCCTGGCAGAAACACAACTTCCTTGGCTGGGGTAATAAAAAAATTCAGAAGAATTCCCTTTCTGACTTATATCATCACTCATTGGCTCACATGTTTAATGCATCTCCTTAAAGACAAACTTTAAGATTTTAGAGCTTTAAAAAAAAAAGTTTTTCCTGTCCACCGTTGCTACATGCTTGCTCAGTATGAGGGATTGCTGAAGGATTGCTGTGGTTGGAAAGTCTGCCCAACCTCACGCCAATGACTGACGCAATCTGCTGGGATTCCTTAAATAGGAAACTTTTTAACTGATTGGAATGTTTGTATAAATGTATGACTTCTTGTTAAGTGCCTTGAGATGACATCTGTTGTGAATTGGCGCTATATAAATAAACTGAATTGAATTGAAAATTAAAATCCTGCTCTACTTTACCAATATCCAGCCCATTCTTACTTGTGTGTAGTAAATAGTAATAGTAAAACTATTGCAATAATACTTGCATTGTATCTCATTAAACCATCAATGTCCATGATGCTCTGTTTGAAAATGCTACCTTGGTATTTCAGTCAGAAAAGGGCATCTAGAATGTAAAGGGCAAGTCTGTCCACAGTATGAGCACCGTTAGAGCATACATATGTGCTTATTGTATCTCACTACTTCTTCATTTAAAGAGTGCTGTCTTGTTTTAAATTAATATAAAATCTATTAGTACATAATTGATAAAGTTGCAGTCTAATTGTTGAATTGTTCTTGGTTCAAACATCTATTACAAGTATCAAAATTAATAAAATTTTTAATTATATGTTTCTAAACATTAAACTGCAGATTTACATAAGGTGTTTTTTCCTGTTTTTCTGTGTAATTAGTCTGTTGCAGCTGTCCTTTAGATTGTGCATGCTTAAATAAATAAATTTTACAACAGAGACACAACCTTTCTACCAAGAAGGGAAACAATAATTTTGTGTAATACACATTGCCTTGCCAAAGTAATAACACATTTTGAACCGTTCATATTTTGTCAAGTAATACCACAAAATTCAATGTATTCCATTGGGATTCGATGTTATACAGCAACATTAAGTGGTTCATAATTGTGGTTTATAAATAACTGGACGGACAATTAAACATGGATTTCGGTATCAGTGTTTAGCACATGTGGGCATCTATTTTATTTTAAAAAAACTTCCTGCCCATCTTCTGAAAACAGAAAGTGTATGGTACAACTGCAACCCTATCAAGACATAGCTGTTGAACTTCACTAATATGCACAGGGAGCGTTATTCAGAGAAGTGGCCTAGAGGTCTATAGAAACTTTGGAGCAGCTGCAGAGATCCCCAGATCAGGTAAATGAATCTGTTGACAGTGCAACTATTACTTATGTTTTCTACAAATCTGCCCCTTATAGAGTGGTGGAAACAAGTAGCCTCTGTTTGGAAAACCACAAAATTGGGACACAGCAAACCGGTGCTCTGGTTAGATAGAACCAGAATTTATTTATATGGTCTACATGGAAACTAATTTCTTTGGAGGAAATGTAAAGATTGCATATCACTCTAAAGACCCCCAAACATATGGTGAAACATGATGGTAACAACATCATACTGTGGGGACTCTTCATCAACAAGAAAGGAAGACTGTCAGAGTTGAAGGGGAGATGGATGAAGCTAAATACAGAGCAATCCTGGACGAAAGCCAATTGGCGGCTGCAAAAGACGTTAGCTCCACCATGGAAATTTAATGGAATGGTTTAGATCAAAGCATATTATTGTGTCCTGGAACAGCCCAGTCAAATTCCATCTCCAAAAATGATTGAGAATCTGTTGCAAAACTTGAGAGCTGCTGTAACTGAAATAAAAGGTATTCCGCAAAGTTTTGTATCAGGGGGAGTGTAAAAAAATGCATGCCACACCTTTCAGATTTTTGATTGTAAAATAATTTGAAAACTATGTATCCTTTTCTTTTTGCTTGACAATAATGCACTATTTTATGTTACTCAATCAAACGAAATCCTAATAAAAGAAAGAAAATAGTGAATAAATACAACACATAAATTCTCATTCCCATCCTATTGTTCTCTTGTATCAATGAACCACACAGTTATACCACACCAGTTAGGTTTGGAAATACTTATGCTGGTGGTACAATCTATATAAAAATAAAGATAATAAAAAAATACAAATGTATAAACTGTGACAAAAACAAGCTCAAGGAGAAAAACACCATTAAGTAACAGCACGAAGCTTCCTGTTGTTCTCCGCCCAACATAGGTTCTATAATTAGTCTCCCTGGATTTTACAAATCAGTTTGGCTATACATCATAGTTACTTTGAACGTAGCTTTGATTTCCTATCAGATAACATTACAATAATTGTGACCTTCAATAAAATATCAGCTAGCATTTTTTTTCCATTCCAATAATGAATGGAAAACATTAAGTATTTGCAACCACTAATGCACTCCAATGACAGTTTCATTTATTCTATAGAAAACTGAATCCTTTTAGATTTAGTGGCTATTCTTTTCCGAGAAAGGCCTATATACTGTCTCATCAAGTTGCACTCTTGAACATTCTCATGGACTGTATTTTTCTCTGTGACTGACGCTGTAAACTTATTTTAGATTTAGCCTTGTACTTTAAATTAATGGTTTATAAAATACACTCACCAAAGAACGGTGAAATGTAGGAGAATTATTATTTTAGCAATTCTCCAGAATGAAATAATGTTGTTATGGTAATAACCTATTTTCCAAAAGAACATATGAGGTCAAATATAAAAAAGGCATTTCAGGGTATACGGATGCAGATGGGGCTGGAAAAGGGACCAAAGGAACCATGCGCTTGTGTTATAGCAAAAATATATATCTTTTAAAAATAAAAATGAAACTGAGTCTTATAGGCATTTAAGTATTTAATGAAAAAACATGTTTGGCCAAAAATGGAGGGTACAGAACTTACTCTTGCATTCTCTACCAACCCTTCTGACTAAGCACCTTAAATAGCCTTTAGCAATCACTGTTTTTCTTCTACAGCAAGTCTTCAGTCTTCTTGTTCAGCTCCTGAAGGACCAGTTCATGCCACTCTGATAGTGAAGCACGAAGCAGTCTCTCAAAGCTAGAACGTCCAGTAGATATCTTGCTACTCTGACATCTGTGACCCTGTGATCTGACACATCTCTATCACAAACATTATGCTGGAACTAGTGGTGGGCAATATAAAAGGTATAAGGTAGAAATGATACAAATTTAGAGATTTTGACTATACAGGCCTATCGTGCATTTTCATGATGTCAATAAGCTGTCATCAAGGAGGATAAATACTGACGTTCAGTGTTCGTATTTACATTACATATTGCAAATTTAAAATTGGTTGTTTTCCATTGAACAAAAAAAAAACTTGTTGAACTTGAAGCATTATTAATTCAAATACCTGCAGGTTTATTTTTGTGTGATATTACATTTATAAATAAGTAACCAGGAAAGCAGACAATTTTGAACTTTATTTTTTTAAAATAACATTTAGCTTTTAATATATTTAAAATATTTATTAAAATATTTCATTTTTTTGTTGTGAGAATTTGTGTGTTGCATTTTTTAGGAAAAAAAGATTGGAATATTTTTTAAATGCATTTTGGACAATACATGTTCTTTAAATGGCATTCTAAACTTTTTTGAAGTTGTTGTTCTGCTGCAATGTATCTGGAAAGTAAGAATGTTCATAAACTCTCATTTTTACATATATATATATATATATATATATATATATATATATATAAAGGAAAATCATATATCGCAATAGATATCGTTACTGTAGATGCTTTAGATTATATCGCAATAGAGATTTGAGGCCATATCCTCCAGCCCTAGTTGGAACAACAAGCTTGTTTTCTCTAACTTGACCTTCCTGACCTCGTTGCATTCACTAAGACAGAGAATAAGTTATCAAATCCTAATTACATGGGAATATACCCGTAACAGCTTGTATTACAATAATAATAATATATCTAATACGAAGTTACACAGATGATTTAAAAAAAATGTAAACTATAAATTTGTCAAACAGTAGGCTATTTGTAATTTATATTAAGTAGTTCAGTTAAAACTGAGTTTTCATAAATTTGATGTACATTTTTTTGTCACTGATTTGTCCTCCCATTTAGATATTTTTTTAATAACATGATGGCAGGATCATGACATTAAAGTCAGAGTGTAAATGTTTTTAATGTTTTCTCTAGGGATGGGCATTCGATTAAACTGTCTACATCGATCATCGGGAGAATTAACGATCGATTTTCGATTAATCATTGATATTTTTATATTAAAATTCAGTGTTCATAGGCTATATTAAAATGCCGTGAGAATAGAAAAATAGCGTGTTTCCTCATTGAGATCTTCATTACAATTGGGACACCTCTTGTGGAAGTTAAACGGAATTAATTCACGGTAGTTGCACAAAGAAAATATGCGCTATAAGCAGCGGAGCCGACAGCTAAAAGACGGTACTCATTAACACAAGTGACGCTCATATTTTGTTTCTTCTCCAAAAAAGTAAAAAATAAATAAAAAAAGTCCTGTTAAACAATAACTTAATATAAAAAAAATACTTATAGGTCTGATAGTTTGGTGTTACATTTGGCAAAAAAAGTCGAGAAAGAGGATGAGCGAGATCAGTGTTCCTAACAATAAATTAGGCTCATTAACAGAGTAAAAAGACAAAAACAAAATAAACCGTAACTTATACACAACTTTAGCAGCAGTCTGATTTTTTTTTGAGAAAGATGAGGATGTTAACATGCGCTGGGGTCAGAAGCGAAAGCAGACCAGGCTGCTGTCACGTCTGACCTGCAGCGCAGAGATCACCTGCTGTGAGGGGACAGACGTCGCTGTTATACACATACCTCCATGCTAACTTGGCAAGCCTCTGGAATCTTGTGTAATTCATTTTCCACCCGTCTGTAGGGGTGCAATCCAGGGGTGGCGGAGCCTCCCTCAGAAAGTAATTGGTGAGTAAGTTTCTCTGCTCGTTGTGCATCTCGGCTCCTCCGTGCTAACACCAACTTGTTGCTAGGTTTAGACCAAGAGCAGGATGCTCCGCTTCTAACCAGGGTTGGAAGTGCGTTCAAGTACTTATACACAGCTTCGCAGTGTTGGCAGTGAACCGAGATTTTTTTTTTGTCTGTTTTTTTAGTCAAAGTGGTCCCACGCCACACTTTGCTGCGACCTCTTCATGACAATGCTACTTTTGAAATACACAGAAACTGGCAAGAAACTGAGTCGGCCTGTGGGTTTTATTTTCAGTCATCGCCCTCGTGTGGTAAAGTGTTTAATTACTGCCACATAGCAAAATTAATTGCATTCCTCCAAAACTCACATTACGTTACAGAACATGCGTTAATTGATCGGTAAAATAAAATGTCCTCGATGAAATTCTTAATGATCAATTATTGGATCGTCGATTAATTATGCCCATCCCTAGTTTTCTCTCTCATTAAACTGCTCAATTCAAATCACTGGTTTTCAGCATTAGTCAGTATGTTCAGAGTTATCGAAAATTGGCCCATTGCCTGTAACATGTATAACCTGACATTAAAGGCTTTTACTTACAAACATGTTGGTATTACAATATGACCTCACACACTGTATAAAGCTGGAGAGCCAGAGTTTAACACTATTTTTCTATTGCTTACATATACTGAATTACTAAAGAAATGTAAACAGGCAGTTCTTCTTTGTAATCCTCTGCAAAACCAAAGGATAGTTTGATAAGGTGAGACTCCAAAACTCAGATAAGCAAAGGAAGGGATTCAAACTACGTAATAGTTTGAATCCTGTTTTAAATCCTTAGTAAGTTTAAACAAAAGACACATACGTACACAGCTAGAAAAACTGGGTTCATATAAATCTTATCAGCTAATCAACTGTTGCAAAACTTGGATGGTATTATGCCAAGTCAGCCTGCTGTCCCTGTGGCATGCATTGTCTGATTAAATTTTTTTTAAACACCTGTTACACAGGCAAAGCAGGTTAAAAGGAGAGAGAACAACCGGCAGCCTTAACATTAGGTTGGAATCTTTCTTTGGTGGGTACATACCAAAAACCAGTTATGTAAAAAGTTAATCCTAGTGGATTCACAGAGTTCTTTTAAATGGAAAATATTTAACTCATCTATTAAATGTAAGACTGCTGGTCAGCCTAATTATTATTAGGTTTGGACAGATTCATTTGTGCTACCAAAGTGTTTGTTGCAGGCCTTTCGTCAGGTAAGTGTTTGATTCTTTAGTGGCTAATTGACGTAATTAATCTCTCGCTTAGATTAAAAGTACCTACCACTGGGTCATTTAATTCCTAAACTATAGGCCTATGCTCGAGTGAGGAAACATAGCCTATATACCGATCTCTACTACAGTTGATTGACAGAAGCATATCAGCTAAAACACTCCAGGTTAATCCAGGTTAAAGACCCACCTGTTCTCTGCTCCTTTTGATTAGGTTTTTATTCTAAGTTTTAAATCTGCACGACTTCTTTTAAGATGGATTTTTTTTTTTGGTTCATTTTAAATCATGCTTTTTTTACTGTACTTTTGCTTTTTCTGCAACCTGCTGTAATTCTTTTGATTTTTTATGTAAAGCACTTTGAATTGGCTGTAACATGAATTGTGCTATACAAATAAACTTGCCTTGCCTTGCATAACTAAAAATATGACTCACTGTTATAGTGTTTGCGGTTAAATATTCACAGATTCACCTATTCACGGATTTTTCAGTGAAACGTGACTCCAAGTTATTTGCGGAATATCCGCCGATTCACAGAGTTTTTTTTTTGTTTGTTTGTTTTTTCAGCGCATGTCCAAAATATTCCCAAAGAAGGAAAAATGAAAAGCTGCAATATGTGGATGCAATTTATTTATTTATACGCCATTTATTTCCCCCTAGCGCTGATTGGCTGTACTATGAGCGGAAATAAGGTAGACTATAATAATATTAGTTTTCGTTTAGTGAGACAAACTTTATGTTTTAAAAGATGTTTTCATAGCTTCTGACAGTTTCGAGTGTACACTTCAGTGTTCATCAGAGAGTCATCCGACTTGCTGCTGCCTGGTGGCCGGTCTGGGAGTGCTGTCTGACCGCGCCCCCAGACCGCCGCTTGAGGATGAAGTCCCAGGTGTGTGATGGAGTGTATGCCCCCCTCATCCCGGTTGATGGTGTTGCTGGCCGGATTTCGATGGACTCCCTCACACACCTGGGACTCCATCCTCCAGTGGCGGTGTGGGGAGGCGCGTCCGGTCTGGGGACATGCTTTGACAGCGCTCCCAAACCAGCCAGCTGATAAACGACACGGCAGCAGCAAGTGGTTGACGCTCTGATGAAGACTGAAGTGTACAGTCAAAACTGTCAGCAGGTGTGAAAACATATTTTAAACCCTAACGTTTGTCTTACTAAAAGAAAAAGGACATTACTATATTACAAAGGCAAAATGAACTCAATCAATGCACCGCGGTGCTTCTGCGGTAGTGCTGAGATGGTGTTCACTGAGCGTATTAATGCATGTTAAAGTATATGTGGCGTGTAAACTATTAATATAGGCCCAGAGCCGACCCAAGGCACAAGCAAACTAAGCCGCTGCTTAGGGCCCCAAAACCATCAGAGGCCTCCGGTAAATATGTAACAATCAACTTTAAACCACAAATTCCTTTTTTATTGTTTAACTATCAAACTAACAAGAAATATATTGTGTAGCCAAAATCATTATACCTGCAGTAACTAAAATATTTTTAAAGTCTTGTAACAAGAATAATTGTTCTATAGTAAGAAACAATTCAGCTACACATTTTAGCCTTTTAATGTTAAATGACTGGCTTCTTACTTTTCAGCTATGTAATTTAACTGAGATATCTAGTCATTTACCTTATCTCAATCAAGTGACCGACATTATATTCTTGTAAAACAAATGCTACAATTATAATGTACCTATGTATGTGCTAACACCAACAAAGATTTTCCTAGATCCAATAAAGTAAATGTTGTAGCAATCTGGGAATGTTTTTTATAACAATAAGACCTGCTTTGCTGGTCTGACATAGTTTTAAAATGACTCATTGAACATCCCTAATCGTGCCTCTGTTGCATTCACCGAAGCCAAGAAATTACAAAACTACCTTCTTCGTTAATGTCATAGGGCGGCTCAGTTAATGTAAACTTGTTCCTTCCGGGGTGAAAAAAAAACATTCTGGGATTGAGGAGAAATGTCCGGGGCTAGAGCCGGGAATGCCCAGGCCAGGCAACGCCAATGGGAAAGACATACAAAGATCTAACAGAAATAAATCCAAATGCACAAAGAACAGAATGCAAGAATAAACTAAGAAACTAAACATGAAGGAAGAAACTAATATGTCGACGCCTTGCTAACAATACTGAACACAGAGAGAGGAACTGAATATGGCAAGATCTTTAGAACATAAATGAACAACAAGTTACATTTTCTGTTAATATGATTCAACTTTTACTATAAAATATAACTTCCTCATGTTCCACATCAGAATACCCCACTTACATTCCCACATTTGACCCCTCCTCCATGTAAAGTGTTTTCCCCACACGTTTCCCCAATTACTTGATCATATAGTTTCCACGTTTCAAACACATAGAAAAAATACATAAAAATCTAAGCAAATGTCCTTTTTTCTGTCTATAATCACCTTTTATCACCTTTTTTATCACCTTTTAAGCCAAACTAAATAAAGAAAGCCCCAATCTCTATCTGTTTTTCATATTCAACAATTTCAGTTCATAACTATCATGCTGGGTTACTGAGAAATCCAGTTTTTTTTCTGGTTACTTGCTCCTTCCTGGTTGTACATTTGCTCATGGAGTTTCCCTATGGGCTGACTTTACTACCATTCATATGGAAATGCAGTGTTGTCAGTAAAAAGTAAGCTAGAGTAGCCCAAGTATTGGAAATCTAAATACGAACTTTAATCCCTACAAAAGCAAAAGCTGTAATGTTATTGCATTTTGATATCGATCAAGTTGTGAAGACCCTTTCATTTGTGAGAAGTGAAAAGTCACTTTCTTTATGAAATAACTGTACCGTGACTCTCTCTGAGAGCTTATATATTGTCTGTATTTATTGTGCAGCGTGACATTTCATCAAACAAAATTCAGTTCTGGGAAAAAAAACTAAACAGTTGTTTCTGGTATTTGATCTGCTGGGTTTCCTTAGATATAAAACTTTTTTTTTACCAATTTGAATAATAAACTAAACTTGTTTGCATTGTTTGATAACTAGGATGAACTGGAATTTATTTATGATTTAATTTACTTTTATGTTTCTAAAGTGCCTTGATACGACGTGTGAATCAGCGTTATATGAATAAATAGATTTTAATTGAATACTGCGAATCTCAAAGGTGTACATGCTCGTATTGAAATTCCAGGGTTTGAAATGTAAAAAAGGGAAAAAATAGTAAAAGAATTCTCAACTTTTTCCACATTTAACGTGTCATATATTAAGTACACTGCAACAGAAAAACAAATAAGTATGTTTAAAATCAAGAAGGTAAAAAACAAAGCACAATAGCCTAGTTGCATGTTGTTCAAACCCTTAGACTAATATCGAAAAGCATTTTGATTTAACTTTAGCATTTAGTTGTTTTTTAGACCTGCAATCAAATATTGTAAATCCTTTTAACCCTATTTAGCTCCCAGTAGGATTTTCCTGACATCTGCTCATTTACATCCTTTAGATGAATCCACAGTTTGCACAGAGGTTACAAACGATCAAAATAATCGGATTATGTAGTACACAATAAGAGGATAAATAAATCTGTTAAAAATCAATTAATTTATTCTACAGTATGTTAAAATATAGACAGTCATAAATAATTTTAGAAAATGTTTGACTAGAATGAGATTGCAAAAACTGGACGTTTCCTAAAACGGATGAAAACAATACATTGTCAGAGAGGCTGTTAGGATTTTAATGGCAAGAATTAAGCAGCTGCAGGAAATGTGGTAAAGTATAGGTTATGGTTTACAAGCGATAAGAATCTCCTCTGTTGTCCATGTGCCTGAACTAAAGTGTAGGGTTTCAAGACAGAATCTTTGTCCTTTGGCCGACACTGTGTTCTCAATTCCCAAAGTTGCCCGTTTCTTTATGTTTATTCAAAAGAGCTTCAACAGCACATCTTGAAACCCCAGTCTGCTTTGAAATCTTTGTGTCTGAGGTACCTTGCAGATTCAGAATAACTACCTTGTGTCTTGTTGCTGTGGTCAATCTTGCCATGATATGAAACTATCTTCCACAATCTCGCCTTGGTAGCAGAGTTTGGCTGTTCCTCACCCAGTTTTAAGCCTCCTACACAACTGTTTCTGTTTGAGTTAATGATTGTGTTTCAACCTACATGTGACACTGATGATCATTAGCAAATATTTGGTATAATTGGTTAATCATACACCTGACTATAATCCTACAAAACCCATGACCTCGTGCAAGTGTACCTATAAGAATTGAAGCTGGTTTGAAGGCAAAAGGTAGTTACACCAAATACTGATTTGATTTATATATTTCCTTTGTTTGCTCACTTGGCATGCTGTAAATTGATAAATTATAAATTATATTTCTGAAAGCATTCTTTGTTTATTGCATTTTTCACACCTGTCTAAAACTTTTGCACAGTACTGTACATCACTTCTTCAACACACCTGAATCAGATGAATGGCTCGTTACCTCTCCTCTGCAACATTGAATGATATTCTGATGAGGGAATCCAGCCCTTAGATTCAGGTGATTTGGAAAAGGGATGCATCTAAAAGTTGAAGGATGGTGGCTTGGTAACGATTTTCTAGCTACAGTCCTAAACTAAACCTGTCAAAATATTTGACCTAAATGACCTAAATTGTTAAATTGTTATGAGACAAATATTTCTGCTCACACACCCCCAAAAATCAAATATTTTCAGTCAACACAGTTTTAATGCTACCAAAGTACCTTTAACTCATGTAAAAAATATGGTCAATGTTTTCACACAAACACAAAGTAAACCTAAATAGTTTATTGGCATAAAAACAACTTCAATCAGATAAAAGATCAAAATCTTCATCAGACTATGGCTGTATTGAAAAGCAGTTCAGTTCATTTTCTGTCCTTTTTGCCTGTTTTATTTTCTCAAATTCAGATCAGCATGGGTTATTTTTTACTTTTCATAATTATACCCCTCGTTTCAATGACCCAGTTTGATAGCAGTGTCCAAGGTTATTTTAGAAAAATATATCCAAAAATAGTTTTTTTCTCATTAGTGACCCAAAATAGTTTTTTGCCTCATCTTTAAAAAATATATAAATACAGGTGTATAGTTAATATATTGCTACAAAATTTAAACAAAGACCATAGCCAATTTTTTTCTTGTTGACAAAACATTTACTGCAGTGATTTACATACCATGCATATCTGGTGAAAGTTAAAATATGCCAAATCATTTTTTAAAATGCCATAGTCATTTGAGGCTTTTTCTGGTACATTGTATTTTTATGGGTGGATCAATCATAATAACCAACAAGTTCAATAAATGTCTAAAATAATTGACCATGACCGTGGCCATCTGCTGGGATTCCTTGACTAGAAAACATTTAAACTGATTGGAATGTCTGTATGATTGAATTGAAATTACTTTTCTTGTAAAGTGCCTTGAGAATCAGTTATGAATTGCCGCAATATAAATAAATTGAATTGAATTGAATCTTTATAGCCATCAAGTTTCCATCAAAGTTCTACCTGGAAATTTGACCAAACTTAACAGTAAGATGGTTGACACTTGGCCCAACAATGGGTGATCCAAAAACAATCATCCCAACACCCACAACAAAACAAACTAAAGAGTGTGAATACTAATGCATGTTACATTTTTCAGATTTCTATTTGGAAAACATATATTGAAAAACTTGTATTGTTTATCTTTCAATTCAAATTTTTTGTAAATTAAAAACCTAACAAAATATTATGACGTTTGTGGTTGTAATGTAACAAAATGTGAAAAAGTTCAAGGACAGTATGAATTAAGGAAAACTCAACTTGTTTATCAGGTTTATGTTGGTTTGTGTCTCTATGCCTGCTGCTTCCTTTTGCATTGCTATAAAGATGGATTAAACTGAAAAAAACCTGTTGTCCTTTATCTCTTTTTTAAATTATTTCCTCAGAACGTATTACATACGCACCTTACTGTGCCGCATCATGGTTTGGATGAAGTTAAGGATGGGGATGGATTCTCTCTGGATGCGACTACGAAGAATGCCTCGTGCCTTTTGGTTCATCCTGCTGTTTGGTGTTGGAGGTGCGCTTCTCTTTCTTCACCTAGAGAACCTGTCAGAGATGTTTCTGCAGCAAGGCCCTGGTAAGTCTGAATATTTGGGGGGATTAAGTTTGATGTGAATGTTAATAGAGGAATGCTCACAAATATACTGTGCACATCTCACTTGGATATGATAAAAAAAAAAAAACCTAATAGCAATGTCCGTTGTAAATAAGCTTATAAAGCTCACCTAAAAATATGCTTTATTTTAATTACACAGATGATGTTTTGCATAACATTCATTTACATGTAGTTTCAGCTATGTATACACTCAGAAATGTAGATAATGCCTATTCAACATGGTCTATTGAAGTATAAGGGAAGAAAATATCGCTGGATGTCTGTTGTCCTTGATCTCAGGGCTTTGTAATCCATCATAACTAAGCTGCTGTGTTGTCTTCTACAATTTTACAACTCACAGAAATACTCACATCATTCACTGGCTCATACTCATAGTTTACAACCTGCTCATTTTAAAGATCTCCATCGTCTCTGTTGTACATCCTAGTAGTAAAGGATCCATTAAGCAGACAAGGAAAAAGAACAACAGTGCCAAGAAATGGTTGCAGGCCTATGTGGAGGTTTTAGAACCAACATTTGGGCAGAGGTTTTTTTTTAAGATACACAAATGGATAGATATGCTTCAAGTTGAAGAAACATTCCTTAAACAATAGTAAACAGTAAAACCTGAAGGCAAACTTCCAGCAAGATTGGTAACTTTTTTACCAGGGTAATTTTTCTGGGGCCAGAGATTAATCAGAGCACTAGGCAAGGCAAGACAAGGCAATTTTATTTGTATAGCACACTTTCAACAACAAGGTAATTCAAGGTGTTTTACATGATTAGGGGATAAAGTAAAAATAACAATAAAACACAAACAAAGCATATGACACTTGAAAACATTACATGAATTTAGGATAAGGTAAAAACAGCAATACATCTTGAAGCTCACACAAAACATATGATCAATGAAAACATTACTCAAAGGCAGCGCTAAACAGATGGGGTTTTAGCCGTGATTTAAAAGAACTCAGTGTTTTAGCAGCTTTGCAGTTTTCTGAAAGTTTGTTCCAGATTAGAGGAGCATAGAAACTGAAAGCTGCTTCTCCATGTTAGGTTCTCATTCTAAGGATGTTAAGTAGACTGGAATTAGAGGACCTGAGTGGTCTGGGGGGTTGGTATAGTGACGGTAGATCTTCAAGATACTTTGGTGCCAGGCCAGTCAATGATTTATAAACTAGTAAAAGTATTTTGAAGTCTATTCTCTGAGCTACAGAGAGCCAGTGTAAGGACTTTAGAACTGGGGTGATGTGCTCTACTTTCCTGGCTCTAGTGAGGACACGGGCTCCAGCATTCTGGATCAGCTGCAGCTGTCTAAGTGACTTTTTAGGCAGACCTGTGAGGACTCTGTTGAAGTAATCAATCCGACTAAAGATAAACGCATGGATGAGTTTTTCGAGGTCCTGTTGCCTAGGGAATGAATTTACCCCAAACAATGACCCTGACAGAAGGAGTTTAGGAGTATTTACTGTTAGTTTGCAAACAAAATTAATCTGTCATGCTTAACCTTTACATTCAAAAGCCTTCACTAGATCAGCTAATGTGGAAAAGAATACAGTGAGTCAAAATGCAGCTTTGAGAAGGCTTATTTTAACAGATTGTCCTAATAAAAGCTGTTGCGAGCACTAAAAGCATTAGGATACAAAAGCTTACTCTCTAAATATTTTAAAAACAACCGATGTTTTTATGAAAACAGTATGTGTTAGGGACTTTGCTTGGGCTTAAAGAAGATTGAAAACAAACAGAATATATGTAGCTTGTCTAAAAGCAGCAAAGGTTTTGGTATCATGTTTGAGGAAATATAATTTATATAATTTATAATTTTCTTTAAAATAAAAAGTTGCATCATAACGAACTTAGGAGCATGATTTAGAAATCGGTTTTTAACAGTACTACTGATATTTTATGATAAACGGCAAGTCTTAAGAATTGGAAGGCCTCTTCCTTTCACCCTAGTCCTAACTGACTTTTAATTTTGGACTTCAGTATGTTCGAAATATTTATAAAATGTGTGCTTTAATACATTTTTGAGCAGAAAACGGCCCAACATGAAATGTTCTTTTTCTATTCAATGTTCCTTTCAGATTTAATTTCTAAATGGCGATAACTTTTTTCCTAAAATTGTGACACTGTCTGACCCTGCTTGACTCCCAGCATTGAAGAGATTGGGGCTTTAAGCAGCCATAATGGATGTTTAAAACTAAGCTGCTTCATGTCTCAGAAACAAGAGATCAGCTATGAGCTTATGCACATCTTTGGCTTTGCACAACACTTTTAACTAAATGAGAAAGGCATTATTTCTGTGCCTCTTCTTTCATGACTAATGCTTAACTCCTTTATGAAAAACAACACATTTTACCTAAAATTACACAGAAAAAAGACTAAGTTGTGGAATCTGCAGTCCTTACTTAATTTATATGTTGTTAAGAAACAATTGACAAACATCAGTTTTTCTGGAGATGAAATCCTCCCGGCAGAGAACCAGCAATCCACTGAATATCTCCAATATCATGTGTCAAGAGCACTGTGAATCATTACAAAGAGGAGCAGTGTCACACTCCACAGCAACAAGAGCCACTTATCCCGAGTGCAATCTCTCCAACCCTTTAATATTCACTCGATCAGCACAAGCTTTCACGTCCAAACCACCCCAAAAAAGAAAAAAAAGTGGAGCTTTTACAAGAACACAAACATAGCAAAAACCCAAAAACACACACATGGCATCTTGAAAGACAAATTACTGTCATGTACAAAATTAAAGAAGATGAAAACTTTGATATAAATAGCAAAATTCAGTTCAAGTTGAATAGAATGATTTAGTAACAGCTAAATGTGATGTGACCTGTTTATGCTATGTTGTAGTTTGAGGTTTGACCCAGGCACACTTGGAGGCAAAGGTGAGTTTGAGAGGTGCTTTAAATGAAAAAAATAAATAAAACAACTTATTGTCAGGCACAAGGATCATCCAGACATAAATTAATAGGGAGACCAGGGGTGAGCAACTTGACACAAGGAAGGGTACAGAGGCATTGAAAGTATCCTGCAGAGAATGAATGAAAGAGAGAAGTGTATATATACACTGAGGTAGAGGTAGAGAGAAAGAAAAAAACATGGAAGGAGCAGGGTAAACAAACTAATAGTAGACAGAGGAAGGAAATAAACGGTAACTGGGGAATATAAACAGAAGAGAATAAAGAACTGCCAAGAAACTGGTGTACAGAAAATAATAACTACAGCTAAGAAACAATGATCAGAGGAGATTAAAATGCACAACAGAAAACCCAAAAACAAAACAACCCCAGATCCTGACAGTTTAAAGGGTTGTGGGGGCTCTGCTAAAGCTTCCTCCATCCCATCAAAGGAAAAAAATCTTTCATCCATTATTGTTGCAGGGTTGCTGGTAGTGGGGGTGGGGGGTGGCTGGTCCAAATCTCCAGCTGTCATCACTGGGCAAGATGCGAGGTACACCCTGGACAGGTCACCAGTCCTTTACAGGGCTGAGACACAAAGGACAAACAACCATGCACACACATGGACAATTTGGAGAGATCAATTAATAATCATATTTTTCGAATGTCAGAGGAAGCGGGAGTACTTGCAAAGCACCCATGTACATACATGGCCAAGGCCAGGATTCAAACCCTAAACTTTCTTACTGAGAGGCAACAGTGTTACTCCAGGAAAAATGTATATAAAAGTATAATCCATAGTAATTATGATCAAATTGTAAAAAGAAATCTGTGAAATCATGCTCTGGACATAAATTAGTTTTTTTTCTCATTAGACTGCTTGCTAATATTTTTCAAAGGTATAAAATGAGATTTTCTGCCTAAGCACATCCTTTCATTTCTCCTAATTCATTCCTGCTTTAGTATTAAAGTAAGAGTTTCACTTACCTAAATCATGCATGAGAGACTGTGTGCTGGATAGAGAACACATTGGCAACACTGCCTTCACAGTCTCACTCTCTAAAACACAATGAGCAAGCAGTATCTTGCCTTAAGCTGTGGTGCTTCACCCTTGCAGAAGCTCATATCTAATAGAGCTGAGTTCTAATACATTGGGTGTCAGCTTTTATCTGCCTTCCGCTCTTTCTCTTGCTCTTTATTTGGTTAGCAGTGTTTCTGAGAGCCTTGTATTTTCTGCATAGATGGCCTGTACTATTGTAGTAGGAAAAACTGCACTTTATAAGCCACAAGTCACCCCCTGATCTTTGCTCAATAATTGTTTGAGGACAATTGCAGGAAAAGGAGCCACTTTCTCACAGTGCCGTTTGGATAAATTTGCACCTCTGGGTATTACTTTCCTTTTTTTGTTTCTTTTTGCACATGGCTTTGGGAATGATGACCAGCAGCTTTAGGGAGTAGAAACTTGGTATGTTTGTCATTTCACATGGCCTGGCACAGAGCTATTCATAAATGGAGGAGAAAAAAAAATGTGTGCTTGGTAAAAAGGAAGTGTCTGTATCCTACTGCTAGATGCAATCTTTGAAGTGCATTATAAAAAGGTTTCATACATAAGCACTTCATTACACCCTGACACAGCAATCCTTTTTTTCTAATGTTTACTTTAAATGGACTTGAATTGCATTTAACGACCCATCCACAGCACTTCTCTTGCTTCCAACACACCTTTGAGGCGTATTATCTGTATCACTTGTGACATGCTGTCAGAAAGCCAAGGCACAATTTGAGAGTAGAAGGATCTGATGTACAGCACAAAAGGTGCAATCATTTCCAGTAACAATCAAACAGAAATAACTGAGAATTGACTCACTGATTAAATACTCTAGCAATTCATTGACAAATATGATCCTGAAATAAACAAAGGTGCTAGAATGACTAATTTCCTGATTATACAACCTAGCTGAATATCAGGTCAAAATACATCATTGCTGATGTATAAAATAACATACTAAGCTTTTGTCATTGGAGATGTTCTTTTGTTGGCAGATTTAGACCTCCTTTATCTTTGGTCTTCTGCAGTGTTTTTATGCCAATACGTGGGAGTCCAGAGATCCAAACCACTCCAGTGATTGTTTACTTTGGATCATTGAGAATAAGTAATTGATTCTGGGCAAAACCATCATTTTTATTGAAGCAACCCTTCCCATAAGTGATTTGGGTATTTCCATATAGCAAGATTATCTTCAACTTTTAAAAGTGGGATGTAGTTTAGCTTTGTTAAATCTGCCAGTCTTGGAGAGACATTGATACCTAAATACATAATATTCCCTGACTGTAGTTGTGTAGTAATTGGATTCTGGAAAGAACAATTAATTGTAAGAACCGTAGATTTTAACCAATTTATAGAATAATTTGAAACTCTTGAGTAAGAGTTTATCAACCCAATTACATAAAAGAGAGAGGTTTGTGAATGCTGGAGAAAAAAAATAATACATCATCTGCATAAGGACTGCTTTTATGTTCTATGTCATTGCATTTTATGCCTTTATTATTGTTAGTTTGTCTGATTGCAGCTGCTACTGGTTCAATAAAAATTGTGAACTGGGAGGGAGAGAGTGGTCATCCCTGCTAGGTACCTCTCTGAAGATAAAACCTAGTTGATGTTTGGCTATTAGTCCTGATACATGATGTTGGGGAAATGTATAATATTTTAAACCAGTGTATAAAAGAATTTCCAAAGACAAATTTATGTAAAGTTGCAAATAAGGCTTTCCAGTAAACTATCAAATGCTTTTTTCTGCATCTAGAGATAATATATTGGTTTCAATGTTTTTACAGTAAAAATAATCTACTAAATCTAATAATCTACGTGAATTTGTGGATGAATGCCTCCCTTTTATAAAACCAGTTTGGTCAAGATGTATTATAAGACGAGTTACTTTCTCTAAACTGTTTGCGAGGGCTTTGCAGATTTTTTTAAGATCAATAATAATAAATGATATGGGACGATAGCTGGTAGAAAACACAGGCTCTTTACCTGATTTGAATAAAAGACTAATGAAGGCAGAATTCATATTTAGCGTAAGTCTGCCAGTTTCCTTGGTTTCCTGTAACATTCTGTGAAATGTTGGTGCCAGAATATTCCAGAATTCTTTATAGAACTCTGCTGGAAATCCATCTGGGTCTGGAGCCTTTTTAATTGGGCATGCTTTGGAGGGCCTCATAGAGATCGTATCGTATGGCACAGGTGTAGAGGACACAAATGCAGGACTCACAGTGGCAGGAAATCATTAATTTAGCAGTTGGAGAGGTTAAGGCATGCAAGGGTGCAGCAATGGTGCTGAAGCCCCTAATAAACTTTCTATAAAAGTTTGCAAAGCCCAAAAACCTTTGTACCTACTTTCTTGAGCTAGGGACTGGCCAGTCCTTGACTGCTTTCACCTTGGTCTAGTCCATCCGCATCTCCCCCTGACCCATGAAACTGCCTGAAACAATACAGGAAATTAGTATACAAGATAAAACAGGAAAACACAATACAAAACCGGATACACCACTTTAGAACACTTAACCATCTGCACTACACATGACAGTTTGGCTACTGTTAGTGGTGAATCCAGGGCCATCACTTGACTATCCGATAATGTAGGAAGTGTTTTATCCAGAAATTGGTCGATTTCATTATTTGATGGGTATATCTCCGGTGAGTATGCCAACCTTGTATGTCTTGTAAAATTCTTTAAAGGTTTTGTTGATTCTTTCAGGATCATATTCTAAATTCCCAGTCTGGTCTTTAACAGCAGCTATAGTCATGTTTTCTTTACTTATTTTAAGCTGGCTAGCCAAAAAGCTACCCGATTTTTACCCTGTTCAAAGCAGTGGCGTAGCCAGAAAAAAGACACTGGGTGTGCAGCAGCAAACACTGAGTGTGCCAAATTTATTCTCAACAAATAGTACATTTTTGCCAAGGGCTCCCCTTACCTACAGGCAAAACTAATAAATTCAGAATAACATATTCATAATCACTGGCTGGCATTAACTTGTATAATCAAACACATTCTCAACTTCTGAAATACATTATAATAACTTTTCAACCTTAAAAAACATGTTTTTAATGCAATTTAAATAAACAATTTTCAAATGCATATCCTGTAATATTTATAAGTAAACCTGTAAATCTTATCCTATTTATTTCTTACTCACACTATCACATGTACATATTATTTAAGCATCTGAACTTCCCACCTTCGGATTGCAGCTTCACAAGGCATGGCAAGGCGTGGTTTGGCCTTAAACAGGTTTATTATTTCGTCAGAGTCTAGTTTGTCTGCAAGCTCTTTTTCGAACATGAGCAATGAGATACTATCAACTAATCTCTCAATGAGCATTGTAGCTCTGCTGCTGGTTTTAATCCTGTTCACCTTGAGTGTTGCCAACTGTCTCAGACAGAAAGTAGCTGAAGTTGCCCCAGAAAGTTTCTAGATGTCGCCAGATGACGTCATACGCTAATTTGCACAATGATGATGTCATCATGTGATGACGAATGAAACAGAAAGGAGGAAATAATTATATTTAGATTAGGATTACAGGGTTAAACAATATATTATTTAAACAGGGGAAACATGCTAAAGGGAAATGTGACTTTTGTCTTCAAGAAGAGACTGTGGAACGTGTCACATTATTTTGCCTGAAGTAAACTGTTGAGAAAACTGGTACAAAATTTACAATATCAAATTGCAACTTGACATCAAAGACCTTTTAAACAAAATTTTAAGTTCTGGAAAAAAAATGTTTTTGCTGAGATATCTCAAGAAGACGAAATTAATACAGAGAATATAGTTGTTGTTTGTTTTTTAGTACTTGGTAAAAATAAGTAGGGCATATTTAGCATGCATCAAATGTTTTTTGCCAACCGCCATTAAACAGAAGTTTATTGCTGATGGTATTATTTTCAGTGTGTTTTTTTTCATAAGTTTTAAATGTCCTACGTTTTTGAACTCACCATACATTTCGAACGTTCCTTGAATGCACCATAGGTGTGAGATGCCGATGCAGCATAGCACAGACAAGCTTCTGCCTTAATTCCCGTTGAAAGATCGGTCTGATATACATACAGATTTATTTTTTACTTTTGAATTAACATTAACTACCAAACAACTTCATTTGTGAGTGGATGAAATTAACCGAAAAAGGTTTATGATTGGTCAGTCACATTATCTGATCATGCTGTATACACATGCGCAGATCATTCGCTTTCTGAGCGTCGGGAAGGAGCAAGCTGGGTCCCTAAACTGCAGGAAATATCGGCGACAAAGTTTCACAGAAATTAGTTAAGGGTGGTCAGAAATTTCGCTAGATTTTTTGCTAGGCGCTTTTTGGAATAAAAGTCGTTATATATGTATATAAATGCATTCAGATTTTTGGGTGTGCCAGCTGGCTCTGTGGATGGCACTGGCACATCCGTGGCTACGCCAATGGTTCAAAGTTTTCTATTTGAAGTCTCTGAATTAAGAACTGGGTCTGTTTATTAATAATTTCATTTAATTCTAGTTTTGAATTACGAATTTGCCCAGTCTCGGGAAGCTTTTAATCATTTAACAGCTCCTTCTGATTCCTGAATATGTTCGTTTTCTATTTTCTCTTTATTTGATGAGAAAGAGATTATTTTACCTTTAAGCACAGCCTTTCCTGTATCCCAGAGAATGGATTGTGACGTACTAGGGAGGTCATTATATTCCAAATCTGAAGCCTACTCTTCTTTGAAATATTTAATAAAATCTTCATCCTTAAGCAATGATGTATTGACTCTCCAATTTTTGCTTTGGGGAATTATTTCCTTATTTACTGGGGCGACTGTGGCTCAGGAGGTAGGAGCTCGTCCTGTACTGGTCTTACTGGTAGTGGTCTGAGGGCCCGGTGGCGCCAGTGTTCGGCAGCCTCGCTTCTTTCTGCCCCAGGCCAGCTGTGGCTGCAATGTAGCTTACAATCACCAGTGTGTGAATGGGTGAATGACTGAATGTAGTGTGAAGCACTTTGGGGTCCTCAGGACTAGACAAATCGCTATATAAGTAAAGGCCATTTACCATTTACTAGCGTTAAAGAAAAAGGAGCATGATTACTGATAGCTATAGGGTGTAACTCAGTGTCTGAAATGTCAGTCATCAGTTACCTGCTGACTAAAAAATTATCCAGTCAAGTATAAGAATTGTGGACAAAAAAATTATATTTCCTATCATTGAGGTGAAGAGATCGCCATGTCCATATCACTCATGTACTGCTTAACTATATCTATGGGTTGCCAGCTGGATTGCCAACCTTTATGGCACACTCCAACAAAATTGACACCTCAAGTCTTTTAAAAGTCCGTCATATATCCAAATCCACCTTAAAGAAATTTACTTCTGTATTGGACACCTTGATTTTCGCCTGTGCCTCTCTAAGACCCTCCTACTCTTTCTGACACTCCCCCTTCAGTTCGTCACATACCGTGCATCATCACAGCATGCACGGAGTCAGAAAAAAAATCCCACAAAAGACGTGCAGTTGCAGCTGGTGTGTTATAAGTAGCCTGCTGCACCTGGGACTCAGCCGGAGTTGTGTGAGGTGGGGAGGGGTGGAGAGGGGATAGGGGAGCTCTGGAGGGGCGAGGCTCTTGGCTGAGTATGTAAGGTCGGAGGAGGAGATGGGTGGAAAAGGTGGGAGCAGGCATTTCAGCAACCCCGAGAACTACCAGCAGAGACTCAAAGATTACTCTAACATGAGTGAATGGGTCAGAGCTACACTTCAGGTATGTTTTTAATGAGGGAAAGACAGGTTCTCAGGATATCAGGCTTCAGAAAGTCCATTTTACATAATAACCCCCCTTTAAGTAATACATTCATTTAAACCAAATTTGAGGTTGCCTCCTAGAACAAATGAGCAATCCAAGTGTTCAGAAAGTGCAGTTAAGAAGGTATGAAAGAATGAGGGGTCATCAACATTTGGACCACATACACTGACAATACATAACTTTTGCTTATGTATAGTTTTATTATTAATAATCTACCCTCTGGATCTGTAAATGTGTCTAATACTATACAATTAACTTTTTTATTCATTAATATTGCTACTCCCCTATGCCAATGGTTACAGCATGGAGACAAAACATTAGCAATCTTAGGGGATTTAAGATCATCTGCAGCTGAGGTACATTTATGAGTATCTTGTAATAAGACAACATCTGCCTTTAATTTTTTTAGCTGGTTAAAAATCTTAATTCTTTTCTTTTTAGTCCCAGTCCCATGAACATTCCATTTGACAAACCTTAAAGTAGCCATAGTTGTGTGACTAAAGTTGGACAGTGCATGTCACCATAGAAACAGATAAACACAAGTGGAGTCATAGTTAGTGCTTGGGGTTGCCTGATTAAAAGTCTAGAAGCAGAGATATAAGAAAGAGAAAAATTGAATAAAGTTAGGAAGGTGTTGGGGGTGAGATTTTGTCATGTTATGAAACATTTCCATGTGTATGAGTGACAGAAGAAAAAAAACGGTGACATAAAGATTTGATGATAGACATGTAAAGTAGAAAGAAATAGCCGATATCCCAGTGCACAGCTCTGCCCCTGCCAACATCGAACAACGTAAACAACCTAATGAGCTGTGCTTACAACTCTTATCTAACCAGTGATACATGACTCAGACTAACCCTATGTTTTGCCTAATAAAACTACGGGGTGATCTGCTGATCCCTGAACAGCTGACCATTAACATACAGTTTATCTACAGCCACTGTAGCTCTGGTGCCTTCACTGATATATCTCTTCCTGATTGGGAATAAAACTCGCCTTCTCTTCCATGATCTCTTTCAGATATTGATTGTTAATGCTGTAATTGGTTCCACGCAGCTCTCTGCCCCGGCCTCTGACCTCCTCTTTCTGCTAGTGATCGAATTTAGCAACAATTGGTCGCGAGCCGGTGGACGTGATGAAAAGTGATGTTTTTACCGTGTCCCTTGGGACATCAGCTGATGTTGGAGAAATTCTCGGACAGTGGTTTTAGTGTCTTCCTCTGCCTGTTCTGGGATCCCTGACAAAGACAAGGTTGTCCCTCATACCCCGGGCCTGGATATCCAGGATGGTTCCTTTCAGCTTTTTGTTTTCTCCGGACAGCTGCGTCATCTCCTTGGTGAGTTTCTTTATATTGTCATTCAGTGTTTGGTTTTCTGCAGGAAGTAATGCCACCTTTCTTGGCTGAACTCCAGAGACTCCCTCAAAGCTTGGAATTCTTTCTTTGTGGATAACCTCAATCAGGGCAAGACGGGCATCTAGGCTACTTAGCTTCTTATCAATTGAATCCAGGACATCGGTGAAGCTTTTTTCTTGAGAGATGGTGAAGGTGCTGGTTTCAGAATGGGTGCATTTCTGCGATGGAGTGCTTGTCAGCATGGTAGAAAGGGATTTTTGTGGTTTGCCCACAACTATGTTTTTAAAGCACTTGTCCAAGTAGCTCTTCAGGCTGTCCAAAGTTTCCTTGTCCAGTTTGTTTTATGGAGAAATACAATATGATGGCTATTTTTTTAAACATTTGCTATATTTGGCTCAAATGTATTGGCTTGTTTTATCTGAGTTTGTTTGTTTTACCAGTATCTCACAAGATCTCAGCATCTAATCCTGTCAGTCATTTACTCATTTAAATGTCCTGTAATGTGATTGGAATTGGCGACGGTAAGTGTGTCTAGCCTGGACATGGTAATCTTTCATAGTTGAGGGAGAAAATGATGCAACTTTTAGTGCCCATGCCAAGCTTAATATACTTTCATAGTATTTACTTCAGTATTGGCATAATTCATTAATGTGTGACCTAAACCGATTAAAACAAACAAACATATTTGAAGTCAACATTTTCTAGCAAAGCCAACGTTTTGAGACTTTTGGTTTCCTGTCATAAAACTGAAGATGGTTGCTCATATTCACTCAAACAAGACCCAAATCAGTTTCTGAAACACCTGCAGCTTTTTACAGGAAATTTTGGATTTATTACACTCAATCACTCTTCCTTGTCTCACACTAAAATTTCTACATTGAAGATCATATCATAATTCCTCTTTAGGAGATCAGCAACTTTAACTGTTACAAAGGGGGAAAAGGTTCCTTGGAAATGCTTTGACACCAAAGCAGTTAATATTTAGAGAAATTATTATTTTTAAATTTTTTTTTGTATTTAACCTTTTTTTAATTTAATTGTAGCTGTTTGATAAAAAAATGATACTGTTACCACGTCTTAATATTTAACACATCAAAAACTTGTTCTAACCTACTTTTCATTTTGACCTAATAGCTGGAGCAACTATTTAAAACAGCCTTGTGGTGAGATGCTGTCTTTAATTATATTCACTTTATGTCTCACTGCATGGCTGATGTCTATTTTAACTATGGGGGTGCTGGTGTTGGTAGTGGTGGGGGGGTGTTGAAAAAGCTTAAGGCTTCATAACCTTTAATAACTAGTTCTAAATGAATGTCGTAAAACAACACACACATAGTTGAATCATTTATATATACAGGTTTTACAAATGTAGTGTTCCACGTAGTTATTCTCCATTCAGAAACTGTGTGCGTGCATGATTGCTTGCCTTATGAATCCCCCCTCCCCCGAGCAACCTTGCAAGGATAAGTGGGCATAGACAATGCATTTAACTGTCCATTTTCTTTGATTTCAGTGTTGTTTTTTATTATCATCAACAGTGTATTTAAGCAGAGGCGGCGTTTCGCCCTTAACCAGTGGGTTGCTGGTTCAAACCCCTGCTCAGTCCATCTCGATCGATGTGTCCTCTGTCAGTGTGTCAGTATGCACTAGCTTACTACCATCAGGGCATGAATGACTGAATGTAGTGTAAAGTGCTTTGTAGTCCTCTGAATGAAAAAACAGAGGACTGTATAAATGCAGGCCATTTACCATTTATGTCCATTGTTACTTATCAAAAAATAAATTACATGGAACATTTAGTTAAAACGTCTTTCCTTTTACAGACAGATACACAGTGGTCACGGACAGCCCTGTAAACATAAGTCTAATAAAGTTGACATTGACCCACATCGTTTTTCCTTCAGGAATAAAGTGTATAATATTAAAGTCTAATAATCTGTTTGCATCCATCTTTAGATGCACAGTTGCACAGGGCTTTTACAGAGAAGATTGGGCATAAAAACCATCAGAATGTCCTCTGCTAACTCCCCGCTAACCTTTGTCCACATGGAGTGTGCAAGGAACCGGGTTTTATGCATGAAGGAAAAATTTGATCTCTCTGTCAGAGGTCCAGTAATCCCTTAAGCCTTGTCTGTTTGCATCTTCCAATTTAGCTGTCTCTTAATGTAATTAGACTGTGGCGATAGCCTCTGCTGCAACAGGTCACACTTCAGAAAAGATACCAGTGGATGTTTGTGGAACTCTGTCAGTTTTATTTTACACTGTATTTCCTCTTTTTATTGTGTGGATAAAGCTTCTCTAACCAAGGTCGCTTGTGTTGCAAAGTCACAGTCTTTTCTGGTTCTCCCAGAGCACAAAGAATGGAAAGCAGCAGGAAATAATACCTAGTAAAAGAAATGCCATCACGTTATGTTGCAAAACTTTAAAGGCAATTTTAAATCCATTGGAACAAAAAAAAATCAGTAATCAGAGCTTTGCTGTCAATGTTTGGATCATATGGCATGTTGCATGTGGAGTGTAACCCAATCCCAATTATAACAAACTACCAACACACAGTGAGTTCCTTTCCCTGTTCAGCTCAGGTGGCAGAGAAGCCCTTTACGTTGACATCTTGGTTGCACTGAAAAGGGGGGGGGGTGAAAGGATTGTTATCAGGTGTCTGCATCACTGTCTCCTGAGCTTCCTCCAGACCTAGGTCATGCCAATTGGATATAAAATGGAGCAGCTCAGAGGCAACAGTAAGGTTGTGTGGTTTTCCATTAACATTAATGCTGGGGGTTGTGCTATGGGAGCCCTGCAATGTAATCTGTTTACCCTGCCATCTGATCCTGCACACAGATTCTAAAACAGATTTTATTTTTCCACATTCGAAGTCTGGCTAAGGTCAGGGGAACAGAAACACAGCGTTGTAAGAATAAGCTCAAAGAGCTTTAAAAAACGTAAACATTTTTGCTTCACAGTAAGATTTTCTGTCAACTTATGAAATATAGAATGGTAAATAGCCTGCATTTGTATAGCGCTTTTTCAGTCAGACAACCACAAAGCCTTCACACTAGATTCAGTCATTCACCCATTCACACACACACGTTGATGGTGATGAGATACATTGTAGTGTCTTGCCCAAGGACACCATGACTGAGACGAACAAACAGAGCAGGGATTTGTAGAGGCAACCCACTGGTTACGGGCCAAATTCCTACCACGTGAGCCACAGTTACCCCCAAATGATTGCACAGCTGAATCTACAATGCACAGCAAATCTTAGAATTACAATAATATCAAAATGCAAAACCATGGGGTAGGAATAATGCTGAGAAAAGAGATACGAAAAAAGGAACTTTAAGTAAGAGCAAAAACATATACTGTGATATTTCATAGTGCACTAAGAAGTCAGCAGTACTGGAGATGTGTATTTTGAGCCAATGACAGGCAGACAGCTCGAAGCCCCCTCCGGAGCAGCAGCACATGGCTTGCCAGTCCTGCTGGTGGATCTGGGACTTTCAGGTTGCCCTTTTCCATAACATCATGCTGGGAACCCTTTTAAACTCCAAAGGAAAAAGAACATAATGAGTCCAGACACAAGGTGGATCCAACAGTGAGGTTGATAAAAAAAAAAAAAAACTCTGAAGGTAGTAGTCACAAATGTTGCCTTTTGGTGCTGTCATTCTTTCCATACTTTGCCAACTAAGGCAATGTGCTTTGGGTCTTTTGGCTCTTTATGTAAAGGTAATAGGCAAAAACAACATTTCAGTTCAAATCTGAAACTGAAGCATAGCTCAGTGACTCATCTTCATAAACACAGCATGATGTAATTCTTTTAAATCTGACGTCCATGTGAAAAATATTTATGCCCAACAGAGAAGACAGAAAAAGAAAAATACAATACAAGGGGAGAGGACAAGAACGTTTCAAAACTAAAATGTTTCTCTCTAAAATCCACAAAAGAATGCTAAAGTAATTTGGTGCAGCTTAAGTTGTAGCATAAGCAAGCTAGCACTCTTTCTCCTTTTTGAACAATACGTTATACACAAACAGGGAAAAAAACCTGCTGTACATCTTTCAAACACTTGCTAAATGGCTCAGCTTGATTTTAAATGTTTTTAAATCAGCAGCTGGTTGTAGCTCCCTCTTCTGGCAAATGTGTAAAAAAGAGCCTGTTGAATACATTTTGCTTTCTATTGTATCCTGGTGAGCCTAATGTGGTGGCATTGATACATAAACAGGAAATTTGTTTGAAGAAAAAAAACAAAAAACATTTGAACCGCTACTATTAGCGTTAGTAGCTAAGTACTTTAGCATTCAAAGTTTGCTGAAACTGTCTCAAAGTGACAGAAAGTTTTATTGGAGTGTACTGAGTAAAGAAGCAAATCAATCATTTCTACCAGCCTGAAAGCTTTCATGAAAGCTGATGGAGATAACATTTATCCGTGTGCCTGTCTGCAGAGCAAAACTTTGACTGCAAAGCTGATTTCATCAGACAGCAATGATGTGTTGCATAAGCTTTATGATTTTTCCAATGTCATCATTGTATCAGTGTCATCATTGTATCAGTGGGAGTCTGGTAATATCAAACATAGTGTTTCAGTCAGAAATCTTGTATTTAAAGCTGCTAACAGATCAAAAAAGCAGAAAACTAATTTCAGGGGAAAAAAACAAAGTTATAGCATTGCAGACATCTTCAAGTGGTGTGGGAATACTACAGACTGGGGGAGACATACAAAGAGAGAGTGGGAAGAGTGTAAAAGGTTATATAACCACTGCTCTCACCAAGGAAATATATTGCAGCCTAAAAAGCAAATAAGTGGTAATAAATGACATTGTACAAGGTTACTGAAGTCATTATACTGTCAGTGAAGGAAAGTTTTACAGAAAAATGAGATAGGGTTACAAAATTAATCTTTCTGCATAAGGTTGGATTTTTTGGTTTTAGCATTCTTACATTCTTGTTGGTTTCTGTGGTTGATGTAGTGAAAAAATCGTATTGTTCTGTAGTTTTCACAGGTTTTATTTTGAAAATGCATCAGATTTATGCCAAAACCCAATGTTTATTGTTCTCACATTTTCTCACAGCTTCTGCATTTCACTTTGACATGTTAGATGTCAACTGATTAGAAATTCTCAAAGTGTTATGGTCTGTGGAGTTTCCTTTGAGCCACTTTTTCATCACCAAATTGTGCGTGGATGTTGAAGGAAGTGAAGTGTCGTTCAAGTTTTTGGGCAGAATAGGAAGTTCGCCCACACCACTCAACATCACATTATGTCAAGGTGCTTCCCCACAGGCATGGCACAAGATTCATGATATCATAGTTTTTTGTTGTTGTTTTTTTAATTATTATTATTATTTGTATAAATACTTTTTAAATGTCCGAACAATTGTAAGAACAATTCACAAGTGACAGAAACTGCTTCTTTGCTGTCTTTCTTTGACCAGGCCTATTTCCAAAGTATTTTATATCATTGCACATGGAGATCCACTAACACCCACCTGCTACAAGTACTTAGTAATCTCTGTACTGGCAGCAAAAACATTCTGTGGAGTATATGTTTCCAGTGCTTCGTGAACACTGTTGGATATCCTGAGACTTTGTTCACCGAAAATTTAAACTTTTTTGTTATAAAGTTGTTGTTTTTTTAAACCAGCTCTTGAAATTCCACTTAAGTAATGTTTATCAGTAGCATATGTTGATCCATGGATCAGATACAACAATTTGACCATTTACAAGTGAAATGAAAACATGGAACAGAAAAACATTCAAGTGCAAGGATTTGATTGAGTTTGACAGGGACTAGAAGACTATGTCACAGCATCTCCAAAAATCCAGTCCTTGCGGATTTTCCAGGTTGGCAGTGGTCAGTATTAATCAAAAGTAGTTCAAGGAAGGCACAGTGGTAACTGGTGACGTGACATGGCCAAGGTTCACTGATGTATGTACCAGCAAAAGCTGGTAGGTGTGATCCAATACAGTGTACAAGCTACTGTATTTAAAATTGCTAAAGAAGCACAAACACAATGCAAACATAAATGAAAAAGGTTTCAGGAATGGTTTGAGGAAGATAACAACAACTTTGAGTTGTTGACATGGCCTCATATCCCCCAGATCTTAAGTGTATTAAAAGTGTATGGGGTGTTTTGGGCAAGCAAGTCAGATAGCACAGCACAACTTCAGTGATTTGTGGACTTTAAGTTTTAAGTGTCATGAATGTTGAGGATCAATGCACAGACACATGGTCATGTTGTTTTGCCTGATTGGTGTAACTAGCCACTTGTACTTCTGTATATAGTAAATAAGGAATTAGACTAGATTGTTTCAAAGCCAGGAACTTATTCAATTAAACATTTTCTCTCGCGGCATCCATGACCGTTGGCTTGTTCTTGATAAATAATCTTTTCTCAAAACTCTTTGACAAGTTAGTTTTTATGCTCAAAAGTTTTGTAAAAACTTCTCTCAGTCTAGCTGTATATGCTAATATTGTACAACAACCATGCCATTCTCCTCCTCTTTTATTATCATGGTTATTGTTCTGAGAGGGATTCCATTTGATTGTTCCTGAAGGATAATCCTTGCTTTAGGAGCAGCGATCCATCCCAGCAGACTGAATCTGCCATGCTCATTATCAAATCAGACTTCTACCCATCCCCTGTCAGCCAGTGAGACACATTGAATGGATATCATTGTGTAATGCTGAGACTTCCATCACAGTAATCCCTCTACAAAGTATGGACATTCTTAGAGGAAGATGAAGAGTGGCCCATTCACCATGTGTCTCATTGCAGAGGGCACAAGGAATGAAGTTACTTGAATCAGTGGCCTGTGCTGCTGATTCCTCTGCCCTCCCTCAGTCAGAAAAGAACAAAAGATTGAGCCCTCCTACTATCCAAGGTGATAACAAGCTGTCAAGTTCTAAAATGTAATCTGCTGACTGCTGGAGGAAGTGGTGGTGTTAGTGGAGTGGGCCGCCAGCTGATGGTTATCTCCTGAATGGCATGTCATTGATGGAAAGAGCCGTGGCCCTACTGGCAGATACATAAAAGCCACTTCTGTCTGTGTCCAACAAAGAGGTCTGCATGGGCAAGGGAATCCATACTGAGCCAATTTTCAACATATTTATATACACACATATCCCCTCTAGACCTCCCATCACTCTGATGTGGGCCACAAAGAAAAGCCAATGGAAATGATAAAAGCCATGAATAGCACCCAATAGACTTGGGATGATAAGGAATTACCCCCTGACAATGCTGACAAGTGATGGGATGCTCCCCTCTGTCAGTATGCCTCTGGAGTCCTTCCACTGTGTCTAAATCCAGATTGCTAAATGTAAAAGCCATATTGCTGCCAACACTACAGCCTAATGCACCCTTCAGTGGGTAGGAAGGCTGTGATATGGAAGTTCTCATCACATTGCAGCCAGTAAAGCAATCCAAACTGGACATGGTCCAGCCTTTTAACAAGGGTGCTGTCAAATAGATAATTACCTGGTCCTAGATTATCTTTGTATCTCTTACTAACCTTGTGTCCCCTTTCCCCCTAATCTGTTTGTTCCTTCTAAATGTTAACATTTTGAAATATGTTTTAAATTACCCAAAGCTGCAAAGTGGCTAATAAAGCAGAAAGAGGCATCTTAGATCATAGTAATTATTAATACTGTGACTAGCTTTTCTTTACATGTCAGATCTCTGTGTGGGCTGTGTCTCTGACAGTGTAAAGGATGTCACTTTCTTGTTTGTAGAAAGAGCTAGATA
The DNA here is from genome assembly GCA_963556495.2 of Valencia hispanica. NCBI lineage: Eukaryota > Metazoa > Chordata > Actinopteri > Cyprinodontiformes > Valenciidae > Valencia > Valencia hispanica. Next base: position 45,357,397 of record OY747701.1, read on the forward strand.
TTTATATGAAAAATAAATACTTTGTCAAATATTATTTCAGTCTGTTTATAATTGGATTCCTCCATTGAAATGTTTTAATTTTCATAACAAATAGGTACTCTTAGTTATTTTTCACCTACTGACAGATAATTTTTTTTAGTTTTTTGGATACCATGGATTCCGTGGTGCATCTTTGCATGAAGGTGTTTACTGCCCAAAAGTGTTTTTACCTAATGGCTTAACCAAGGCAACAGGTTGACACGACCCCAGGTGCTATTGGGAATTACAGCTTCTTGCTGTGACAAAAGACAAAAAAACTATATATTCACATTTTAATTTACGTATTCATTTTTTGGTTTGCGTATTTGGACTTTAATCTGTAGGGTGATTTAAAAGTTGCAAAAATGGACTTGAGGTTTGTGGCTCAAGTCTAAAAAATTATCCCATGTAATTAGGGGTGAATTTGAGTAAATGTTTGTCGTTCTTGTGTTTTGACTTGACGGGAGAGCTTTTATTTTATTTGTATTATTTATTATTATTCATTTTTATTTCATATAAGGTTTCCTAAATCTGGTATATTGTGGGCAGTTAAGAGGTATTGGCTACATCAATAAAAAAGCAATAAAAGCACTTTGGTTAATTCTACATAATCTAAGGCTTTGACTACTTCTTTTCTTTGAACAAAAACACGTCTTTCTTTTATTTGCATGTTAAATATTATACCTTATTAATTTTCAAAACAATTCACAGTAAGTAGATGCAGTTTTTAGATGTGTGATCACCTGAAAAAGATGGATATTAAAAATGCTCATGTGTTAAATAAGGTTTAAAGGTCTTCTTCCAACTCATTTTCTTTTTCACCACAAATCCTCATTTTTTGACAAGCATGCTACAAACACACTTGCAGATGTAAATAATCCCTCACTGACAGGAAGCAGCTGAAGCCGGACAAAAAGCAGAGCTGTGCTCTAAACTGGCTGGGTAGTGGTTATCTTATGCACTAAATCAATTTACAGTCTCTTCATTCAGTCTTATTATGAGACATGACAAAGGATTATTATAAATTGTAGCCTATTCCTGTTTTGTAGTTCTAAAAGACTGAGTATACGAACTATCAGTGCTCCGGGTGACTCAAGAGTTGTTGTTTGTTTACTTTGGAATGCATCAGTAAAAATGATCAATTAAAATAATAATGAAGTCTCCAATATTAAAGATCACACAGAAAAAGAATTTATCTGCTAAACAATTGAAAAATGTTTGATGTAATCATCAAAATTGCTCAAAATTACAACACACCAATCGCCAGTCATCAGCTACTCATTTAACTGCTTAGTCAGCTCAAACCTCCCGGTTTTCTGGCTCATACACCCCCATTGTGTGTCCAGACAGCAGCACTCGAATGCTGTTAATTGCTGTCGCCTGTGTCTAGAAAAAAGTCATTGGGGTATCCTGCTTTCTGTAGTTCTCATCAATGCTTACCTTTGGCAGAAAGCCGTTGTGCTACAGTACTGTATGTACAGCTAGGCTCTCGTCCTTTAATAGCAACCTTAAACAGGTCTTCAGCTATTTCGATTTCCATGTCCTACAGTTGTTAATTTTTCTTTAAAACCTGTTCAATTGTTTAACTAGTGTCAAAATCTTATTTGATTTAAAAATAATAAAATATTGAAAGAGAAGTGAAGAGGTAAAGAAAATATTTTTAAGGATAATGATCTGAATTCATAACCTACAGCAACTCTATATTTTAGTTACACTAGATGGCCTAGATGCAATGTGAGACTTGACTTGGAGTTGGAAAAAAATGGCTTGTGAATTAGTCTGCTTTTTGGCAAATAAGCTATTTTTTCTTACTCAATGCAAAGCAGTAAATACTGTATTTCCACAAATATAGATTATTATATGCAGATAGATTCCTGATTGACTGATTTGGCTTACTGAGTCTTTCTTGTCTTGCCCCATATATTAACTGTTTTCTGAGATGTACAATTGATGAGGAGGGTAGACAGCCTAATGCCTTTGGCTTCAGTTCCAGTTCTCACAAACTTTGTCACCCTGTCAGGTACTCTGTGATCCATATCATCCTGGTGGTCCCATCTGAGTTTTCTCTGAGCAGAGCAGGCCAAATCAAAGTAACAAAAAATAATTTCCTCATAGCTTTGTTCAGGTGGGGGACCGCCCTCTGTGGCACAATTGCATTATTTACACACCCACAATGAGGATGGAAATCAGGTCTACAGTACAAATTATAAAGTGCTAGAACTCTTTGTCAACTTTTATTTCAGACCTTAGAGTGTGGTTTGTTCTATTAATGTGATCCAGGCTTCAGAGAGGATTAACACAATCCAAACATAATCTGTAATTTCATCCATTTAGGAGAGGAGCCACATGGAGATTTCTGTGCAGAACGCTTCTCTGTTTCATGATGCATAGTATCACACACACACAAAATCAACAATCTGTGTTCTTGTACTGATCACAGTGAGCAATAACTCAAGACAATAATGTCAGAAGTTTATCTATTGCAAAATCATATTATAAACCAGCTGAGTCACTGCCCTCTGTATTTCCTCATCCTCCTTCCTTATCACCATCTATGCCATGACTCTTTGACAGCTGGTGAAATACATTTTGAAATGTAACCGGAGAAACTTGAATCTTAAAGGGGGAACACTTCTACCAAGTTGGAAGCTCACAGGGCGTGGACCACACAAGGGTTTTTCTGTTCTTGTTCATTTGCTTTAAGAACACAGATTGTTCATTGGCAAGAGCCTTTTTACTGCAGCCAGAGCAGTGAGAGGATGCCATGGACATAGCAGTCATGGTGCCACACACTGTACAAATTAAAATTAATATAAATAAATACAATTTAAATTATTAAATCACCTCAAAGGCTGTCAGGCAGCTATAAACATAGTTAGGCTGGAATATGCCCAGCATGATCAGTCAACCTTCAAATTATTCAATGGCCACAAAGTTATGGGTAAGCTGCTTCTTGTAGGCTGCAGCGCTACCACAATTAACAGCCACAGTCTGACTGCAAAGTTTTGTTTATAAACGCCACAGTCGGCGGACTTTCACGCTCCATTAAGCAAGCTCATTGGCACAGACAGAGGTACGTTTCTGTTTATGTGTCGCCCACAGACAGATAAAAAAGAATATATTGGTGAAGAGACCTGCCTATCAAAAAAAAAAAGAGACAAAGTCAAAACTGCCACTGTTTCTAGATTGAACCAATGCTGTGGAAAACAATGTCCTGTATTGACCAACCACATCCGATATTTGGCATGAGTTTTCTCTGAACAGAGTGAGAAAGAGAGAATCAGACGTGTGAGGTTTGGCAGCCTTGGTTAAAAGTTATATTTAGAATATTAGCAACATACTAAATTAATATTGACACCAAAGTTAGATTTAGCTAAACAGCCCATCAAACTGTTTAAGATTGTGCTGATTCCTCTGTGTAAAAGATAGAAAAGTGGGGGATTGCTGGTATATTTTATTTTTTTAATGTAAGAAGCTCTTTTACAGTCAGTTGACATTCTGTACCACTAGTCCTAATAGTAACATCATAAATTTCGACTAGTTAACATCTAGTGCTTCATTAGTAGTACTAGTACCACACAGATGTGAACTAGTGCATAGTTCTGCCTCACTAGTAAGATGTAGCTGTCCTACCAGTATGCCAAAGTTGTCCTACTAGTGTGCAGAAACGTCTCACATGTTACAGAAATGTTGCACTAGTATTGTGTAGTCATGCACTAGTAGTGTGTAATTGCATATTAGTGGCTTGCTAGTTGCGAACTAGTGATGCCTGACTGGTGGCAGTGTTGGTTGGTACTCTGTGACGGGGTAAGCCGCATTGCGTCATTTCCTGTTGTCACTGTTGTGCTCCGTGGAGCTATTGTTCAGACTCTCTTGAATTGATCTTGTTTTCTCTGTGCTGAGGCTTCTCTAAGTTATTTTAACACACAAGCACACTAGAACACACGTTTTGTGGTGGCGTACTTTACGTTTTGGGAACTCCTTGTGTTTCACACAGCTTTTCTTGGGGTGGTAAGGTCTCGCTAGCTCAGTTAGCTTAGCATCATTGCGGCTATGGCTACTCATCTTTCTCCTGTCTCTAACTCTTCTCTTTTCTCTTGCTCTCTCTGTCAGATGTTTAGTAACTTCCCTGCCTCCTTTAGTGATAATGGTAACTGTAATAAATGTAATATTTTTGTAGCTTTGGAGGCGAGGGTATCAGAATTAGAAGCACGGCTCCGCGCTGTTGAAAAACCAGCAGATAGCCAAAGCACATTAGCCAGCGCTGAGCCAACAAGGATAGAACCCCCTAGCTGTCCTCCGGTAGAGCCCGCGCAGCTGGGACCTCAGGCCGGCTGGGTGACGGTACGTAGGAAGCATGGTTCTAGGACCCAGCCCACGGGCCACCACCAACCGGTCCGCGTTTCTAACAGATTTTCCCCCCTCAGCGACACACCCGCTGAGAAGCCGACCCTGGTAATTGGCAGCTCCATAGTCAGAAACGTGGAATTAGAGACACCATTGACCATAGTCAAATGCTTACCAGGGGCCAGAACCGGCGACATCAAATCCTACCTGAAACTGCTGGCTAAAGATAAGCGTGAATACAGTAAGATTGTTATTCACGCTGGCGGTAATGACACCCGGTTACGCCAATCGGAGGTCACTAAAATTAGTGTTGCTTCGGTGTGTAAGTTTGCTAAAACAATGTCAGACTCTGTAATCTTTTCTGGTCCCCTGCCTGATTGGACCGGTGACGACATGTTTAGCCGCATGCTGCCTTCCATCAATGGTTGTCTAGGTGGTGTCCTGCAAACGATGTGGGCTACATTGATAACTGGCGAACTTTTTGGGGAAAACCTGGTCTGATCCGGAGAGACGGCATCCATCCCACTTTGGATGGAGCAGCTCTTCTTTCTAGGAATATGGCTGAATTTATTAGTCCTCCAAAACACTGACAACCCAGGGTCCAGACCAGGAAGCAGAGTCGTAGTTTAAGTCAGTATAAATGAGTCAACTCCTTCCAGTCATTTACATTTTCACATTCCTAGAAATACTGGGTGAAGAGGAGGAGTTGCAACCATTTTTCGTTCTGATTTACTAATTAGTCCCAGACCAATTGATAGCTACAGTTCTTTTGAACATCTAACCCTTAATTTTCCTCATCCAAGTTGCAAAGCATTAAGACCATTTTTGTTTGTGGTTTTGTATCGTCCACCAGGCCCTTACACTCAATTCTTGGATCAGATCTCACATTTTTTATCTGATTTAGTATTAAATACTGATAGGGTCATTATAGTGGGGGACTTCAATATTCATGTGGATACTGAAAGTGATAACCTAAATGCAGCCTTTAGTGCTATTTTAGACTCAACTGGCTTTACTCAAAAAGTACAGGGATCGACCCACTCGGGTAAACACACTTTGGACCTTGTACTGATATACGGTATTGAGTGTGAGGAAATAACAGTCCACCCACATAACCCGGTCCTGTCTGACCACTTCTTAATAACTTTTGAATTTACTTTACAGTGGCTTGCAAAAGTATCTGGCCCCCTTGAACTTTTCCACATTTTGTCACATTACAGCCACAAACATGAATCAATTCTATTGGAATTCCACGTGAAAGACCAATACAAATCATACATGATTCCAAACATTTTTTACAAATAAATAACTGAAAAGTTATCAACTTTTTACTTTCTGTAACATAGAAAGTACTCTTATATCGGATCTTCTGTTCCTTCTGTGTCTCTGCTCTGTCTTCTCAAACCCCCAGACGGTCGTGGCAGATGGCCGCTCCTACTGAGCCTGGTTCTGTTGGAGGTTTCTTCCTGTTAAAGGGGAGTTTTTCCTCTCCATCGTCGCTACATGCTTGCTCAGTATGAGGGATTGCTGTGGTTGGAAAGTCTGCCCAACCTCACGCCAATGACTGATTGGAATGTTTGTATAAATGTATTGAAATGACTTCTTGTTAAGTGCCTTGAGATGACATCTGTTGCGAATTGGCGCTATATAAATAAACTGAATTGAATTGAATTGAATTGATGCACAGATGCACACTAGTACAGCCGAAGCTTTTACATGTGACGTTCAGAAGCTCACTAGTGAGACAAACATTCTTCTACTAGTTAAACTAGTACAAAACAAAACTGTGCCACTAGTAACACTAGAGAGCATTTTTTATTTCACTAGTACTACTTGTAAGGTGTAAAAGTCCTCTACTTGTGCTACTAGTGGATATATTGCCACTTACTACTGCTACTAGTGCACATTTTGGCCCTTACTAGTAGTACTAGTAGACATTTTGCCCTCTACTAGTGGTACTAGTAAGATCAGAAAAGTCTCACTGGTGCTACTTGTAGACATTTTGGCTTTTACTAGTGGTAATAATAAAACCATAATAGTCTCACTAGTGTTACTAGTGGACATTCTAGCCTTTACTAGTTAACATGTAATTTGCATCATCCGGCCATTACTGTCACTAGTAGGACTAGTGGACTGCATGCAAATGAAGAAGGTGGGACATGGGTTTTGATTGGTGGATGTTCAAACTGTGTGCTTAAAGGCTTTAAGGGGCCACTCTGGAAACTAAACTGTTTAGCAGCAGTCATACTGGAAGATGTGCCAACTTTTTCTGGTAACTTAATCGGAACTATTTTATTCAGATAGACCCATACAATAGCCCATGCAGCATCATGGACATTTTAGTGACTAAGATATGCCCAGAATCACTAATGTAATAGTTTGTGTTGTTCCCTTATAGTCCCTCATTTCTTATTTTTCTGGTTTATAACAGTATATTATTGTCATTTGTAGTGCTATGTTTTCAAGTTTTCTAAAGTTGTCAATGTGAGAAAATAAGACAGCTAATTGTTGCCAGCTTTATTAGTCATTTTGGGTTGAAGCAAGCGTGTAGTGTTATGGCAACATGGCTTGGCTGTATACAGTACCTTCTAATGTCAGCTGCTAATGTTAGCTTAGCAGCCACTAGTGGCGCTAGTGGGCATTTTGAGGCCACTAGTAGCACTAGTGGGCATTTAGAGGCCACTAGTAGCACTAGTCGGTATTTAGAGGTAGGCATGGGCCGGTATGAGATTCTGATGGTATGAGAACTGTAGGCCAAAATATAACGGTTTCACGGTATTATGATTACAGCTGTGTATTTTGAATGTCTGTGTTTTAAAAAGGAAAAAAAAAACACTTTTTAGTGAGGCAGATATGGTAACTAACTAGTATGCTCGATAAATCATCATTAGCATGCTAGTTACAATATACACTACCGTTCAAAAGTTTGGGGTCACATTGAAATGTCCTTATTTTTGAAGGAAAAGCACTGTACTTTTCAATGAAGATAACTTTAAACTAGTCTTAACTTTAAAGAAACACACTCTATACATTGCTAATGTGGTAAATGACTATTCTAGCTGCAAATGTCTGGTTTTTGGTGCAATATCTACATAGGTGTATAGAGGCCCATTTCCAGCAACTATCACTCCAGTGTTCTAATGGTACAATGTGTTTGCTCATTGGCTCAGAAGGCTAATTGATGATTAGAAAACCCTTGTGCAATCATGTTCACACATCTGAAAACAGTTTAGCTTGGTACAGAAGCTACAAAACGGACCTTCCTTTGAGCAGATTGAGTTTCTGGAGCATCACATTTGTGGGGTCAATAAAACGCTCAAAATGGCCAGAAAAAGAGAACTTTCATCTGAAACTCGACAGTCTATTCTTGTTCTTAGAAATGAAGGCTATTCCATGCGAGAAATTGCTAAGAAATTGAAGATTTCCTACAACGGTGTGTACTACTCCCTTCAGAGGCCAGCACAAACAGGCTCTAACCAGAGTAGAAAAAGAAGTGGGAGGCCGCGTTGCACAACTGAGCAAGAAGATAAGTACATTAGAGTCTCTAGTTTGAGAAACAGACGCCTCACAGGTCCCCAACTGGCATCTTCATTAAATACTACCCGCAAAACACCAGTGTCAACATCTACAGTGAAGAGGCGGCTGCGGGATTCTGGGCTTCAGGGCAGAGTGGCAAAGAAAAAGCCATATCTGAGACTGGCCAATAAAAGAAAAAGATTAAGATGGGCAAAAGAACACAGACATTGGACAGAGGAAGACTGGAAAAAAGTGTTGTGGACGGATGAATCCAAGTTTGAGGTGTTTGGATCACAAAGAAGAACGTTTGTGAGACGCAGAACAACTGAAAAGATGCTGGAAGAATGCCTGACGCCATCTGTTAAGCATGGTGGAGGTAATGTGATGGTCTGGGGTTGCTTTGGTGCTGGTAAGGCGGGAGATTTGTACAGGGTAAAAGGGATTCTGAATAAGGAAGGCTATCACTCCATTTTGCAACGCCATGCCATACCCAGTGGACAGCGCTTGATTGGAGCCAATTTCATCCTACAACAGGACAATGACCCAAAACACACCTCCAAATTGTGCAAGAACTATTTAGAGAAGAAGCAGGCAGCTGGTATTCTATCGGTAATGGAGTGGCCAGCGCAGTCACCAGATTTGAACCCCATTGAGCTGTTGTGGGAGCAGCTTGACCATATGGTACGCAAGAAGTGCCCATCCAACCAATCCAAATTGTGGGAGCTGCTTCCAGAAGCGTGGGGTGCAATTTCTCCAGATTACCTCAACAAATTAACAGCTAGAATGCCAAAGGTCTGCAATGCTGTAATTGCTGCAAATGGAGGATTCTTTGACGAAAGCAAAGTTTGATGTAAAAAAAATCTTATTTCAAATACAAATCATTATTTCTAACCTTGTCAATGTCTTGACTCTATTTTCTATTCATTTCACAGCGTATGGTGGTGAATAAGTGTGACTTTTCATGGAAAACACAAAATTGTTTGGGTGACCCCAAACTTTTGAACGGTAGTGTATGTCTCAGTTTTTCTCAGAAGAAAAGATAAGATGTGGTAGTTACCATATCTGCCAAGGTAACAAGCTCATTTCAATAATGTCAGGCGCTAATACGCTTGTTCATTTCAAGACAGCATTAACTTTATCTTGAATTTAGCATACAACGATGGGTGGTGCTCCCGAACATGCGCTATCATATTCAATGTATTGTCTCCTCGGGCTGCCACTGTTCTCAAGTACGTTTTGCACGTCGGGCGACCTTCTTCTTCCAAGCCGTGAACATCTGGCTTTTTACGGTAGCTGAACTATTCCCAAACATCCGCTTAGAACACTAGTGGGCACTTAGAGGCAGGACTTAGATGCCACTAGTAGCACTAGTGGGCATTAAGAGGCCACTAGTGCTACTAGTGGCCTCTTAAAGCTTAGTGCCACTAGTGTGGAAAAAACGTTACAAGTAAGACACAGTCGTTATACTAGTGCACCCTAGTCCTTATACTAGTGTAGCAAATTGTCTTACTAGTGAGGACAAAGTGTGTACTAGGACATGGACTTAAAGTTGGATATCAAATATATCTAATAAATGCTCTAACAGTTTTCCATAGTTTTCTGGGTTGTAAATGGTTGTAAACTAGGTATAGCGCTATTATTATATTATCTTACCTCTTTGCTAGTGTCTTTCTGAGCTAACAGCTTTACTAAGATGTATTTTTGTCATTTTGGACAATAAATTAACCTATTACTTTGAAGTATTTCAAAACTGTGTCTTTTATTTTGTGTGTGTCAGTTTTTATTTTTTCTATGTCTTTGTTGCCATTTAGACCGAGGACTATCTAAGAGAATTGTAAAGCTTTCAGGCATCTGCCAGGTTCTTTTTAGCCAGCTTCACGAGAAGCATTTTTTCCTCATTGTGTTTTACTGCATCCGACCGAGCCCATAACGGGTACCGGCCATTAAATTACATCAAGACAAATTGAGCTGTTCACTATCCACTTCCAATTTCCTCAGAGGTTGCCGCAAAGGAGAGGTAGACATAGATCCCCTCATATTTATTTCCTGACATCTCTGAGAGAGTTTAAAATGTTTTGTCTTCCTTTTACCATTAAAAGCAACACTGCTTATTTTATGAGTGTTGACTCTGGGTAAGCTGGAGCTAAAGGACTTTAACTCCTAACAGCACTGTATAAATTCCTTTCATTTCTGTTTGCTGCTTTCATCGTTGAGGATTTTGTCCATCTGAGCTGAAATTGATACACTCACCCCACTCTGTGTCTCATTCTCAGCACTGAAAATAGAACGCCATCTCTCACACCCATTTCTATTGATTATGAATCAGACTATATTTCACGACAAGACATTCTTTCTTTTTTTTTTGCCAATTTCATTGTGGGTGTTTATGTGTAAAGAGGATTTTGGTGGATCCATACAAAATTGTTGAAGCACTGTTAAGAAATAAGCCCACTTCAATGGAGGGATTTGCAAAGCCCACTCTGAGGTAGGAGGGAGCCTTTTTTTAAAGCTGCTTTTTTTTCGCAGGCTGTTTACTGCACTGTACTCCACACAAAGACTGGTGCCATTCAGTGTTTCCCTTAGCCATTAGCCAGCAGAATCAACCTCAGCTGACACAATGAAAAAGTTCCCAAAACCAGCTGTGACTGTGTTTTATTGATCACTGTCAAAGAAATGTAACAGAACAACTAACCACTTTATGAAACCTCTCTCTTACCTATTGGTAGTGTTGACACATTACAAACAGAAAAAAAAAGATGCATACCAGGGCTAGGCCTAATACCAAAACATACCAAGGGGCACACTATTGGTGATTTAACAAAACTGAAAATTATGGTCGCAACAAAGTGTTATGGCTTACACCTAATATTTGAAGTTATTTATTATAAATAAACGAAAACATTTTTTTTACTTATGAACTCTAATTGATACTAAAATAATTTCTAACGGATAAACTTCATGATGCATATTAACACATAAAACTAAAAATGTATAATAAAACTGATTAATAATAGCTACTAAAAGCAAAAGTAATTGTAATGTTAAACATTTTTCATATATTTTCAAATGCCAGTAGATTTCTTATATAACAATCTGTTTAGCATATTATATTTTTATTTAAGTGTTTGTCTGTTTGTTCTTGTATGTTTGCACAAAGTACCGCAGCAATTTCCTAATGTTGTAAACCTACCCAACATTTGGCAATAAAACCCTTTCTGATTTCTAAATGTATCCATTTACAGATTCATGGATTTTTCAGTTTTATTGTGCTGTCTACTGCTATTTTATCAACATTAAACATGCAATTTTTATTAGCCTCATCTAAACCTTCAACTTGTATGTTGGACCCAATTCCAACCAAATTATTTAAAGAAGTGTTCCATTTGGTTCCTGGCCCCATTTTGGATATGATGAATTTATCCTTAGTAAACGGATACGTACCACAATAATTTTAAATAGCTGTAATTAAACCTTTACTCAAGAAACCTTCCCTTGATCAAGATGACTTAGTGAATTACAGACCTATATCTAACCTTCCTTTCTTATCCAAAATCCTTGAGAAAATTGTTGCTAATCAAGTCTGTGAGCATCTAAACAGTAACGAGCTGTTTGAAGAGTTTCAGTCAGGTTTTAGAGCTCATCATAGCACTGAAACAGCACTGGTGAAGGTTACTAATGATATTCTCATGGCCTCAGATAATGGACTTGTGTCTGTTCTGGTTTTGTTAGATCTCAGTGCTGCTTTTGACACAGTAGATCACAATATTCTCTTAGAAAGGCTTGAACATGTTGCAGGGATCAAAGGAACAGCACTAGGCTGGTTTAAATCATATTTGTCTGACAGATTCCAGTTTGTTCATCTAAATGATCAATCTTCTTCACTCTCAAGGGTTACTTGTGGAGTTCCACAGGGTTCTGTGCTTGGACCAATTCTTTTCACCATATATATGCTTCCAATTGGTAGAATCATTAGACAGCATGGGATAAATTTCCACAGCTATGCCGATGATGCACAACTATATTTATACATAAATCCTGATGAACCCAGTCAGTTAGGTAGATTGCAGGCATGTCTGGAAGACATAAAAACATGGATGAATCTAAACTTTTTGCTTTTAAATTCTGACAAGACTGTCAGAATTGCTGTCTTTGGACCAGTAGTTCTTAAAAAGAAACTAATTAGTCAATCACTTCATCTGGATGGCATTAAATTGGCCCCCAGTAATACGTAAAGAACCTCTGCATTATTTTTGACCAAGACTTGACATTTTAAACAGGTTTCCATATTAAACAGGTTTCTAGGATGTCCTTCTTTCACATCCGGAATATTGCTAAAATTAGAAACATCCTGTCCAGGAGTGATGCTGAGAAACTAGTCCATTCATTTGTTACCTCAAGACTAGACTACTGTAATTCTTTACTATCAGGTAGTCCACAAAATGCCATTAAAAGCCTTCAGTTGATCCAAAATGCGGCAGCAAGAGTTCTGATGAATATTAAAAAGAGAGATCACATTTCTACTGCTTTAGCTTCCCTTCATTGGCTCCCTGTTAAATCCAGAATAGAATTTAAGATCCTTCTTCTTACATACAAAGCCCTTAATAATCAAGCTCCATCATACATCAGAGATCTAATTGTTCCATATGTTCCTAACAGAGCACTTCGCTCTCAGACTGCTGGTTTACTTGTAGTTCCTAGGATTTCTAAAAGTAGAATGGGAGGCAGATCTTTTAGTTATCAGGCTCCTCTCCTGTGGAACCAGCTCCCAGTTTTAGTCCGTGAGGCAGACACTCTGTTTACTTTTAAGGCCAGGCTTAAAACTTTCCTTTTTGATAAAGCTTATAGTTAGAGTGGCTTAGGTCATCCTGAGCTATCTCTGTAGTTATGCTGCTATAGGCTTAGACTGCTGGAGGACAGACTTACAAATTTTCTTCACTCTGCTACTTCCTTTTCTACTACTACTCTCCAGTTATATTACAGTACATTCTGCTATTTCGACTGTTAACTTTGTGTTCTCTCAGTGTTTTTCTCTCCATAGAAGATATACCTGGTCTGGTATCCTGCTTGACTGGAATGCCCTGTTGGACGGGGGGCATCGACTGGGATGGTGCTCCCAGTGGCTGAACCACTGTGTCCTGTTATCAACTTTTTACTTTCTCTAACATAGAAAGTTCTCTTCTGTTCCTTCTGTGTCTCTGCTCTGTCTTCTCAAACCCCCAGACGGACTTGGCAGATGGCCGCTCCTACTGAGCCTGGTTCTGTTGGAGGTTTCTTCCTGTTAAAGGGGAGTTTTTCCTCTGCACCGTCGCTACATGCTTGCTCAGTATGAGGGATTGCTGAAGGATTGCTGTGGTTGGAAAGTCTGCCCAACCTCACGCCAATGACTGACGCAATCTGCAGGGATGTCTTAAATAGGAAACTTTTTAACTGATTGGAATGTTTGTATAAATGTATTGAAATGACTTCTTGTTAAGTGCCTTGAGATGACATCTGTTGTGAATTGGCGCGATATAAATAAACTGAATTGAATTGAATTAAACTTGAAATAATTTACCCAATCACTAACAGAGTAAATAAACCCACCTGCATTTTTATTGCAGCTGTTATGCATGGTAGTGCAAAATAAGCTAAAAAAAAGTTACAGTTTCAAAACAGCTAAATTTTTTCTGTCAGATGTTCCATCTATTTAAAGTCCTTTTAATAAAACGTGTGAGGGAAAGTGCTGGATTGACCAGTTTTCTTCAGCTCTACATAGCATACAGTAGCCCAACACTGCCCCTCTTCTACTTTTGCTGGTTAATCCTGGTGTTTCACTTTTCTGTTGGTTGCAAGAAAGTCCAATTTTGTCATGCATTAATGACTAAAGGTCCACCACTTTTTTAAAGGTAAAACTGTTTTCAAAAGTCTCTTGACTAGCTATGAGGGTCATTTCTGTTCAGCAGCCAACTGCAGGCTACCAGCTAATGACAGCTTGCCATACTTATGGCGTATTACTCTATAAAAGAGTAGAATGACAAAAACGTTAAATATTAGTTGCACAAGCCTTCAAAGAGATAAGATTAGACTCACAACAGTAATCAGTAATTTATATATAATAATATATAATTCCTTTTCTGTTTTAAATAAAAGCTATCCTCATTCAGTGTACTTTTAGGCTATGCAAATAATTTCAGCTGTATAGAAATTTAAAAGATCCACTTTTGGATCAATGTAGGATTAAGCCTGACAAAGACATGTCTGAAGATGCCTATCCAATCATGCTATGACTGACCCCTAAATGGCAAGTCTATCAATTCAGTGCACATAGAGAAGTGAGGCGGCATTAATTATGAGCCTTCAAGTTCCAAGGGACAGTTAATCTTTGTCATTTTGCTCCCGGAGACATTTGGATCTGTCACCGAGATTGGAGCCAGGTCACTGGCCGTGACCCATAGCTGAGAATAAGAATTCAGCTCACGTTTATGGAACCTGTACTGATTTTTATGTCCACACATTTTGCTTCAGGCTGTGTTAGCTCATGCACTAATGTGTTCTGCAGCCTGAAAAGTTTCCATGATTTAGGGTAGACGAAGTTTTACAATTACTGGAATTATATGTATGTAATTATTTTGCTACACAAAAACACATATAAGACAAAGTTTCTAATTTCATATTAGAATTATTAAAGATTTTTTTCTGTATTACTATTTTTATATCTATTCTAAAAATTGGTTATTTGTTTTTTTTTTTCCTAACCTTTTATCCTTAGTTCCAACATCTATTTGATTGATTTTAAAATTAATGCCCTGGGATGGACTTTGTTAAAGTGCACCATTTAAGTTGTTGGCAACAAGGGCAAAAAAAAAGGTATTTCGCTAATGCTGCCTCTGTAACTCACAGATGCCAGTGGCGGCCATCATACCCCAGGTGTAAAGCAGGGACTGATTCTTGCAGCCAAGCCAGGCAACAAAGCACTGCAGAAAAAAAGCAGGGAGGACTAAGCAAAGCAATATTTTGACAGAACTGGGGCATTGCCTCGATTATACCTTCTCAGTGGCCCTTTGTGTGTGTTCATATGCTTGGAACAAGGCAGATCTTGCTTTACTGGAAAGAAATGTAGATGGGAAAATATAAGCCTTTTTTCCAAAGGGCTAATGTAAAGATAAGCCATTGAGGCATATGGTGATAATTGTTGGTTTATATTGCTACCATACACTGACAGCATCCTGGGAACACAAACTCTGCAATAGGAGTCTAAGCTGCACTGCAGAATGCAGGGTCACAGGCACAGGTGTTGGCAATAATGAGGAGATTTCAGAGCTGGTTAAGATGTTAATTCTGTACGTGTCTTCGCACAGGTTATTTTCAAATGCTCATTCTGTTTGCCTTTGATCTGCTCCCCTTCTTGTGTGGAATTTATTGCTGTCACAATGCGTCTAAATGTTGAGCTGAATTCTCTAGAGAAAATGCCACCTATCAGAAAGGCAAAGAAATTAACTGCCTTGAACTGCCAAGTTTTAGGAATCTCCTACCCTCAGTGTACATTTTGGGCCATCTCTGTTTGGAGATGAGCATGGAATATCTGAAGGAGGCATCCTGGTTTGATCTCAGGGTGTGCAGGAAAGCAGGTCTTGATGTTGGCAGTGAGTGTGTGCCTCAAATCAAATATGACTTGAATTGATTGTGCAGCACGTTTTGTTGCTGAAATGAGAGAGATGTGTTGACAGTGTAAAGTTCAGAGGCTTAATCGGCTTCATCTGTATAATCAGCCCTTCTCAGCTCAGGAAAATTCAACGTCTGCTCCATCTGGACACCCAGCTTGTACCTCCTTCATCTGTACAGTAACACCATGGGAGGAGCAGTATGAGCTCTCTGCCATCCTGATGAATGTGAAGGACTCAGCATGAAAGGCCACTCAGAAAATCCCCCAACTATTTTTTGTTTATTAGTTTTTTCAGGGGAGGTTCTTTCCATTGAATGTTTGCTTAAAAATCTTTTGGAAATGGTGGTTGTAAATAGTTGCTCTTTTTTTAATCCAGGCCCCTTTTTCTGCCATCCCAAAACATCACTCCTGTGATTGTTATAAAAAGAGACAGCTACAGCAAGGAAAGAAAACTAAGTATTGAACAAGTCAACATTTTGCTTGTCAGCGACAACACAAGTAACCCACACATACTAACAAATCAATGCAATTACATGAGTTAAGTTATGTTTGATAAAGTGGAATGACACAAGGGATAGATATTGAACAAGCTCAATTCAATAAATATTAAATTATTTTAGAAAAGTCTCTTTTGTTAATGACATCTTCAAAAGGTTCCCTATATGGAGAAACTATGTTTATGTGTAGTCAAGTGTGATTTTTTTTAATTAAAGGGGACACTTCTGTGTACTCTACTCTTCAGTTCTATAAATAGGTTTTAAACTACATCCAAGTAATGTGATTGACTGAGCTATATCCTAGAAGTTTCCTACTCTTGTGACCATTCGTTTAACTCCTCAGGCAGGAATATAGAAAGGAGCAGCTGGCTGTGGCCACTTACGGTGAAATTATGTTATTAACATTTCTTGATTATGCTCCTAACGGTGCCCACTCCAAAAATTCAGATGCTTAGATATTGATCTTTAACCAATGTCATCAGCAAGTTTTGTATCAATAACTTTGTATATGCCTTGAGAGAGCATCAAGAGATGCTTCTTTGTGCAATGCTTTGGGGTGACTCTGGCCCATCTTGCAATTGAAGGTTCAAAGTTGAAGGTTCAAATCCAGCTTTGGAACACGACTGTTACCGGTGCGGCTGGTTAAAGCCGCGCTTCAAAGAGCTCGGTGTTGTGCCAACCACCCGAGTGCACAGGGCCACCTTAACCAGCTGATGGGAGGCAGAGAGGTTCAGTAGCCCCCCCCCCACGACCCTTATATATGTGTGTGTTATATACGGCTCGTGTATGTGTGTATAGATAGATACACTATCTATCTATCTTTCAATCATAGATAAATAGATATGCTGAAAATTGAAAATATATTATGAAAGCCAAAATACCTATTTTATTTTTGTATTGAGCACCATAAAACATATAACAAAGTAGTGAATACCACCATCACCTCTGCATAAACATCAAATAGTGATGACAGCAGAAACAATGAACAGCAGCTAACAAGTCAGTGCAAGGACTTTCTCTTTAAAGAAGGCAAGGTAAGTTTATTTGTATAGCACAATTCATGTTACAGGACAATTCAAAGTGGTTTACATAAAACATCAAAAGCATTACAGCAGGGTAGAGAAAAAGCAAAAGTACAGGAATAAAAAGCATGATTTAAAATGAAAAATAAAATCTATGTTAAAAGATGCCGTGCAGATTTATAACTTAGAATAAAAACCTAATCAAAAGCAGCTGATAACAGGTTGTTGTGCATCATGCACACATACATACACACACACACACACAGACACACACACAAACACACACACACACACTCCTTTCAGCACCATGGGTAGCAATATGGCCAATGTGTCAGCAAGTGCTTATTGATTTACATTTAACCTGTTCCTCCCCACAGCCCCACCGCCGGGTCACTGTTGGGGAAGGGCGGAGAGAATGTCCGAATTTAGTTGACCTGTGGTCACTGATTGCTAAGCATGTCCTATCATTATAAACCTCAGAATCTCAGCTAAAGACTCATAAATAGTTTTTGTGACCTCCAAACCCAGAAAAAATAACAAGCAATTAAAAGAGCAGTTGTGCTATTTTGCGATTTTTACATGAACACATTCAACCGAACCTGTCGGTCACCCTGCCAAACAGAACCGAGCAAACTTTGCCTTCCCTGAAAGCCAGCATCTCACAGATTCTAAAGCTGCAAGTTTCATCACGCTACGTGCAAATTTCAGCAAATGAGCAGCAAAATAAGCCCAAAAATACCTACAGCATTTGAAAAATAAGAGCATCATTTTTTTCTTACCTTTTTTTTCCCGTGCTGAAAAGAATAATCCAGCGTGATAGGACTGTATTTCCAGAATAACTAAAACATCCAGTGTGTATTTAGAAAAGAAAAAGTTAAAAAACCCGAAAACCTGCAGTAGAATGTATCCAAAAATCTCACACGTCTCGCTCCTATCGGCTCACCTCCTCACCTGCGGTTCCCTGCTGCTCGGGCTGCTCCATGCCTATAGGTGCTGCTGCTGCATCCTCCTCTGCCCGGTGTGTCAGAGAGCTAGCTATGTCCAATTTCTTTAGCTGACTTAAAGAATTCTGTCAGCTTAGGCATTTTCTTTCTTATTTCTTTGTCTTGAAGCTCCTTCTCACGAATCGCTTTTCTTTTCCGAGCACTGCTCTCAAATTTCTTCCCCAACATTTTTCCACATTTCTTTACATCCAGATGACCACGCCCTGAAATCGTCTAAATTGTTTGATTGGTGAGCTCATGGTGCAATGGGAACTTTAGAGGCCACGTGGGTGAAATAGGTCACTTGTAATTTGGATCGATCAGCAACATTAAATTAGCATATAAGATCATTGACAAAAAACCTGACAAGTAATAAAACGTTTCTTTTGTTTGTTTTTTTACCTGAAATGATAGGGCCCCTGAGCATCATAGGCCCCTAGCCACCACCCTGGTTGGCCCGTGCATTAAAGCAACACTAAGTAAGTTTTGCTCTCTGGGTCCCCCTACAGTTGGGAAAAATGTATTGTTTTCTACTACTGTCGTAAAATCTGTTATGGTTACACCAGGGGATTCACATTTACAAGCGATACCCTCTAACGTTACAGATTTTCACGTCTTGGCAGCCTTTGTGTCAAATGTCTTCATCCCAGGTACATTTTCTATATTTCAGCATGTCATATGTACGGCGGCGTAGAGCTGTCAGCCATATAATAAAGAAATTAGACCGTATCACGTTATAACGTTATAGTAAAAACGTGAAAACCACTTGAAACTAAAACTATAACGTGATAGTTTCATGTTTTTACTATAAACTATCACGTTATAACGTGATACGGTCTAATTTCTTTATTATATGGCTGACAGCACTGTTCTGACGATATGTGCTACCTCCTCAGAATGTCCCAGCGTAGCGCACATCTGTCGGTGCTACCCCTTGAAAAGTATGTTTACATGCCGAAAACAACAACTGTTAGCTTTGATGTTAAACATAATCATCGGAAAATATTTTTCAAGTGACGGGATTGAAGTGGCAGTTTAGCAGTAATGCCTAACAAAGCAACAATATGAATACGAAAACTTTTCTTTCAATCCACAGAACATGCTACCCGTTTAATATAAAGCTAAAACTAGCACATAAAGATGCACTAAAAACCATGATCAGAATATCCTACCTGTTAAATAGGCCTATAGATGAATAGCACACTATGGAAATCTGTTAGTTTGTAAACCAGCTAATGAATATATACCTAGCCAGTAAGACGTAGAGAAGATAGCAGTATTATTATCCTACTCCAAAATATTAAAATGTAGTAGCCTATGATTATAAGCACAAATAGCCCGCAAAATACACCGCATTTACTGTACGACTCTAATTAATGGGACTTGTTTACATGCAGTGTAACGATATCACAGAAGTGAAACTAACATAGGCTACAAGGGCTGTTATGTAAACTTGAAACTAGGAGCTTAAGGAAAGCCTTAAAATATTTTGAATAAAAATTAGCCAGTAATAAAATAATTTGAATAAAACTAAACTTCAAAGAAATAAAACAGACGAAATGGATCTTCCAGGTAGGAATTCTTGATGACAGATTTGCTGAGTAACCGAATTGTGACGTAACATCGAAATGTGCATGCGGGTAGCACAGATAGTCAGAACACCGGCGTACAGATGAATACAATTTCAGCTCTGTCATGATGACAATTGTTCAAGCTACCTGCTGCTAGGTATCTTCCATTTATATGTACCTGCCGAGTATGCTCCACCCAGAGAGCCTTGCAGGACGCTGCACCTACCGGCTTTTGTGAAGCCTGCCGTAAAGCAAGTCGCATTTGAACTACAAAACCGTTACCCGACGACCCAAAGTTACATAGTGCTGTTATGGCCGATAGAGGGCCGCAAAGCCAATGCAGAAGTGCCGTTTCACCCTGTGATGAGTTGATCAACCACTGACACGAGTTCGGAAACATTATTTTAAGGTAAAAAAAACTCTTTAGTGTTGCTTTAAGGCGGCTTTGCGAGTGCATGAGTGTATGCCACGGCATTTTCTGCTGCTGAAGCGATAGGAAGCCGGGTTCAGAGACTCTTTCCTACTTCTGATAACTTCAATCAGACAAATGTTTCCTGATTTAAAAACTTTTGCTGAAGTGGAGCTTGTAGTTCCAATCTCCAGTGTGGCAGCGGAGCGCGGATTCAACCTCTAGAACAGTGGTTCCCAACCTGAAGTCCGTGAGCCCCCAAGTGAGTCCTCAAGTGAGTCATTAGAGATTGCAGGGGCCTGCACAGTTTTGTCTGTGCGTAAACTAATTAAAAATAAAAACAAAATATTTAAAAAATCAAACTTTGTGTAGGACTTATTATTGCCTGATGACTTAAAAATGCAGATTTTTTTTATTTTTATTTTTTAGTGTAGCTGATCTCTGGCTGTGTCTTACACAAACCAATTTACGGTCCAGCCAGGACAAAGCAGACGTACAGTATGTTGCCGAGTTCAATGATGCCAGTGGCAGAGACTCAGGCAAATGCAGCATTACAATATTTATCGGCAACTAGTCTTTATATCTTCTCCTCCATGAAATACTTATTAATGTTCAGTAGTCCACATATGGATCTTTAATGTATTTGCATTGCACTAAAATGCATACATTTTAATGGACATATAGGCAGCTGATACATCCTAGTGTATCCCAAATGTTTCAATATTATAATTTTTATGTAACATTATAATCATTATGGTCTTAATTAAAAGTTTTTTGGGGTGAAGTGTGGATTAAGCTTTATTATTTAATGTCATTTTTTTAAATTACATTACTTTTACTTATACTCTTAAAGTAGTTTTGAAACCAGTACTTTTTTACTTTTACTTGACTTGATACAGTACTTCAACTTCTACAGAAGCCTTTTTAAACCCTAGTATCTATACCTCTGCCTGAGTATTGAATGTGAATACTTTTGTCAACTCTGATGAATATACAAGTAAGCAATAGAATACATTTCTGCAGTGAAGCTGAAAAGTACTTTTAAAATGTTTGATTTTTTTTCCTTGTGACGCCTTCCAGGGTTTGCTGCCCTGAGTAGAAAGCCACATCTCCAGCATCAAAAGGCTCCACAGCTATTCTAAATTCTTGAGACCCGGTTCACATGGTGTTTTATTTTAACTCCATAACACATTCACTGTATTTTACTACATGCATCAGTTAATAAACACAAATACTGTAAAACTAAAATCTATTTTATAACAATATGTTATAAATATATCGTTGATGTTTTTAGTACATGTGTCAGTTTAGCATTTTCAACCAATGATTTCATCGAATCAAAACACCAAAGCAAAGACAGCTTATCACCACAGGTGTTACTAATTAGGGTAGATATTGCTTGACATCATTATGCTACCTGAATGTGTGCCACTGGTGTGGATTATCCACCTTTGACAGAAATAGTTTGAGTGTGGGCGGAAAGACTGCACATTGATTTCCTTCTCTGTACTAGGGTGTTAAAACTATTTTTCTCCATATTTAATAACTGATGGAATCATACAGTGAGGAGAGGATGTGGGTGTATTCTTACTTTGTTATTCATAGATTGGTTTCATGGAAATCTCAGTGGCTCAAAATACTCTTTCTGCCCTTCCCACACTACAAATTAGATTTCTCCTCACAAATGCCCATATAAAAATAAATATTTTTATTTATTATAGGATCTCATGGTTCAGTGTCTTCAAGAACAGTGACACTGCAGTTAATAGGCTTCTTAAAGATGCCATTACAGATTCCCAATTTGTATTCTCAAAATTTTGAAGCAGAAGTGCCTTAGAGGGGAAGCTATTTTCCTTGATAGCAATGAGCTGACTGCTTTTCAGCACAACTACATGCCAGACTAGCATTTGATGAATGCTTTGCTGAAATCCAAAGCTCAGCGTTAATGAAGGCAAAATTTTAAGCTATTTTTCATCAGCAAAATCAGCTGCCATTGGGACAATGCAGCATTTTGGATTATTGAGCTTTATCGCACACTCAATGTCAATATCCACAGGGAGGTAAACTTATCTGTGGCAGAGGATTCATTTGGACCTCTGGCTCATCTGTTTCAGTGCCAAGACCTAAATGCCTTTAGATAAGACAATAATTTGCTCTGATTTTGTACTGACTCTAACCAGAAAAAAATGTAATTTATATGTTGAACACAAATTTAATGTAATCCATCCATCCATCCATCCATCCATCCATCCATCCACTAGCACTTCTCTGTAGTTCTCAGTCTATTAAGGATGTACATTCAGTCACCCTAGTAGGTTGTGGGGCTGCACTGGGATTTTATCCTATTGGGATGTGCCCAGATAACCACCAAAGGGATGCACCCAGGAGCCTTCCTCAAGAAGATGCCTGAATCATCCCAACTGACACATTTGGTGCAAAGAAGCAGAGGTTCTACTCCAATCCTTTTTCAGATGGAGGAAATCCTCACTTAACTCCAAGGTTGAGTTCAGTAGCGTTACTAAGGTAGCTAATTTTAGCCGCTTGGATCCAAGATGTCGTTCTTTTAGTCACCATCCATACCTCATAGACATAATTGAGGGTTGGTACACATACAGACTTGTAAATCAAGAGCTTTGTTTTTTGACCCAGCCCTGTCTTCTCTATGAGAACCTGAACTCAAGGGTTATTTAACTGAGATCAAATAGTAGAAAAGCCTTGACTTCGGCGGCCTGCCCAGTCTCAGCCCAAACTTATGCTCCAGCTAATATCTGCCAGTATCAATTTGAAAGTCTACATTTATAGAGCTCACAGTCAGATAAATTAAAATGCAATTCCTCCACTAAGTAGGAATTACAATTAGAAAAAAAAAAAAGGAATTACAATCTGGAAAGTTGTATTTTTGTGCAACCTTGAATTAACAATCCAGTGTGGCTGCCCTGCTCACTCCTGTGAGCTTTTATTGCATTAAACCAAATACAGAATATATTGTTGGGGAGGGGGGTAATGAGTAAGATGTAGATATAGTGCAGAAGGTAGAAAGGGTTAGCACATAACATTATTACAAAATAATATGTAGCAAGACATTGAAGGTATTGCTCTGTCAGCTGAAATTTAGACAGATGGTGTTTACAGATAATAATATAGAAAACGAATAACTGTAGAAACATTTTTCATGGAGTTTCATGGAGTTAAGTTGTTTGATTTGCACATTCACTTGTTTTAAACCTATCCTGTCTAGTTAAAGCAGTTTTTTTAGTAGTAGAACTTTAGCTTATATGTGATGTTTGTAGGGGTCATCTTTAAACTAACTACAGTCTAGCAGGGTAAACAGTTTTTGGTGCTATGATAATACCCAAGGTGCAGAGCAAAGGGAGCATGAAGAGTGGGTGAGGCCATCATGTGCGGCCAAGCTCATCTAATAAGTCGTCTTGGCACAATGTGGCCTCATGGTCCATTTCTCTCTGCTCATGAGGGCCAGAGGGGTCAGGAGGCTTAATAACCCCCTCCTTAATTACTCACCTCATTTACACTTGGCTCCTCTGACTCTGTTGCAGCCGAATGGATGCTCCCTTGCAACTGCAGCAACCCTCTAATAATGAAGCCTGATTGATTGGCTTACTATTGATAAAACTGTAAATGCAATTGGAACAATCAAAGATGCAAACTATTAAAATGTCCAGCAGAAATGTAATGGCATAAACATTTTATATCTTGATTATAAAATAATAAACATATCTTATTATATCTTGTTTGCAAATTCATCAAGGTTAACAATTATTGTGGTTCTGTTGGTTGAAATTGCTGTAAGAGGACGTGGGTAAGCCGTATTGCGTCATTTCCTGTTGTCACTGTTGTGCTCACTGTAAGCTGTTTGGTGTTCAGACTCTCTTGAATTGATCTTATTTTCTCTGTGCTGAGGCCTTTCTAAGTTATTTTAACACACAAGCACACTAAAACAAACGTTTTGTGGTGGTGTACTTTACGTTTTGGGAACTCCTTGTGTTTCACACAGCTTTTCTTGGGGTGGTAAGGTCTCGCTAGGTCAGTTAGCTTAGCTTCATTGCGGCTATGGCTACTCTTCTCTCTCCTGTCTCTAACTCTTCTCTTCTCTCTTGCTCTCTCTGTCAGATGTTTAGTTACTTCGCTGCCTCCTTTAGTGATAATGGTAACTGTAATAAATGTAATATTTTTGTAGCTTTGGAGGCGAGGGTATCAGAATTAGAAGCACGGCTCCGCGCTGTTGAAAAACCAGCTGATAGCCGAAGCCCATTAGCCAGCGCGGAGCCAACAAGGATAGAAACCCCTAGCTGTCCTCCGGTAGAGCCCGCGCAGCCAGGACCTCAGGCCGGCTGGGTGACTGTACGTAGGAAGCATAGTTCTAGGACCCAGCCCCCGGGCCACCACCAACTGGTCCGCGTTTCTAACAGATTTTCCCCGCTCACCGACACACCTGCTGAGAAGCTGACCCTGGTAATTGGCAGCTCCATAGTCAGAAACGTGGCATTAGAGACACCATTGACCATAGTCAAATGTTTGCCAGGGGCCAGAATGGGCGACATCAAATCCTACCTGAAACTGCTGGCTAAAGATAAGCGTGAATACAGTAAGATTGTTATTCACGCTGGCGGTAATGACACCCGGTTACGCCAATCGGAGGTCACTAAAATTAGTGTTGCTTCGGTGTGTAAGTTTGCCAAAACAATGTCCGACTCGGTAATCTTTTCTGGTCCCCTGCCTGTTCGGACCAGTGATGACATGTTTAGCCGCATGCTGCCTTCCATCAATGGTTGTCTGGGTGGTGTCCTGCAAACGATGTGGGTTACATTGATAACTGGAGAACATTTTGGGGAAAACCTGGTCTGATCCGGAGAGACAGCATCCATCCCACTTTGGATGGAACAGCTCTTCTTTCTAGGAATATGGCCAAATTTATTAGTCCTCCAAAACACTGACAACCCAGGGTCCAGACCAGGAAGCAGAGTTGTAGTTTAAGTCAGTATAAATGAGTCAACTCCTTCCAGTCATTTACATTTTCACATTCCTAGAAATACTGGGTGAAGAGGAGGAGTTGCAACCATTTTCGGTTCTGATTTATTAATTAGTCCCAGACCAATTGATAGCTACAGTTCTTTTGAACATCTAACCCTTAATTTTCCTCATCCAAGTTGCAAAACATTAAGACCATTTTGTTTGTGGTTTTGTATCGTCCACCAGACCCTTACTCTCAATTCTTGGATCAGATCTCACATTTTTTATCTGATTTAGTATTAAATACTGATAGGGTTATTATAGTGGGGGACTTCAATATTCATGTGCATACTGAAAGTGATAGCCTAAATGCAGCCTTTAATGCTATTTTAGACTCAATTGGCTTTACTCAAAAAGTACAGGGATCGACCCACTCGGGTAAACACACTTTGGACCTTGTACTGACACACGGTATTGAGTGTGAGGAAATAACAGTCCACCCACATAACTCGGTCCTGTCTGACCACTTCTTAATAACTTTTGAGTTTACTTTAACTGACCATCTTAAATCTGAAAGAAAATTTCATTATAGTAGAGCTTTATCAGACAATGCTGTAACAATTCTTAAAGAATCTGTTCCATTCTTACTTTCCTTAGTGTCTCAGGGTAACACAGTGGATGGCAGCAATTCTATCTCTAACCCTTCAGAAATTGATGATCTGGTTCACAGCGTTATGTCCTCATTGCGTTTGGCATTAGATAGTGTAGCCCCCTTAAAAAAGAAAGTGGCTAGCCATAGGAGGATGACTCCTTGGTTCAACGCAGAGTTGCGTACTTTAAAGCAGAATACTAGGAAGGTGGAGAGAAAATGGCGCTCTACACACCTAGAGCATTCCTATTTAACCTGGAATAACAGTCTATTGCTGTATAAAAAGACCCTTCGACAAGCTAGAACAGCATATTTTTCATCATTAATAGAGACGAATAAAAACAATCCTAGGTTTCTTTTAGTACAGTTGCCAAACTTACACAGAGTCATAGCTCTGTTGAGCCAACTCTTCCCCCAGCTCTTAGCAGTGATGATTTTATGGGATTCTTCATAAATAATATTAATTCTATTAAAAATAAAATCATTGGCATCCTCCCAAACATGATTACTTCTTCCTCAGTAAATGAGGCAGTATCGGAAAGAACTGTAGAACCTCAGTTGTGCTTAGGCTGTTTTGATTCAGTCGAGCTTTTCGGAATTATCAAAAATATTAGCCTCATCTAAACCTTCAACTTGTATATTGGACCCAATTCCAACCAAATTATTTAAAGGAGTGTTCCATTTGGTTCCTGGCCCCATTTTTGATATGATGAATCTATCCTTAGTAAACGGATACGTACCACAGGAATTTAAAATAGCTATAATTAAACCTTTACTCAAGAAACCTTCCCTTGATCAAGATGACTTAGTGAAGTACAGACCTATATCTAACCTTCCTTTCTTATCCAAAATCCTTGAGAAAATTGCTGCTAATCAAGTCTGTGAGCATCTAAACAGTAACGAGCTGTTTGAAGAGTTTCAGTCAGGTTTTAGAGCTCATCATAGCACTGAAACAGAACTGGTGAAGGTTACTAAAGATATTCTCATGGCCTCAGATAATGGACTTGTGTCTGTTCTGGTTTTGTTAGATCTCAGTGCTGCTTTTGACACAGTTGATCATAATATTCTCTTAGAAGGGCTTGAACATGTTGCAGGGATCAAAGGAACAGCACTAGGCTGGTTTAAATCATATTTGTCTGATAGATTCCAGTTTGTTATATATATATGCTCCCAATTGGTAGAATCATTAGACAGCATGGGATAAATTTCCACAGTTATGCCGATGATACACAACTATATTTATCCATAAATCCTGATGAACCTGGTCAGTTAGGTAGATTACAGGCATGTCAGGAAGACATAAAAACATGGATGACCCTAAACTTTTTGCTTTGAAATTCTGACAAAACAGACGTTGCTGTCTTTGGACCAGAAGTTCTTAAACAGAAACTGATTAGTCAATCACTTCATCTGGATGGCATTAAATTGGGCCCCAGTAATAACGTAAAGAACCTTAGCGTTATTTTTGACCGAGACTTGACATTTAAATCCCATATTAAACAGGTTTCCAGGATTTCTTTCTTTCACCTCCGGAATATTGCTAAAATTAGAAACATCCTGTCCAGGAGTGATGCTGAGAAACTAGTCCATGCATTTGTTACCTCAAGGCTGGACTACTGTAATTCTTTACTATCAGGAAGTCAACAAAATGCTATTAAAAGTCTTCAGTTGATCCAAAATGCGGCAGCAAGAGTTCTGATGAATATTAAAAAGAGAGATCACATTTCTCCTGTTTTTGCTTCCCTTCATTGGCTCCCTGTTAAATCCAGAATAGAATTTAAGATCCTTCTTCTTACATAAAAAGCCCTTAATAATCAAGCTCCATCATACATCAGAGATCTAATTGTTTCATATGTTCCCAACAGAGCACTTCGCTCTCAGACTGCAGGTTTACTTGTAGTTCCTAGGATTTCTAAAAGTAGAATGGGAGGCAGATCTTTTAGTTATCAGGCTCCTCTCCTGTGGAACCAGCTCCCAGTTTTAGTCCGTGAGGCAGACACTCTGTTTACTTTTAAGGCCAGGCTTAAAACTTTCCTTTTTGATAAAGCTTATAGTTAGAGTGGCTAAGGTCATCCTGAGCTATCTCTGTAGTTATGCTGCTATAGGCTTAGACTGCTGGAGGACAGACTTACCAATTTTCTTCACTCTGCTACTTCCTTTTCTCCTACGACTCTCCAGTTGTATTACAGTACATTCTGTTATTTCGACTGTTAACTTTGTTTTCTCTCAGTGTTTTTCTCTCCATAGAAGATATACCTGGTCTGGTATCCTGCTTGGCTGGAATGCCCTGTTGGACGGGGGGCATCGACTGGGATGATCCTCCCAGTAACTGAACATCCACTGTGTCCTGTTATTAACTTTTTACTTTCTGTAACATAGAAAGTTCTCTTATATCAGATCTTCTGTTCCTTCTGTGTCTCTGCTCTGTCTTCTCAAACCCCCAGACGGTCTTGGCAGATGGCCGCTCCTACTGAGCCTGGTTCTGTTGGAGGTTTCTTCCTGTTAAAGGGGAGTTTTTCCTCTCCACTGTCGCTACATGCTTGCTCAGTATGAGGGATTGCTGAAGGATTGCTGTGGTTGGAAAGTCTGCATCAATGGGGCCCAACCTCATGCCAATGACTGACGCAATCTGCTGGGATTCCTTAAGGGGCTGTTTACACGACAACGTTGCCATTTTTGTTTGAAAACGCACTGCGTTTAAACGACAGGGCGCGCGATGGAAAACGATGTAGTACATATGCCCGGCCTTTAGATGGCAGTGGGCCCCGTGTATGCATTGTTCCAAGTTTCCCCCCTCACAACCCGGAAAAGAAACATTTCATGATAACTAACAATGGCGGTCTTCTTGTAGTTCTCCTCCGCTTAAATAAAGGCATATTGATTATTTGGCGCACGTATTGTATGCGTTTCCGTTGGCGATCTCATAGAAGCCTGATGATCTCTAAGTTTTGCTTACAGAGAGACCAAATAACTTCAGACTGCATCAGCAGTAACCGCATACCTGGATCCGCCATTGTTGTTGTTTTTCTGTAGAAAGGCGGAGTGCGCAAGTGCAACATGTCCGTAGGTGGCTGGCAGCGACGTCCTCGTTTTCAAAAGTCTCCGGCTTGCGTTTACATGACAACGAATCCCCCATCGTTTTCAAAACTCTCCACTCTGTAAACAGCCCCTTATAGGAAACTTTTTAACTGATTGGAATGTTTGTATAAATGTATTGAAATGACTTCTTGTTAAGTGCCTTGAGATGACATCTGTTGTGAATTGGCGCTATATAAATAAAATGAATTGAATTGAATTGAATTAAGAGTGGAGATAGTAAAATGTTTTAAGATAGATAGATAGATAGATAGATAGATAGATAGATAGATAGATAGATAGATAGATAGATAGATAGATAGATAGATAGATAGATAGATAGATAGATAGATAGATAGATAGATAGATAGATAGATACCATGAAGGATTTTAATCAGCTTGAAAATATGTTATATGAAGGTCAGAGATTTTCTTGGCTTTCATTAGGAAGGTTTGCGGGTTACATGTATAAACTGAAAAGGCGATGCTGTTTGGAAATCAGAAGGCGCTCCAGTAAATCTTTGGAAGAAAGAACAGCCCCCCCACACCCCCCTCCCTCTATAATATGAAAGTGGCAGATTAGAAAAAGTCTGAATAATGCATAAACACAAACCTATTTCAATGATCAGTAGCCTCTTGTTGACCAGTGATAAATCATGGTTGCATTATCGAGCTTACAAAATTTAAAAGGACAATAAGTAAAGTGCTAGGAAGACAATGAAAAATACTTATCCTTTTTGTGGGAAATAGAGTGGATTTTTAGATTGGCTTTGGTCTATCTTGACATTTGTACTATTGATTTTCTTTCTTTTGTGCTACTTTGGCTTAGGTGTCTAATTAGATCCACATTGTGGCTGAAGTAAACCTTTTCCTTGGTTCAAATCAGGCATCTTTCTCTTGGCTTCATGAAAAGATTTTAAAAAGTATTGTATTTCATTTTAATCCAAATGATTTTGTATGAGGTTTAATTTAGCTTAATCAAAAGACCCAAATACTGTTACAATGAGATAAAAGCAGAAAAGCCTGACTAAAAGTGACAACATGTCTGTCAAGGCCACAGCCACATTCTGCAACATTAATGAAAAGGATACAGATCAGCATCAAAAATGCATTTCAGAGGATAGATATAGATGCAGAGGATAAAGATTTCATCTTTATCCTCTGCATCTATAGAAGTTTCATGAAATTCAGAATGGTGTACTTTGCATAACTCTGCCAGAAGTACAAGCTGGTAAACAGAAAAGGAAATTTCCACTTATTTGATTGTCGGTGAAAAATGAGAAAAGCAATTGTAGAGGTGGCGTGAATGAAGTGCATCTTGACAACAGCGCATAAGCAGCAGCTGTTCAGATGTCTCCACAGCAGTTGGAAGATTAAATAGCTGCTCTGGCTTATTTTAAACTTAACTTTGTTTTTTGACTTAGACTCTTTTAAACAAACAAACAAACAAACAAAACAAAGAAACAACAGCTGGAGCCCGGAAATGTAAACACATGTTTGGTACAATTACTGCTGCAGTTTTGTCATATTTCATATAAATTCAAAAGGCATTAGGAGAAGCTATATTTCTGGTTAATTTTAAGGAATAGTTCATATTTATTAATGAAATCAGTGAAAAATGCCAATAGTAATATTTTCTTTACTTGTACTGTAAAGATGTAAGATCTGTGAGTTTGCTGAAAAGCGAAAAAAATATTTGTGTTATAGAAGACCTGTTGTAGAAGACCAGCTACACAGATTGACCCATTTCAGCTGATTTTAGCAGTTTGAAACAAACCCAACAGAAAATATTTGCATGTGCCGGATACATCACCATACTATCAAGAAATGTCCAGACTTTTTACAACTGATTGTCGTTTTTTGTGGGTGTTTTGTCGACAAACAACTTTTGTGTTACTACTGTAAATTTACTTTGGCAGAGGCTGCTTGCTGTACTAATACACTGCTAAAGCCCCCAATGTGCTGATTATAAGTCTACCAGGAAAGTTTCCAAACATCTACGAGACCTGGAAAAGCACAGGGATGTACTCCAGCTCCTTAGCAGCATGTCATTGAATCCAAAAGTTTATTTCACTTTTGACTGACTTCAAGTGGACTGATAGTTGCAGCAGATCTGACTATCAGCCTCAATCTGAGGAACTTTAGCATCATTGCACTCTGTTAAAATGGGTAGTTTACTGAGGCCATTATTTTACCTTGATTATTTTATCTGCAGAAACCATGGGCAAATCAGATTACCAAGGTAGATATATACCTCAGAAAACCTCCCTCCCGGGAGGTAGTATTTTTTGGATGGACCCTGAGTTATAGGCGTTTTTTGTGGTCTGAGGGTACTAAATATTTCTTACTGGTCACCCCCTAGCTTAAATCTTTTTACAGCTGATTATTTATGTAAACCTAAAAGGTAAAACAAGAGTGATTAATAATTTATAATAATTTTGCTCCATAAATTTAGTGTTTCACAGCTTTTAAGGTGCAAGATGCAAATTAAAACAACCACAATCCTCCAGAAGAGTGTATCATTAATTAATTTTAGGTTTAAATAGAAGAGAACTTCTGCAACTGTTGCTACATGTGCTTACTGTTTCCAAGTGTCACTTCTTGCAGGCTCATTATTAAAGATCTTCAGATTATAATAAAAACACAAAAAACTTTTTGTTTAGGTTAACCACCATTAAATAAACTGAAAATAACGTCTTTAGATCATGTGTTATATTATTGTATAGAGCTCTCTTCAACTTCTCTCTGGCTTCAGTAAACATTGAACTCTACATCTGCAAAGTTAACATTTTACCATAAAGTTTTGGTAGTGACTCTGCATGCGTTATAACATGTAATTGCTGTGAAAGATCCATTGGGTAAAGTTTAATTGCTGGAAAAAAACAGCAATTTGTTTTTCTTCAAGATCCCCTTTTGTCTGTTTTTCACACACTTGAAATCGGGATCAATATAGTTAATTTAAGATCAAATCTAGTTAAACAGTTCTACAAATATCGGCATGACTGTACATGGCTTTTATGCCATAACTAATATGAGACAATTTGATATTTACGTTGCATTGGTCTGATTTAATCATTTTTAATCCCATTTTGAGGTCTGCTGTTGTGCTGGGTGGAGCTCTGTTTTCCCAGATCGAAGCAACACTCCTGCAGGGGAAGAACACACTTAGTGTCAGGGGACACAATCAATGAAAACCTCAAGATTTGAACCCCACAATGGAAGCCCCCTAGGTAGATTAAATTGTTTAAATCGCTCCAGGAAAGTTAATTCTGGGGGAAAGAAACACTCTGGAACCCAAAGGTGAAAGGCACCTTAGTAGTGATAATTACTTCACAGATCCTCTATTCATCTATTCTAAAAAAAAATCTATCTTTTACTTTAAGTAGTTTAAAGCTCAATTTTATGTTGTGTTTGACTCACTGTTTGTTCAAACACAGTAAAATCTGAGCTGGAGGCAACACTTTGTATAAGAGCACCAAATATTGCACAGGCCCATCTAATATAGTGACTTATCACTTCCGATCAGTTTGTTCTATTTATTTGATTCCTCTCTCTGAAAAAAAAACCTCATCATGTTTGAGACCGGGAGTTGTAGCTGTTTTTTCTTTGCTGGAGCTCGACTTGATCAAAGATCACTTAAGAGTTTATTTTGTGAATAAAGCATGCTGCGTACTCTTTATCTGGACTCCATTGGAGGTTTGACGTGATAAATACTGTCGTGGATGGTATTAATGAAAATCTATTTTTAAACACTATCAGAGCTCATGCTGGTGCGGGGGGAAAATGGAAAGCTTCATCCTTGTGCAATGTGAATTAGACATGAGTATTTTCTTTATTATTATATTATACATGTTGTTCTAGATCTCTTCTTAAAATGTTGGACTGTGTTCTGCCTGTGTGAAACAATATAGTTTGGACTCATTTTTTTTGTTTATGCATCATATTTGGCACCCATTTAAGATTTGTGACTCATCCTGTGTGCTACTGTGACAGTAGATCTTCGGACTTAATGAGACTGATATACACTGAAACATATTAATTATGATCTTGCTGTCTAGGTTGTTGCCAGTAATTGGATAGAAGCTGTCATTTTGTCTAATACCTAAACAGTGAATGGATGTTTGTGTGTTGACAGTTTAGATTACAGTTGTTGTTTTTAGATTACAGCTAAAAACAACTACAAAAAAGATCTGAAACTCACTTGTATACTTAAATAACCTTTTCTTTACAGAAGTATTCATAAATGTAAAGTTTTTTCTTCATTCCGTTCATGGCTACTTTCTACTTTTAAATGCATTCATTTTCCAATAATTGAAGTGTCCAAACAAATGTGTACCATGCATTTTATTTATGTGAAACCACAAAAAAAAATCAACACACGAACAATCAAAATATGTTTCCTAATCATATCATGCTCATATTTTTCCATGAAAGCTACAGGAAATGTGTGTTGGTATTAGAAGCATAATACACAACAAAAATGCTCCTTTCACAACTAAAGGGCAAAATATTTGCTGTAGCAAAGTAATTAGAAAACTAAAATTATCTAACAGTACAAAGAAAGCTCACATTTTCAGGAAAAAGTTACACGTTTGGCATATGGAGTAAATCTTCCTCAAGCCTTTACAAACACTTGCCTTTAAACCCGCTTAGTGAATTTCGTATCTCCTGACTGAAATGCATGATGTTTCTGTCAGTCCATCCCCTAAAATGTCCAGACAGCACGGCAGACTTTTAGGATTGCTGTGGTTGGAAATCTGCCCAACCTCATGCCAATGACTGACGCAATCTGCTGTGATTCCTTAAATAGGAAACTTTTTAACTGATTGGAATGTTTGTATAATTGTATTGAAATGACTTCTTGTTAAGTGCCTTGAGATGACATCTGTTGTGAATTGGCGCTATATAAATAAACTGAATTGAATTGAATTGAATTGAATGTTTCTGTCATTTCATTATTATGAAAATATTCAGCTTTGAACTCTTATGAATCACTATAGATTTGGCACTTAGCATATTGTAATTAATCGATTAAATAGTGAATTAGCTTACCCCTACAATTTATCTTATGCTCTCTGACCAGCTTCCCTACCCCTGTAAAATAATTGCTTCCCCACAGCATGATGCTGCATCTATTGTGTGTGTTATCAAAGAAATTATGTGTTCCGACTGATGCTAGTGCTACTTTTGTTCTTTCCACTCTTCTATTAAGACCAGATTTGGAAGGTCCATGACTACCGGTAATAGTTTTGCCTTGATACTGGATGATGGAGTGAGCATTGCCCTGTGAGATGTTTAAAGCTTGCGATATTGTTTTATGATATAACCCTGCGTTAAACTTCTTCACAATCTTATCTCTGTTATGTGTTTCTAGGTCTTTATTATTCTGTTTGTCCTCTAAAATTCTAAAAACACAGAAAGGCTATATTTATATTGCTCTTGAGTTATAATTAGCTAACCTCTAAAGGCATTTGGTTGTACTGCCCTTTAATAAACAATGTCAGAGTAACGGGGCTAAATGCTACCTTTCACATTTCTATTAACGGAAATAAGAAACATGTCATTTTCCTTCTGTATAATTCGTTTTTTCTTTGTGTTGGTACGTCATAAACTCTTAATACAATATGCTAAAGTTGTTGATTCTAATGTGACAATTTGAAAAAGGTCAAGGGGTGAAAATACTTTTGTAAGGCACTGTGTGGATAGCAGAATAAAAGTAAGAAAATATGGGGAATGATCCTTCCTTAGGGAGAACATAACTGAAACTGTGCCTTATTAATACCATATACTGCTGTTAGGCTTAGGGTCATTACCCATTTGGAAGAAATTTTTTTTTACTAAAGCTTTACCTTTTTTGCTGACGTCTTGAGCTGTTGCTACATTATTTCCACATATTTTTATTCCCCATTATGTCATCTATATTGGGAGGTTCACCAGTGCCTTTGGCAGTAAAACACCTACACATCATGATGGTCACACACCCAACAGTTGGGATGCTGTTCTCAGACTTGTAAGCTTCCCACTTTATCCTTCAATTGTAACGATGGTCATTGTGATCAGGGAGTTTAATTTGCAGTTTCATCATATCACAAGACAGTTTCCAAAAATGAAAGTCTTTGTACCTGAGTGCATTTACAAACTCCAATCTGACTTTTAATGTTACTTTTCAAGTAATGGCTTCATCTTCACTGAGTGGGATTTGACCCCACATTGGTAGATCTCTCATTTAATTTTAGATAGTGATTGTTTGACAAGGTTCATCCTTATTAATATACTGAAATCATAATATTTACCTCTTCGAGTTTCTTTAAAAATAAAATAAAAGTTAAAGATGGATGCTTTCATGTGAGGTGGCTTTGTCAGTGGCAGAGGGCATGTCTAGTCTTGTAATTCTTTTTCTACCAGCTGTTAAAACACAAGATGGACTAAAATCCCAAACTCAAAAGATTTAGTGCTGCATTTTACTGCCTGACATTACTGGGATTAGGTCATTTATAGTAAACAGGCATTCATTTATAGTACCCTGAAAATGTGTTTCTCTTTTAAGGGACAAAATATTGAACGGAAATACTTGCAAATTCCAGGATTTAAAGTTAAAGTTTTTAATTTCATAAAGTCATTATTATTCTGCAAAGATGCTCGCAACAATTACTGTACAGTCAAGAAAAAATCTGGACTCTAAGATGATGATAGACTCAATCACCATTTAAGTATATTGATAACCACAGTCATAATATGTATCCATCAGTATGATTTAAGTCACCTTTGAGCAACATAATGTATGTTGCTGCTGGCATTACTCATTAAGCATTTCTCATGGTGTGGGAAGCAATCTCTGACATCATCTGAAAGATATCTGTTGAAAGTATTAATATGTTTGGATGTTCTCTAGCTCAGTAGAGATGTCTAATAAGAATCAGAATGTAATTTGTGTTTAAGTTCATGCTGTGGATATTTGGAAACAGGGTAGAGATGTAATATTTCATAACATAAATGATAAAAATAAGTATATCTTTAAACTTGTAAAGTTATTTCCTTTAAAAAAACGTACCACTGTAAACAACAGTTCTTGGGAATGCAGTGAACTGTGAATCCGTGAGAATATGTTTAGTCTATATAGCCATGTCCCTACCAGTCACTGGAAGGCTCTGCTTGGCTTGTGATGCCAGCATGCTTGGTTGGCTGTGCAGCCGCCCGTTCATGTGTGCTCCAACTCTGCTTGCAGGCAGTGTCCATTCAAAATAACACTCTGTTATCACGTTGCACTTTGATATCCATCAACATTCACGTTTTATTATCATTCGGTGCATTATTTATGCCTTTAATAATTCCAGATTATTTTTATGAAATGCCTATAATGAAAGTATTAAACCTTATTGAAATATGTTGAGTTGATTGAGTATGGCTGAGTATGAGCTACAAAACCACTGGGGAGGAGTTAAAAAGTAGTACCATCAGAGCAAAATTAGATTCGTCTTGAAATGCAGATTCAAGATGAAATCATCTGACATTGTTACTACTTTGCAATTAAAAATTTAATGGATACCATAGTGTAAATGAGTTTTTTCATAAAACCCCTCAAAGTTTTATATTCATCTTTAATATGAACTTGACCATTTCTGTACATGTATTTCTGTGACCACTATATCTTTATGAAGGTCACTACTTTACTTTACCTGCTTTATCAAACTGAATACTCATCATATGCGCTCCAATGGACAATCTAAGAACTACAGATGGCATGTACGAGTTTTATTCAAAAGTCCAAATGTTTGCACACACACGCTAGGAAGCAGATATTCCCTGGATAGAAAATCCCTTTTTTTCTTGAAGTTGTAGGAAGTCACTTGTAAAAAAAAACAACTAATAACTGATCAAATCAGTAATTTATGGAGTATTACAGTACATCAATTAATAACTTAAAATATTTGATGTTTTACAGAAAAACTGTGCAAGTATTAATGGCAATATATGCATAACTTCAGTTAGACTTGTATATGCTAGAAGAAATAAGAATATGAGAATATAAGAATTATTCTCATTGGAAACCATCAGTGTATAATATAGCAACGTAACAATTTCAATATTGAGACAAAGATCAGTAACATCCAATTAACATCTTTAAATAGTATTATGGCTACCAATATATAATATAAGTATTTAATAGAACGTGTTTGGCTGAGCATGGAGGGACAGAGTTTACTTTTCATATTCCCTAGCCCAAACCTTCTGAAGCTAAACCTTAAATACCATTTAGCAATCACTATCTATCTTCTAATAGCATGAGCTCAACGTCCGTGTCCCAGAATGTCTTCTCCCCAGCCTGGAGCCTCCGATAGCCTGATAGTGAATCGAGCATCCATCTGACAAGGCCTGAACGTACTGTTGATATCTGCTGCTTCTGACATCTGCCTGGTCATCTGATATATTACTTATCAGAACATTGCACACAAAAGGCCTTTGTTTTGTCTACATGACCCACTGTCCCAGATTCACTCACTAAAACAGGGAATAAGTAATCAAATCCTAATTACATAAGAATGATTCCATTACAATGGTTAAGAGTAATTATATATAATTTTTTTTCCAGCATGCCCAAATGACATCTTAATTTATTTTGTGCAGTTGGATTGACATTTTTTCTGCAGTTCATAATCTCCTATACTTTACCTTTTCAACCAAAAACATCATCCAGTATAAGTTAGGCAAGTGGAAATAGCTATTTAAAATAAAATAACATTTGGGTAATGAGGCCTGCTTCTGCACAACAGCACATCGGAATAAATGAATACCTACACACTTGGAGTGCTTCTTTGTAATGGAAAAGTTTTCCTGTTTTCGTCCCACAGCACCTGCCGTTATGGGGGTCTTAAGAGGGCACGAAGAAGCCGGATGGAGAGTCATTATGATGAGTCTTCCTCAGATGCAGGGCGGGTCAGCCGTTTAAATTAGCATTTTAATGAGAGGAGCAGGAGCGAAGCCCAGCAGGATGACCTATCAGGTGGCGCTCAGAGTATGTAAATGATTAATTACAGCATCTAAAATGCATTGGGATCACTCACTTTTTAAGTGAATGAGGGGCCAGTCGTAAAGTAATTCCAGTATTGATACTTTCTACCTGTTTCTCGCTTTTCCCCAGATCTCACCCAAATGCAATGTGATGATAATTGACTGGGATTTAATGAGATTTCTCAGGTTAATATCGAAGAAGACAGTAAAAGCTGCTTTTAAAGCACGCTACTTAGCTATATGAAGTATTTTTAAATGAAAGATTGATAAATTTACAGTGTTTGGGTACATTTTTTATTACATTTGCACATATCATTTGTCAAAGCAATTTAATCAGACAATTGCAAAACAAATATCAAATTAGCAAATATTACAGTTACTTTGACTAAGCAATATACTGTGCCTTTTCCTCTATCATAGCACAGTAGTGTTAAAATGTGAGGGCAATGAGCATGATAAATACCAGCTTTGGCTTTTACAAACCATTTAATTGCATCAACTTGGAAATAAGAGCCATCCTCCAGTACACCCTTTCTACTGCAGACAAGAATCCTTATTTTCATAAAAAGGGTGAAAAGTAATTTGTGAGAAAAGTTGGCATACTTTATGAAATTGCTTGAGAGGAGCTTCTTCTTGAGATTTAATGGGGTCTTTTTTGCAGCAAAATTAAAAGTCAGTAAACAATCTGCACTGGGAAAATTTCTACTAGAGCTGACTGTAGAAACCCAAAACTATTTGCAGCATTTAGGTCATGAGATAACTGACTTTAGTTTGGTGAAAGCTATCCTCAAAATGTGATCTGTTTCACCAGGTATGAGTAGCAGAGGGATTTGTATTTGCAGGAAGGGGATGCATCACTCCTTTTTCAATATGTCAGTTTAGATATCTCCTCAGAGATGATCTATGCCATGTTGTAAAGCAAGCCGGGTTCAACAGAATGTAAATGATACTGTAATACTGTATGAGTGTGCCTCTTCAGCTAGACCCAAGTGCACCAAAGGGGCATGAGTCTGGAACACAATTCTTATCAGCATCACACCATGTCCTTTCACAAGTTTACTTCTAATACTGTGGAGAGGTTAACAGTGCAGTGAAAAATTTGCACATTTCACATCTCATGCAGTGTTTGGAGTACTTGAAGACCAGAAAGAAATAGAAATTCTGATATAACAATACAGCTATTCAATACATGAATTGTGAACCCTAAAAATGTCAGATAGAGTTAATATTACAACATCGTTAAATACATTTCGTCCTGTTGCACAGGTAAATATTTACACAGTAAAATAATTTTATCCCATTTATGGATAGTGGTCTCTCCAGTGGACAACTTTTCAAACACCATTATCTTGTAGGACCAAGCGTGGGTACTAACAGTATTTTTGCATAAACGCAACTTGATTGGACTCTAGTGTGTCACTCTACACACTGCCACCTACTGGTCAGCCAGTGCAAGTTCACAAATAATTATCTCGTTCCCTTCTGTCTAGAATAATGCACAGTTTATTGTTGTTTTTGTAGAAATATCCATTATTAAAATACAAAATTGAACTTGGGACATGTGAAGGACTCTAAAATGTAAGATTTAATGTGGAGTGGTAAAATAAGAAGAGTGAAAATAGATCTGAAGAAAACCTAACTAAGATGATCAAAATTTATGTAAAAAATCCTTAGTACCTAATATACACTGCTGCAACTACCTTTTAGGTATGCATTTACTGCAGAGGTTATATGCAGTAGTCGAGTTGTAAAAAAAAAAATTCTGGGGGGATAGTCATTTTTTTTGCCTATTAAAAAAAATCTGGATTTAAATTTTTAAAAAGGTGGTATTTATAGAGTATTTTGTATCGACGAATAGGCCGGAATGTTAGGGGACTACAACTGAATAGCTTGCATTAGGATTAAACAAGATCGGGTGAAATGGAGGCTTTATATATCTGTGAAGCAAAGCCGATACCAGCACCTTGGAAAGAAGCCTTAGCAAATAATTGCAGTGCAGAAAAAGGTTTTTTTTCGTGCAAACTAGGCCTGTACAAAACGAAGTATTGGATTAATTTAACATAAAAGACCAAACAAAATGAGTCATTTCTATTTTATTCATTACAACCCTCACCCAAATCCAGATGCTCACAGCAGTTTCCAAACACTTTCGTAATCATGTTTTTTTTCTACAGTTTTTCTTGCTCTTGTTCACATTCGTCCGGATTATGGCTAAATGTCAGCACTGTCAGATGAGCTCTGACAAGGTGATCATTTTTCCTATGGCTGGATGTGTAAAAAGAGTCGACATCTAGTGCAGATTCAGTAAGCCGCATGCGTGTCTTGACTGAATGACAAGTAATGTATTTTAGCAAGCTAATTAACAAGAGAGATGTGGGGGGTCGCCCGTTCATCTTAGCTAGTTAGCATCCTGGGATCTGTGCGTACACCTGTGGCGAGTTGGGTGGTCTTTAGATAACAAAAGGCAGGCTAGGTTAATTATTAAGATTAATAGCTCACCTCTAATTTTTTTCTTAAAAAAAAAATCCCGGACATCCCGCTGACCAGCCGTTCATTTGGGCATGTTTACACTTCTGTAATGCAGCTTTTGCCGCTCTGTAGGCCATAAAGTGAACCCCGAAAATGTCTGTATAAAATGAATCTCATTCCGACCTCTGTCATCTACAAACTGTTTACTTCATAAAATAAATATGTTCACACTTGATTCAAAAGTAAAAGTTCTCCTTCTGTAATAGCGCAGTTTTTTTATGATCGATGTTTTTATTGGGGACTAGTTTGTTTTCACCATAGTGAGAAAGGAGTGATACGGCTGCTACGTACCCGTTTTAGACCAATGCGTTGGCAGAGTTTAACCGACGTGATGACGTATGCGGATATGGAGACAGCTAAGGTCATGATGAAAACTTCTTTAAAACTTTTACAAAACCGAGTAAAAGCATGTAGGCCTATGTAAAATGGGTTACATGCATTTAACTTCCATGAAACATGAACAAGACATGAATTTCATGTTAAAGGTTGAATATGGAACATGAACACTATAGCGACATCTAGTGGGTCTAAGTTGTAGCTACAACAATTTAAAAATAATTCCCGTTGGCGGGTTGCCTGGTTCGCTGCTGATACGCCCAGTGACCAGCCTGAACCGTGTCCAGTGAGGAATGTATTTTAGAGCAGTTTAACTGACAGCTAAAGTTAGCGAGTGAGTTAGCCTCTTCTGGCAGTAGGTGTAAACATTACGTCATTGTCGTGCCCGTTAAAATTTATATTTTATTATATTTTAATTCTATTTTATTATATTTTAATTCAAATGATTTCATTTTGCACCATTTGAAACACCAGTGGAGGTATTATTATTATTATTTTTTAAATAGCTTTTTATGAAAATGTTCCATATTCAATCTTTAAATCCATCTCTTGGTCTAAAACGGTACGTAGCAGCCGTGTCACTCCTTTCTCACTACGGTAAAAACAAACTAGTTCCGAATTACAACGTCGATCATTAAAAAAACTGTGCTATTACAGAAGGAGAACTTTTACTTTTGAACTCAGTGCAAACGTATAGATTTTATGAAGTAAACAGTTTTTGTAGATGCCAGAGGTCGGAACGAGATGAAACGAAAACTGAGTTCACCTGGCCTACTCTCAGGCAAAAACAATGTTGCATCATTGCGTTTCGTGCCCCTGTCCCCCGGATTTTATTAGACTGTTTATTTTCGCTTAACATGTGGAAACCTAACATTTTCTGATGAAATTATTTCATATAGGCTAAGCCAATTTATGATTTATATTTCCATACAATATTTGCTGTAAAATAGTAGGGATGGAGATGGAGGATGGGACCTTTACTGGTGGGACGTTATATGTTATATTTCTTTCTAAGGGTAGCGGCGTCCTCCTCCGCTCCCCCTCAACTCGACTACTATATATGGTTATATGTGAACATAAAGACTCCTGCTTGTTTCCAACGTTACTAAATTATAACTTATCTCAGTTTGAAATCCTGTTTTTACAACTCTAAAGCCAATTATGTCCCCTCTGCATGCATAAAAAGACTCTTATACAATTCAAGGCTAGTCTAGCAAAACCTTGAACAAAGCTCAGGCTGGGAGTGTATATATGTAATTTCCACCCAGGGACTGTGCTTTGTGAATCGTGGCATCCAAAGTATTGCCTTCTCCATGGTTTTTTAATTAACCTAATTATACTGCTGATTTGCTTTTGCCTCTGATTACTTCCTGAGGAAAAAAGTAGACAGGAAATCAATTATTCCACACACAGAATGGAAGGAAAGCTTCTGAGACAAAATTTTGAAAAAGCTTTCATGACCTTGTGGCCAAATTCAGCTTTGAACTTCTGTGTATTGTATGTTTTCATTAATTAATACATATATTCATTATATTGTAACATTCTCTGAGGTTTGCGTCCATTTTAAGTGGATTAATAAAAGATCTTCAGTATGGCGCCCTCAAGAAAATGAAAAGTGTACTTGGGTTGACGGTTTACCAATTAAGTATTGGTTTTGAAGCTTGCTCTGTGTTGAATTGATTGGTTCAGGCAACTGAATCTAGGAATGTCAAATTTAACGCGTTAACGCAGGTCGATTAATTAGTAAAATTAACGCAATACATTTTTTAAACGCATGCACAGAATGACCCACCCTGTTTATCCCACAATTCAACCCGTGCTGCTTTCAGTGCTCATCAGGTAAACAGCCTAGCTGACCTAAACTGCATCCAAAGTTCCATGGTAAAGTCTCTTCTCAGTCGCGGACCATGGGGATAATTGGTCTACATCGCTCCTTGCTCTGCTCCACATGTCGTCTGTAGAAAGAAACACAATTATGTTTTGATGTTCTGTTGGTTGCACAAATCGCTTTGTTCAAAACAACAAAATCAGTACTACAGACTTCCATGGACTCGGCCCTTTTTAAGCCAAACAAAAGAAATATTTAGTTGCAAGCGATTGGAATGAGCAGATGATTAAAAATAAAATAATCTGCAGCGATCACTTTACATCAGATAACATAGATAACCTACACTCCAACTGCAAGATAAAGGTGTTGAGCAAATAATCCCTCTATTGTTCAGAAGAATTCAGTTCAATTCAAAAGAACTTTATTAATCCCAGAGAGAGAAATTAAGTGTTGTTGTAGCTTATAGTATTTATTTCTTCAAGGAGTGGTTGTAGTTCCTGATGGCTGTGGGAAGGAAGGATCTCCTGTAGCAGTCTGTGTTGCAGCAAAGCAGAAGAAGCCTTTGACTCAAGACACTCTGTTGTTGTAGGATAGTCCCATGAAGAGGATGCTCAGGGTTGTCCAATATTAATAAGAAATGGTCAGCTTTACATTTAGCAAAGTTTAACCAGTTAGTTTGCCATGGCAACTGGCTAAAATATAAATAGGTT
Source organism: Valencia hispanica (assembly GCA_963556495.2). Taxonomy (NCBI): domain Eukaryota; kingdom Metazoa; phylum Chordata; class Actinopteri; order Cyprinodontiformes; family Valenciidae; genus Valencia; species Valencia hispanica. The sequence goes on from OY747701.1 coordinate 45,400,506, forward strand.
AAAATTGCCACATGTAAATGTGATAGATAAGTTCAAAACAAAAGTCCCATGCATCTCTCCTGTTTTTCCTTATAAAAGACGGCATCCTGCTTTGTCTTTTATTTATTCTGAAATGTGTACTTTTTCAGTCATATTTCGGAATGTTAATTAATCGTGACTAATCGTGATTAATTCACAGCTACCCAGGGATTAGTTAGATTTAAAAGATTGAATCATTTGACACCCCGAACTGAAGCACCAGCTTTTTTTCCAGAAAGAGTTGCATGACTTTACTGCAATATGTACAGTTTACGATGGATAAACTCCAGGTTAGTGCAATTTGGCATGTTGGATAAAAGAAGAAAAAGGTTAGGTGTCAGGTGACATTTTGCAAGTGCAGGTTTTAGCCGGTTTTCTGTTGTTTTATGGAATAATTGCATCAAATTTCCCAACAGATCAACACTAAAAGAATTAAATATATGTTTTAGATCTATTCATGTGCATTTTAACATAATTTCCCATAATTATCAACATCAGAAAATGTGTCCATCCCCTTTTGCCAACAATTTTATGTTGTTCTTTATTCAAAACTTAAAAATAGATATTAAAATGTGTTTTTGTAAATGACAACAAATTCCCTGTTCATTCATATTAAATAATTTAGAACACTATTTAAATGTTATTTATTTGAGGAACTCCCTTCTCCAAGTGAGACACATTACATAGATGAATTACACACTAGTAGATGTTTTCAAGCCCTCTTTTCAGTTAATTATTTGGATATTGATTTTCCACTTGCAGGTACTAAAAACACAACATTTAAGATTAGAATATTACATCAGACTAATACAAAAAATTTTTAATACATACATGTGGGCTCTATTAAAAGTATGTTTAAAATCTGCCTCAAGGTTTTTATTTTCAAAAGGTACTTTTAATCTGATAAACGAGCCTCATGGGAATGTGTATTCTTATTTATGGAATATGACTGTAGTAGATGTTTATTGACAATTAAAAGTTTTCAAAAGATAATAAAACATTTGTAGGTCTAAACAAGTTTCATTTAGCTGGACTGAAAGGCTAAGGTTGCGGACCTTTACAGTCAAAAGAGGTGGTGTTGTCATTCTTTAGGTAATGTTCTGCTGGAAAACAATTTTCCTTTTCACACTGTACTTTGTCAAACAAACCAAACCATTTGAGCAACATTTTTACCTCCTCGCTTGTGGTGACGCTGCACCAAGGAGCACTGAACACCAGGACATTTTCTGTTCAATGAATTGTAAACAAACATGGAGGGGCATCAGATTTTAGCGGTTTTAGGATTGCTTTTTTGTCTTTGGCAAATGTGCCAGACAAATACAGTGGCTTGCAAAAGTATTCGGCCCCCTTGAACTTTTTCACATTTTGTCACATTACAGCCACAAACATGAATCAGTTTTATTGGAATTCCACGTGAAAGACCAATACAAAGTGGTGTACACTTGAGAAGTGGAACGAAAATCATACATGATTCCAAACATTTTTTACAAATAAATAACTGAAAAGTGGGGTGTGCTTAATTATTCAGCCCCCTTTGGTCTGAGTGCAGTCAGTTGCCCATAGACATTGCCTGATGAGTGCTAATGACTAAATAGAGTGCACCTGTGTGTAATCTAATGTCAGTACAAATACAGCTGCCCTGTGACGGCCTCAGAGGTTGTCTAAGAGAATGTTGGGAGCAACAACACCATGAAGTCCAAAGAACACACCAGACAGGTCAGGGATAAAGTTATTGAGAAATTTAAAGCAGGCTTAGGCTACAAAAAGATTTCCCAAGCCTTGAACATCCCACGGCGCACTGTTCAAGCGATCATTCAGAAATGGAAGGAGTATGGCAGAACTGTAAACCTACCAAGACAAGCCGTCCACCTAAACTCACAGGCCGAACAAGGAGAGTGCTGATCAGAAATGCAGCCAAGAGGCCCATGGTGACTCTGGACGAGCTGCAGAGATCTACAGCTCAGGTGGGGGAATCTGTCCATAGGACAACTATTAGTCGTGCACTGCACAAAGTTGGCCTTAATGGAAGAGTGGCAAGAAGAAAGCCATTGTTAAAAGAAAACCATAAGAAGTCCCGTTTGCAGTTTGCCACAAGCCATGTGGGGGACACAGCAAACATGTGGAAGAAGGTGCTCTGGTCAGATGAGACCAAAATGGAACTTTCTGGCCAAAATGCAAAACGCTATGTGTGGCGGAAAACTAACACTGCACATCACTCTGAACACACCATCCCCACTGTCAAATATGGTGGTGGCAGCATCATGCTCTGGGAGTGCTTCTCTTCAGCAGGGACAGGTTAGCTGGTCAGAGTTGATGGGAAGATGGATGGAGCCAAATACAGGGTAATCTTGGAAGAAAACCTCTTGGAGTCTGCAAAAGACTTGAGACTGGGGCGGAGGTTCACCTTCCAGCAGGACAACGACCCTAAACATAAAGCCAGGGCAACAATGGAATGGTTTAAAACAAAACATATCCATGTGTTAGAATGGCCCAGTCAAAGTCCAGATCTAAATCCAATCGAGAATATGTGGCAAGATCTGAAAACTGCTGTTCACAAACCCTGTCCATCTAAGCTGACTGAGCTGGAGCTGTTTTGCAAAGAAGAATGGGCAAGAATTTCAGTCTCTAGATGTGCAAAGCTGGTAGAGACATACCCTAAAAGACTGACAGCTGGAATTGCAGCAAAAGGTGGTTCTACAAAGCTTTGATTTAGGGGGCTGAATAATTACACACACCCCACTTTTCAGTTATTTATTTGTAAAAAATGTTTGGAATCATGTATGATTTTCGTTCCACTTCTCACGTGTACACCACTTTGTATTGGTCTTTCACGTGGAATTCCAATAAAATTGATTCATGTTTGTGGCTGTAATGTGACAAAATGTGGAAAAGTTCAAGGGGGACGAATACTTTTGCAAGCCACTGTATGTTGCAGCAATGGGCTCAGCATGTGCAGGGAATGAGGCAGAGTTGTTGTGAATTAGTTTTTTTCTTACCCAGAATGCCCTGTGCTATAGTCCTCTTCCTGCTTTTGGAGCGTCACCCGACATGCTTGGCATTCACATATGCAGTCGAACCACACCAGAGTTCATGTTAACCGAGCAGAGACCTAGGTTTTAAGCCGGATTTCTGGTCTACCACAGAGCTCGATTGCACATTCACATCTCCCCATACGAACCAGACTTTCCAGGCAAACGAATTCGAGTTTGATTAATGCGGACTAAACATTGAGGGTGTTAATCCACCTTTAATGAATCTGTAGCATCTTGGTGCAAGATACATCTGAAAGTAGTCAATAGTAGTCAATACATCTGAATAGTAGTCAATAGTCGCTTTAAGGTTACCCTTCTGTTACACGATAATTCATAATGTCATGCCTGATTGGTGTAAATCTTTATTGTAAACTATTTTATGGTAAAAAAAAGTCCTTCCTTCAGTGACTAATCTTGTTCTTCATGGTGCTAGCCTTCATTTTAATTTCCATGCATTTCTCCACCAACAGTTTGTATAAAACATATATTAATATAATAGATGGTATGTGGTGAAGCTATCCATTCAGTATTGATCTAGCTCTAAATAAAGAAAAAAACATCTTCAGCCACTTTGACCTGTGGTTGACCTTACCCTGCTTACTTTGGCATATCTGGCACTGAGAACAGTCATTACAGTAAAATCGTCTACCCTTTCACATAAAAAAAGACATTTCCCCAATATTATGAATTTAGATTGCTGAGACAGCACAAGAATCTGCAAGTGGGAATGTCTTGTTGTATTCATACATGATAATTAACACATAGTGCTGAATAGTGGGACATCTGGCCGAGTAGGGAGTTATTTTGTACATTAGTGTAACAAGGGATCACATTGCTCACTAGGGAAGCTTTACTGGCGAGAGCCGAATTTTCTAAAGCTTGACAGTGTTCTGTCTGTAGCAGATTGGTCTGCATGGAACAAACTCAGACAGTTTTTATGGAGTATGCGCACTGCGGTCAAAATTCACTTAAAGGCTAATTTCAACAGATGATATATTTATGGATTTGTGCTGGCTCTTTTTTTCCCCCTGGCTTTGTTTGCTATTTAGTGCTCAAAGCAACACAAATCCCTCGATAAGTAGCTATGGAGGCTGGTTTGTTGCTCAGCAGAGATTTATTCGCTAAGTCATTTGGAAAATTAAGTAAAAGGGGGAGAAACTGTTTTTGTTTGTTATAAAGCTCTGGGCTTTCTATGTTGGGAGGATTTCTGCTCTGCAGATAATGGCTTCCTCCTCGGAGACAGCACACAGTGTTATGCCAAACCCAGGCTGCTAAATGAAGGGTTTCATACAGTGAAGTGTTATCCTTCTGTAATGGGAACAGAGCCACCCTACCAGTCAATAATGAATGAAAGAGATAATAATGAAACCTAGTACTTTATTCAAATGATCCTTCAGCAGTCAGATCTGTGTGTAATGATGCTTTCTATTTGACGGGCTATAAAAGCGAAGCTATTCATTCACAGTGAACATGAAATCTAAAAGTAGGTGACATGATTATGCTTCTCATGTCTCTGGGAAAGTACAAGGCCATTTATTTTGCATGAGTATAATGTGTGTATGTAATGTAATTTATGTAAAATAAGAATGACTCTTTTAGCCTTGTGCAGTCACAACAGCATACAGTTTGTTCATTTGTCAAAATATCTCCAGCACAGATATGTTGATGAACTTAAACTAACATTTTGCAAATGTTATTGAGAAAAACGTATTTTGATGTGAAATCAAACAAAACTTGACATGCTCTCAAAGTTGTTTTGGCCTCCGTCTCCCTTTGAAGGAACTTTACCGGCAGACTGGTTCGATAAACAATTTATAGAATGTTTAATATGATTTTGTTCACTTTAATATAATAATATATTATAACCTTCTTTCATTTTGCTATATTTTTTGGTAGCGCCTGATGTTTCAAAATATATGCATTAGCTCTTGCATTATATGATGAGCTCCACCAGAGTTACTGTGGATCCTGGACAGATCATCATCACAAGGCCAACACAGAGACACGAGTCAAACAGCCACCCACAGGATCACCTCTAAGGCCAATTTATAAACATTATATCGGCTGACATCCATGCTTTTGAAGCTATAGAGGGATTTTAAGAGGAGTCATATGCAGAGTTCATTGCAAAATGTTTACACCCCCTAACCTTTTCTTTTTTTTTCAAATTATACTCCAGCATTTTATATCGTTGGCTGTATTCACGTATCGCCTAATGCAAGATACTGGATAATTGTGAAGTGAAAGGAGAATAATAAATGCGTTTTTTTTGTTTTTGTTTTTGTACTAATACAAATAAGACAACCATGTAAGTGTACCTCTGGCCTCTATGTCCTGCTGGAAGGTGACCCTTCCCCCTATTCAGGAGTCTTTTGCAGCCTCTAATGCCTCGTTTCCACTGAGTGGTCCGGTCCTGCTCGGTTTGGTCTGGTCCGGTCTGGTCTGCCTTTTTAGCTGTTTCCATTGTAAAAACAGCCATACAGAATGCCCATACTTGTCCAGTAATGGTCCCCCTTCAGATGTAGGTCCACAGGACAATGGTCTGATACGGTTAAGGTGGAGCTACTGGCATCACAGTGGAAATTAGGCTTAACTGTCTTTCTTTCAGGATTTTCTTGTATGTATGCTGAAAAAACAGATTTTTTGGAAGGCTGAATAGTACTCAATAAAATAATCTAAAGTGTAACTAAATATATAAGTTAAAGACTGTAATAAAAAAAAGATTTAATTCTAACCACAATACCTACTTTCTTTAATTAACAAATAGAACCCAATTGTAATGACTGGAACTTAACCAAAAACATTAATTCAGCACTATATCCTACGTATGTGTCCCTATCACATTACCCATCAGGAGGAGGAGGGAAGATGCACGGGAGGTAAGATGTAGTTTTTTTATTGGTGTGTGTGGCATTATGAATGGATATGTGTGCGTTGTAAAAGTTAAAAAGCATCACAAGACTTGTAAGACAGTTTCAGCAGTTAGTTCCGAATAATGACTGTGGCTCGGTGGGTTGAGTACTTGGATTATATTCGGAGAGTTGAAGGTTCAATTCTAGCTTCCGTCTGTCACATGTCAATGTTTCCCTGGGCTAGGCACTTAACCCCAAGTTGACTACCGACCTGTGTATCGGTGTTGGAATGTGAGTGTGAATGGGTGAATCTGGCTCCAGTGTAAAGCGCTTTGAGTGTTTAGCATTTACCATAATAGCTGTCACTCAGTCCGATAATTAGCATTAGCTAACAGACAATTCTAATGATAGAGTTGAACAAGCAATGTATCCTACTTTAACTTCATTGTTCTAAAAAGTGTCGGTGGTAGGGGAAAAACTTTAACTAATTAATTTCATTAAAGAAACTCTTCTGATTTCTCCTCTACAGGTTGAAAGCGGAATTACAACTGTCAAACAGCCCCGCTACAGCCTGCTGTTGCTCGTACTGGTTTTGTAGATAAAGATGTCAAACAAGGAGGTGTATTTTTTGTGTTTTTATGAATGTATGATTATTGGCAGTTCAGAAAAAAGAAAAAAAATCTGGACTTTGCTTGTCACTTTTCTTGATGAGTTAAAACTGTAAAAATGAACTGACAGCAATGTTGCCTCATGTAGAGATCTACCACTAGTGCCTACCGGAACTACTTAAGTTGTTTAGTGCAGTTTCTGGCCAGCAGAGGGCTCCTGAGTGCTGTCCCATGTGAAGTTGCTCAAGTTTCTGGCTCAAGTACCACTGAAACTATTTTGAAAGCAACATCCCAAAGTGTTAAAAACGCTTGAGTTTTGCTTTAATAACATGTGAGTAAATTATTTGATGTTTAATTAATTGAATTTATAACTATTGAAAATGTATAAAAACAAATGTAACAAAGTTGTTTGAATTTAACAGAAATTTTCAAGTGATTTTTAGCTGTGAGTCTTGGGTAAAATATATTAAAAAGTGATGGTTATAATTTACTCAAATAAACTAAGTCAAAATTTTTACACCAATTTTATTGGTTACATTGTAACAGTTTGTTTTTACACTGTTAGACACTGGGTGACGCTATAGCTTCACCCATTTTCCCATTACTTCTGACCAGATTCCATAGGCTTGATGAAGAAAAACATCCCTGCATGAGATTCCACCAGCATTTCTGTTATCGCTAGGATCTTTTTGGCTTATTAAGTAACCTCTGAAGGCAGATGACTGCCCTCCATTTGCTTTAGGGGTATTACAGTTGAGGGCGCTGAAAACAAATGCATGCCACACTTTTCAGATTTTATTTGTAAAACAAAAACAAAAAAAGCAAAAAATCAGGTATCATGTACCTTCCAATTCACAATGTGCTACTGTTGAACTATCAAACTTAATCAATCACTGTTGGATTTTATTAAGGTTTATGGTTGTCCTGTCACCAACTGTTTGCATGCTTCCTTGTGAAATATAAGATATTAGTTTAAAGGAGAGAATGAATTGTGTAAAAGTCTAACCTTCCACTCCAAAATTAATTAATAAACAGAAATCACAGATATTCACAGATACATTATACATAGAGGCAAGGTTTTAAAAAAATAGCACCTTTTTATTCTCTCTAATTCTATTCTCGCTAATATCACTTCCATCACAAACCTTTGATTATATTAAAATGGGAGATTCCTTATGAAATGTGTTCCCAGCCTTTGTTTACCATTTCTGTAAAGATTATTTGCAATCTACTACTTTTATAAGCTATTTTTAACTTCACTTTATATGGTAGATCCCCACCAGGGACATATAAAATGTAGTTTCTCATGACACCCTGACCAATCTACCTGCCACAGAGCTTCTATTATTGATGTTGCTACCTGTGGCTGTGAGGAAGGGCTGCATATTACTGCAACCAAGGCTTCTGTACAGGTAAGTGAAGGTGCTCTGGGGGGAGATGAATGACAGAGCGGAGGATAGTCTGTGCATCAGAGGATGACAGTATTATCCAGTTTGGCCACCCACTCATTGGGAAGAGTAGGGAGATGCAGCAGGCAGATGGGACTGGTATTTTACTCGTCTAAATTGGCCTTGGACTTACCAGTTGGCATTTAGCCTGTGAGCTGAGGCAGATAATAACACCTTTTAAATAATGAATTAAGGCTTCCTTTAATGAAAGATTCAGGCTCCGTGTCCTTTCACATAATCTGGAGGCCTTGGTTGAGGCTTATGTTACCATGGCAGAAGTTCCTCATATGCTGAGTGAGTGATGTACCATGAATATTAGTCAAACTCTCCTTTCAGTGCCTAACTTCCTCCTTGTCTTTCCCCTAAACTTTAATTTAATTTAACCCAAGAGATTATAAAGTGCTTAATATGTAACATAAACTTGCCAATATCATTAAGGATAGATAATAAAGGGCTGACAATTAGCATGTTAAAAAACAATATTAAAAGGAGTGTAACATATTGGGTATAATGTGTAACAGCAACATAAGCATTCTGTGAGCGTGACATGTATTTCTTCAAAGCCAAAGACATGCACGCATCTGGAGATGACTGGTAAATAAGAATTATACTGTCAGCACTGTGGGGGCTAAAAACCCATCAAACCATAACTTATGTTTTTCTAATTAGCCTTCTCTACATTGTGCGCCAGTAGTCAGAAATTACACCTCATTAATATTCTGAATTTACTTGCACTACTTGCATAATTTCTCTTAAGAATTATGTGACTTAACAACAAAAGACTTCAGCAACACTACATGAAAAATTCTGTTATTACTAAAGAACAGCCTCCTTTAGTATGTTTAATAAACACAATGAGATTTAAAGATTCAAGTCACATTGTTTTTATGTTGCATGTTTTCTAATTCTTCCTTGGGCCCAGATTAAACTGAATCTGCATGGCTTAGAACATCTACAGCGACCAATCTGATAATAGTTTTGAGGTTAGTCATTGACATTTTCACCAAAAAGAACAACAAAGTAATTTTTAACATGTATGAGTTTATTTTAATCCTTGTAGAAAATTTAACAATCCATCCTGTTCACATTTTAAAGGTTTAGGTCAGTAAACTGCACTCTCATCAAAAATGTATTTTATTAATTTCATTGACCAAAATAAACATATATTTTGTAGTCTTATAACACACAACATTATATAGTTCAAGCATTCATTACACTGATTTATAGGGACCTCTCCAGTGTGTACCCCACATCTCACCCAATGACTGCTGGGGAACGGTACCAGCCCTTCCAGATTCTGAGATCTCTATTTTCCCAATGAAAACCACACTTTTTCATTCTACTAACCTTTCAGGCACAGCACTCTGTGAACAGCCAGATTCTTTAGCAATGACTTTGTCCATCTTACGCTTCTTGTGAAGGGCATCAATGCCTGCTGGATATGAGCCATATCTTTTTTTTTATTGGTCTTGCTTGATATTCTAATTTTCAAAGTTATTATTTTGGATTTGTACAATTATCAAAATTAACTGAAAAAAAACACATTTTGAATTGAATATTAAAGCAAAATTTCTGTATGATATTTAAATTTATTGATATCCACCTATATTTGTTCATACATTAAAATTTGTCCTAGGTCTTCTAAAATATAGTTTCTAAACCATATTCGTTTCTACGTTTAATATTTCAATATACTGTCCGGTGTCTTTATAGTTAGTTGATCCTATTTTGCATTCATTCCTTTCCCTTTAAAAAAAACATTTATGGACAAAGAAGGCCTTGTGCAATTTTTAGATGAGCTGGGGTTTTTCATCCTACGAGAAAAGAAATATGGATTTTTTAATTTTATTTAGGCAATCGACAAATGCCGTAAGAGGATCTATTTTGAGGCAAGTAATCTTTTTCTAATCCTGATAAAGAGGATTTTATTAAGTGAGACTGAATGTGATGAGTTACATTTAATATATTTTAAACATAAACAAGATCAGGATCAGGCAGATTGTAAGCATCATAACCATCATTATGTTTGACCTACAGCTGACCCCACTAAGCATTTATAAAACACATTTCTCATCAAAAATGACATCACAAAGTCTGCTAGTTTTGTGGGTTCGATGTTAATTATTTTGTTGTAGTCTGGTAAAGAGAGTGTTGGGAAGGAAATTGCAGCACAAGCAGAGTTGTTTACCTACAGGTAAGATGACATCTGAAAACGTGTTTTCATTATTATGCCAGATTGTCCATCACCAAAAAAAAAACTGAAATGAAAAGATAATGCAATGAAGTTTATGGTTATAACATGATGAAATGTGAAAATGATCAAGGTACTGTAGTTGGTATAGAGTTACCACATTGCTCTATCTTTGATGAGTTATGTAAATAAAATCGCAGCATAAGGATGTGGATCGCAGCAAAACAAGCAAACTTTCGCAGACCCTAACTACTAGCTTTCTTGAGATTATATCAAGGAGACCTAAATCATCAGATGATATGAAACAGGCAGTGCTGTCCGCTGCAGGTATTTCTGTGAGCTTTGTACTGGTAGCAGTTGATCTTGCTGTGTTACTTGAAAGGGGTAGATCCCACGATAAGATAATTTGGACCTCCTACAGGATCTAATGGGTAATATATAAAGGTTCCACAGACAGTATGCTCCTATTGAGTGTGTAGGTATTTTTCCCCAAGTATTTTATTTCCTTTTAATGTAAGCCCTAAAAGAATGTTGAATCCCAGTTTGTCTTGTGTCCATTTATTGGATCTGCCAATCCATAATTATCCATATACATACACATTATCAACAAACCTTTATTTACTTTTACAACTATTTGATTAGCTGAAGTAAAGGTTTATAGAACCATTATTACATCCCATCATTGCGAGGCCAAAAAGGAAATCATATCAATCCCAGAATTATTATCTCTATATGTTAAAGCAAAAACTGTAAAAGAAGTCTACCACTCCCTTTAAAATGTGTTTTCTTGTCAAATTGAAAAGACTGCATTGTATTTTAAAACATGTAATATTAGAACACTTTTAAAGGTAATAAACAAATGAAAGAACATAAGGGAGCCACCCTGCCTCTAGCTAATTTACTGTTACTTATTGAATCACCATCCTGCAAGGACTAAGTTATGGACAGACGGACAGATGGATTTATTTGCAGAATATAGCTGATTTTTTTTAATCAAAATTTGTATCTACCCTAAAATCAAAGCTAAGCTAAAATCAAAGCATGCAGCAGGAACTAGAGGTGAAGAGACAAAACAGGCTACAAGATGGTTAGTTTTTCCTGTATACTAAGTAAAGATAGAGAGGGTTTGTATTGCTGACATTCAGGAGGCAAAGTGAAACATTTAGCTACAGTCTGCAAGCCTGAACTCTTATGTATTCATTTTGATATTTTCCTCTGAGGTTAGGTTACTATCAAAGGCCTCTTTCAGAAAATATTCCATGACATTTTCATAATATCTTACAGATTGTAGCACGAAGCAGAAGGGAGAATCTACAAACAAAGGAGAGTGCTATTTTGTGAAATAAGATGAACTTTGACAAGATCCCATCCTCAGTAGAGGTCAGATGTCTTGGGTATGAGGCGCTCTCTGCTGATTGGATTATTCTGCTATTCAAGCAGAAGCGGTGCTTGGCAAACAAATGCAAAGTGAGAAAATTCTATGTGCAAGGCTGGATGAGATGCTAATAGAAAAGAAGAATTGCCCTCGGACAAATTCAAAGGGGATGCAATGCACAGAAGATATTTTGAGACTGGGGCCAAAGCTGATGTATAATGCCATCTCAGCTCTACTGCTGTTAGGAGAAGATGAGTCTCAGAGTGAGATTATCACAGAACACAATCACTTTTTATTGAGGCAATCATAACAGCAATAATCCCCTCCAGCCAAACAATTCCAGTGTTGGCATGGTTGTAACTGGGCAGACGGCCTACCGCAGCTACTGACCGGCATCTGTGGAAAGCCTTTGTCTTGCAGTAGCTCTTCCAGTTCCTTTGTCTTACTCACTGTGACACACTAACTCAACCCTACCACAAATATTTAATCTTGCCAAAACCAATCGTGGGCACTCTAATCTGGGAGAAAATGGCCACCTTTGTTTTGCTCATGTAAGCAGAGCCTTATTCACCAAGAGACAAGCTGTTTCTCCCACTAAATTAGCTTGTCAATCAATGCACATTCCCAGGACTCTCTCATTTCCCTCCAGTGCTGATTAATGGCATGAAGTGAGTTTATCAATGTGCCATATGCGAAACACAATTCATTACCCTCATCTCCAGGATCCAGCAAAAAAAAGTCACTGTTAATGATTGTCCAAAAGCATGCACTCTATTGCTGCTTGTTAGTATGGTAATGCAAATATCAGTTTAGCACACATCTACAATTTCCAAGCAGCCCTTTCATGAGTTAGGGAAGAAACCCCTCCAGGTTGATCTGCATCATGTAAGAGGCAGACCAGAAAGGATGGCCATTAATCAACTCATCCACAACTAACAAGCTAAACTTATTTTTCTTTCTCGATTAGCAAATCCGAGCCTGGGGAACCACAGCTGGTGTGGATGCAGTTACCCTAGGACTCATCACTCATCAGAATGGATTTATTCAAGAAATCTGACAATTTTGGGTTGCGTTTATCTCTTAATCACTGCATTTAAGGAGCCATTTAGCAAACCGGTAAATTGTTGAAATTGTTTTGTCTTTTTCAAATAAATTTGAACAAATGGAGAAACAAACATCGCTAAATTGTCATTGCTAAAATTATTTCTCCTCATTCAAATGCCACTTCTAATTAGGAAAAAGCCTTCCATTAATTTGGCAAGGAAATACTCACTGTTTTCAATCACTTAACTAGGCACTCCACAGCAATTCAAAGCTTTTACTCTGCAGAATAAAAAACTTTAGAGCAGCAGGATTTTATTTTATTTTTTTACATCAGATCATGCCATCAGTGCATTTTTCAAATTTGATCTTTTGATCATTCACGTAACCGTAAATAAGATAGATGTTCACAGCTGTACAATTTGCATAAATAAACAAAAAGTGGTAAAGTTCATAGCAATGCTACAGGTAAGGCTGCTTTAGCTGGTGAACCAGGGCTTCAGTGACTACTGATAGCTTGTGTTGCCTTTTATCCTTGTGTCACTAACTTCATCTTGGCAGCCATGTGATGTTATCTGAGGGAGAGCTCCCCAGTGAGGCCAAAGAGATGGGATGAAAGAGGTGTGCGGTGGAAAAGAAATGCACCAAGCCCAAGTAATAACAAAATGTGCTACAGAGTAGGAATGAACTGGAACTAATCTGTATGTGCTATACAGTCCTAACGTAATTATTACACATATACTGTATCTACATATACATTTTAAATGATGAAGTACAAAACACAATTTTCCCTCAGTGATCTTTGGTAAGTAGTAACAGTTATTGTTTAAATTAAAGTTATCAGTAACAGTAATCATATGTGCTCATGTAAAATCTTCAAGTGTATAGGTAGTTTATATATAGTTTATGTATAGATAGATTATATATGGGAGCATGACATTAAATTAAAACATATTTAAAGCAGTCATCCAGCCCAGATGCTTCTGTACAGTTCATCTCTCCCTCAGTGCTGCCATCAGTCTCATAGTCCATCATTTTTTCTTAAGTCGATAAATTAATTTAAAAAAATCTTAGTCTACAGTGCATTTTCATTATTCATCACATGGGGAACATAAAACAACTATTCTTTATTGTAATAAACACATGCCTCATAAATAAATATGTGTGCTTTATGCATTCATGAATGATTAATTCTTAATATGGTCTCCAAACATCAGTTCATAACCTTTCTCCTCTTCCAGTCCGTCAGCAGTCAGATAGTGCCAGTGGTTGCTGAGATGGTCTCATGTTAAAGTTTGCTCCTCCGCTTCTCTTTCAGTGACTCGGTGTGGACATGAATGTTTTTTATAATTTTTCTGTTAGCTTTGAATTTCATTAAGACGTTTTAGATAATTACTTTCACTAAAATAATGTACATGTCCCAGAGGAAGCGATTTGTCTCAAGGGTCTTAAACATCCACATTATTTTACAGAAAGTAATGATTTGGTCAATAATTTAAATTATGTATGACATTTTATTAAACATTTAGCTTTTAATAAGAAAACCACCATGATCAATATCTCTTATCCAAAAGGCTTCGGTAAAATGCTAAAGTAAAAAGAGTTTTGTAAAAAAAAAAAGTATGTTGAAGTATCTTAGGCTATTTTATTGCTCTTAAATCTCTTAGACTCAAAAGACTCATAACTTATCAAAATCAATTTGAGGAATGAAAACGTTTCCAGTTCTACATTACACTAAAAGAACGCACGAGGCTATTTCTGTATATAAATACTGATTCATGTTGGTTTATTTAAAACCAGCATTTGACTCTTACATTAAAATGTAAACATTGACAAGAGTTGGTTACCAGTAATGTAAATATATGTTTTCATAAACAAGGCAAGGCAATTTTATTTGTATAGCACACTTTCAACATGATTAGGGGATAATATAAAAATAGCAGACAAAGCAAACAGGAATAAAGCATGAAGCACGCACCAAACCTATGATACATGAAAACATTACTCAAAGGCAGCTCTAAACAGATTTTTAGCATTGATTTACAAGAACTCAGTGTTTCAGCAGCTTTGCAGTCGCCTCAAAGTTTGTTCCAGATTAGAGAGAAACTGAAAGCTACTTCTTCATGTTTGATTCTAATTCCAGGGTTGGTGAGTAGACTGGAGTTAGAGGATATCAGTGGTTGGTGGCGGGGGTTGGTATAGTGACAGTAGATCTTCAAGATACTTCAGTCCTAAGCCGTTCAATGATTTATAAACTAGTAAAAGTATTTTTGAAGTCTATTCTCTGAGCTATAGGGAGCCAGTGTAAGAACTTTAGAACTGGGGTGATGTGCTCTACTTTCCTGGTTCTAGTGAGGACGCGAGCAGCAGCATTCTGGTTCAGCTGCAGCTGTCTATTTAACTTTTTAGGCAGACTTGTGAGGATGCTGTTATAGTAATCAATTCAACTAAAGATAAACGCATGTTTAAGTTTATTGTGGTCCTGTTGGGACATCAGTCCTTTAATCCTAGAAATGTTCTTCATGTGATAGAAGGCTGACCTTGTTATTGCCTTTATGTGACCCTGGAGGTTCAGGTCTGAGTCCATAACTACACCTAGATTTCGGGCCCGATCTGTATTTTCCCGCTGTATTAACTGAAGCTGTGTGCTGACTCTTGAACTCTCTTTAGGTCCAAAAGTAATTACTTATGTTTTGTTTCCTTTTAGCTGGACAAAATTATGGCACATCCATCCATTGATTTGCTCGAAGCATTTACATAGGGTTTGGATGGGTTCAAAGTCACCTGGTGACATTGTAATGTAGAGCTGAGTATCATCTGCATAGTTATGGTATCTAATCTTATTGTTTGTTATAATCTGAGGTAATGGGAGCATGTAGATATTAAATTACAGGGGCGCCAGGTGGAGCCCTGGGGCACCCCACATGTGATTTCTGTCCGTTCTGATGAAAACTTTCCTATTGAGACAAAGAAGTCCTTGTTTTTTAGGTAAGACTCAAACCAGCCAAGTACTGTACCAGAAAGTCCAACCCAGCTCTCCAGTCGTTCCAGTATTTTAATCAGATCAGACCCAATGACAGGGGAAACTTTCCTAAGAATATCTTTAGGATATCAAGACAGCGAGAGGAGGAGCTGGTAGAATTTATATAAACTTAGAAATAAAGCTTTGTTAGGCTCATTTATCTGGGTGGCTAGGCAAATGTGCCCAGGGATACTTTTTTAAAGTTCAATGAGTTACGAAAAATTGTGGCTATGCCTCCACCTTGTCCGTTTCCTGCTTTCGCTTAAAAAATTGTAATTGGGAGGAGTAGATTCTATCAATGCAGATGTTTCATTATTTTTGTCTAGCCATGTTTCTGATAAAAAAGGGCATGTATATTATGTTCAGTGATGAATTCATTGATTAGAAATTATTTTCCTGATAAAGAACTAATATTTAATAAAGCTAATTTAAGTGGTTTGATGATGGGTAGCTAAACCTTCAGATAATTGACAAATTTGGTTTATTATGAGAGCGTTTGGCTTTAGTTTTTTGTTTTCTGCAGCTATAAGGACTTGAATGCTATTCTTGAAACAAACAATATCTACTCACTATTTTCAATAAACTTAGCAAAAACAAAAGAAATAGCATAAAACAATCATAATCACCCATCAAACAAAAACAAAACATTAATTTTAACATATCCACAGACTTAATAGAGATTTGATTTAAACAAGGATTAAAAATCAAAGAAGTAATTGTAGCTTTTAGTTTCTTAGAAGCTAAAAGGAAAGTATTTTGGGATTTAATTCTGAATCCTAACACCTAACTTTGATCTAAGAGACAAGGGTTTGGAAGACAGACAAAATCAACTCTGGGGACCACCTTTGTGAACCCTCACAGTACAGATTATAATGATCCCTTTTTAGGTCCTAGTGTTTCACAAAGAGTCATACACTAAACAACCACGACTGGAAAAGGTGCTATATGGATGTTGTTCCAACAGAGTATTAGGCTGTTTCTTCCATGTGAGTCACATTTTGACATGCTGGCTACTAAACTGGCTTTAACGTTACATTAGATTGACAACATGTTACTTTCAGAGACTTGAATAATACTGATTTACATTGAAGCACTTAAAATAAAATAAAAATACATATATTGTTTTGATAAACTTTCGTTTAATTATTTTTTGTGCAATGTGGTAATCTTAGATGAGAAGCACATTCCCGTTTTTTTACTTATAAAAAACTAAGAAACCTGCGATTCAAAAATTTTATGTGTTAGGCGGATACCAAGGCAAGAAATACAAATACACTGATAGGGATTTTCCACCAACAAAGAACTGGCGCTATTTGGTGCTGGTGCCAGTGCTTTGTTCTTTGTCCTTTGTTCTTAGCCGGTTCTTTCAAAGAACCAGTTCCTTTTCCACTGACACAAGGTCTAGTCGGTGCTGCATCCTAATGTCATCTAAAGCATTGCAATGCAACTGCACACAGCCACATGGGGGGAAGAAGACAGGAAGTTGGCGAACAGAGAGATTTTAACAATAGAAGAGTGCTGTTGTGCTTCCACATTTAGCTGGATTTTCAAAGATGTGTACATAGCATGTTCTTGGTGCATCTGTTGTTTCTAAAGCGCAGAGAGCGGCAGTATATTTGCAGATAAAAGGTAAATATGCAACATCACCATGTGAGCAGGGGAGAAATTGGTTCTTAGCAAGCACCAGCTCTGGCACAGGCAAGGAGTTAGAGCTAGGTTAAAGCATTGGTTTGGAACCATCAAACGGTTTCTTTGAACTGGGTGCTTTGAACTAGCACTGGAACCAGCTTGGTGGAAAAAGGCCCTGAATAAGGAGCTTCAAGAAATTTAGGAGAGTATTGGCACAAGAGGTGAGAAAAGTGGCAACCAGGACCAGGAGTGTTGGGAAAGCGCAAAGCAAGGGAACTGATTAATCTAACACAAGAATGGAAACATAAGAAATGAAAACAAAGCTCAGGCCCATCAAATACAAACATGGAAAAAATAATAAGTTTAACTGTAAAAAGATGACAGTTTCAGTTATTGTCTAATTTTGTTATATGTAATCCAATATAGCCTGAGTTTCCTGTTTGTAACTGACTGGACTGACAACTGATGTGGTCTGTTTTAAGGCATTCCGGGTATCTTTTTTTGATTACTGTTGTGTTTTATGATCTCAAACCTCCCCATTCTTCGTTCATTTCTGACATCAGCAAGACATTTTCAGGTATACAACTACATGTCTCTGGATGTTTTCTCTTTTTTTGACTATACTCTGTAACACCGTAATAGATGACTTTGTAGGATCTTAGTAGATCAGCAGTTTCTGAAATAATAAATCCTTCTTCATCCCCCATTCTGATGCTTGGTTTGCTGCTATGTGACTGGCTGAGTTATTACTTGAGTACGCAGGCAATTCAGCATGTGAACCTGGTAGAGTGGCCAGTGACTGTACATGCAATACATAGTATGACACTTTTTAAATAACTGAGTTATTCAGAAGCACATACATGGTAAATACAGAAAAAGGGAAAGTCAAGCTTCTCCATGACCTCTGTTAGAGAATCTGATCCAGTTCCTTTACAAAGTGATACGAGAAGGAAAGTCATGAGGGAAATTGGATCGAATAATGGTTTCATCTAAAAACTAACAGCAGTGCATCTTTATTTATTGGTTCTATTACATCATGTGATTGCAAATTACTATCTCTTGTGAATTCAGAGTTGTGAGCTATTATTTTTTAATCAATTTGCTTGTCAAATGACTCAGACATTCCTCCTACACTCCCCCTCGGTTTAGTACCCTATTATTGTGACTGCCATTTAGGGGATTGACAAGCATCTATACTCCCAAAGCCTGTCATTCTACTGAAAGGTTTGTAGTATACAGTAATTACAGCTCCTTTGTGCTAGAAAGTCTCATGTAAACACTGCAGCATCAAACTAGATGATTCAATGTTTGTATGATTGGAGTATTGTCAAAATCACGAGACTGTCTTTCAAATCTGTGGTTGGACTTCTTTTGTGTTTCAGGAGATAAAACGGCTCCATGTGCAGCAGTGCATGTGGGGTCAGTTGTAAACTGTTGTCTGTGTTTTAAATGAACCAATTTACTGCTGCTTTTACAATGATGAAATGAGCAGTCCACAAGAGGCAGAACAAAACATGAAGTTGATAAATTTAACATCAAATGGGGTTTAGCGCTGGGCGGAAAAAACATGAATCACATTATCTTATGATAAAGATGTTGGGTTAAATGTCTGAATACTAAAAGCTTTTTGCTAAGCAGAGGTTTGAAGGAGTGGTTGGTGATTGCATTGTAAATATAGAGTAGGGTGTGGGCAAACTGCCAGGAGGATAATAGTCTGTTGTTTCTGGGGTCAAGGGAAAATAATTGAAGAAACTCTTCATCTATATCAATACTTACTCTTTTGATTTTACTTATTTATTTACTGATTTCTAAAATGTTGGGCATGAAGCTATCTGGAGAGGAATTACGGGCAAAGGGCTGTCAAGTGTAATTTATCGCAGTCTGTCATGGCTTTGAGAGGTCCGCTGGGAAAGGGAGTTGATTCATGAAACAGCAAAAACAGGAGCTCCATTGTGTTCTGTGCCTTGTCCCAACTACCCTTAGTACCTGCCTTGTATCTGAAAATATGGAGTAACTTAAAAATACACTTCTAGCTTGATGCTGCAAAAGAAAATAATGTACCATCTTGTTTGTGTTGTTGTCAGGTGTATCATGCCTTGCTGCTGTGTTAAACCCTTGCTTAGATAGATTGTTTCCTCAGACCTGTATCAACCAACATATTCACTGGAATCGTGTCCACAGAGGCAACAAGATGCCTGAGCTTTTACAACCACAGCTTGTTGCCCTATTAAAGCAAACATTCTCAACATGGCCATAACTCACACTTGGAGCATCTCACCATTGACCCATTCATGCTTTGATTGGGCATTTCTGTCTAAAGACTTCCATCAATGTGGAGGAGGTTTATGAGGCGCTGTATTTATTTTATGACAGGCTTACCAAATAAATGAGAAGAAGGAGAAAACACAGGCAGTACCATTAATTCCACAACATGTTTATAAAATGCTGTCCTGTACATGTGGTCATTTTTTCTAGGGTTGTCTGTGCGTTGAAAAATCTATCTTTCGTGGTTCAGCGGTGTTTATTTATTCCAGCTCATTTAATTCAGGCAAACATTATCATGGTCTGCTGGACGGCATTGCACCTCTACTTATTCATATGAGCGGCGTCGTCACTTGTTTGCAGTTTTTTCTGTATTGTGAATAACTGTAGCACACCACATCTCAGGATGTGCAGCCTGCCAATATGCTGGAAATGCTTTCTTGGATTTTGTTGCAAATCATGTTGGGAAGATGTAAAACCATGAAGAATCAATCTGAAAGTAAAAGACGGATAATGTGACAACTGCTTGAATGACTAACCATTTCTTCACCTTACGATTGCTACTATTTTTTATGCTTATTTTGCTTGCTTTGAAAGCTGTCAAATTGTCTTACTTAATGATTTATTAATGACAAAATTTAAACAATGTCACCTAAGTGATTCTGCAAAGTATTTTCCATAGACCACACAAAGGAAATTACAACTCAGTGATTCCTCCCCACCTGTATAAATAATAAATTTTTAAATAAATTACTATAAATTGTAGGTGGTTAACCATAACCCTTTAAAATTCAACTTCGAATCTATAAGTAATAAATGTATTGCAGTTTTCGTTTGGGTATGTAAAGTTTCGGTATATAAAGTTCAAATTAGATCAAGAAACCTTATCTTACATAATGTTACACAGTTGTCATTTACTCTAACAAAAGACATATGACTCTTGAGGAGCTGCAGAGATCCAGAGCTAGGAAGCTTTGAGGAACTGTGGACTCCACTGGAAGATTGATACAACAATTGCCATTGCTGGAAGAAAGCCATGAGAAGTCCCATTTGCAGTTTGCAATAAGCCATGTAAGGGACAGTGCAAACCTGTGGACGATGGTGCTCTGCTCAATTTAGACTAAATACAAATGCAGAGAGACCCAGCTCCTCTGGGAAAAATCCCAACGCTTTCCCAGGTCGGTTGAGAAACATAGTCCCCCACTGGAACAATAGACTGTCAGGAAGGTTAAGTTGAAGGGCCAATGCAACATCCATGAAAAAATACATCCCCCCACTCCTGTTTTAATTCAGGAATATGCAAAAGATAATTAATTATGGTTTTCAGAATTGGCAAAGACAACCCAGAATCCTGAGAAAAAGTCAGGCCATTCCCTTTTAGATCTAAAAGGACAAAATAATTTATCAGGCTCATCAGGTCTAAACGTAAGTAAATAATCAATCAGACAAACAAACAGCAATACCTGAGAAAGAACATTGTGTACAATATAGCATGCCATTACCCTGATTGCCTATTTAATGCAAACAAATAAAAAATGCAGAAGCAGCATGTGAAAAATACACACTCAGTGCTAAAGAGGGTTAGAAGCAACCAGGTGCTGCTAATCAGTAAATAATGTGAATTAACCGATCATTAGCATGCGTTTGCAGCTCTTTATTAGCTGATGTTTATATAGCATAGATTACATGGTTTAGGGTGTGAAAAAAAGAAAGAAAATTTGTGGACCAAAATACCATAAAGAAACATTAATTACAATAGAAAATAAATATCTTGCCAAGATCTAAAGAGATCAACAACCTATAGAATACATATTACGTATCATGGACTCACCTGTCACCTTTGTGGATTTACCTGCTCAATTGCTTGTTAACACGTACAGCACATCAGCCAATCACATGGCAGCCACTCACTTGGTTATCTACACCTGGTGAATGGGATTTACTAAAGCAGGAGTGTGGACAAAAAAGCCTTGTTGAAGTCAGAGGTCAAAGCAGAATTGACAGACTAGTTTAAGATAAAGGCAATAATAGCTCAGATTACCACTAGCTTTAACCAATATATGGAGAACGTACAAAATGCTACACCTTAAAGCAGGGCACCAGTAACAGAAGACCACACCAGGAGCTACTCATGCCTCTTACTAACAGGAACCAGATGTTGCAATTTGCAAAGGCTTAACTGAATTTGATATTAGCAGGAAAAAAATTGTCAGGTTTGATGAGTCTCAATTTCAGCCTCAACATACAAATAGTAAGGCCAAATGTGTCATAAACAACACGAAACCATGGCTCCATCCTGCCTTGAATGAATAGTTCAGTGGTGTAATGGTGTACGAGATATTTTCCTGATGCACTCTAAGGCCCTTATTACCTACTGGACATCATTTAAACACCTCAGACTACCTGAATGTTGTTGCTCTTTAGGGCTGCACAACACATCACAAATGTATTTATTGACTGAACAGGTTTATTGAGATGAAAGCTTGCATCTTTCTCTACACAATTCCCCCACCTCACAAACATTTCAATTCAACAAATGTTATTTATGTAGTGCCAAGTAACAAAAAATGTCATACAAATGTATACTGTCCAGTTCAGTCAAAACAAATTTAATCTAACTCACTTTATTCTTGCGTGATCCAAGAAATACTGTCAGACTCAATTCCAAAGCAAAATACAATTTAATTCCATCCTATACAGTGCAGTACATTCAGATTCAGTTGATTATTACAGGTCAAAATGCAAATAAATTAAAAGTACCTAAAACAATTTGCAAAGAACATGGCAAAAAGCAATTTTAGCTGTTCGGTTTGAACCAAAGACATTGTATGGATTTTAATCTAGAAGTACTGTACTTGGCTTGCAGTTTCTCAAGCATTCTGCCAGTTAAACATTTACAGCAGGTGAACAAATACCTCTCAAATGATTTTAGAATAGTTAGCTGAAGTTAAGTGGGTACCTTTCTTGCCAAATGTGGGAAGTTGCAAAACCTCTTACCAACAATTAATGCAGTCTCAATTTACTACTACATCTTATGCTTCTTTGGTGCCAAGTTCACCCAGTGAAATGTTTTTTTATTTTTTCCAGCTCGGGCTTGTAGAGTTACAACAATCAGATTTTCTTGGCAAACATTGATTTTTGGACCACAGCGATCTGTTTTCTTGTTTTGGTTTATGAGCCAAAAATCTTTATTTTAGTTATTTAGGGACATTGTTATTGTAGGGTTATATTTCTATCTCTCTCCTCTGAGTCTTATTAAAAGGTGTATAATGGAATAATGGTCTGTTTAATTTAAGATATAAAACTTAGTGACTTCTGTTATTTGTATTTTTTCCTTTCTTTAGTTAGTCATTCGTTTCTTCTGTTAATATAGAGCCCTATTACTCTCTGACAGAGGCACAGAGGAGAAATAAGACATTATAACCTACTCCTGTTGTAGTACAGTACATCAGGCACATTCATTGTTCTCTCAGAATGCATGTTTGGGCCAAACATCCATTTCACATGTCTAATGAATCATGCTTTATTAAATTCAACGCGTTGAAGATAGATAGGGTATTATTAAGCTGTGCAAGTATATGAATTAATTAAAGTTCCACTTTTTAATTGAATATAAATGTCAGAGTCTTTGTGTGGCAGGATATTGAAATCAATCAGGTTTTAATATTATGTGATGCTCTGCCGCTGACATGGATCTGCACATATGTGTCTCACATCGAGTGTTCATATATGATTTGTCTAAGCGCTCAGACTGTCTCTCATCGGTGTTAGAGCAACATTTTTACACATTTCACTGAAGAGTAACATAACAATGACACTTAAAGACAGATCTACTAAATTTAGTGTGCTAAACTGAAATAGAAAAAAGACAGTTTTGTTGAAAATAGACAGAAATCAATTGGTTTGTTGTCAGAGTTTGAATTATTTAAAACATTTAAGTTTCACAAAAAAAGTGAAAACTGTAGGCACAATTCCAGTATCAAACCTCCATAGTAATTTTACCCGGCCTTCACGGTATTCATGTGTCTCTACTTCACTGGGCCAGCCCTGTTTTCATTTCAGGAACCAACCAAGTTCAAGCCTTGGAAATGGCCTGGTAGAGTCGCTAGGCGGGAGCTGGGGTTAAGTTGTGCTGATTGGTTGTAACTCAGTGGGAAAGGATATCAACAGATGTCACCAAACAACCAGCTTTGTAAAATTGGAAGAGTTACTGGCAAAGCAGTTATTACAACATAGCAAACAGAAACATGGCAACATAGCACTTAGAAATGCGATAACCAACCCTGCTTCTTCCATTGTCGATGTTTTGTTATTTTCTGCTGCTGTGGGTGCCTTTTGCCCCTGATCAGTGACGCCACTCACAGTCAAGAACATATGGAGACACGGCGGCTGAGAGGAGCAGTCCAATAGAAATACTCCTTCAGAT
The DNA here is from genome assembly GCA_963556495.2 of Valencia hispanica. Taxonomy (NCBI): domain Eukaryota; kingdom Metazoa; phylum Chordata; class Actinopteri; order Cyprinodontiformes; family Valenciidae; genus Valencia; species Valencia hispanica. Next base: position 45,424,410 of record OY747701.1, read on the forward strand.
TTCCCCTCACAAAAATGTGATGTTGATGTCATATTTGGTAAATGTTAAGTGTGTGTTAAGTAGCATGTAATATCATCAACACAAAGAGACTTGCCATTTATGAAAGTCCTGTATTTTTAAAAGGTGCAAGTTCAGGAGAAAACATTTGTTTTGCAAAACATCAGTACTTTTGTGAACATGGTATGCTGTCCCTATTTTGGCAACCTTTCATTAGCTAGAAAATGGTAATTTGCTGCCCTCCGCTGAAGAACTGGACCTCTAACCCTTTCACAGTAGGGAGGGGTGGTTGTTGTTCCCAAATCAACACTTGAACAGCTAATTTTTAAGGAGATTTTAGTTGCTTTTAATGGTCCCGCCATGTAATTTTAGCACATAATATCTTCCAGCACATAACACTGTCCCTTCACCTGAGGATGTAAAGGTGATGGGGATCTACAGTAAAATTATATATATTACATTCATTCTACAGCAAAATTGTTATGTCAAGAATTCTCTTTATTAATTTTCATTATTGTCAAGGGGACACTCAAAATGATTAATAAAGGAACTATAACTGTTACTGAGTTGTATTAGTGATAATGGCAACAATATTTCTTTTGGCAACGGAAAAAGCTGTCCTTTAATCTTCCCTGGCCCTGACCAAATCATTATCCAATGGTCCAGTTGCAAAGTTACAGGTAGCAATCATGAACCAATTTATATTCTAATGAGCCTGACATTAGATGGAAGTGTTCAAAGGGTCGTGCTTGACGATGCCAAGCAGGAGAAAATTTTGAATCTTATTAAAGGAGGTAGAAAATCAGCTGACTATGATTTGTGGTAATTGGCAAGACGTTCTGCTTCAGTGTGCATACATGTCCTGTTCAGTCACACAGTGTGCCTCCAATTCAAGAAGAAGCAAAATAAAGCATAATTATGTTTATTACTTTTCCCTGCGCAAAGTGAGTACAATCGATCTGAACTGGATGGCTTCAGTCTCTCACAATATATGACATTGCATATTATAACTCCTAATTATTTTTTCTGACTGATCGGGAGCATAACAACATTCCCATAATGAGCCACACTTGTGCCCTTCCCAGTTCAGCTGTTAGATGAAGGCTTCCTCACAGTTAAAACAAGAGCTCAAGTCAACATGCAACACCAAAAAGAATTTTACTCGTGCTTTTTTTGGAAAGCTAATTTTTTCAAAGTTGCTGATTGTATTAACTTAATTGAAAGTTAACACATGAATATATTTTATTTAAGTGTAAAATTTGGTTCAGTTTTGTAATTTTGACAATATTCAACTGAGTTATTCTTTTCATCTCAATAACTTACTCTCAAAGCAATTAAGCTGCTTGAAGGCAAATTAATATTAAAACAAATTAAATGTGAGTGAAATATTATAAGCTTTTCGTGTGTTCATGTAGTATTTGGAGAATTCAGTTCAGTTTATTCATAGAGCACCTATTCACAACAGACGTCATCTCAAGGCACTTTACAAGAAAAGTCATTTCAATACAATCATACATACAAACATTCCACTCAGTTAAAACATTTTCTATTTAAGGAATCGCAGCAGATTGCATCGAGTCTTTGATTTGAGATTGTGCCCCATTTATGCAGACTCCAACCACAGCAATTCTTCATACTGAGCAAGCATGTAGCGACGGTGGAGAGGAAAAACTTCCCTTTAACAGGAAGAAACCTCCAGCAGTTCCTGGCTCAGTACGAGCGGCCATCTGACACAACTGACTGGAGGTTCGAGAAGACAGAGCAGTGACACAGAACAAAAAGAACGGATGTAAGAGTACTTTCTATATTAAAGAAAGTAAAAAGTTTAAAACAGGACACAGAATGTTCAGTTACTGGGAACATCATCCCAGTCAATGCCTACCGTCCAACAGGGCATTGCAGCTAAGCAGGATGCCAGACCAGGTGTAGCTTCTATGGACATAAAAACACTGAGAAAAAAACAAAGTTGACAGTAGCAAAAAATACAACTGGAGAGTAGTAGAAGAGAAAAATAGCAGAGTGAAGTAGCAGAGTGAAGAAAAATGATCAGTCTGTCCTCCAGCAGTCTGAGCCTAATGCAGCATAATGTCACGGGGTGTGTGGAGAATGGACCCAAACGCACTCGCTGAAGGAAGGTGCAGGATGTTTTATTAAAGTGAGGAGATCGTGATGATGGTGGTGAACGGAGACACTGGACATTGGGCTGGAACAAAGAGGCAGGAAGACGACACACCATGGGGATGCAGACAATAGAGGACTCGGAGGAAGGAGGACTAGGATGATCCGGCCGGGAGTGAAAGGAAGTGAGGGGTCTTAAAGGCAGGAGGTGAGTAGGATCAGGTGTGGATGATGAGACAGGTGAACACAATCAGGCAGGAATAGGGCAGCGTGACAGGACCCCCCCCCCTTTAAAGGTGGATTCCAGACACCGTGGAAAGAGTGAAAAAGAAAGGGAAGAGAAAAAAAACAAGCACCCTTGCCAGGGTGGGTGGAGGGGGCCCACGGAAGGAGGGCCCCGAGTCTCTTTGGGTACGCCCCTGGAAGTCTGGCGGACGGCCCCGGCGGCGGCCCCTGAGGACCTGGAGGTCGGGCGGACGGCCTCGGCGGCGTCCTCTGGCTGGACGGAGGTCGGGCGGACGGCCCCGGCGGCGTCCTCTGGCTGGACGGAGGTCGGGCGGACGGCCCCGGCGGCGTCCTCTGGCTGGACGGAGGTCGGGCGGACGGCCCCGGCGGCGTCCTCTGGCTGGACGGAGGTCGGGCGGACGGCCCTTAGGTCCTCTTCTGAGGTTTAGGTAGTGCCAAAGAGAGTCTGGAGGCTCGGACGCCTCCCGAGACGGAGAGTCTGGAGGCTCGGACGCCTCCCGAGACGGAGAGTCTGGAGGCTCGGACGCCTCCCGAGACGGAGAGTCTGGAGGCTCGGACGCCTCCCCAGACGAAGGTTCTGGAGGCTCGGACGCCTCCCCAGACGAAGGTTCTGGAGGCTCGGACGCCTCCCCAGACGGAGAGTCTGGAGGCTCGGACGCCTCCCCAGACGGAGAGTCTGGAGGCTCGGACGCCTCCCCAGACGAAGGTTCTGGAGGCTCGGACGCCTCCCCAGACGAAGGTTCTGGAGGCTCGGACGCCTCCTCAGACGAAGGTTCTGGAGGCTCGGACGCCTCCCCAGACGGAGGTTCTGGAGGCTCGGACGCCTCCTCAGACGAAGGTTCTGGAGGCTCGGACGCCTGCTGAGAAGACCGTTCTGGAGGCTCCAGTGACGGGGACGGGTCCTCCTTGACCCTCCCTGGGAGCTTCAGCGACGGGGACGGGTCCTCCCTGACCCTCCCCGGGAGCTCCAGCGACGCATGGGGAAATGTCCATCGCTGGAGAGCCGCCGCTGTGACCGCCAGAAACACGGCAGCCACAACAACGGCGGGCTCTGGAGCTGGAACGGGCTCTGGAGCTGGAACGGGCTCATGGACTGGAACTGGCTCATGGACTGGAACGGGCTCATGGACTGGAACGGGCTCATGGACTGGAACGGGCTCATGGACTGGAGCTGGAACGGGATCTGGAGCTGGAACGGATTCTGGAGCTGGAACGGACTCACGGACTGGAGCCGAAACGGGCTCACAGACTGGAGCTGGAACTGCTCCGGAAGCGGCCCCACCTCGGCGGCGTCGCTGCTTGCGGTGAGTCAGCAGAAGCGGCTCATGCCGTTGAGGACCAGTCCCCGGGGAACAGAACGCCAACCTTGTGCCGACGAATGCGGACGGTGAAGGTGCGGCGCTCCGCTCCCCGCTCCCGGAAACAGTCCCGGCGGCGCAGCGGGACCTCCGCCGGCGGACAGATGGTGGAGACGGAGAGGGCGGACCGATGATACGATCCAACGCCTCCCTGCGAACCCTCTCCGCCTCGCTCCGCAGCGCGGCGAGATCCGGAGCAGAGAACACACTCTGGAAGTGAGGGAGCACTCCCAGGATTTCCTCAGCTCCGGAAACCCGCACAGGAAAGTGAGGAGAGGCAGCGAGTCTGGCCAGGTTGGCCCAGACGTCCTGGCGGAGGACGGCGATCTCCCGGGCGAGTGCTGGGTCCATGTTTAGGGCCGGATCATTCTGTCACGGGGTGTGTGGAGAATGGACCTAAACGCACTCGCTGAAGGAAGGTGCAGGATGTTTTATTAAAGTGAGGAGATCGTGATGATGGTGGTGAACGGAGACACTGGACATCGGGCTGGAACGAAGAGGCAGGAAGACGACACACCATGGGGATGCAGACAATAGAGGACTAGGAGGAAGGAGGACTAGGATGATCCGGCCGGGAGTGAAAGGAAGTGAGGGGTCTTAAAGGCAGGAGGTGAGTAGGATCAGGTGTGGATGATGAGACAGACAGGTGAACACAATCAGGCAGGAATAGGGCAGCGTGACACATAACTACAGAGATAACCCAGGATGACCTAACCTACTCTAACTATAAGCTTTATCAAAAAGGAAAGTTTTAAGCCTGGTCTTAAAAGAAGACAGAGTTTCTGCCTCACTGAGTAAAACTGGGAGCTGGTTCCACAGGAGAGGAGCCTGATAGCCAAAAGATCCTCCCATTCTACTTTTAGAAATCCTAGGAACTACAAGTAAACCTGCAGTCTGAGAGCAAAGTGCTCTGTTGGGAACATATGAAACAATCAGATCTCTGATGTATGATGGAGCTACATTCTATTCTGAGCCAATGAAGGGAAGCTAAAACAGGAGAAATGTGATCTCTCTTTTTAATATTCATTAGAAGTCTTGCTGCAGCATTTTGGATTAACTGAAGGCTTTTATTTGCATTTTGTGGATTTCCTGATAGTAAAGAATTACAGCAGTCCAGCCTTGAAGTAACAAATGAATGGACTAGTTTCTCAGCATCTCTCCTGGACAGGATATTTCATATTTTAGCGATATTCCGAGGGTGAAAGAAGGAAATCCTAAAAACCTGTTTAATATGGGATTTGAATGTCATGTCTTGGTCAAAAAAAACAAACAAAAGTTCTTTACATTTTTCCCAGAACCCAAATTAATGCCATCCAGATGACGTGATTGACTAAGCAGTTTCTTTTTTTAAATAATTAACGTTATTTTTTTATATCTCAAGGAAAACAAAAATTTGTGGATTATTAATTTAGAAAAATCCCCAAAACTCTGGCCAATTTAAAATGGTAAAATAAAGTTGATTGATAAAAATATATATCCATTATCATTGATTTTTTTTTAGGAATTGTTAAGGGTACCAACAATTTTCCTACCACTAATTATAAAACAAACTATTCTTTCTTCACATAGAGTTTACCTTTCTATTGAACAAACATTCTTAAATTAAAGGCAGGATTTTTCTACCTTTTTCAATGAGAGATTAATATACTGCAATAACAGAAAAAATATTTTTAATACATTTTTTAATTCATCATCTTTGCCAATAAATCTGGCCAGTACTCAAACTACCACTTAACATACACCTTTTGTTTGGCAGAGTTTGTACTAAGCCATCATTAACAGTGGTTGCATCTGCTTCTTAGCAACTACAACATGTCAAAATGTGTGCTGTGATAAAGGACATAGCAGATTGGTCCAAATAACCAGCTTGAATGAAAACATCTGTGTTTCACATCAGGCTACAGCTTAACTTTTTCTGGCAATAAAAAAGAAAATTCTTTCTATCTGTCGGACTCTGGCAACCGTAATGAAACAGAACAAACTGTAACGGTGTGCACCGGCAATGTATTCCTGTATGGGTTTTTTTTTGTGTGTCTGCTAAGACAACATCCAAAAGTTCATTACACAAACCCACCTTCTCCTTCAGCCAATTTTACTTTTTGGCAACCAAATTACGACTGCCAGATGACAATTGTGCTTAGCATAGGTTGCAAAAACAAAATGGTGTTAATAATTAACACTGTTCTGCATTACCTGTGAGAGTAACAGAATTAACAGAGTTAGTGGAAACTGTGAAACTGTTAAAAAAGGCACTATTAGGCTAGTGAAAGAAAAGAAAGTGGGCCATTTCTAAATGGTAAATGAAGGTATTTAATGAGCAATAAAAATATGAATTATCAATTAACTGTTGCCTTATATCTCATAATGTCAAATAAAGTTTATTTTATTGCCCTTTTCAAATATTATGTCTGCATAGTGGGTTTCTTTCTTTCTTTCTTGGATTTACTGAAGGCCCTTTAAGCAGAAGTTTTAGGGCCTAAAACAAATATTTATGTGATATTATCAGAAAGCTGGATAACTAATTTGCGTTTTTGGTTTTGTAGATTATTATTATTAATATTTTGCATTTAAATACACACATTTAATAGCAGAATTTACATATTTAAATCAGGATGTGTCAGCACTGGCTATTGTGCTCATGTTCTACCAGTGCAAAGGTAGGTCTTGACTGAACTGTCAAACAAATGCTATTTGATGGACAATTTTCATTCTAAAAGGCCTCTCAGTACACAGTCCCTGTCCCATACCCCTGTAAAATCATTCTGCCATAGATGTCTGCAACCCATCGTGATCCACTGCTATGTGATCGACAGCTTGTCTGACAACATATGAAGTAAAATCTGTGCTTCTTCTTGCAATTCAAGGCCCTTATTACTTACAATAACACCTATATATTTGCCAACAGTTTTAAAAGTTAGCTCTAAGCAGTTTAAGACCTAAGAGCAAATAGTTTTTAAGGACGTATTTCATTGTTTTTATACCTTTTCAGAGTTCAGATGTGTACCCGCCATAGTTATATTAAAGGGGTCATTCACTGGGAAACCGTTTAAAACTGTCTTTAAAATATGATCCATCACTCTGATTAGGACATTTATGCTGCATATGATACTGTTTTCCCACTACCGTTGTATGCATTAGCCACAGAAAGGAAATAGACAGCAAAAACAAGCAAGTCAGAAAAAGCCATGTTATCTAAGTAGAAGTGTATCCTGGCTAAGCCCACTTTGGCTTGTGACCGCTCAACAGGAAGGTGTGGGCAAGAGAAAGGAGAGCACATCTCGGCTGGTGGAAGCTAACAGTTAGCAACTTCACAACATGGGAGAAAAGTGTTGGGCTTGTGTTATTTGGGGACATAGACATCAGCAATGCATTTCTCAAGAAAGAGGAGCTGAGGATAAAAACCGTTATTTGGAATACCACCTGTGAAGTAAGTTGAGTTAGGTATAGCTCCTGAAGTGCGCCACTCAAGGTGGACGCATGTTGGAGTAACTCTGTTACTTTCGTTCTGATTTTTAAACTGTTATTCCTCCATTTCTGGTACAAACATAATTTTTTGTGGACATCTGTTCTCTCTGGTTTTGAATGCTGTGCAGCTGGAAGGGTTTTTGCTGATACTTTTTATTTTTGGACATTTGTTATTCAATTCAATTCAGTTTATTTATATAGCGCCAATTCACAACAGATTTCATCTCAAGGCACTTAACAACAAGTCATTTCAATACATTTATACAAACATTCCAATCAGTTAAAAAGTTTCCTATTTAAGGAATCCCAGCAGATTGCGTCAGTCATTGGCATGAGGTTGGGCCCCGTTGATGCAGACTTTCCAACCACAGCAATCCTTCAGCAATCCCTCATACTGAGCAAGCATGTAGCGACGGTGGAGAGGAAAAACTCCCCTTTAACAGGAAGAAACCTCCAACAGAACCAGGCTCAGTAGGAGCGGCCATCTGCCACGGTCGTCTGGGGGTTTGAGAAGACAGAGCAGAGACAAAGAAGGAACAGAAGATCTGATATAAGAGAACTTTCTATGTTACAGAAAGTAAAAAGTTAATAACAGGACACAGTGGATGTTCAGTTACTGGGAGGATCATCCCAGTCGATGCCCCCCGTCCAACAGGGCATTGCAGCCAAGCAGGATACCAGACCAGGTATATCTTCTATGGAGAGAAAAACACTGAGAGAAAACAAAGTTAACAGTCGAAATAACAGAATGTACTGTAATACAACTGGAGAGTCGTAGGAGAAAAGGAAGTAGCAGAGTGAAGAAAAGTGTTCAGTCTGTCCTCCAGCAGTCTAAGCCTATAGCAGCATAACTACAGAGATAGCTCAGGATGACCTTAGCCACTCTAACTATAAGCTTTATCAAAAAGGAAAGTTTTAAGCTGGCCTTAAAAGTAAACAGTGTGTCTGCCTCACGGACTAAAGCTGGGAGCTGGTTTCACAGGAGAGGAGCCTGATAACTAAAAGATCTGCCTCCCATTCTACTTTTAGAAATCCTAGGAACTACAAGTAAACCTGCAGTCTGAGAGTGAAGTGCTCTGTTAGGAACATAAGGAACAATTAGAGCTCTGATGTATGATGGAGCTTGATTATTAAGGGCTTTGTATGTAAGAAGAAGGATCTTAAATTATATTCTGGATTTAACAAGGGGGCCAATGAAGGGAAGCTAAAACAGGAGAAATGTGATCTCTTTTTAATATTCATCAGAACTCTTGCTGCTGCATTTTGGATCAACTGAAGGCTTTTATTGGCATTTTGTTGACTTCCTGATAGTAAAGAATTACTGTAGTCCAGCCTTGAAGTAACACATCCATGGACTAGTTTCTCAGCATCACTCCTGGACAGGATGTTTCTAATTTTAGCAATATTCCGGAGGTGAAAGAAAGAAATCCTAGAAACCTGTTTAATATGGGATTTAAATGTCAAGTCTCGGTCAAAAATAACGCTGAGGTTCTTTACGTTATTACTGGGGCCCAATTTAATGCCATCCAGATGAAGTGATTGACTAATCAGTTTCTGTTTAAGAACTTCTGGTCCAAAGACAGCAACTTCTGTTTTGTCAGAATTTAAAAGCAAAAAGTTTAGGGTCATCCATGTTTTTATGTCTTCCAGACATGCCTGTAATCTACCTAACTGACTGGGTTCATCAGGATTTATGGATAAATATAGTTGTGTATCATCTGCATAGCTCTGGAAATTTATCCCATGCTACGGATTCTACCAATTGGGAGCATATATATGGTGAACAGAATTGGTCCAAGCACAGAACCCTGTGGAACTCCACAAGTAACCCTTGAGAGTGAAGAAGATTTATCATTTAGATGAACAAACTGGAATCTATCAGACAAATATGATTTAAACCAGCCTAGTGCTGTTCCTTTGATCCCTGCAACATCTTCAAGCCTTTCTAAGATAATATTATGATCGACTGTGTCAAAAGCAGCACTGAGATCTAACAAAACCAGAACAGACACAAGTCCATTATCTGAGGCCATGAGAATATCATTAGTAACCTTCACCAGTGCTGACATTTGTTATGATGCATAACCATGGCAACAAGATGGTTTATAACTGGGAGCAGCTGATTAACATTACAAAAGCTCAAATATTACCTCAACCACAAATCCTTGATGAGTTGAAAAAAGACGCCATGGATCTAGAGCAGGGGCGAAGAGGAGAGAGAAAAGGAGGAATTTCAAACCATCTCCATCAGTCATAATAGGCAATGTGAGATTGTTGGCAAACAGGTTGGATGCTGAGGACCCTCTGGAGATTAGTGTTCAAAAAGGATTCTCCATAAAATGAACATTATGGACAACCATGAGTATCCTGTACATCAGACTGTCATACAACTACAGAGCACCTTCAGTCAGAGGCTTCTTCAGATCTGCAGAGCGCTACAGGAGATCATCCCTACCCACAGCCATCAGCATCTACAACAAATCTTTGAAGGAACTTGGATAATGAGTTACAACATTTAATTTCCCTTTGGGATTAATAAAGTAGTTTTGAATTGAATTGAATTTGGAGGCAGCATAAGAGTCACATTGTTGTTAGCCAATCAGAGGCAAGACGTTCACATATCATGAGTAAGACTCATAATGCTGATGTTTCCCCACACCCGCTCCTCCAACTCCAACAAACTGCAACCTCAAGAAACAGGTGCGCCAGAGCATTGTTTCCACAGAAAACGACTCACAAGGTATTCATTCAAACTAGAGACCACAGCAAAAATTTTTGAAAAGACAAGTGAATGGGACCTTTAATTTCCATGTCTAAGATTGAGGAGTATGTAAAAAGCACTAAAGAAAAATAATCAGCACAATGAAGCCAATAACCCAGTCAAGACTCTCGGAATGACAAACCTCTGGCCTCAATGCATGACAGAAAGTCCACCCAAGAGAAAGATTTGGATTCGCATAGTGAACATTTATAGTGATCTAGTGAGAAGGAATTGATGAGAAAAGTTGGCTGATAGACACAAAAAAAAGGATGCTGCTACAGCTAATTATCAGCAAAAAAACAACAATTTTATTACCTAAATAATTTATAGTTCACAAACAACACCTGGAGTTCCACTATTGGTCTGGCTGTTGACTTCCTCCTCGAGCTATCTGGCATGGATTATGTTGGGTCCTCCTTCCTCACCTTTTGATTGTTCCTTGATTCTAATAGTTCTCTATCCTGGGGATGAAGGTGTTTCCAACTGAGATGCTGTTTTTATTTGAGGAGGATAGATCAATCTTCCCTACCTGTGGTTATTTCCATAGAGCTCACTCACATTTTATTCATAGGCTTTTTGTAGCAAAAGCAGTCACTCCATAATTTTTCTGTGCAGCCCATAAGTGTAGGATGACCATATTCTGATTTCCAAAAAAAGAGACACTTGGCCCAGTCCTGTATGAGACTTTAATTTTAAGATTTTTAAAGTGTGCATTCTCCATGTGTTTAGAATGAACAGTTAAATAAAAAACTTCAGATAGGCTTTCACAAGTACGAAAATGACTTTTAAAATCTCTGGAAATTTCTCAATAATAGAAATAATTACTCTTCCTAATTAGAAAATTTACCAGTTCAATTCAATTCAATTCAATTCAGTTTATTTATATAGCGACAATTCACAACAGATGTCATCTCAAGGCACTTAACAAGAAGTAATTTCAATACATTTATACAAACATTCCAATCAGTTAAAGAGTTTCCTATTTAAGGAATCCCAGCAGATTGCTTCAGTCATTGGCGTGAGGTTGGGCCCCGTTGATGCAGACTTTCCAACCACAGCAATCCTTCAGCAATCCCTCATACTGAGCAAGCATGTAGTGACGGTGGAGAGGAAAAACTCCCCTTTAAGAGGAAGAAACCTCCAACAGAACCAGGCTCAGTAGGAGCGGCCATCTGCCACGACCGTCTGGGGGTCGTGGCAGATGGTCCAGTGACAATAATAGTTTACTTTTTAAGTCATAATGGCCAAAAAACTAAAATCTGAAATAATATTCTGAGAAAATAAGTACTATTTTATTTTCAGTATACTAAAAGTAAAAAGAGGCAGTCTCAAAAGGGCAATCAAAAAGTGCATACTCCAGTCTTTAGTTTTCATCTTCATCGTCAGCATTGTTCATCCACAGCATTATTATAGTTTTTGTGTCCGTGTGGACCTACAGGATCTTTGCCACTTTTGTCACACATAGAAACACACATGCCAGCTCTGTTCGTCTGTAAAGCTACACTTGCGCTTCTATATCTTGTCAACAGTTGCATAGACACACGCACAGCACTGCGCAAGGCAACACGCTGCAGCATCTCACAGCACAGCAGCCCACTATCTGTTTTGTCTATGAACAGATCAAAACCATCCACTAGGCAGCAGCTTGGGGAGGACATCAGATAAGAAAAAGGGTGTTGTGTCGCATGCACCAGTCAGTTTAAGTATGCTTATTGTTCCCTTTAAAAACAATGAAAATACGGACATTTTAATCAATCTATGAAATCCCCACCGGACAAAACATAAAAAGTGGTTATGTCCAGGGAAAAGAGAACGGTTGGTCACCCTACATAGGTCGTTGCACATTTGTTTGATATGTTCTGATGTCTTGTTGGTGTGGTTTCAAACAACACAATGTCCTCTATGTAAAGTTGTGCCTTTGTGTTTTAGTGGATCTTATTCTTTTTGTTTCAGAAAATTATTTTGAAATTCCCTCTCCACTGATTTTTGTCTTTGTATATGAGATAAAAAAAATCTAAAATGTTTAAAGGTTTTTTTGTATATTTTAAAGTGGAATTTTTAAAGGGATTTTGAGTAACAGCTCTTTCATGTTCTATCACTCTAGGCAGTGATCAGTGTGCTCTTAGCTTAAGGAATTAATTATGATTCCTGATGTTTAACTAAACTGCAATTTTAGTTGTGTGTATTGTTATTTCCAAATTTAGCTTACATATTTGAGAGTTATTGAGGTTTCAGTTATTTGATTTAAATTTTATTCTTCTTTATCATGAGATAACTTGCAAAACAAACGTATGTGATAAATACTTCATTTTTCTCAAAATAGAAAATACTGAGTAGTGGAAGCAAACCTGCAAACCAATATAAGAAATATGCTTCCATACTAAAATTGTGCATCTCAGTGTTTTGTGTCATTTATGATGTTTATTATTGATAATGTTGATTGTTTTATCATGTTCTTAAGTAGTGAATTACATAGTGTACATGTCATTGTTGCTTTTAACATTTGCATTATGTTTTTCACAGCGTCTCACTACATTCAGCCTTTACAACTAGTTTATTTTTTCTACTCAGTGTTGCATTTCATCTCCACTTCTGCCACTAATGACATTTTCCCCATTACATTGCCGCATATATTTCTACTCTGCAGCATCTTTCCCTGCTTCCTCTTCCACCGCAAACAGGTTAAGTTGTTTATCCTCCCAGTGTGAAGAAATCTTAGTGACACACAAACAGTTGCACTTTGTGAGCAAGTTTGTTTACAAATATTACAGAATTTTAGCATGTTATCCAAAAGCAATATTTATTAAATATAGAGGGATTATTGCACTTAAAAGGTTTGTATGTTTTTATTGAACTACAGAAACAGAGCTAAACTACAAACAAGGAAAGGTCAATTGGTAAATTTAAGTTGTATAAAATAAACATAATTTTAAACAAACTTGCAATGCAATCAATGTATACAATACGATTAAACATCAGTAACATTGTAATTTTCTAATTTTTTAATCTTAATTTTCAAATGAATTTTACTCACTGATAGAGTGCTGTATTGCCTGTATAGAAGTGTATTAATGGAAAGTTGAGTAAAAGGAAAAAGTGCAAGAAAAAGGCCCTTTCTTCTGATGAAAAGGTTGATTGTCATGATTCCTGTCTCCTCCTTTCTGTTCTAGTATGTTTTTGCACTTACCTGCCTGTTTCCTGGTCCTCTGTCTCACCTGTGTCCTGTTCCTTGTCCTCCCAGCTGCCCTGTGTTTCCCTAATTACCTCATGTTTATTTAAGTTTCCGTGCTCCTTTCATCCTTTGCTGTTGTCTTTCATTTTTTCTCCATTCTGGTCTTCAGTTCTGTTGTACTGTTCCGTGTGCCTCCCAGGGTTCAGCCTTTGATCCTCTACTGCCTTCCGGACGGTTTGATAAAGACTGCAAATCTTCAGAGCCGCCTGCATCTGGGTCCTAAATACAAATGTTTCCTGACACTGATTCAATTTTCCAGTGAGACTTTGTACCTTCCAACACACCAAAAACATCCATACCTGATTAAATGACCTTGCTATCACTGTGGTTGATTGGCCAGAAAACATGGCTAGCCTTAACCCCATAGTATTATTAACACAAAGATGAGACACCAGATTCAACAATGCAGACCAGTTGACTGCCACTGTTAAAGCAATCTGTGCTTCCTTAAAGCCTTAGCAGTGCCACAGAAAGATTGCCTTTATGCCAAGAGAGTGACAAAAAAAATGGAAATTTCTCAAAGGTCTGCTTTGTCAAGTTTCTTACAATTATTGACATATCAAAAAATATGATTCAGCAATTCTATTAAATGTAACAAACTTTACAGGTTTTCCTCGTGCTGACATTATACTGGTGCTATGAATGTATTTGCTGATAGAACTGAAGACTTTTTACTATTTGACCTCCAGATAAAATGACAACTTGATTTTAATGAACACACAGCCTGTTTCCTTCTAAAGCCAACTTAATGATGAGCAACCCTACTTAAGGTTTTCTTACAATATTAACAATGTAAGACAATGTTCTTGCCTGAAAGCATTTTTACTTTGAAGCTCTGCTTTTTTCGCCTTCACTGCTGAACCAAAAAATTATTGCTCCATTTAAAAAAGTATCAAGGAAGAAAGTTCATTATAAAATCATCCACTGTCATTAGCATAATGTTTCATGGAGGAATATGTGCTTTATATTCTCTAACCTTCAATTGTAGCTACTATAATTTTCATTATTTAAAGAGGCTATGGAAAATTAAATGCAGAATAATTGCCAAGGTGAACAGTTAATTTAATAAAAAATAATTTTCCCAATGTTTTATTCAGTACTACTGTATAATTAATTAAATCACTAGCAATTTATTATGGAACCGCTACACAGGTTGTCAAGACTAAATAAGATAATGACAGGGAAAGCTTCTTACTGTACTCGTTTTTGCAATTTTGCTTTGACAAGAGAGAGCAAATTTAATTGCACTCTCACTCACCTCATCTGAAAATAAGTAATGCCCCCTCACATTTCCTACAGTAATTTTGGCCTAAGTTGAATAGAGGGATACAGACTTAGAAAAAACACAGGGTATTGCTGTTGCATTAATTTGGTAGTAGAACACTCAGAGCTCCATTTATGGGGGCAAAAGAATCTGCAAGGATGGTCTTAAAATCGACTTGAGCAGGCCCTAGAGATGTTTCTTTTCATCACAAGCAAGGCTCCTAACCTTCTGCCCCATTCAACAGCCTGACACTGAAAGCATTGTGCATGAGTGTAACTTTGTGTGTACAGTGATTTTTATGCATTTTTCTTGTTCTGCTTGAGCTTGTCTTCCTTGGCTCACACATGCATGCATTAGCAGAAATGGAGACAGTGGATGACAGATAGACAAAAAAGATTAGAACCACTTTCAAACTCCCACATTTTAACAGGTGAAAAAGAAAAGAATATTGCAGGGTTACATACAGTCTGTACTGCAGCACAATCTGTATGGTAATTTCAGCAAAGTTATTTATATACTTGAGTTATAGTGTGATTTTTTTGTTTAATCCGAAAATTTTCACCGTTAACTATATAATGCAAAAAAACTTATTTTATGAGTATCTCAATAATATATTGCTTTTCAATGTCTAAACGTGGTTGAAAATGGTTTAGGAGTAATCAAACAAGTTAACATTGACTTTAATGTGTGTTTACGCCAATTTTAAGACAGGTCCTATGACTAAAGTCAAACTTTCAACATCCTTTTTAGACTCCTTCTTTATCAGGTATGTGTAGAGCAGAAAATGGATGTGGTCTTTTTCAAGTTCATTTCAGGCTGTATCAATTTGGACTCGAGTGTAGGTCATGCTCATATTTCATAAAGGCTCTGAAATTATACATGCAAATTTATGTTAATGTGAAGTTGTGACGCAGCAGAGAAAAACTACCTAAGCTATAGAGAATTATTAGTCGAGTTAGTTGTGCGTGAGTTTGGATAATATGTTTATTGTGGGTTATATTTGATAAGCGATTTCTCTCTATAAATTTACTTTAAAGATTACAATGTGCAAAATTATTTCACCAAACCAGACTAAATATTATTGCAGACTCAAGTAAAAAATATTTTAATTGTTCACTTACCTAAATTTTTGATAGAACAGAACGCAACTGAAGTTATTATTAAATCAAATCAACTTTATTTATAACGCGCTTTTCAAACAAAATAGCATCTCAAAGTGCTTTACAGAATAAAATGACCCCACATAACCCCCCCCCAGAACAAAAACATGATGACAATTATACCCCCCACTCCCGAGGCAGAGAGCTCCCACAGAGGAAACACTGGAAGAAAGATTAAAATAACAAGTTAAAATATTAAAATAAAGAGTAGATAAATATGAGAGTAAATAGTAAAAAACAGATAAAATTTTAACACTGATAAAGTTTAGAGTTATGTAATGTAAAACATTGATAAAATTTAATCTAGTAAGACATGCAATTAAGCAGATATTAATAAATAATTAATCAATTAAAAGCTCGGCTAAAAAGGTGAGTCTTGAGCCTGCTCTTAAAAAAAAGGAATGTTCTCTGCGGCCCTGAGGTCCTCCGGCATTTTGTTCCAGGGGTGAGGGCCATAAAACTGGAAAGACGCCTCACCATGAGTGCGTGACCGCCAAGTTTCATATTGTAAAAGCAGTTCTGAAAGATAAGAAGGCCCAAGACCATTCAGACACTTAAAGCCATTAAAAGAACTTTAAAATCGATCCTAAAACATACGGGGACCCAATGTAGTGATTTTAAGACCAGTGAAATGTGCTCCCACCTCCAGGGCTTCATCAGGACATGTGCTGCTGAATTTTGTAGGAGTTGTAAACCTGATATACTCTTTTTGGGAAGACCAGAAAGCAGGGCATTACAGTAGTCAAATCTGCTGGTGATTAAACCATGCATTAATGTCTCCGTATTGACCCGAGAGAGAATGGGGCGGACTCTGGCAATTTTCTTTAGTTGATAAAAACCTATTTTAGAAATGTTTTTAATGTTAGAGATAAAAGTCAGCTCAGAGTCAAAAATCATGCCCAGTTTATTCACTTGTAAAGAAGGGTTAAGAGATTGTGGTTGCAGTTTTGGTGAAAGTTTCTCTCTCTGAGCCTCAGGACCGATTACTAAAACTTCAGTTTTGTCCTGGTTAAGCTGGAGAAAGTTTTCTGCCATCCAGGATTTGATGTCTAAATGCAGTTAAAAGTTAACTCCATGTCTTCTGATGATGACACCAAGAGGGAGTATATAAAAGGTTAAAAAGAACTGAGCCTAAAATTGAACCCTGGGGCATACCACATGTAATACTGTGGACGTTAGAGGAACAGGTATCTAAACTTACCATAAAAGTCCTGTCTGTGAGATAGTATGTAAACCATTTGTGAACATCACCAGAGAGGCCGATCTGTTTTAAACGGGTTAAAAGAATAGTGTGGTCCACTGTATCAAAGGCAGCGCCAAGATCCAGTAGAACCAACACTATCACCTTCTGGGCATCATAGTTTATTCTAAAATAATTTAAAATCTTCAGAAGGGCCATCTCTGTGCTGTGGTTCACCCTAAAACCAGACTGAAATTTCTCTAGGACATTATGAGCATTAATAAAATCATTAACTTGAATTAAAACAAGCTTTTCTAAAACTTTGCTTAAAAACGGTAAGTTAGATACCGGTAGGAAATTATTAAAATCAATAAAATCTAAATTGGTCTTTTCAGCAGGGGCTTCACTACCACCCCTTTAAAGGCGGTAGGAAAAAACCCCGCCTGAAGGGAGCAATTCATAGTGGTTAAAATCTCATCTCTAAAAGATCCATAAAATTGCTTAAGTGGGAATGGGCTCCAAAACACATGTGGTGGGCCTCACTGAGGAGAAAACTTTATCAAGAGTCTCAGCTTCTACCAGGACAAAACTGTCCAGCGTTTCCTCTGGTAAAGACACAGAATCAGATTTGTCTAAAACCATGTTACTCTGAGAAGTTAAAATATTACATCTGATGGTGTCTACCTTCCCTCTGAAGTTGTCTGCGAACTCCTCACATAGTGTTTCAGGGGGTTTTCTGATATGCAGTAGTAGTATGGTTAAAAATGTTGTCTATGGTGGAAAACAAAATTTTGGGATTATTGTTATGTTCTGAGATGATTCTGGAAACGTATGCATTTATGGAATTTCTTACAACGTTATTGTATGATTTAAGACGTTCTATGTATATTTGATGATTTATTGTGATTTTATTTTTCCTCCCTTTTCTCTCTGCAACCCTGCAGCTCCACTTTAATTTTTTACGGTCTTCATTTCTCCATGGTGTTGTTGGATTTGATTGTGTGTTTACAACTTTAAATGGACCCAGCAGGTCAAGAGCGGATTGAAGCCTATTGTTAAAATCATTGACAATAAAATCACAGGGGGCAGGTAAAACAATAGGAGGAATCTTTTGAAAAACTTTAAGAAAACCTGCAACCACTTCAGGGGTTAGATGGCACTTCCTGACAGTTCTCACAGAGGTCTCCTGCTGTATAAAACTAGTGATGTTAAAAAACACATGGTAATGGCCAGAGACAGCCAAGTCGACAACAGAGGACACACTGGTGGACAGGCTATACGTGATGACCAAGTCCAGGGTGTGTCCTCTGTTGTGAGTCGGCTGGGTGATATGTTGGCTAAAATCCATATAATTCAAAATATTTTAAAGTTTTGTTGATAAAGGATCTAAAATGTTATCTATTTGTAGATTAAAATCACCAGCTAAAATTATTCGTTCATAAGAGTTGTGCAAAATTGATAAAAGCTCTGAGAATTTTTGAATAAAAAGTGCACTCTTTTTAGGAGGCCTATAAACTGTGACACATAAAATCTGAGGAGTGCTAAAAACCATTGCATTATATTCAAAAGTAAAATAGTTATCAAATAATACAGGTTTGGCGGAGGTTATTGATTAACTTATAAAAGCAGTTCAGCCTCCCCTTTTGCTACTTCTCGTAGAATAAGTAAAGTTAAAATTTGGTGGGGAGGCCTCTGTAAGAACAACAGGGGCATCTGCACTCGGCCATGTTTCTGTTAAAAATACACAATGAAGAGTATGGTCTAAAATCAGATCATTTATTATAAACGTTTTGTTCAGCAGAGAGCGAACATTAAAAAGTACCATATTAATGATGATTGGAGATGGAGTGACTGTATGATTTGCTGAAAGTGGGGCATTTGGAAACTTTTTGAGCTTATTGGAGTTGCATTTGTTCGGTTTATGATTTTTAATCCACTCTCTGCTGATAATAACAGGTATGAATGATGTAGAACAAGGTCCAAGTCCAGTATGAGAGATACTGTTAAAATCAGTAAATCAGTTAAATACAAGGAGATCATGACCAACATGTACAGAGATTTAAACAGTCTACAGACCCCTAAGCAAAGTCAACTGGCAATTACACATATTACTTATATAGATTTACAGTATATAAGTGTAACCATTAAGTTATGGTTCTGAATGTTTAGAGATCCATGTTGCAAACTCTGTATATGTAGTCACCAAAACATATACATACGAGTGTGGCATTTAAGGGACCATTACTTCCAGCTGTTAGAATCACGAACACCTGTTTGGTTGTATGATGGGATTGACCAGTATAGATACAGTAAATGAGTCACATGTAAAATTTGTATTGTGATCATCATGCTTTCACATCTGTAACAGTTCACGAAGTACATGTAGGACATTTTGTAGAATTGACGCATTTAAATCAGTTAAGGTTTGTCCATGGTTAATGTATTTCAGAAAATATTGAAGGGTATAAAAGGATTCCACTGCATTAGGGTAGGGTTACTAGTTGCTGTGATATCAAGTCTTATTTAACCCATGCTTATTGATCACTGATCAAAAGATATGAAAGTTGTCTAACCTATATTGAGTCTGAGTGCCCACAAATGTTTAGATAAATAATAGCTGAAATACTCAAAAAACAAGTACAAGCCCACTACCAAGAATAAGTCGATACCACCACCTGTATGTTATTTCTGACTTATCTGAATTGCAACGCTCAGAAATTTTTTAGATGTCTGAAAAATCGGTGCATAGAAAGGTCTTTTCATACAATATAAAAACCTATGGCAAATATACACCAATGTGTTGGAAGTAAGTGCTTTGAGTCAGGAACATTGATGCAAGGCCATTATGCTTTACTTCAAATGAACGTGATCAACATTTTTGTTTTCAGTCATTGTCCAGTGTAGTTATTGCAGTAAAGTGACTGGGAACAGTTTACAAACACTTATTTTCCTTTTTGATGCTCGTTCTTGATTAATCTTTTTGCAGTAACCTCATCTTCCATTTTCCAGGGTTCCTATTTCAACAGGAACCATGAACGAAAATTAATTTGCCTAAAGTATGTGTTTCAATCAATGGAAATGTTATTTAGACTTTTAGTTTACTGTTATTTGTACAAAATTGTGGAGAAAAGAAAGATAAAAAATTAACCTTAAAGAGCATTTCTTTATATTAAAACGTGTTTACCAAGTGCTATGAGAAAGATTCGGTTTTAAATCAATTACTAACTTTTTCTGTCTTTTTTTCCTCTATGTCACTTTTTTATGTGCTGTATTGCGGATGCCGGACAGGTAAGCACAAATTTTATTCTGTTGCTCTTGCTCAAACATATTTTTTAGCATCATTACGAGAGGCCAACAACCTAATTTCAGGTCTAACATGTAATTTGCCCAGCACATCAAAGTTTAAGAATTTACCACAAACACAAGGGAAGCGAAACAAAGCTGGCCACAAGTACAGAGTTTAGTCTCTTATTATTAGAGAAGGTCTTTTTAATTCAAGAAACTGAGAATTTCAGAGCCTGGAGGCTAGCTGTCGTTGGCTGACTTGGAAACAGCAACAAGCTGAATATTGATTTCAGAAGAAAAATAAGGCAAACTTCAGATGAGTTCCACAAGGTTGCTTGTTCACAGAGAAAGCGAGTAATAGATATGCAAACTACATCCCTATGCACAGTGCAGCACAGCAGAAAACATTTCAGCAGCGCTTGCATACTTGCATTTGTTTGAAGATATGAAGGCTATTGTTTTCCCCGGGAGGAATTTGGCTTGGTGGAGGAGGACATTTTTTTTTTTGTTGCTTTCTATTTTTGCGGTAGTTGTAAAGGATGTGTAATGAATCTGTTTGTCAGCTGCTGCATCAAAAAAATCTTTTGAAAATGGGTATTTGTTGAGGGGAAATTAAAGGACTGATGAAAATCTGGTGGAAAGAAATCACATTTGCCGAGTTCTGTCAGCATGTCGCTAAATGACTTGTCCTGTTTTAAATCTTTTTTTTTTGTTCTACAAACTGTCTGATATGGATTTGTCAATCATGACCTGATCACTATTTGTGCCAACAAAATCTGTAGAACAAATTCTAATACCTTACAACACATTTTTATGAACTATTCCAAAAGTCTGTTATCATTCAAATATATAAAGTTAAAATAATTAGCTTCAGTACTGTAACTTCTTCTCTCACAGGAGACGGATAATGGTGAAAAGAAACAAATGCTTTACAGGGTCAGAAAGATACTATTGTATTCATATCAAAATGCTAAAAAGATAATACACCTGGGTGTGAGTGTCTGATTTGTATGATAATCCACATTGCAACTGAGACATCTTGTCCTAGAAAATACCACCTTTTTTTTCAACAACAAAAACAGTATCATCTATTGCAGAAACTGTATAAAACGATTCCTTATACATGGGGTGCCTACGAGGGTAATTCTCTGCGTGGCGGTACAGATTGTGCACAATCCTGCTACAGAAAATGAAAGTATGTTGAAATAGTTCTATTTTTCTTGTGCGATTTACTTTTAGTCAGATAAAAATCAGAAACTCAGCAGGTAAGAGCCTTAGTCCGGTATTTCTTTGAATTCCAACTCACCACATATCTCCGAGCATCCACCCACAGCTTGTTTTTTGCATTCATGACAACCCTCTTGATTTTTGTAGGGCAGCAACATGACACATCAGCTGCCAGTGTATTGTCGAGATCACTCAGTTACATGAGAGATGTGTCTGTCTTGTTTGTAGCCACTGCTCTGCTGAGACTGGGTGCTAAGCATCGTCCGCCTGCTTTGCTCCCATCTCACACTCAGTCTTCCCACATAAATTGAACCCCTCACCACGAGGCTGTCTCTGCGAAATACGGCCACACTGCCTCACAGCCGGTGATTTATCAGGGTCAGCCTCCCACGGCTCAGAGTCATGCAGAAAGACCAGAGTATAATCCTGCTCTTACCCATCCCACCTTACTGAAGAGCCAAGCTTGTGTGCATGCTCTACCTCTGCCTCTGGTATATGTGCACAAATACACCTATGCACATGCATAGAATTGTAGATGTTTTTTTAATGTTGTGTGGTGGAGTACAGACTGGTCATTTTGAGCCAAACTAGCCCACACTGCCTCTGTGAGCACATTCTTATGACAAATTAGAGATCTTAGCAAGTTTTACACAACATTTGAAATCAGTTTTTCTGAAGCTCTTGTGGATTCGATGAGGACAGAATTTGTTGTTGCCAAGAAGAACAGAAGTGCAATTAAATTCTGAAAACAAGACTAAATGGAATCAAATCAAATCAAACTTTATTTATAAAGCGCTTTTCATACAAGAAGTTGCATTACAAAGTGCTTTACAGATTAAAATGACCCCACATAAAACCACATTCCCATCCCTCCCCCACAGAGTTAAAAGCATGGTCACAGTTATACCCCCGTACCCCCAACCCAACTCCCATGCACACACACACTCAAGTGTAACAATAAAAGGACAATGGGCCTAGTGCAGATGAACCATGCAAGGAAACGCCATCAGAGGAGCCATCTGCCCCGGCAGCGGTAGATTAACAGCAGCAGCCAAGGGGCTGACACCGGGCGCCCAATGGAGGCAAAGCCAAGACCCCCACCTCCACCCAAGCGCCACCTGGAGCACTCCTAGGCAGCTACAGCCGACCACTGCTCCCGGGGCAGAAGGCTCCCACAGAGGAAACACTGGAACGGGGATTAAGATAAATTAAAGGCAAGGCAAGGCAAGGCAAGGCAATTTTATTTGTATAGCACACTTTCAACAGCAGGGTAATTCAAGGTGCTTTACATGATTTGGTGATTTAAAAGAAACACATAAAAGAAACACACATTACACATGATACACAATAAAGCAGGAGAAAAATAAAAAAAGCAAGAGAGCATGAACACATTTCATACATATGACATCAAGCATTTACTCAAAGGCAATTCTAAACAGATGGGTTTTTAGTCTCGATTTAAAGCAGTTCAGAGTTTCAGCAGCTCAACACTCGTCAGGAAGTCTGTTCCAGATAAGGGGAGCATAAAAATTGAAAGCTGCTTCTCCATGTTTAGTTCTGAGTCTAGGGATGTTTAGTAGGCTAGAGTTGGAGGACCTGAGTGGTCTTGGTGGTTGGTACCATGACAACAGGTCTTCAACATATTTTGGTGCTAAGCCATGTAATGATTTATAAACTAGTAAAAGTATTTTAAAGTCTATTCTCTGAGCTACAGGGAGCCAGTGTAAGGACTTTAGAACTGGGGTGATGTGCTCTACTTTCCTGGTTCTAGTGAGGACGCGAGCGGCAGCGTTCTGGATCAGCTGCAGCTGTCTGATTGACTTTTTAGGCAGACCTGTGAAGATGCTGTTGCAGTAATCAATCCGACTAAAGATAAACGCATGGATGAGTTTTTCTAGGTCGTGTTGCAAAATCAGTCCTTTAATCCTAGAGATGTTCTTCAGGTGATAGAACGCTGACCTTGTTATTGCCTTTATGTGACCCTGGAGGTTCAGGTCTGAGTCCATTACTACACCTAGGTTACGAACCTGATCAGTAGTTTCTAGCTGTATTAATTGAAGCTGTGTGCTGACTCTTGATCGTTCCTCCTTGGGTCCAAAAATAATCACTTCAGTTTTGTTTCTATTCAGCTGGAGAAAGTTATGGCACATCCATCCATTTATTTGGTCAATGCATTGATTTAGGGTTTGAATGGGTTCAGAGTCACCTGGTGACATTGTAATGTAGAGCTGAGTGTCATCTGCGTAGTTATGGTAGCTAATGTTACTGGTTGCTATAATCTTGCCTAGTGGGAGCATGTAGATATTAAATAAGAGGGGCCCCAGGATGGAGCCCTGGGGCACCCCACATGCGATTTCTGTTCGTTCTGATGAAAAGTTTCCTATTGAAACATAGAAGTCCCTGTTCTTTAGGTAAGACTCGAACCAGCCAAGTACTGTACCAGAGAGTCCGACCCAGCTCTCCAGTCGTTCCAATAAAATATCATGATCAACAGTGTCAAATGCTGCACTGAGGTCTAACAGAACCAGCACTGTGGTTCTTCCACAGTCTGTATTTATGCGGATGTCATTAAATACTTTGACGAGGACAGTCTCGGTGCTGTGGTGAGCGCGGAAACCAGACTGAAAAGCATCAAAACGGTTTGTCATTGTTATGAAGCCATTTAACTGCTGAAACACAGCTTTTTCAATAATCTTACTGATGAATGGGAGATTAGAGATTGGCCTGTAGTTCTGCATTAACGTGTTGTCCAGATTTTTTCTTCATTCTTTTTAAAGCCTGAGGGAAGACACCTGATAGCAGTGATGGAGTTCACTATTTGAACAAGATCAGATCCAATAACAGGAAGAACCTTCTTTAGAAAAGCTGTGGGTAGGATATCAAGACAGCAGGAGGAGGAGCTTAATTGGATAATGATTTTTTCAAGGCTGTTCTGGTTTAATTCGTGGAATTCAGACATTTTCTCTACATTGTTGTTGATTGGGGATGGCACTGGTTGTGGGTTCGATATTGAGGTACAGATTGACCGTCTAATTGTTAGAATCTTTTCAGTGAAAAAGCTGGCAAATTCATTGCAGGCCCTGGTAGAGTTTAGTTCAGGGGCTACTGTCACTAAAGGATTAGTTAGTCTTTCCACTGTTGCAAATAGAGTCCGTGCATTATTAATGTTTCTGTTGATGATTTCAGAAAAGAACGATTCCCTAGCATCTTTTATAGTTAGCTGATATCTATTCAGTCTCCCTTTGTAGATCTCACAGTGAACCTGGAGTCGAGTTTTCCGCCATTTTCTCTCGGCTCGTCGACACTCTCTTTTTTCACTACGTACCAGTGGATTTCTTGTCCACGGAGACTTTTTTCTACCTGAGACTACTTTCACTTTAGTTGGAGCAATGGAATCCATGATGTCTGAGATTTTCGCAAGGAAATTATCTACCAACTTATTTAGTGAGTTTGAGTTGGGAGATGAGGGGGATGTGGTGGAAGGATAAATACGTTTAAAGGTTTCTACTGAACTGTCCCCTAGATAACGCTTTTTTATAGTGGTCTTACTGTGGCTGGATAATTTAGCAGAGATGGTACTTTCAAAGAAAATACAGAAATGGTCAGATAATGCAATATTAATTACAGAGATGTCAGAAATATTTAAACCTTTGCTGATAATTAAGTCCAGAGTGTGTCCTTTATTGTGTGTTGGTTGTTTGACATGCTGGATCAGTCCGAAGTTGTGAAGAGTATCATCTAACGTTTTTGCTTGTCTATCTTGGGGGTTGTCGGTATGGATGTTAAAGTCCCCCACGATGATTAGTTGGTCATAGTCGATACATATTACAGAAAGAAGGTCATTGAAATCATTAAAGAAGTTAGAGTTAAGTTTTGGTGGTTTATATAAACTTAGAAATAACGCTTTGTTAGGCTCATTTATCTGGGTGGCTAGGTATTCAAAAGAATCAAACCTGCCCAGAGTTACCTTTTTAAAGTTCATCGAGTTGTTAAAGATGGTGGCTACGCCTCCACCTCGTTTGTGTTTTCTGTTCTCGCTTAAGAAATTATAATTTGGAGGACTAGATTCTATTAATGAAGTTGTTTCGTTATTTTCATCTAGCCAAGTTTCTGATAAAAAAAGGGCGTGTAAATTAAGCTCAGTGATGAAGTCATTGATAAGAAAAGACTTCCCGGATAGAGATCTAATGTTTAATAAAGCTAACTTAAGTATTGTGATGATGGGCAGCTGAACCTTCTGACAGGTTATCAATTTGAGATTTTGTTTAATATGAGAGCGTGTGGTTAACGGTTTATGTTTCCTGCTGCTGATAATCACTGATATAGCCTCAGGGGTGCCGGGTGAATTCTGGGAGACGGTAGGGGTGGATTTATTGCCCGGTTCCCTCAAATATCAAATATCTGTAATAATCAGTGGGGGGAAGCTCCCAGTCTTATTGACACTAGTCCCAGGCGTTTGGTGTAGTCTAAGTTTAGGTGTTAATTGTGTCCCAAATTTGATTCGCTCGTTCAGTCTGTCTGTAAAGTTTCTAAATGGAGACTCATTTGATGTGGCTGTGTCACAGGAAGATGAAGACTTGATCTCTGATGGTTGTTTATCTGTTCGGTCCTATGGTGTCATCCAGACTTGCTGTTTTTGTTCTCTGATATCCATGGGCGCCTCAAGGTCAGCTTTTGGGAGCAAGTGTTTTGCTTTCTGATTTTGATAAGAAAAAATGTTTGCTGCTAACAGCCTTACTCCGGCCTTGGTAAGATAACGGCCTGCTTTGAACAGATGATTAGCACTTCCAAATACTTTGAAATTATTGATAAATGTGAACAACTTCTCAGCTGATTGTTTCTTCAACCATTTATGGAGCATGCGGAGTCTGCTAAATCTTTCATCATTCCCTTCAGGGACTGGTCCGCTGATGAGGATGTTTACGTTAAGTCCATCAAGTCTCTGTAGGAGATCAGAAAAGTCGCTCTCCAGAATCTCTGATTGTCTCATCGCGATATCTGCTGATCCAGCGTGAATGACAAGCTTTTCCAAAGCAGGATGTTGGTCCAAGATTTTAGGAATTTTTTCTGATATTTCTCTCACTGTATTTTTGTAGCACCTATAAACTTTGGTATTCTTGCTACAAAAAGCCTCAATTCCATTAATTGATCCATCTTGTATGATAGCAGTCTTTGCTGGGGGGGCTCTTACTTTGTTATGTGTCCGTTTGATGCGGCTGGGTTTCTCCTGGTGGCTTTGACTGGTCCTGGGGGCTGCGTCATCTTTCGGTGAACTCAAGGCTGCAAATCTGTTTTTCAGCGGGATTCCAGGTTGAGAAATATCTCTTGTTTTTGGCTGAAACCTCTTTTGTTTACTTTTAGCAGAAGCGGCAGTTCTGGGTTCAGAGGTTTCTCTGTGCCGGAGTTTCTTTTGTTTTTTCCTCCTCGGAGAACGGGCTGGGGTTGATTTCATGCGTTTTAAAGCTGGCCAGTTTTCATTGTAGTGCGGAGTTCTGCCGCTCAGACGCCTGTAGGGAGTCTCTGTGACACGGTTAGACCGACATAACACCGGGCTGTTTGTATTCAAAGGTAAAGTTGTGTCATTTTGTCCATATTTAGCGTGGAGATCAAAATTAATTTCCAGACGACGTAGCTTCGTTTCAATGCCCTCAATTCTGTGGAGCAGTTTTTCAAAATCCTCAGCTGAGCAAAAAGCCATGTTCATAAGTCCATAGAAAAGTAATCCAAGAAGAGATCTGGTCCAATACAGTAACTCCAGGGGCTGGGAAAATAAAGTAACTAAGAAAAGGTTAAGAAAGAAAGCAAGAAAAGCAAACAGAAAAGAAAATAAAGTGAACAGATCTGGAGAGAGACAGAGAGCAGCTCTGTATAAAGTATAAAAATAAACAGTAAATTAATGTGCTAAGATTAAATAGTAAAACACTGATAAAAATACAATCATATACAACATGCAGAGCAATTAAACAAACAGTAATAAATAATAATCAGTTAAAAGCTAGGCTAAAAAGGTGAGTCTTGAGCCTGCTCTTAAAAACATGAAGTTCTCTGCGGCCCTAAGGTCCTCTGGCAGCCTGTTCCAGAGGTGAGGGCCATAAAACTGGAAAGACGCCTCGCCATGAGTGTGTGTCCTGACTTTTGGGGTGACAAGGAGACGGCTGCCAGAGGAGCGCAGAGAACGCAAAGGTTCATATGGTAAAAACAGTTCAGAGAGATAAGAAGGCCCAAGACCATTAAGACACTTAAAAAACATTAAAATAACCTTAAAATCAAGGATTAAAAGACAGTCATTGTAGTTTTGGTAAAAGTTTCTCTCTCTGAGCCTCAGGAACTATGACTAAAACGTCAGTTTTGTCCTAGAATTACACCTTTAATTTTAAATTGGTGTGTTATTAATAATTAGCTAAGTGGTCTACTGAAACATGACTGTTAGCAAAGTTTCAAAATATAGAGTGTATATTTTAGAAATAAGGTATATTTAAATCATGTGTGGATTGTATTTTGAAAATATTTATTTTATGTATTTTGTATTTTAAAAATTCTAAGTTAACACGTTGCATAAAATCTCAACAAAGAAATTTATCACAACCAAACCTGCCTGGCCAGAGATGACATCAAGAAGATGGATTCTTTTATTTGTTCTGACTGAGTCTCTCTAGACTATCCTCACTGAGACCGTGCTTTTGGAGGAGGAGGTGTCAGAGGAGGCTGTTCAGCCAGAGACAAACTTGGAGTAACACAAGAGCGATGTCCCTCTAGATAGCCAATAAAAAAAAGTATTCCTTTATTTCTTTGTGAATCAGAGTCTTGTGGCTGACTTTTTATGTACCAAAATGGCAACAAAATATCACTTCAGAATTAAAAACTCATGACTCAGGCTGTTTTAATTTATTTTTAATTTTTGAAATATAATATAATATATTTTGGAAAATATGTAAATTATTTGTTAAATAAAAAAGATGTTCACATTAGGGGTTCAACAAATCAAGTAAACTTTTAAGTTACTACTAAACATGTATCAATTAAAAACTTTCCAGAGCTCTACATTAGTACAATAATATAATAGTGTTCAGACCATCATATTTTTTAGATTTTGGAATGCCAGCTGCATAAAAAAAGACTGTATTTTAGCTTGACCTGCAAGTCTGGCAGAACAGTTTGAAGTGACCTGTAGAAAAGATTTTAAAGTATGTAATGTGAAAAGATACACTCCCTAAAGTTGCAATTCTGATTTGAAAAAGCTCCAAACAGCTTCAACTTTAATATCTAACATGACTGTTGCCCATATAACACATTTATAAGTTGATGTAAATAGCCTGTGTCACATTCTGGAAGTTATAGCTATAGATCTGTAAGAAAGTGAAAGATTTTGTGTTATGAAGTGATAAATAGGTATATTGTAATACTTTGATATTATATTGTACAAACATGAAAAGCACATTGTTAGAACAATAAAGTTCTTAGTTTAAAGTGTGTTATAATTCCCACATCTAACCTCTTGCTTCTGAATTGTTCGATCAAGCAAAGACCAACACCTGGGCAAATTGAAGATTTAATTTTCCATGAACACCAACACGAAGCAAATATGAATCTTTTTTTTACCAACTTCTGTTCACTTTTTAAGAAAGAAATGTGTGTGTAAATCTGTAAACTATAAGAAATTACTGAGGTGAAATCACTGACCCAAAATGTCAGTGAACAAACCTTAAAGTTATGCCTCAATGATGCTGGGCAGGGTCAAAAACACAAAAGCCATATGACTTGCATTACAAAGGTCTGCAGATGACTTAGTAACAAGTAGTAAAAAATGTTTATTTATAAAATAAGTTCCCTACTTGATCTCTACTTTCACAAGGAATGTAAAAATGCATCTACTTTTTGAGGCTAGATGAGACAGTACAATTTACTGGGTTCACAAGAAGGTAATGAAATGAGAAGTGAGCCCATTTTTTTGACAAAACCAAGAATTGCCACTTTTTGTCTTCACAAAGCAAAGGTCTTGTTAGTTCGCCATTCATGGTATTACCCCAGTGTCAAGTTATTTTGTCTGTAACTTTGTCACATTTTACTTTTCATAGTGCCTAAAAACAAACAATTTAAGGTTTCCTCTGTGCTTTTGTAATAAAGTGTCTTTAGCCAGCAAAACAATTTTATTAGCCAACAAACAACAAAACAGGGCAATGCTTATTTCTTACTTCAAAATAAAAGTCTCAAAACTAGAGTTGAAGCTTATACCACTCACTTGCTCATATACATAATATACTTATTTCCGGACAGGAAATACCATGCTGGTACCAAAACAGACTTCCCTTGGACATTATATTTTGCTGCATTTTAATTTTGTGGGATCCTGTTGCTGTAATTCAACCCAAGCAAGATAGGCTGGGTTTAGAAGAAGCCTTGCTGCTAAAATCACTAAGCATGTTGATCAACTTTATTTACATTTGCTGCATATGCTTCATATGGTATCTCGTTTAGGTTTACTACAAGCAAATATAGAAGTTAAGAAGAAAAATAAAACCAGACAGGCTCCATTTCTTAGTTTGTTGGATTGGTTACTGGTTTAAAGTAGTTTGCCGCAAAAAAATGGTGTAAAGAGACCAGTCTCATGACCAAACTGGGTTTAAAACTACAATAATACTGATCAGCCATGATATTTAAAATATAATATAGTAAAACACAATGATGTCAACAACTGATCATACCTTTTATTTACTTTTTTTTTACAAAGATTTGATACTAATCTTCATTCCTTAATTGTTTTGGGGCAAAAGCCATAGATATATCCGATATCTCTTGCTGAATATTTCTTCCTGTTTGCTTGGGGCTGTGCTTCTTAGTGACCCCATCAGTCTAGAGCGAAAACCAAAGTCTTGCTGTTACCTTACATACAAGCTACAAGTCAGGTTAGAAATTGTTTTAATCATCCAGGGTTCTAAAAACTTTTCTAGCTTTCAAATCATCAGAATTTTTTTAGATGGAGCAAGTCATCTAGCTGAGCAAGGTAATGAAAGGTTTTACTTACCTGCAGTGTGAAATATTGCTCCCTCAGTGCTTTAACAGAAACTTCAGTGTTGATACATAAATTATCTAAGAAAATACTGTCATGTTCGGACTATAAGCCATTACTTTTTTCACACGCTTTGGACCCTGCGTCCTATAGAACGACATGGCTAATTTATTTTTATTTTTTTTACTGGCTAATGGGCTCCGGGAGGCACTACAGCAGGAAGCGCAAAAGTGAGACAGACATGTAGGGAAAGATTATACGCCAAAGACGACACTACCAGTAATTTTCATGCACACACCCTCATCATGGAAAACACACAAAAAAATTTTGCTTTTAAGTTAAAGGTAATCAAGCTGGCTGTCACAGAAGGAAATAGAGCTACTGCATGTAAGCTTGACATCAATGAATCAATGGTGAGACATTGGAGGAGGCAGCGGGAAGAACTGAGTCAGAGTAAAAAGTCGACAAAGCTTTCACGGGGGCAGAAAGACACTGAAGAAGACAACTTCAGTGGCTTTAATGAGGAAGAGGATGATGAAGATAGCAACCAATGACTTTTCTGGTAGGCTAAAGTATGTTTTATTTTCTAATCAGTCATGTTACTGTTGTATTGTATTTGTGCCCCTGGTGCCATTGCGGACATTTCCTGAAAACAATTTGAGTTATGTTGCTAACAGACTGACAGGCACGAAAACATCACCTCCTGGCAGAGCCAATAAAAAAAATCTTCCGTGTACCATCTTTATGTGTAAATATTTCATGTTACAACATGAAAACATGTGGCTTATATTCAGCCATATATGTGCAAAATTTATTTTCTTTTCAAATTTAGCTGGTGCACCTTATATTCAGGTGCGCTCAATAGTCCGAATATTACGGTACCTTTTTGAAACAGACTAAAAACAAAAGTAGGCTTGCAAATACATGTGTGTGGAATATTAAAAGGAAAGTACATATAATGTGTTAAATCTCCAAAGAGTACAGTGACTGTATTGGGGGATTTATAGTCAAAGAGCTCTAGAGTAATACAGAAGAATTCTCAGCTGACAAGACGGACTTAATCTCACTCCTGACAGTTTAGTTTTTACAATCTGTTAGACTTCTTCTCAGTAACATATGCAAATTTCCACCATCTCCTCTTAACCAGTTCTGCAATTTTCCATTCTTTAAACGTACTGCCCTGTCTGCACCTTCTATCTGCTAGTTGCAGTCGGAAAGGTTTCACAGAGAAACACTGGAGTCTGGAATATTACTGCAACACTACAATATGATTTATTTTATTTTCCAGCGATCAGCCAAACCCCATTAAATACAGAAATGGTTTAAAGCCCATATATCACCATTATGCATCCCTGTGCAATGTTTTTGGTATATTTGGCTATAGAATACAGATCTGACACTAATACATAAATAAATAAATAATTAAATTAATCTAATATCTTACATCTCTGGGATTGGGGGTCGGGGAGAGGTCAAGCAGTCCAAAGAGCAGAAGATGAAACAGATGGATTAAAACATGACAGTGAAATTAGTTCTAACAACACGACACAAAAGGTACAATGGTTGTACAAGTCTGACCACTCCTCTAAGGCTTATATCAGTAGCTTTTTAGGTTGATTTCACTGAATGAAATCCAGTGATTTAAATGTGAAAGGTATGCAAATGTATGCAGTAGTTTATTTGGGGGTATCACATTAAATCCAAATAAAGTACACTGGGATTTTATAGTGTAATATCAATAAATTCTTTGAAAAAGCGTATGGGGTTTGAATACTATTAGGTTAACCTGACTCCCACCCCTACCTTTTGTAGATGAGGACCATTTTGCTTGCATAGTTTTGGGTACATGCTTCAGTACAGGAAGAAGTTCTTGCAAATCATGACAGTATTTCTTTTTTTGTGAGTGTAAGATCCCATAACTTCAACAATAGAAAATCTGTTCGGGTCAATTTTGACCCACCATTTCTCCAGCTAGGTATCACAGCAGCAGAGTTCGATATATCTTTTTTTTCTGTTTAACAGAGGACACTGGTAAAGAAAAAACGTCTTTGGTGATGTTGTTTATGTCCCTTCAGTGTGGGGATAAAATATGTCTTCGCTTTTTTGTTCTCAAGTTTTCAATTGTTTTGCAATCCTTGTATCAATATGTTTTTCAGCCCATGGCGTTGATTCTTTTTCATGCTCTGTTTCAGTGCTGTCCACTCACAGTGATCAAATAGCCAAAGAATAGACAAACACACAGGTCTTACTCACCAACCCACTGGTCCAATGTGGTGTTAGCCACAAAGTTGGTAGATGCAGCGCAGAGCAGCCTGATTATCACTTTACTGTCGGCTGGATCATCATTTTAAGGATAGTTCTGATGAAACTGCTGGCTTTGAAGTCACTCAAAATCCCCCTTCCATCTATCTACTGTACTCTATGCTCATGTTCCTCTTTTTTTATTTTCTTCACTTCTGTCTCCATCCATCCACCATTTCTTTTCTTAGATATTGTTCATTAAACATAGGTTTTGCAAACTTTAGACTAATTAGAAAGAGACGTCAAGCTCTTTTCTGTTGCAGGGCATTATCTTGTTTCAAACAGATGCTTAAAAGTGAGTTATCCCTTAAACTCATTAAAGAAGAAAACATAATTAGCTAATTACCATGAGCTTCCATTACCCTGATAACAATTTTCAGTTTAGAGAGAAGGCTGCAGGCTTTGATTTGCGCTTTGAGCAGATGTCAGAAGTCCAGAAAAACAGCGATGAGTGGCTGAGACCTGAGAGACCTGCAGCATCGGAGGGTTTCTGTTCATTCTTTCACCCACTGACTCACTCTCACGGTCACTGTGTCACATCAAAGGCTGATAGCTTTAAGGAGAGAAATCCAATTCTGTGCCCCTATTGAATCAGGTAAGCAGGAGCAGACAGACGGCTGCATGTCATTTTTTGATTTTTGAAACACAAGCCTGTCTGTTCTGGTTGCAGCCTCGGAAACACTACACTTCCCCATTTCTAGCTTCCAGGGCTTCTCTTTACATCCACTTCTTTTTTAAAGCACCCTAACCCTCTTAAGGTATCATGTTCACTAATAAATTGTGCATAATGGGCATAAATCCTAGAAAGCAAGCTTCAAACTTCAATCAATGCCACGACTTATGGAACTGAGGACTTAAGCATGCAAAACATCTAAAGTTGAGCAAAATGTGCTGGCTGTACTACATGAGTCTGGGAAAAGGCTGCTGGGTGATACTAAATGAAGTCATTTACTTGATGATTGAAGGTTTGATATTAAACGGCAGAATCCAAATAGATCCTGGCAGGATCCTGGCCATGTAACTCTGGACCAGCTATATACCCTAAGAAGGTTCCTGGAGGGTGTGTGGGAGTTCGACCAACTGGTCTACATGTGTTTTGTGGACTTGGAGAAGGCATTCGACCATGTCCCTCTGGAAGTCCTGTGGGGGGCTACTCTGGTAGTCTGGAGTATGGGGTACCAGGCCCCTTAATGCGGGCAGTTAGGTCCCTGTACGACCGGTGTAAGAACATACCATACCACCTTTATTTATATAGCACTTTAAAATACAACCATATGGCTGACCAAACTGCTTAATAGTCAAGGACACAGTAAAACAACATAAAACAATGCAACAAGAGGATAACAAGTTAAGACGTTTAAGACTAAATAAAAAAATGTCTAAGAATAGGATTTCAATGAAATAATATTTTTTTAAAAAGAAAACAGAGCAAGCAAGCCAGCCTGTGGCTATGGGTTGAACACAAGAAGAAAATAGTGGGTCTTTAAAGGAGACGCCTGCCGAACTACCAGAGGGAGTTTGTTCCTTAATCTTGGAGCTCCTACCGAGAAAGCTCTTTGTCCATGCGATTTATAGCGAACTGTCGGGATCTCCAGGAGCAAAAGGCTCGAGGACCTAAGTGTCCGTTTGGTGCGATACAGAGAAAGTAGGTCAGATATGTAAGTGGGAGCTTTTATTGTACCCTAAACCCAATAGGCAACCAGTGGAGGGATTTAAGGACAGATGTAATATGTTTACATCTTTTAGTGCGTCTCAGAAATCTTGCACCTGCATTTTGCACAAGCTGGAGTCGGGCAAGGGTTGATTTGTTGACACCCAACAGCATCGCCTTTGAGAACGCCTTTATTACATTTATGTGATAATACATGCATGTATCACAGATTCGAGATGCTTTCTACATAAGATGGACCTTAACTTAGCGAGACAAGTGAGTTGAAAGAAACAAGATTTCACAATAGCATTGACCTGGGTGTCCATACTTAAGGAGGAATCCATCTTCACACCCAGGTTTCTCACAATGGTTTTAAGATGCAGAGAAAGAGATGACAGGCAGGATCCTGCATGGAAGGACATGTTTTTCAGCTGGCCTGGGAACGCCTTGGGATTCCCCCCGAGGATCTGGCCCTGCGACCAGACCTCGGATAAGCGGAAGAAAATGTATGGATGTATGGATGGATGGATAGATGGAGGGATGGAGGGATGGGTTGTAAAAATGCTCTTTGTTTTCCCTCTGCAGGTTTTTCAATTAGTAAAACATTTACAGTCTATCCTGCCTGTTTATGTACATTGTACTAAGTGACAAATAAAATTAGAGTTCTTTTTTTTGGGGTTTTCATTTTTAAACCTTTTCAAATTCAGTTGTTTGCATGCATTTCCTAAGTATTTGGAAGCATTGCTTTTTAACTGGATGACTTGAGTCAGTGGTTTGGGGTATTCTTCCACATGCCTCTGACAATATTTTGCTTTAATTTTGCCCCATTCCTCACGTCAGAACTGGTGTCACTGGTGAGTTTGGTTTGTAGGCTGACTTACTTGCACACACTTTTTCTTTAACCTACTATTTTTCTATGGAATTGAAAGCTTTGAGATGGCCACTCCTAAGCACTGACTTTGTTAAGCAGTGACTTTGACCTTAAGTCACTGTTTAACAAATTTTGCTGTATGTTTAGGGTCAATTCTCCCTGGGAAGACCTATCGGTGTAATTCTAACCTAAAACAGAAGTCTGGTCTGATTCAACTTTAGAAAAAAAAGGAAGTATTTTTATATGGTGTATGTAAATAGATAGTTTATTTGTCTGATGTCTGGTTTTAACTGTAAACAGCCTGAAATATGTTTTAGTCATAAGATTATGATTGGGTTAAAATTGCATTCTTTTATCAATCAATACTTAAAGTTAACAGCATCAGCTTGCAAAGCTTGTTTACATCTAAAGGAGAGTCAAGAGTGCCCATGACTGGAATCGACCCATAACAGTTTAGCAGAACAAAGTCCTACCCTTTCTGACCAGCAATGAATTCCAGTTGACAAGAGAAAAATATTTCCTTCTCTAGTGCTTGAAAGTGCTACCATTCAGCGCTTCATCCAGAATATTGCTCCTTTTTGATGACGCAATGCTGAGTAAATATACTTCTGCACCCCAGAAAACTTTATCTTTCTACTGTAACATTTTTTGGGCTCACTCAGGCTGTTCACATGCGTAATTTTTATGCACAGCCAGAGAATTAGTTTCTTCATCTGGTAATACTGAGTTGATTAATGAATTAAGAAAATTGATGGGAAAAATATAAATGAAGTGGAAAAGATGGCTATTACAGAACAAGCGTACTAACTCAGGGCTGATCACTCTGACGTTTTTTCTGAACTAATGAAAAATGAATTTTATGGTTTGTTTAACACAAGCCAAAATTAATTAAACGTGAAGCCCTTAACATCTTTTTATGGTAATGCTGGAGCACATCTGTAATGCCGTCTGATCCTCATATGCTCCATAAATGGAGCAGTGACATTTCGAGGTGGATTTTCTGATGGAGGACAGACAGCAAAGCAAAATGTTTGGAAATCTTATTACATTGATTTGTATTTATGTGCAAATAAAAGCTTTTAAGGTTCTAAAACTGACACGTATTTTGCCAATAAATTTGAGCTAGCAAGAGAAAGAACTTACAAACTGCCAACTCTTCAGGAGACTTTTTGAAACATTAACTATTTATTGGAATTCTGTGGGTGCACCTTCAAAGCCCTTCCATGCCATCCATTATCCTGGAAGAAGAACAATGCATGGACGTGAACACAAATTTCAGGTGGAGGATGAATCTGAGTCCATTTTTCTAAGTTGGCGATTCATTTGTCATCCTCGCAGCCTGAGGAGCGGCTGATACCTCCCAGGTCTCTGATTAAATAGGGGAGAATTAATAACAGGTGTCTGAGGAGGGGGTCTGGGAAAATGTTTCTTTGCAAGATGGGCCAAGCAGCAAGCCATACGCTGCAATTAGAGTTAAAGAGCAGTGAGAAGCCTGTTTGTATGTTTGTTGTGTCATATGAGCTGCATTGAAGGTCTTTCTGTATTAATACACTTTATAGTTAGGGTAAAGGATCTCTTGAGAAACGCATCTACAAAGGGGAAAAAAATGCTGTCTTTAGCACTAAGTCTACATTACATCCCTGATTTATGCCGGCACATTACTTTCCCTCTTTAAATGCATCACAGGTAGACGAAAAAAATAGAGCACTTTTCAAGCAAGCTGGAAGCCAATGTAACGAATTCAGGAGAATCTTTGATTACCTCTAATGTGGTTATAGGTAATGGTGACCTGTCTCCAAGGAGCAAAGTCAGAGCTAAATTATATTTCAAATCCATTAAACCTTACCTCAGATCCATCATTTGCTACCAGCAAGCAGCTTCCCAGGGCAGCAGGTAATTGAATTTCAAACCTGAAGCCAGGAAATAGATAGGCCCCTAAGCTAAGGCCTCAGCATGAGGTGGAACACGGTTCTGCATACAGTCTTGATTTATTTGTGCATATCAAATCTCATAATGAGCTGCTTTCTGTCACTGCCAGGAATAATTATTTGTGGAAATATTAAGATGACCAACAGACATGCAGTGTCTTGCAAAAATGATTCATATTATAAACTTCCACACTTAATCACGTTAATCAGTTTTATTGAACGTTTTTTTGTGAAAGATCAACACAAATTATGGAACAGTCATGAATTAGAAAGGGACACAATGTTTTAAATTTCTTTTTACAAATAGAAATCTGAAAACTGTGGCAATCAGGTGTATTCAGCCAGTATTGCTTAAAGTGACCTTTCACTGGTGTAACGGCATTTTAACATCTTTTTCAGCTTTGCATATCTGACATTTTTGGCAATTTTGGCAAATTTTGCAAAAAGATCAGACAGATTTGATGGAGAGCATCAGTTGGATTTAAATGGATCTGGAGTTCACTGGGCCATTCTAACACATAAATAAGGTATAATTAAAACCATTTGATTGCAGCCCCAGCTGTATATTTAGGGACATTGTCCTGCTAAAAGATGAACCTCTGAATCAGTATCAAGTCTTTTGGAGCCTCTAACATGCTTACTTGCCTAATTGCCCTGGATTTAGCCCTATTGCACTTTGAGTAAACATTGACCTGCTTACCTGTTCCTCCTGAAGAAAGGCATCTCTCCAGCATGATGCTCCCTCCATCATAGGGTATTGCTAAGATGGTGTGTTAGTGCTGCACATTGGCACAATCGTCTTTGGCCTTGCAGCAGGAAAGTTCTTGGTTCGAATCCAGCCTGGGGTCTTTCTGCATTGAGTTTGCATGTTTTCGTTGTGCATGCGTGGGATACCTCCGGGTACTCCGGCTTCCTCCCACAGTCCAAAAACATGACTGTTAGGTTAATTGGTCTTTCTAAATTGCCCTTAGGTATGAGTGTGTGTGCATGGTTGTTTGCCCTTTGTATTTCTATGTTGTCCAGGGTGTACCCCACCTCTCGCCCGTTGAATGCTGGAGATAGGCATCAGCCCCCGTGCAACCCTGCAGAGGATGGATGGAGGACTGTGTGTTCAGGGTGGGGTGCAGTGTTAGTTTTTCCTCCCACATATGGGTTTACATAAAAGCCAAAAGATTCAGTATTGTTCTGCTTCTCTGAATAATGTTCTTACCTTGTCACGGTTTAAAACGGATTTTTAAGGGGGACCCAAATGCAGCAGAGTAAAGCACAAAAAATTATTTAATAGAATAAAATACAAGGAACGGGAACTTACAGAAGTCAGGAGGGTACAAGCAGCAACAGGGAAAAACAGGAACCAGAACGGGCAACAATGAGGAGAGGTAACGGCAGGGGAAGAGCAACAACGAACCAGCGAGTAGAGAGTAAATGGCTGGGAGACGGGAGACTAAGAAACTAGAAAATTCTTAAGAAACTATCTAAAGAGAAGACTAAGGAGAACTCTAAGGGAAACCTAAGGAAACACTGGAGAACAGAAGGAGGAATTAAATAAAGAGATAAAGGAAACGCAAATGGGAAAGTGGACATAGACAGAGGTGAAAACATCTACAGAACCCAGGAACTGCCAGAATACAAAAATATAATTAAACTGAATAAGAAAAACTACTAACTCGAGACACAAACAGGAGGAACAAAACAAGAAGGCACCTTGGGGTAAAAAGGGGAAGAAAACCAAGTGGAAGGAAAAACTCAAATTTGCCACACAAAATACATGACATACCTGGCTTTTTAATTGACGTGTACAGCCATGTCTTTGAGGTTCTGGTATTCTCTCTCCATTTTTAGAAGTTGGATTGAAAATGCCTCTGTGAGATGTTTAAATTTTTAAGTTATATAAGCCAACCCTGGTTAAACTTCTCTACAAATTAATTATTGACATGATCCACTATAGTCCTTTAGTCCTTTATAGGCCTTTATATTGTAGTTTGTTTTCTGATCTAACTAACATCCTATGAGACCTTAACAGATAACTGGATTTAAACTCTAATTAAAGTGCCAATACTGGATTGTTTTACTCATTGAGTGATTTTTGAATGCAGCTATTTACACTGAAATTTGTTAAAGGCAGGACCTATTTTTTATGTTTTATTCCTTTAATTTCCTTCCTTTTCACCATCATAAGCAATCTCAAAAATGTATTATGGTTTGTATAGTGACAAAATATAGAAAATGCATAAGGACTTTAATATGTTTGCAACTGCTTGGGTATTTCTGCTTTACTAACTTTTTCCCCCCCAAATGGCTTTTTGCCTGGTGACAGCCAGACTGGGTCATAACCTTGGTTTGTCTAATTGCTTATTGTGGGCCAACCTCTCAGGGAGACTTTGGACAGTCAATCAAATGATCCTGCACTCAGGGAAAAGTATTGGGTCTTCTTTCTCCTTGCTGTCAACCCTGCTATTTCAAGACATCCCTCATTGTGGACTCAAGACAGACGACACCAACCTCGATCGCGAATCAATCATTAGACCAATTTACCAATTAGGCTTGTTGTACTCTATAAATAAACACATCACAGCTCCATTGCCTTCCGTCCCTCGAGATACGGTCTCAACACCAAGCCTGGCAGCCAGGGTGCCAAGGAATACACATCGATCGGGCTCCTCTTTCGTTTTGTTAGTCAGTAAAAATTATGAGTTTCTTCATCAGTAATTATAATCTTAAAAGTTTTAAAAATCTTAAGCATCAAGCCTTTATCATTGATCACCTGTTTCTGATTGATGATCCACAAAAGCAGTTATTCATTTCACACATGCACCATCAGGGGTGCCGCCAGAAATTCTGGGCCCTATGGAAAACAAATTTCTGGGCCCCCCCATATTTTTTACAGATAAGATTTACCCCAATAAACATGCCTTGTACACTTTTAAAACTTCAGCTACTTTCTGTCGGAGACAGTTGACCCAGAAAGTCGCTAAATATCGCCAGATGACGTCATACGCTAATTTGCATAATGATGACGTCCTCACGTGATGACAAATAAAACAGAAAGGAGGAAATAATTATATTTAGATTAGGATTACAGGGTTAAACAATACATTATTTAAACAGGGGAAACATGCTACAGGGAAATGTGACTTTTGTCTTCAAGAAGAGGCTGTGGAACATGTTAGATTATTTTGCCTGAAGTAAACTGTTGAGAAAACTGGTACAAAATTTACAAGATATCAAATTGCAACTGGACATCAAAGACCTTTTAAACAAAATGTAAATTTCTGGGGGAAAAATTGCTGAGATATCTCAAGAAGACGAAATTAAAAGAGAGAATAGACCAATAGATGTTGTTTGTTTGTTTTTTAGTACTTTGTAAAAAAATAAGTAGGGTATATTTAGCATGCATCAAATGTTTTTTGCCAACTGCCATTAAACAGAAGTTTATTGCTTATGGTATTATTTTCTGTGGGTTTTTTGTAATAAGTCTTAAATGTCCTACGTTTTTGAACTCACCATACATTTCGAAAGTTCCTTGAATGCACCACAGGTGTGTGATGCAGCGTAGTACAGGCTTCTGCCTTAATTCCCATTGGTCAGAAATGTTGCTAGATTTGTC
This sequence comes from Valencia hispanica, assembly GCA_963556495.2. Taxonomy (NCBI): domain Eukaryota; kingdom Metazoa; phylum Chordata; class Actinopteri; order Cyprinodontiformes; family Valenciidae; genus Valencia; species Valencia hispanica. Next base: position 45,465,068 of record OY747701.1, read on the forward strand.
GCTAGGCGCTCTTTGGAAAAAAGGTCGTTAAGGGGATCTGAAAAGTTGTTGGACAAAGTCACTAAGTTGGCAACACTGCTAGCAAGCAGCTCGGAAGGATAGGTGGAATTAACCATTGTAAAGGGGAGGGGTGTGACTGAAACAGTGAATAAACTATTAAATATTAAATCTATGGTCAAAATAGACAAAATACACATTAAGGGCATGAGGGGCCCTAGCACATTTAACGTATGTATTAAAATGAGAAAATAGATAGGAAAAGAAAAGAAAAAAAGGGGTCTGCTCTTCTGGGCCCTTCATCAGCCTGGGCACTTAGAATCGTCCTAACCTTCCACCCCTTTACGGCACCCATGTGCACCATGCATCCAATATTAACGCTTTGCTACTCAGCAAAATTAATATGTGGCTAATGAACACCCACCTCTTGAACAATACTGTCCAGAAATATCATAAGCTTTACTGTATGGATTCCTCTGGGTTGTCTGCCACTCCGATACTGCATTGGTGTTGCCACGGGTGTGCCAGTTCCACCCACAGAGCCAGCTGGCACACCCAAAAATCTGAATACCACAGGGGACCGTACTCTCACCATTCCTTTTCACTCTGTACACCTCAGACTTCCAGTACAAATCAGAGACCTTTCATCTGCAGAAATATTCAGATGACTCTGCAGTTGTCGGGTGTATCAGAGATGGACAAGAAGCTGAATACAGAGAGCTGGTGGACCGCTTTGTGACATGGTGTGGAAACAATCGTCTCACCTTGAATGTGAACAAAACAAAGGAGATGATTGTAGATTTCAGAAGAAACAGGGATAAGTCAAACACTGTTTCCATCATGGGAGAAGAAGTGGAGGTGGTTGAGGAGTATAAATACCTCGGAGTTCACCTTGACAACAGACTGGACTGGAGACTGAACAGTGAAGCCGTCTATAAGAAGGGACAGAGCAGACTGTACTTCTTGAGGAAGCTTAGGTCCTTCAAGGTTTGCAGCAAGATGCTGCATATTTTCTACAAGTCTGTTGTGGAGAGTGTAATCTCTTCAGCCGTCATCTGTTGGGGTAGCAGCATCAGAGCCAGGGATTTAAAAAGGTTCAACAACCTGATAAAGAAGGCTGGTTCTGTTCTAGGGACGACTGTGGAACCTCTGGAGATGATGATGCAAAGAAGGATTCTTCATAAAATCTAAAAAATTATGGACAACCCTGAGCATCCTCTTCATGAGACAGTCATACAACAACAGAGTGTCTTCAGTCGGAGGCTTCTTCAGTTTCGCTGCAATACAGACCGCTACAGGAAATCCTTCCTGCCCACAGCCATTATCATCTACAACAACTCCTTAAAGAATTAATTAAATGAGCTATACCAACACTTAATTTCCCTCTGGGATCAATCAAGTATTTTTGAATTGAATTGAATTTGAATACATATATAATGACCTTTATTCCATTAAAAACGCCTAGCAACAAATCTAGCGACATTTCTGACCACCCTTAGCTACTTTCTGTGAAACTTTGTCTCTGATATTCCCTGCAGTTTAGAGACCCAGCCTGCTCCTTCCCAACACTCAGAAAGCGAATGATCTGCGCATGTGTATACAGCATGATCAGATTATGTGGACTGACCAATCATAAATCTTTTTCGGTTCATTTCATCCACTTACAAACGAAGTTGTTTGGTAGTTAATGTTAATTCAAAAGTAAAAAAGAAATCTGCATCTAGCCTATATAAGAGCGACCTTTCAACGGGAATTAAGGCAGAAGCTTTGTCTGTACTACACTGCATCGGCATCTCACACCTGTGGTGCATTCAAGGAACTTTCGAAATGTATGGTGAGTTCAAAAACGTAGGACATTTAAAATTTATGACAAAAAACCCCACTGAAAATAATACAATAAGTAATAAACTTCTGTTTAATGGCGGTTGGCAAGAAACATTTGATGCATGCTAAATATGCCCTACTTATTTTTCCAAAGTACAACAACAACAACTATATTCTCTGTATTAATTTCGTCTTCTTGATATGTCTCAGCAAAACATTTTTTTTACAGAACTTTCAGTTTTGTTTAAAAGGTCTTTGATGTCAAGTTGCAATTTGATATTGTAAATTTTGTACCAGTTTTCTCAACAGTTTACTTCAGGCAAAATAATGTAACACGTTCCACAGTCTCTTCTTGAAGACAAAAGTCCCATTTCCCTGTAGCATGTTTCCCCTGTTTAAATAATATATTGTTTAACCCTGTAATCCTAATCTAAATATAATTACTTCCTCCTTTCTGTTTCATTCGTCATCACATGATGACATCATCATTATGCAAATTAGCGTATAACGTCATCTGGCGACATCTAGCGACTTTCTGGGGCAACTTCAGCTACTTCCTGTCAGACAGTTGGCAACACTCGTGGTGAACAGGATTAAAACCAGCAGCAGAGCTACAATGCTCACTGAGAGACTAGTTGATAGCATCTCATTGCTCATGTTTGAAAAAGAGCTTGCAGACAAACTAGACTCTGACGAAATAACAAACCTGTTTAAGGCCAAACCATGCCTTGCCATGTCTTGTGAAGCTGCTATCCGAAGGTGGGAAGTTCAGATGCTTAAATAATATGTACATGTGATAGTGTGAGTAAGAAATCAATAGGATAAGATTAACAGGTTTACTTATAAATATTACAGGATATGCATTTGAAAATTGTTTATTTAAATTGCGTTAAAAACATGTGTTTTAAGCTTGAAAGTTATTATAAGTTATTATATAAGTTATTATTCTGAGCCTCCCTGGTAAGGTCTATTCAGGGGTTCTGGAGAGGAGGGTCCGACGGATAGTCGAACCTCGGATCCAGGAGGAACAATGCGGTTTTCGTCCTGGCCGTGGAACACTGGACCAGCTCTACACCCTCAGCAGGGTCCTGGAGGGTGCGTGGGAGTTCGCCCAACCGGTCTACATGTGTTTTGTGGACTTGGAGAAGGCGTTCGACCGTGTCCCTCGGGGGGCCCTGTGGGGGGTGCTCCGGGAGTATGGGGTACCGGGCCCCTTGATACGGGCTGTTAGGTCCCTGTACGACCGGTGCCAGAGTTTGGTTCGCATTGCCGGCAGTAAGTCGGGCTTGTTTCCAGTGAGAGTTGGACTCCGCCAAAGTTGCCCTTTGTCACCGATCCTGTTCCTAACTTTTATGGACAGGATCTCTAGGCGCAGCCAAGGCGTTGAGGGGATCCGTTTTGGTGGCCTCAGGATCGGGTCTCTGCTTTTTGCAGATGATGTGGTCCTGTTGGCTTCATCGGAGCGTGATCTACAGCTTTCGCTGGAGCGGTTCGCAGCCGAGTGTGAAGCGGCTGGGATTAGAATCAGCACCTCCAAATCCGAGGCCATGGTCTTGAGCCGGAAAAGGGTGGGGTGCCTCCTCCGGGTCGGGGATGGGGTCCTTCCCCAAGTGGAGGAGTTTAAGTATCTGGGGATCTTGTTCACGAATGAGGCAAAAATGGAGCGGAAGATCGATAGACGGATTGGTGGGGCATCTGCAGTTATGCGGGCGCTCTACCGGTCTGTCGTGGTGAAGAGAGAGCTGAGCCAAAAGGCGAAGCTCTCGATTTACCGGTCGATCTACGTTCCTACCCTCATCTATGGTCACGAACTCTGGGTGGTGACCGAAAGAACGAGATCACGGATACAAGCGGCTTAAATGAGTTTCCTCCGCAGAGTGTCTGGGCTCTCCCTTAGAGAAAGGGTGAGAAGCTCAGTCATCCGGAAGGGGCTCAGAGTAGAGCCGCTGCTTCTCCACATCGAGAGGAGTCAGTTGAGGTGGCTCGGGCATCTGGTCAGGATGCCTCCTGGACGCCTCCCTGGTGAGGTGTTTCAGGCACGTCTCACCGGGAGGAGGCCCAGGGGAAGACCCAGGACACGCTGGAGGGACTATGTTTCTCGGCTGGCCTGGGAACGTCTTGGGGTTCCTCCCGAGGAGCTGGAACAAGTGGCTGGGGAGAGGGAAGTCTGGGTCTCTTTGCTTAGGCTGCCGACCCCGGATAAGCGGAAGAAAATGGATGGATGGATGGAGTTATTATAATGTATTTCAGAAGTTGAGAATGTGTTTGATTATACAAGTTAATGCCAGCCAGTGATTATGAATATGTTATTCTGAATTTATTAGTTTTGCCTGTATGTAAGGGGAGCACTTGGCAAAAATGTACTATTTGTTGAGAATAAATTTGGCACACCCAGTGTTTGCTGGTGCACACCCAGTGTCTTTTTTCTGGCTATGCCACTGCGATACTGTGTTATAAAATCAATCATACCCATCAAAGAAGTAATTCACTCCGGTACCAACCCCTTAGACGTACATTAAGTTTTAAAGAGCTAGTGGATAATTCATAAAGGAAAGAGTGCTTTGTAACAATACCACACCTCTTGGCATCATCACATAATTTGGCAAGACCATCTCCTGTTCTCAGCTTCAATGCTGCTGCTGCTGCTGCTGCTGCTGCTGGACAGGCTGCCAGAGCTCCAGCATGACTGTTCAACCCACCTGTCACCATGCACAGGCAAACATTTCATTCACTGTGAAGATACATGTCAGTAGCTCACAAGGAGAACCACAACCACTTGCAATATCTGTCAAATGGCAAAGATTTAAAGCATGTATATCTGCAGCTTTTTCCAGATGTGAGATGTGCCTGTTAATGCATGAGCACATGTAGGCAGGAAATGGATCACTTCGTAAAGCCAGTGGTGTTTTGCATTGTGTTTGTTCTAGTTGTATAGAAGAAACCAAAAATGAAAACATTTGCTTAAAGGTGGTATTAGAGTGAAAGCAGCAGCAGAAAGATGACAGAGAATGACTTTTGAGTGGAACTGTAGGTTTTGGGCCAAAGGATTTGCTGACAGCTTGACTAACATTTGATTTTTGACACTTTTGTTTGGTATCAGTCAGACATTGATCCTAGTTTTTTTTTGTTTGTTAAAAAAAGGAATTAATACCCCCAGCACAATATTATGTATCTGCCTTTCATTTCAGTGTCACCTTTTCTTCCAGCGTCTACATATTTGACTCTGTAGCATGAACAATTGTTATTCTGGCCACACTAAGATTCACTCTATGAGCTAAAGGTTAAATTGACAGCTTACCCTGCTTTTATTTATTTGGCTAAAAACTATCCTACCATATGAAGGAAGCGATTCGTTGAACGATATCTCAGACAATCAGTTATTATTGTGATATGAAACAAAATTATATTTGATATTATGCCAAATGTACTCTTGACACAGTAAATTCCAAATTTATCCTTGATCCTTATATGCATGTACCATTCAAGCTGGAAATGCTTTAAAAATTACACACATACTTCAAAGATATGATTACATGTTCCTCAAAATGACATTTTCCCATGTTTTGACAAGCATGTTTTTAAATTCACTAGCATATATGGCAAGATAGAAAACAGTGTGACAGCAGATTAACTTTTTGTTCAATAATCCGATGAGTAAAACTTATTCATCCATCAATGATGGATGCCTATCTGAAGTTGTAAGATGTGGGATACATCCTGGACAGGTCATCTGTTTACAGAGTCCTCGACTAGTTTTAAGCCAAATGTTTTTAGATGAGCTTGAACATTTGAGATGCTGCTCCACCAAAGAGAATGTTTTCAAGACTCTATATCCACATTAGCATGTATTTTTTTTATTATTATTTATTTAAAGCCATCTATCCTTTGTCTTCTGCCACTGCGTCATGGGGTAACAGAAACTAGAAGGAGAACAAGGCATCTCTTTCCTTGGTGAAATTATCCCGCTCATTCTGGGGATCCCTGGTTCAAAAGGGATATGTAGTCCCTCCAATTGTTGGATCATCCTAAGGGTCTTCTTCCAGCTTCGATGTGCCTAGAAAACCTACAAAAGGAGGCTTCTGACCCATTTGGATGCAGAGGAATGCTATCTCTGCTGGGGCTGATTCCAGCCACCTGACAGGGAGTAGCTCATTTGAGCCACTTGCGTTCAGAATGCATTTCTCTGGGCCATGAACCATACATCCGAACACTGCATCTCCACAAACATCTTTTTTTACGGATATTTAATGTTGGTCAGTCTCTGACTATTTAGCCAAGAAAAATGTTAAAAACTAGAATTAATTTAGTCCATAAGTCACGTCCAAATTCACCTTTTTCTTTTCAGCCACAATTTCACCCTATTTAGGCAATCGACAAAATTTATTTTTTATGGCTAAAAATTGCTCAAGGGGATATGTGAGGGTATAAATATCAACAAATTGTTAAATCAAAACTTTTGTTTTGGTTCAGCTCTTTTCTGATCACAACAGACAAGAGCAGTGCCCAATTTGATGCTGTTGAGGCCCCATAAGGTTTATCCATCTCCAACCCCATCTTTCAAATACTCAAGAACAAGACATAAAGCTACTTGAAGTCCTAAGCTTGAAGCAAAGACAGACCCTTGACCAGGAGGCAACACTGCACCTTTTTCTAGACCCATGGCCTATACATACATACATACATACATTCATAAATAAATATCATCCTAATGTATAAAGGTGTATATTTAATTCACCTCAATACAATTCACAAATAATGTATTAATCCCAACAGAAAATACAATATATCCACTAGTCATGTGAATGTTTCTCTTTGAATGGACTGCAGGGTATTTTTGGACATATTTGTCAGGTATGGGTTTAAAAGGAAAAGAATTGTTCTCTGTATTTTAACACCCCTGCTGCTTCAGTGGAGGCCCTCCCGGAAACTGAGTGTTCCAAGAATAGAGAAAGAACTGGTTATTGACTCTGCTACACACCCAACTGGGCTTTATGATTTAGTGCAGTGAGTCGTCAGCTCTCTGAGCAATGAGAAGCAAACAAAAAATATTTTATCAATGTTAAATGTTTTTAAGAGCAGGCTCAAGACTCACCTGCTGCTGTCGGGGCAGACGGTTCTCCTGATGGCGTTTTCCTTACGTACCTGACTCATCTGAGCTCAGCCCAGTGTCTACCAATGATCTTACGCATTTTGGGAAGATGTCTGTGTGTGTTTGTGGGTGGATGTGTGCCAGTGTGTGTCTGTGTATGTCTGGGAAATGGGTTTGGGAAGGGAGAATAACTGTCTTTTTGTTTTTATAATTGTGGGGATGGGATGGGAATCTGGGTTATGTGGGGTGATTTTAATCTGTAAAGCACTTTGAGCTGCATTTTTTGTATGAAAGGTGCTTTATAAATAAAGTTTGATTGATTGATTGATTGATTGAATATTCCATCAGGCAGTAACCATCTCTCTGTTGATATAGTGGCCAGATACTTCTTATCACCTGAGTATAGAATGTGCATTTAGTCAGTAGCTGCACCATGGCTGTTGGAAAAGTTAAATCGGTATTATGCCAACTTTTTTTAAACTAATATTTAGAGCTTTAATTTAGGGTTAGATTATACAAACTCAAAGCTTTGATAATAAAACAACATAACATGTAGGTTCATGTAGGTTCACCTAATCTGACAAGCCAGGCAAGGAGAGCATTAATCAGAAAAGCAGCCCAGAGGTTCATGGTAACTGTGGATAAGTTATGCCCTCCACAATGTGGAAAAGTGGCAAGAGGAAGTCCAACTAAAGAAAGAAATTCATAAGAAGTCTCAGTTGCAGTTTGACACAAGCCATGTGGAGGAAAGAAGAAACATTTGAAGGATTTACAGTTTTGTTAACATTGGGTCAGAAGGAACCAAAATTACACATTTATGGCCTACCTGTAAAACGAGCACTGTATACTCCCACAGTGACACATGGTAGTGGCAGCAACATGCTGTGGGGATACTTTCCTCACCAGGGACAAGGAGTTGGTCAAAGATGGATATAACTAAATATATTGAGCATTTCTATAAGAGAATCATTACATATTAATTCACAGTTATGTACTGCTTTATCTTGGACTATCACATAACAACTTGCATCGAAGTTTATGGTTGGAATGAGACAAAATGTCAAAAAGCGCAAAGGGTATACATACTTTTGCAAGGCTCTGCCTTAGCTACCCTGTTTTTTTCAGGGTAATCTAAACACGTTGTACATGTAGCAAAAGTTTAAGAACTTAAAATGAAATATTTGCTGTCTTTGTGAGAGACTTTTCATACTTTTTTTCAGAAGGCAAGTGTAATGACTTGCATTCACAGACATGCCATCAGAGTCTTGACCGTTTTGACTGTTTTTCTTGCAATAGTATAGGAGAAAAAGTTTAAAAGGAAACAGCAATTCCAAAACAGATCATGGATGGTTGCATACTCATAAAAATGATATGAACAAAATTTGAGTTGAAACTTTTCAACCAGGAGACATGAGACCACAGCATAAAAAAATAGAACAAAAACAATTCAGTGTTTTCTGAACTGGCAGCTTGGAAAAATAATGCACTAATAAAGGATAGGATTTTATATCAGAGCTATTGCATCATATTGATTTATTCGTTTCTGTGTGCCTTCATCCACTATAATTTGAAATACACTTTTTCATTGCATTAGGAGTTCAGTAATGTGATTGAAGCTTTGCGTCTAAATGAGAAAATGTGACAAGTTTACAATTTCTTATTTCCTATGTCAGTTTAAAGCATACTGCAAATCACTTGCCTGCTCTGTCACAGACTGGTGATTTGATTAATTCCACTGAAAGACAAAGGTAAAGTAAAACCCTCCCAAGTTGTATTCTTAATTAAGGGTTGATTTCAGGAATATTGTACCTCATCACAGATTAGCAGTCCTTTTAAGTCTCCTAAAGTTGCACTGGGAAGTGTTTGAATATTTAAGCAAAATTTGCATCCAGCTTATCTAGCTTCATGGTTTCCTTTTTCTCACTTTACCCTTAGTTTCCAGGGCAATTTGTACTGCATAATGAGGTTGAGGTGCCACAGGGAGGAAGATTCTGATGCTGAAATCTGCAAAAACTCTCTGTAATAGGGACAGAGGATGAGTGGTATTTCTTCTGTTGTAGATTATAATATTATTATATGGCAGCTTGCCTTTAAGGATGTTGTGGTAGTCAAAAGAATCCATTGTGATAATAAGATGCTGCATAATGATGATTACAGGATTGAGGAGAGGTAAATTTGGCTACTGAATGGGTGCCCAGCCCTGTGGCTTTCACCAGCAGCTAAAAGGGCTTCAGATTACACTGAGGCGAATCCTCTTCTCAGCCATCTAATGGAAAATGTTGAATGGTACACTCACTTACATAGCTCATTTTAACCCTATCAAGGTTCTACAAAGTGCTTTATAATGTCTTTTTTTCTTTTACCCATTCATATAAACTCTCATCTTGGGTAACATGAGCAAATCACAGGAAACGTGGGCACTGACTGATCCTGGTATTTTGATACCTTGCGGTGATTGGGATCTAACCATAAATATTCTAATTAGAAAGCAATCACTCTAATACTGTGGTTTACATAACAGCAATTTGCATTATATGTCGCAAAATCTCACAAAAAAGATACAACCTGAAAGAACATCACCTAAACTGATTCCAAAGGTTATGAGACGTAATTACATTTTCAAATTAAAGCTGCTATGGCAAATCTGCAAAACAAGCTAGCTTAAAACATTTGTTTTTATGCGATCTAACAACGTTCTTACATAGTATAGCTATAAATATTTTGTGGAGAAAAAGAAAAACGAAAAAAAATTATGAAGTGGTCCTGTCACATTTGTCTATTAACCTCAGCCAATAACATGGCTCAGTCCGAAACCAACGATTGGACCATCTGGTTGTCTCACCGGACAAGGGTACTCCTGCATTTTGCACCACAACACCACTAGTGTGAAACGTTCTCCGATCAATAATGTCAGAGAAGGAGAACCAGCTGGCTGCTACCACTTCAACTTTAGGACAAACTACCAGAGTCCCAAAAAGAACAACACAATTTGAAATCACAGAAAACAAAAGTCATTTCCCCCATATTACGTCACAAAAACTGCAACTGGTGTTTTGCGCTCTCTCGTTTACTGTAGCAATGCGCGTTCCCATATAAGGGGGGTGTGGTCCAGCGACGATAGCTGACAGGAGGGGTGAGAGTTCTGTGACTGTGTTTATGTTGAAAAGCTAGCCTGTTTACAAAGCAGGCATAGAAAGCACTGCGCCTGTTAAACTCGCAGCAAGATGCGGGCAATCCATTTAGCACTTTTCAAATCAAATCAAATCAAGCTTTATTTATAAAGTGCTTTTCATACACAAAATGCAGTTCAAAGTTCTTTAAATAATTACCATGAACCCACATAAATCACATTACCATCCCTCCCCCTCAAATTTTAAAGCATGATCATAGTTATACCTCTCTCCCCCCAACTCAAACCTCATGCAAACACACACTTAAAAGTAACGGTAAAAAGGACAATGGACAATGGAGTGCAGATGAGCCAGGTAGGGAAACACCATCAAAGGATACATTTGCACCGGCAGCAGCAGATCAAACCTCACTAACTGCCTTTTCGAAATACAATCCTGGTTCACATGCAATTTTCTTAAATTAAATTATGGAAATACAGAAATGCTGCTTGTTGGCACCAAATCCATTTTATCTAAAGCTTCTAGTTTTTCAGTGCATGTTGATAGTTCTTCCATTTCTTCTTCACCTCATGTAAAGAGTCTGGGTGTCATCCTTGACGGAACACTTTCCTTTACTTCACATATTAATAGCATCCCTCAGTCTGCCTACTTCCACCTCCGCAATATTAACCCTCTGCGACCCTTCCTCACCCCCCATGCTGCTTCTATTCTGGTTCTTTGTCTTGTCACCTCTCGACTTGAATACTGCAACTCCTTACTGTTTGGTCTTCCCAAGAAAACTCTCCACAAACTTCAGCTTGTTAAAAACTCAGCAGCACGCATGACAAGAACCCCATTCACCCATCACATTACACCTGTCCTTCAGCAACTACATTGGCTTCCAGTCACTTATTGCATTCAATACAAGATACAACTTTTTTCTTAAAAGTCATTCATAAACTCGCCCCCTCATACCTCACTGATCTCCTCCGTGTCACTGTACCTGTCCGCAGTCTTAAATCTTCCTCATCCGTTCATCTCACGTTCCCATCTGTAAGCCTCACAACAATGGGAGAGAGAACATTCAGCTACTCTGCCCCTCGACTTTGGAACTCACTCCCCGTCGACATTCGCAATATGAGCACATTTTCACTCTTTCAAAAAATAATATATATATATATATATATTATTCTTTATAACTCATACATTACATTTATCAGTTCTGTTTATATGTTGTTTTAATGCTGAATGTTGTTTAGTCGTCTTGCACTTTACTGTTTTAACTGTATGGTAACCTTGAGGCTCTGAAAAGCGCCTTATAAATAAAATTTATTATTATTATTATTATTATTATTATTAGGATTAAGCAATCAGCCTTGTTCTGGGCAAACTGCATCTTTAATAAGTCTGACTCTTGAATATGGTGTATGCATGGAGCACAGAGCGGCGCATGTACAATGCACGCATTAAGTTTATTCATTACAAACGAAATAAATAATTCACAGTGATTCTAGCCTAATAGTAATTAACGCTCTAACAGTCATAGACTTGACAGGTAGTATGTAGCTTTCTTTCCCCTTTTTTTTGTCAAAAATGCATCATGAATCCCCTGCTCCTAATCCTCCTCTCTCTGGCTTAATGCACGGGCCAACCGGGGCGGTGGCCAGGGGCCTATGACGCTCAGGGGGCCTATCATTTCAGGTAAAAAAAAATTATAATAAAAAGAAACGTTTTAATACTTGTCAGGTTTTCTGTCAATGATCTTATATGGTAATTTAATGCTGCTGATTGATCCAAATTACAAGTGACCTACTTCACCCACGTGGTCTCTAAAGTTCCCATTGCACCATGAGCTCACCAATCAAACAATTTAGATAATTTCAGGGCGTGGTCATCTAGATGTAAAGAAACGTTGAAAAATGTCGGGGAAGAAATTAGAGAGCAGTGCTCAGAAAAGAAAAGTGATCCGTGAGAAGGAGCTTTGAGACAAAGAAATAAGAAAGAAAATGCCTAAGCTGACAGAATTCTTTAAGTCAGCTAAAGAAGTTGGACATAGCTAGCTCTCTGACACACCGGGCAGAGGAGGATGCAGCAGCAGCACCTGTAGGCATGGAGCAGCCCGAGCAGTAGGGAACCGCAGGTGAGGAGGCGCAGCCGATAGGAGCGAGACGTGTGAGATTTTTACTGCAGGTTTTCGTTTTTTTCACTTTTTCTTTTCTAAATACACACTGGGTAGCCTATTTTAGTTATTCTGGAAATACAGTCATCACGGTGGATTATTCTTTTCAGCACGGAAAAAAAAAGGTAAGAAAAAAAAATTATGCTCTTGTTTTTCAAATGCTGGACGTATTTGTGGGCTTATTTTGCTGCTCATTTGCTGAAATTTGCACGTAGCATGATGAAACTTGCAGCTTTAGAATCTGTGAGATGCTGGCGTTCAGGGAAGGCAAAGTTTGCTCGGATCTGTTCGGCAGGGTGACCGACAGGTGCGGTTGAATGTGTTTATGTAAAAATCGCAAACTAGCACAACTATTTTAGTTGCTTGTTATTTTTTCTGGGTTTGGAGGTCACAAAATCTATTTATGACTCTTTAGTTGAGATTCTGAGGTTTATAATGATAGAACATGCTTAGCAATCAGTTACCACAGGTCAACTAAATTCGGACATTTCCCCCCCCTTCCCCCACAGTGATCCGGCGGCGGGGCTGTGGGGTGGAACAGGTTAAATGTAAATCAATAAGCACTTGCTGACACATTGGCCATATTGCTGCCCATGGTGCTGAAAGGAGTGTGTGTGTGCGTGGGTGCGTGTGTGTGTGTGTGTGTGTGTGTGTGTGTGTGTGTGTGTGTGTGTGTGTGTGTGTGTGTGTGTGCATGATGCACAACAACCTGTTCTTAGCTGCTTTTGATTAGGTTTTTATTCTAAGTTATAAATCTGCACGGCTTCTTTTAACATAGATTTTATTTTTTATTTTAAATCATGCTTTTTATTCCTGTACTTTTGCTTTTTCTGCACCCTGCTGTAATGCTTTTAATGTTTTATGTAAACCACTGTGAATTGTCCTGTAACATGAATTGTGCTATACAAATAAACTTGCCTTGCCTTCTTCAAAGAGTAGGTCCTTGCACTGACTTGTTAGCTGCTGTTCTTTGTTTCTGCTGTCATCACTAGTTGATGTTTATGCAGAGGTGATGGTGGTATTCACTACTTTGTTATATGTTTTATGGTGTTCAATACAAAAATAAAATAGATATGTTGGCTTTGATAATACATTTTCAATTTTCAGCATATCTATTTATCTATGATAGATAGATAGATAGATAGATAGATAGATAGATAGATAGATAGATAGATAGATAGATAGATAGATAGATAGATAGATAGATAGATAGATAGATAGATAGCTATCTATACACACATATAGGAGCCGTATATAACACACACATATGTAAGGGCCGTGGGGGGGCCCACTGAGCCTCTCTGCCCCAGGGCCTATCAGCTGGTTAAGGTGGCCCTGGCTGCGGCCCAGTGCACCGGGCAGAAAGGCTGGCACACACAGCACCGGGCGCAAAGTCGTCATTTGATTACTGATCTTTCTGCCTGTTATCATTTGCACACACAATCTTAGTAGATCACCCGCAAATCAGAAACACGCCCTTTGCACGAAATTTTTTGTGGCAGTTTATTTGCGCTGTTTATTTTGAATATTGTTATTGTTAAATCAGGCCCTTTGTCTCGCGAAAATCGCAGACATCATTGATTCCATTGCTCCAACTAAAGTGAAAGTAGTCTCGGGGAGATTAATGAATTTGCCAGCTTTTTCACTGAAAAGATTCTAACAATTAGACAGTCGGTCTGTACCGCAGCACCGAACCAACTACCAATGTTATACCCAATTAACAGAGAAAATGTCAGAATTCCATGAATTAAACCAAAAAATCCTAGAAGAAATCATTAACCAATTAAGATCCTCCTCTTGCTGTCTTGATATCCTACCCACAGCTTTCCTTATAAGAAAGTTTTACCTGTCATTGGGTCTGATCTGATTAAAATAGTTAACTCATTCCTCCTGTCAGGCCTCTTCCCCCAGGCATTAAAAACAGCAGTTATCAAACCACTGCTAAAAAAGAATAATCTGGACAACACATTAATGCAGAACTACAGGCCAATTTCTAATCTTCCATTTATCAGTAAAATTATTGATAAAGCTGTTTCAGCAGTTAAATAGTTTCCGAACAATGACAAACAGCTTTGATGTTTTTCAATCTGGTTTCTGTGCTCACCACAGCACTGAGACTGCCCTCGTCAAAGTTTCCAATGAGATTCGCATAAATACAGACTATTGTAGAACCACAGTGCTGGTTCTGTTGGACCTCAGTTTAGCATTTGACACTGTTGATCATGATATACTATTGGAACAACTGGAGAGCTGGGTTGGACTCTCTGGTACAGTACTTGGCTGGTTCGAGTCTTACCTAAAGAACAGGGACTTCTTTGTTTCAATAGGAAACTTTTCATCAGAACGAACAGAAATCACATGTGGGGTGCCCCAGGGCTTCATCCCGGGGCCCCTCTTATTTAATATCTACATGCTCCCACTAGCCCAGATTAAATCAACCAAAAAGATTAACTATCATAACTATGAAAATGATACTCATCTCTACATTACGATGTCACCAGGTGACTTTGAACCCATCCAAACCCTAAGTAAATGCATCGAGCAAATCAATGGATGGATGTGCCACAACTTTCTCCAGCTGAAGAGAAACAAAACAGAAGGAATTACTTTTGGACCTAAAGAGGAACGATCAAGAGTCAGGACACAGCTTCACTTAATACAGCTAGAATTTGAATGGCTTTGTACCATTATGTTGAAGATCTACTGTTACTATACCAACACCCCAGACCGCCCAGGTCTGGGAATTCCAGTCTACTCAACATCCCTAGAATTAGAACCAAAAATGGAGAAGCAGCTTTCATTTTCTATGCTCCTCTAATCTGGAACAAACTTCCATCAACTGCAAACAACAACTGCAAAGCTGCTGAAACACTGAGTTCTTTTAAATCACAACAACTTATCTGTTTAGATCTGCCTTTGAGTGATGTTTTCGTATATCATATGTTTTGTGTGAGCTTCTTGCTTTATTGCTGTTTTTACTTTTTAGGCTTTGTCTGTGTTTTACTGATATTTTCATTTTACCCCTTAATCATGTAAAGCACCTTGAATTACGTTGTTGTTGAAAGTGTGCTATACAAATAAAATTCCCTTGCCTTGCCTTTGTCTTTACTGCTCATCCGTTTTGGGTTGCTGTTTTTTGTTTTCTTTTGGAAAGTCCGACATGTATGAACATTTTTGTGTATCATTAGATGACTAATAATGGATGGGCATGTATCATATTTTTTACATATTTTAATTTGCTGTTGTTTTCAGGCTGGTAGCCTGTATGATAGTTAAATTAATTTCCATGATCAAAGTTGAGAAATATGTACTAAAAAAACATTTAAAAAGTCAGCAGAAGGCAGCCAAGAACACAGCGGAAAGCTGGTGAATAGTGATGGAGCTGGAGCATAACATAATATCCATTTAAGACAAAAGTTGTGATAGCAAGCCCATATTTTTCCAGTGAGGCGGAAGTCAGGAGAAATGTTGTCTGAAAGCAATAGCTTGGACACTTATTTTATTTATTTATTCTAATTTAATTATCATCCAAGTAGTAAGGGTCCTTGTGGATGGTGATGCTGTGAGCTGAAAGGATCCCTGGTATAGCAGTCAGTCTTGCAAAAAATCTGAAGAGGCCTCTGACTGAAGGTTGTTGCTGTATGGCAGTCTCATGACTGGTATGCATGCTTACAGCTCCATATCCAGGCAGCAGAGATTATGTTCGGAAGTAAAATGCCCTGGGTGACACCATCATTTGTTCACCGGCAATGCTAATCCAACTCATTTGGTTTCACCACTTTAAATCTTTGTCTTGCGGTATGGTTAGAAAACCAAGTAGAGAGATGTTGGAGTCAGGAATTTGATCCTTGCCCATGATGATCATTAGAAGAGATGGTTTGAACTTACTCCTTCTCTCTCTGCTCTTTGGTCCTGCTCTGCATCCGTGAAGCTTCCTTTTCAACTTCTCTGGGATTTGGAGTTGTAGTTCAGGAATTATTTTAGCTTTTGAGATGCTAATCAGCTGCTCTCAATAATAAAAATGACACATTGTTGCCACGGTTATACAACATAATAGCCGTTCAAAAGTAAAAAAGTAAGACCAAAACTCATTCTAACTGCATAGTATCCAAAACCAAAAGAAATGTTTGTCCAAACATGCAATGCATCAACCAAACAAAATATAAACAAATGTCTACGAAAAGAAGAAATCAGATCTAACTGTAACAGAGTTATTACTCTAATAGGCTGCCACAATGAGTGGCCAAATTCTAGATTTATTCTGGGATTTAAAAAGCACTCTGTCATGAGGTGAGTCTCTCTTTAACCTTAGTGACAAAAAGAAATCAAAATTTGAAATCTAAAAATTAGAATAGATTTTAATTTCTGGTTCAGTTCTGACCTGCATCATGCACTTATGTGGACAGGCAATAATCAGCACATTATTTTTGCCAATGCCACACATGTGGTGGTTGGAAGGAAAGTTTAAATACTTATATAAAATAAGACGTCCAACCATCTGTCCTTCATTTGGCTCAGAAAAAGGAAAAAAATTACTTTCAGCTGGAACTAAACGATTAAGCTAAGTGAGAGTGGTTATTGATTTAATGCATTCTGTGGATCAATAGACATTTTGCACTTTCAGAAAATACATATAAATTGATTAACCCTGTTACAAAAACTACTTTCTTTCCCGATAAACTTTGTGCTCAAAAAACAACAGATGTGGTCTCCTCTCAGGTCTGGCTGTTTACTCCCTGCTTGGGCTTTATTACTTCATTCTTTCTGATCTTTGAAGCGAAAGGGTTTAGTAAATCATTTTTCTGTGCAGCCACATGTTCATTCAAGAGATTCCCTTTAAAAAGTTGTTTTAATCAAACAAACAATGCTATGTACAAAATCAGTTCAGAATCCTGACTACACTTGATCCTTCATACAAGGGTTTCACTTCATGTTTTCAAGAGAGGCATGGTACCAACTGTTCTTGTTTTTGTTTTACTAGATTGCACAAAATTGCTTTTAAAATTACTTATCTGCTTTAAAGAAAGTGTGAAGGTCAATTACGCTGTGGAGGTATATGCAAGTCATGCTTAAATTTATATATATATATATATATATATATATATATATATATATATATATATATATATATATATATATATATATATATATATATATATATAGGTGTTATCCTTTCCACAAGTTTATTAAAACAGCACAAGCTTCTAGAGTCCAGGAGCCATTAGGTCCATCCCACGCCAACAGGAACAAGCGCTCTCTCACAGGAACAACACCCAGTCTCTCGCAACATGGCTGACTCCCCAACCAAAACAGCCCTTCTCTTAAAAGGGCAGTTCTCTATATCTCTGGAACTGACGGGACGCCTTTCCTAGGTGTACATTATCACTTTTTAACCTACACCCTCCAGCCAATCAGAATCGAGTATTCAGCCAGACCATGGTATAATCTGATTTAATATGCAAGCCGGGCCACTGCTACTCTCAGTGTCACTTGAAAAGCCACATCCTATTGGCCTGGAAGCTGTCCTAAGAGCCAAATTTAAGGTGACGTTCATTTGAGGGACTTTTTGGAAATCGAATACAGCATAATTCACTCTTGACAGGATATAGTCACCTAAACTGAGAGTAAGTGACCCTTGCAGAATGCTAAAAAAAAGGGGAATCTGCAAAACTTGCCAACACCACATTTTGTACCCTGCCTCTGTGTGGGCGCTGGCAAATGAGGAATTTGATGGGGAGCACCAGAGCAGTGGCTTGAGTGGCAGAATGCTCCTAAAGCCCCAGCTAGTTTAATGAGGCAGCTTGATGTTGCAACCAGGTCCACTGGGCACAGGAAGGACCAGATTTCACTCATACGCTCACTCGATCCTTCCAGCACAGCCTGTCTTCACCATTCAGCCCATCTGCTGCTATTAAGTACAGTCAATATTTAGCCACTGGGAGAAGGATAGACACGCTCTGCACCTGGATCGTTATAGTACCACTGGAAAACTGAAGGTATTTTCTTCTCTAAACCTACTTAAGAAAAAGTAAACATTTCACTTTCCTCCCACTCATAGTAACCCTTTGGACCTCACCTCCTGATGTTCTGCCTACTTCTTTTTTTCTTTCTCTAAATGTGAATTTTAATGAGGCAAAAACTTAACACTTGACATGGCTCAATCACTTCCAGGAAAAGTTGAATAAGCCTCACAGCTGATGTTGCATGACTCAGCAATGAATCATGGATCACCAAGCAGCACTGACACACAATATGCCAATTTTTGCCTAAAGAAGAGACTTCGTTGGAGAAAAACTGAGTATCTTTCTCAGTTTTGCTCTTGTATAGTCTGTAGGAGTACTGTTTACAATAATAGGTAACTCAAGACATTGTGAGCTGCAACTGTGTTACCAAGGTTACAAGGTAGACTCTTATCACATTCAGATCACAAAAACAAAGTCTTGAGGCTTAATAGGACTCGTGCTCTAAAGACTTAAGACTCTTAAGACTTCAGGTGCTCCTGAAGACCTTTTTTGAGCTCATCAGGAGGTGCACTGCCCTAGGATGCCCCCTCGACCCAGGGCAGGTGGTGGGAGAGAGAAGAACTCTGTCTTCCACCCCATGCATCAAGCAGTGACATACTGCTACATAGGTGCACAAAGGAGCATTATCGCAGGTCCTTCCTCCCAACAGTTTTAAGACTGTATAACCATCACTGCTTCCAACAAACGCAAAAAGTGTTTCCATACCTGTTGTACATTTTTACTGTGCTGTTGTTTGTACAGGTTTTTCACTTCTTATAAATGAACTGTTGTTGTTTTTTGTGCACAAATATACGTACACAACTTGTACTTTTTTTTTTCTAAACTACCCTACTTATTTTCACATTTCTTATAATCTGAGTATGCTACTTTAAATAACTGTATAGTATTATTTTTGTTATGTTGAAAAAAATTTCCCCTCACTGTTTTTATATTTTGTACCCTTTGTGTGAATGTGCATAGTTCCACTTACCTTTAACTTGCTGCTGGTACACCTGAATTTCCCCACTTTTGGACAATAAAGGATATTTCTATCGTACTCTATTCTACCTGGATTTGAGGTCTGGGACTTGAGTCTGATAAATAGTCTTCAGTTTTGTAACTGGGCTAAAGTGGATCATTTTAGTACATTATTATTGATGTCTAATCTAAGTTACCTTGGCATTTACAAACAAAATGAGTGGTTGTTATGCCAACAATTTTCACAGTATGCAAAGTATGGGTTCTCTGTAGTGCTTTGTCAACATTAAATAAAAAGGGAAAATTATAGTAATAAAAAGCACGTTATGAATCCCAAAGGGAAATTAAATCTTGTTGTAACTCAAACCAAAGTTTCTTGAAAGGATCATTAACGATACTGTCTGTGGGCAGGAATGATCTTCTGTCACAGTTTGTCCAAGAGTAAAAAAGTAACATCTAAAACCCTTCTAGCTGCACAGCATTCAAAACCAGTTTTAAAGAGAATAAATCAGAATAAATGTAACAGCTACTCCAAAAGCGGCCACCTTGCACTTAGTGTTTTTAAAACAGCTGCTTTTTCTGACCGAAATAATAATTGGAACAACATGAATGACTCAAACTGAGCTCTAAATCTACTAATTTTAGGTTGTTTTAGATCAAAAACAAACTCCGATACTGTATTATTTAGCTGTTAAACTAGCATCTTCGCAAAGACACCTCTGAGTGTTTACAATAAAAGCATTTATTGTTTGATTCATTTAAAAGTTCAACATTAGCTGGTCTTAACCTGTTTAATACTATTTTGTTTTACACATATGCATGTTGGTAATTTTAGAGGAAAATATTTTATCACTTATAAACTTTCAGAATAATTTACAGCGGTAAATAACCAACATCTGCTGCAGGACTTTTGACTGTTAATAAGACAAATATAGTCTTGCTACTATTGCATCAGTTTACATAAAGGGAATACAGACTGGCCACATTACTAGTATCACATTTTATTGTGGAATATTTCACCACACCTGACTGGAATTGAGTATTTAACATTAGAGGACTATTCTCCCTTAGCTTTTAAACATTTTAGGAAGAACTTGCCTCTACAAATCTAAAAGAATTTAATGACTTATACTCTAACTTGGCCCGAGCCATATCTAGACTCTCCTGTGGCGTGAATTTATATTTAAATTTATTGCACTGCTTAGTTTTTTTTTTTTTTTGCAATGACCTTACATGATGAACTCAAAGATGTATTCACATCAAGTTTCTACTTTGGATCACAGACTGAAAGAAAAAGTTGCTCTATCTCCAATTCACACACTATGAATAAGATCTTGGCTCTGTGCTGAATTGCTCCAATGAACTGAAGAGCTCTCATTGGAGTTTATTTGCATTGCATGAGGCTTGTCCTCTTCGGTATGTGCTTGGCTTGAGCCTTTTATGAAAATGAAGTTTAATTACCAGTCACTGATTCCTTTCTAACCCCAACAGACACTTTCTAAAATATTTAACATTCATTTGTGGTTTTGCATGGAAGTGGAAAAGAACTTAAAGTTAAAGTTAAAACAAATTTTGATTACTGGAGTAAAAATTACTAAGGAAAAAAAGCCCACTCCTGCTTCTGAATTATAGGGGATCTGTTTAAAACTGAGATCCTCTTAAAAAGGCAGATTTCCAAATTTTCCATTATGGCTCAGTAATGGGCTAAAATTGAAATGCTGGTTTTGGCTAGAGTAATGAATGTGAGAGATCTAATAGAGCTGCAGATTGCCCTTCACACTAATTATGAAGCTATTATAGAAAATACTCATCCATTTTCTACAGTTGAGGTTGAAATGGCAGTTGGCTTAGTTTGGAACAGCACCCCTCTCTTTGGCAGTGCTATAAATGTATTTTTGAGGAATAATGACAAAAAAAGTAAATAACTAAATGTAAGACACTTTCATAGACCTTATCCTGTCTACTACTCATAGACTTATAAGTATATATTTACTTAATAAAAGAAAACTGCTTACAAGGAAGTATTTAAAGTAAAAAAGAAAAACACTGATTATCATTCATTTTGAAAGACAGATTATATTAGTGGCTATTCAGATTAGTTGCATTAAAATGTGAAGGGTTTTTTCTACCATGAAACAGTTAAAACAGGAAAATACTTTATTTCATTTTGCCTTTCTTTTTTGCTTATGACAGACATTCGTGGTCAAGATAAGCAGCAACATTTCTTAAATACATTGACACTACTCTATTAAAGCTGTTTTTAAGTTTTGTTAAAAATTATTGAGGGCAATAAATCCAAATTAACTGTGTTCTTTTTTAAATTGCTGCATACACTTGAACAATATTTGAGCAGACTGTAGATATAATGCTGCAACTTATACATCAGCTTTAGCAAATGAAAACGGAAATTTTGAAAGTGAAATTTCTTCTAAGGGATAATGACTTCCTAATGACAGACTCAACTGACTGAGTCCTTAATTTTGCACTTGTAACAAAGTTTAGAGCAGAATATTCATTGTTTTTTTTAAAGGAAATCATTTGTAAATGGTAAATGGACTGTTCTAGTCATACCGATTACTCAACGTGCTTTACGCTAGAGCCACATCAACCCAATTATCTCAGAACAATCTTGAAAAGGATCAAATACAGAAGTAGACAATAGCTGTATCTAGACCTAATTCGAGAGCTTTGAATATAAATAGAAAAAAGAACTATTCCAAAGATTCACCATTGAGGAACACCTTTCTGTACGTCTAAGGTTGCAGAGTTATACTCATCTAAACTGACACAGTGGGTTTTCCTGTTACATAGTGCATTGGTTACATAGTTTGAATACCACTATTTTAGGTCTACCAAAGCGGCTCTGTTGGAGAATGAGCTACAAAGATTTCCTTTTCCAGTTACATTCGCTGACCTTTTTTTCATTGAGCACCACTTCTGCTGCTGCTCCCACTGTAAACTCTGCATTCATCATCATTGACTGGTTAATTTTCAGCACTGCATAGCTAAGCTTTCCCAGAAAACAAATTTTGGTTCTCTTTCTGAACACAAAACTGCTGTTGGTCCAAAAGTGTATTCTGTTGTTCAGGTGAAAATCTAATACCTGCAAGATGACGTTGATGGGCTTCCTTTTCTGAAGTCTAAAATTGGTTTTGTTTTGGCAAGACTTGGTGAGAGAGGCTTTCTGAAAGGCAGGAATAGCGATAGGACAGAGTTTCCTCTGTTGCTAACAACTACAGTTACGCAGGGAGATTCCCAGCCAAACATTTGGAGACACATCTGATAAATAAGCCACCCAAGGTAATTATGTAAGTGCCAGCATTTCCATGCAGAGAATCTAGCAGGGAGATGAGAGCATCTCCTTCCTCTACATAATACTGGTAATAATCAGTCTAAAGAGGGTTGGAACAAATTTCACTTATGATTTAAGGTGGACCAAAAGCAGGTTCTCCAGAACCTTTGCGAAATATGATGTCATATCAACTTATTGAAGTTAGTTATTGAAGCAGAGGGGCTGGGTTTAATATACCCCCTTCACAATATTATGTGTTTGCTTTGTGTTTATATGGTGTAGGAATATATATTGATTCCAGTATTACCTTCATACACAAATGATACTATAGCTTACACAATTTGATGACCTTCTAATCCAGGCTGCCGTGGATCTTTTTGCAATGTCGAAATATTCTGAGGGATGCATGTCTCACCTCTGAGACACCATATAAACTGCACATGTGCGGATATCCTGAAGAAGTCACACAACACAAATGATACTCATATGGCGGAGCAATTATTGATAAGGAACATTAAATAATGTCATGCTACTCAGTAGTGAAGCTCCCTCTGCACTGAAGAAGATTCACTTACCTCGACACAACGAGTATTTGGAGTGGGTCCAACTGTTGACAGTCCTACCTTATTTTTTTTAAATCAGCTATTGTTTATTTGACCACTTAAACACATTTTAAACCATAGTGCAATAAATTGACATACAAAAATGTTAATGACATCACTTAATATGGGTAAAGAAGATGTTGATTTCATGGCAATGGAATCTAATAGAATACTGGCAAGATTAATGCCATTTCAGTGGACCAGTGAAGGCAGAAAAGTTGATCAAAGTGAAGGACTTGAGCCAGCTGTGGAATGGTCCCTTACAGGGTCTATGATAGAGCCATAGCTAAGGTGGTTTGCTTTTACACAATATAGATGGAATGTAAACACCAACAAGTACAGCAGAAAATAATGTATTTGTTTTTGCTGAGGCAACTTAAATAAACAAATTTAGCGAAAAGTTAAATGTTTGGAGAACACAATCTTTATACATGTAACATCCCAGGGCAATCTTTCTCTTATAAACACTGCTATCTATCTGCCTTATCACACAGAAAGACCAAAAGCTGCAAATTGTATTTTATGTGTGTGTCTGTACTTTTTTCTTTTTCTTCTATAGATAACTCCATATATACTGATACTGCAGCTGAAAGCCAGCCAAACCAATCATAGAGCAACAAGGAGACATTACGGATTAGTTTGTGAGAATCATTATCTGCAGAAGTCCATTCTAACACACATCCTTGTCTTATGAAGCTGTTTCATAACCAGCCTAAAACTTGGATATTATGACTAATAACAATAAGA
This sequence comes from Valencia hispanica, assembly GCA_963556495.2. Lineage (NCBI taxonomy): Eukaryota > Metazoa > Chordata > Actinopteri > Cyprinodontiformes > Valenciidae > Valencia > Valencia hispanica. The sequence goes on from OY747701.1 coordinate 45,488,888, forward strand.
ACTTAAACATTTTTAATTACCTGCAAATGTGTATTTAGATTTTTTTTTTCCACTGACCCGAGGTGAACTTGTTAGCTTCAGTTCTTCCAATTATGATGGCTTATGATGGCTCCTAAAATATGATGTAAGCTTACTGTACTAACAGGTGGTTACAACACTGTTAAGTGCAATAATCTGTTTATTTACCTCTTCTGTTGTATTGTTGCTTTGATTGAAAGTTTGATGAATCAGTTCAATATAGTCTTGAAGCTGGTTAGAGTTAATGGGTAGATGGATTAAGCTACATGCAAGGAAATAATGATAATAATATAATGAGGATGATGTCAGCATAGAAAAAGATAAACAAATGAGAAAATAAAAATAGGAATAATAATCAAACATAAAAATAAAACTTCTATTTTTTGTAAAAAGAAAAAAAAAGAGTAGGAAGGTGCCAAGGCTTATTAAATCATACTCCTAAAAGACTCAACCTTTTTCTATTCTATACAATTTGCTATATATACACATCAGATCCCATGTATACAATCATGTTAAATGTACAGTATGGCTACCACATCACCCAACAGTATGCCAACAGATCCTCATTGTGTACTTAAAACTCTTTTACATCCATGTACTTTTGCTATATAGAATTTCAAAATATAATTGTTTAAACGTATTTATATTATATTCAAGTTCTCGTCCAAACTTATTCCACAATTTCACGGTACAGATCATAATGTACATTCTCTTCCTTGTTGTACATGCTTTATGTTTTCTAAAATTTTGCTCTTCACTTAAGTCGTAACTCCCCTTTTCTTTGGAAAATACTATCTTGTAACTAATAAATTCTTGCTCTGAACATTACTGGACAGGTTGTTAAGTTGACAAAATTCATAAATATGTATCATGTTTTGCCCCTCCCTGGGCTTCCACCTTATCATGGTGGAGGGGTTTGAGTGTCCCAATGATCCTAGGAGCTATGTTGTCCGGGGCTTTTTGCTCCTGGTAGGGTCACCCATGGCAATTTGGTTCTAGGTGAGGGATCAGACAAAGTGCAGCCCAAAAGACCCCTATGATGAACAAAATAAATGGATACAGTGGGGCCCCCCTCTGGAGCCAGGCCTGGAGGCGGGGCACGTTGGCGAGCGTCTGGTGGCCGGGCCTCTACCCATGGGGCCTGGTCGGGCTTAGCCCGAAGAGGCAACATGGGTCCCCCTTCCCACGAGCTCACCACCTGTGGGAGGGGCCATAAGGGTCGGGTGCCATGTAGGATGGGCGACGGCCGATGGCGGGGACCTTGGCGGTCCGATCCTCGGCTGCAGAAGCTGGCTCTCGGGACGCGGAACGTCACCTCTCTGGTGGCGAAGGAGCCGGAGCTGGTGTGCGAGGTAGAGATTTCGACTGGACATCGTCGCCGCATCTCGGCGCCTGTACGTTGGGGTTTACCCCGGTGAACAAGAGGGTGGCCTTCCTCCGCCTACGGGTGGGGGGACGGGTCCTGACTGTTGTTTGTGCTTACGCGCCAAATGGCAGATCAGATCACCCACCCTTTTTGGAGTCTTTGGAGGGGGTGCCGGAGAGTGCTCCTCCCGGGGACTCCCTTGTTCTGCTGGGGGACTTCATCGCTCACGTGGGCAATGACAGTGAGACCTGAAGGGGTGGGGTTGGGTGAAATGGCCCCCCCGATCTGAACCCGAGTGGTGTCTTCTTGTTGGACTTCTATCATCTGGCAGAGTCTCCTGTCAGAAGGAGCTTCAACTCACACCTCCGGCAGAACTTCGAACACGTCCCAGGAGAGGCGGGGGACATTGAGTCCGAGTGGACCATGTTCCTCCATTGTCGAGGCGGCTAACCGAAGCTGTGGCTGCAAGGTGGTCGGTGCCTGTCGCGGCGGCAACCCCCGAACCCGCTGGTGGACAACGGCAGTAAGGGATGCTGTCAGGCTGAAGAAGGAGTCCTATCGGGTGTTTTTGGGCTGTGGGACCCCTGAAGCAGCTGATAGGTACCGGCAGGCCAAGCGGAGTGCGGCCCGGATGGTCGCGGAGGCAAAAATTCGGGCTTGGGAGGAGTTTGGAGAGGTCATGGAAAACGACTTCCGTACGGCTTCAAAGCGATTCTGGTCCACCATCCGGCGTCTCTGGGGGGGAAGCAGTCTGCCACCAACACTGTTTACAGTGGGGATGGTGTGCTGCTGACCTCGACATGGGACGTTTTGGGTCGGTGGATGGAATACTTCGAAGACCTCCTCAATCCCACCGGCACGCCTTCCAATCTGGTAGCAGGGTTTGGAGACTTTGGGTCGGGCTCTCCGATCTCTGGTGCTGAGGTGACCAAGGTCTTTAAAAAGCTCCTCGGTGGCAAGGCTCCGGGGGTCGATGAGATTCGGCCGGAGTTCCTCAAGGCTCTGGATGTTGTGGGGCTGTGTTGGTTAACGCGGCTCTACAATATTGCGTGGACATCGGGGGCAGTTCCCTTGGATTGGCAGACCGGGGTGGTGGTCCCCCTGTTTAAAAAGAGGGACCACAGAGTGTGTTCCAACTACAGGGGGATCACACTTCTGAGCCTCCCTGGTAAGGTCTATTCAGGGGTTCTGGAGAGGAGGGTCCGATGGATAGTCAAACCTCGCATCCAGGAGGAACAATGCGTTTTTTGTCCTAGCCGTGAAACACTGGACCAGCTCTACACCCTCAGCAGGGTCCTGGAGGGTGCGTGGGAGTTCGCCCAACCGGTCTACATGTGTTATGTGGACTTGGAGAAGGCGTTTGACCGTGTCCCTCGGGGGGCCCTGTGGGGTGTGCTTCGGAAGTATGGGGCACAAGGAACCTTGATATGGGCTGTTAGGTCCTTGTACGACCAGTGCCAGAGTTTGGTTCGCATTGTCGGCAGTAAGTCGGGCTTGATTCCAGTGAGAGTTGGACTCCGCCAAGGATGCCGTTTGTCACCGATCCTGTTCATAACTTTTATGGACAGGATTTCTAGGCGCAGCCAAGGTGTTGAGGGGATGCTTTTCGGTGGCCTCAGGATAGGGTCTCTGCTTTTTGGCTTCATTGGAACGTGATCTAAAGCTTTTGCTGGAGCGGTTCGCAGCCGAGTGTGAAGCAGCTGGGATGAGAATCAGCACCTCCAAATCTGAGGCCATGGTTCTTGAGCCGGAAAAGGGTGGGGTGCCTTCTCCGGGGATGAGGTCCTTCCCCAAGTGGAGGAGTTTAAGTATCTGGGGGTCTTGTTCACGAATGAGGGAAAAATGGAGCGGGAGATCGATAGACGGATTGGTGGGGTGTCTGCAGTCATGTACCGGTCTGTCGTGGTAAAGAGAGACCCGAAAGGCGAAGCTCTCGATTTACCGGTCAATCTACGTTCCTACCCTCATCTATGGTCACGAACTCTGGATGGTGACCGAAAGAACGAGATCACGGATACAAGCGGCTGAAATGAGTTTCCTCCGTAGAGTGTCTGGGCTTTCCCTTAGAGATAGGGTGAGAAGCTCAGTCATCCGGAGGGGGCTCAGAGTAGAGCCGCTGCTCCTCCACATCGAGAGGAGTCAGTTGAGATGGGGCGAGCATCTGGTCAGGATGGCTTCTGGACGCCTCCCTGGTGAGGTGTTTCGGGCACGTCCCACCGGGAGGAGGCCCAGGGGAAGGCCCAGGACACGCTGGAGGGACTATGTTTCTCGGTTGGCCTGGGAGCGCCTTGGGATTCCTCCCGAGGAGCTGGCCCAAGTGGCCGGGAGAGGGAAGTCTGGGTCTCTTTGCTAAAGCTGCTGCCCCCGTGACCCGATCCCGGACAAGCGGAAGAAAATGGATGGATGGATCATGTTTTAGTCTAAGAACAATGACTTTACATGTTCCAGATATCCCACCCTATGAATTATCCCTATTGCTCTTTTTTATAACGTGAAGAGTGGCTGTAAAGTCCATTTGTATTTCCCCAAATACCACACGGTAATTCAAGAATGATGAGACCATTGAACAGTATAGTGTCTTCAATCAAAAAAATTACACAGAGTTGTTATTTTTATGAAATTATATTGACTCTCAGAAAGCAGGTTGTTTTTCTCAATGAAATCATCTAATCTGTCTGTAAAATATTTTTTCCAGAAGCTTCAAAAACTGAGTTAACAAAGAAACCGGTAAAATAGAATGGTTTTGATAAAATCTAAGACATGTCTCAGAATGGCCCAGTCAAAGTCCAGACCTGAATCCAGTTTATAATGTGGGGTAAGACAGGAACGTTTATTTTTTAAAACAGTCTGATCTAGAGTGACTAAACGAGAGCTATTTTGCAGGGATGAAGGAGGTAAATATTTCAGTTTCAGACTGTAGCGTGACACTGTGAACCCAATATTTACTTCACCAAGCCACAACAGCTGTCTGAAATGCTCAAACCGAAATATAAAAGTATGGTAAAACTAATCAGCATCCAAGGATGTAGATATTAAGACATATCAAGTACAAAATAAATAAATAAATAAACAAAATCCATAAAAACCAAAGCACTAAGGTCCTAAAACAGACTGAGATATTTTATTTGGTGTCTCTTCACTTTGCTGTTTCACACCACCACTCTGTGCCATCATTACCTGCATGCCTGCTATTGTCTAAAGGTTAATAAATCAAAATTTACCATATAACATGCCTGCACTTGTCTTTTGTCAACAGGGCATATTGCTCATGAGCTCCTTGCCATGTCTCTATGCCATTAGACAGACAACTATCAGGGTGGTTATGAGGCCAATGTGCCCTGTGGGCCAAAGTGCCCTTTTCAGCTCACGCCTCTGTAATTACATTAACGTCATAAACTACAGAATTAGGCCTTTGGAAGTCACTAATGGGTCAGATCAAAGCTTCTCCAGTTTAACTGATCTGTCAGGAAAGCATACAAGAGGCAATGAATATGAAACATAATTTGGTGAATATGAGAGTATGGTTTTGTTCCCAGAGAGGAGGAAACCCAGAGGGACAAACGGCTAGGAGAAAATTCATACAAAGGTCAGCTGGGAGTCTTAGTGACATTTCTGAGTGGTCTACAAACTCAAGTGCTTTACTTGAGTTTGTTGACAAAAATATTTGTGGTACAAAGAACTCTAGTTATGAAATAGCAAACATTGCTATCAAGATTTGTATGCATTGCTAGAGCTTTTATTATTCTTCAGTGGTGAGTACTTGTCTATGATTTCAGGATAAATTGAGACCTTTGAGTGAAAAGCTCTATCGTCTATCTGCTCTGTCAGTTTTCATGCCTCTCAACTGACAGCATATTAGTCCCTCTTTCCTTGTAAACACAAGATGATAATGGAGGCAACCCTCATAATCTCTTCTGATTCCAAAGCCCCACTGCTGTGCACATCATACACATCTTGAAGGGTTCATTTCCATTTGGATTGGAAGCCCAGTTCAGGGATTTCTTTTGTTGTTTCAGCCAAATGCCTTCTGCAGAGACAGGTTCATCATCTGTTTTCATCTGAATAAACACCTTGTGCATGGGGCTCTGTGTTCACTGTCAGAAACACATTTATAAAATTGGCCCAGTACAATGTTTTTGACACAGGATTTATTGAAACTGAGAAAATCAGAACTGACAACTTCATTCTTATAGTTGCCTGTTTTTGAACTACTATTGACTTCAAGAAATCATTATTTGTAAAGTAATCAGATGTCACTGATATCCTAATTCCAGTGTGCAAATAAAGATAAGGTACACTGTTAAAATTGTTCTCTTTTTATTTCAACATATTCATGTTTTTGCACTGAATAAACTAATGAATGAAAAAAAAACTGATTTGAATTCTTTTGAAAACCATTGTATATACCTTAGCCTATGCGAATTCAAAGCTTATAGCAATAAAACATAACATTCAAAGCATAATAGCTTAAACCAAGGAATGTAGATCTGCTTCGAAATTACTTTCTTTTTAATCTTCATTACGGCTCACTTTTCCTTCAGTGCACCTGAAGAAAAATGTTCCATGACATATGGTGTTTGCTGGCACTGTTCAGGTAAACACACTGAGGATTTATAGATTTTCAGTGGCAAACTTTTTTAATCAAAGTGGGTGCATTTTATAACTGCTTTCTGTTGGCAGGTGGCTCTGGCCTGCATTCACTCACTTTTAAATACAGCGGCCAAGCAGCCTCCCACCGACAGACGCCAGTGTGCAGTGGGAGCTGTATTAATTTAGTACAAGGCATAAAAGATACCAACACACAGTGAAAAGAGAGGGGAAAACAGGTGGTTTTTAACCAAATGCTCACTCCAACAGTGCACAAGCATCTGCAGCATAGATAACAGTGAAAAACAGCACAATGTGAAGATTAAGGGACAAGTAGTGTCTTAAAAGGAATATAACTAGAAAATAGTTTATCAAACTACTTGATGATTTTTCAACTCACTTTATTTTACTATATCTACTAAGTCATATAATTTAAATATTAATTTTCTTACATTTTTGTCTCTTGAAACTACTTTAGAATAGGTAAGAAGTTAGGCCTAATGTCAATTGCTATATTGCAAACTCAGAAATTAAAAAGTATATCAACTCATGTCTTTCAGTTATTTTACCATGCATCACTTATTTATAAATACATCTATTGTTTTGCAACAGCACACAGCAGTAGCAGCTTTAGCAATGAAATAACCAATGTCTTTAGTCTTCAATGTGTTTATAAAAGTATGAAATGAGGAAATTTGGGGGAGTGGGACATGTATGGGTTCAAAAAAAGTTTGGCAGCTATTTCTGACAATGGAAAATAAATTAAAAATAAATGTAGCATGTTAAAGCATATTTCTTTCTGTCCCCACTCCCTAGATTACTTTGATGTATGCTGTGCAGCAAATCCTATTTTTCGTATGCACAGAGCACCTCAGAATTTTTTGTCTTTCTTAGCAACTCAGCACTTTATACTTATGTGGAAAATTATCATCCTGTGTTGTTGGCAGGTTAAATTGTTGCCACCAAATTCTCTCCCCTTTTATCTACTCAATATGAGTTCACCTTTCAGTGTTTGACAAGAAAAAGACTAAAGCAATAAAGGTCTTCTACATGTAGCCTATTGTATAATCCTTCATAATAGCTAGACCTCATCACTTTTGTCTGGGCTCACAACCCATAATAGGGGTTAGTTACGGCTGAATTTAGGAAGCAGAAATTAAGGAACTTCAAAAAACCAAAAAATATTATTCCTAAGATCAGCAACTTAGAGGCTGCAGTTAACTTGTTTTAGTGGCATTCCCTGTTGAGAAACATTATAGAGAACCTAGATATACTGTGTGTAGTGTTACCATGAGAACTATTCACATGTAAACACATTAATAATTTATTCAAATGATCTACTACTGATGACTTACTTTCATCATTGATTTCATTAAATAAAAATTTTTCATGAGACTTGTGTCAAAGACCTCATTTTCAAGTCAAGTCTGAGTGTGTCTAAACTCTGTTGGTTTTTGTAACTTAAATGTAACTCGAGACTAAACTGCAGACTTGACTCACCACCTCTGCTGTGTTGTGACATGAGCATCCAGAACTAAGCTTGTTTTTGACTCAAGAACTCATCTGGGGACTTTTCTGACTACATCCTTTTAAACTGTTGTATGGATAAAATTTTAAAAGAGAAAAACACTTAGATACCACAGATAGACACATAGAAAACAGAAGATAACCTCTGATATTTATATGAGTATTTTGAAAAGGATTTTTTTCAAACTGGGAAGATGGTGTTTTCATCCTATTTTGCTTCAATCAGGCCTTAACAACTTCTTTTTATTCAAAGAAACACCTTGTCAGAAGATCAGTAGAGGAAATCATTGACCTTCAATGCTTGCGGGTTGGTTATTTTAAGGTTTTTCCTAATTAAAACAAACATAAACTATCAGATGTAGTGCGAGTTCAGGCTTATTAGAGACACTGCAGATATCAGCCTGCCAAATATGATGATAATGTTAGGTTTGGTATGAGTGGTGTTGATTGTGGAAGCATGGGCTTAAAACTCAACTAGTGAAGTGGGGAAATGAGGTCAGCAGTACTTCTTCTTCCCAGAATCAGTTTTCAAGTCACAGCTCTAGGTTAATGTAAAGTGAATAGGGGTTTTACAACATGCTTGACAAAATCCCTAACTGTAATATTAAACTCACATGGTGTGGAAGAGTAAGTAATCAATTACAGGCTAAATAAATTGGATGGCAGCAAAGGAAAGGATGGAGAGCTGAAGACATATTTATCAAGGTGCAATCACTGCTGAGGAATTTTTCAGCCCTGCTTCAGCTGAGTGACAGATGGAGAGTGCTTTCTCTTTAACAGCTTCCCTAGGAGACAGGTTTTAGGGAAATGGGACCATGCAGTACCTTTTAGCTATTTGGGGAGGAGACTTGTGTCTCAGAGCTGCAGGGCATGTAATAAAGAATTCATCTTTTACCTGAAATAATAAAATGAAAGAGGTTGAATTATACATCTAATCCCATTGCATGCATTCCTAACTAACTCCGAACTGGCAATATAAACCTCGTGAATCCAAGAGAACAAGCACTTTCTGTTAGAATGTATACCTTATGCCATATTAATTACCACAGAGGGTTATGCACACAAAGTGATTAAAAAAAGTACAAAGTCGTACGTTTCAGCTTGGAGCTTGATTTATCGTCGTACACAAGAATATTAGCTTCCCCTCTGACCAAACAATGCAGCTCCTCAGGCTGTCCTTCTTCATGCAAACACGATAAGGAGAGCAGCCTCTGTCAAACATGTTTGTTTTTTTTCTGGCCCACAGTGCTGCTTCCCAATGAATCATCCAAATGTTTATTTAAAGAGATTAATTCCACTTACAGTGTATTATTCATCAGGTTTTTAAGGGCATCCTGACTTATAATATAGCTTGTCATTTTCTCCAGCTGACTGAACCGGGGCTAAATTGTGCTGAATAATTCAGGGGGATGGTAAAAAAAACAGGAGATGAGGATGCAGTTCGCCTGGATGGAACTGGCTGAAAGGACTCTTAAGTCTCCAGGTGTAGTGGCTGCTCCCTGTTCAGAAGCAGGGTTGGAAGAGAGAAGCACACATTATTTAAGCTTGGAAGAGCTGGGCCTGCATCCATCATGGAGGAGCAACTGCAGGAGAGAGTGAGGAGGGAGGAGCGCCTGGCAACCCACAGCTGAGCCTGGATTGGGAAACAAACAGTACGATGGAACAGAAGGCAGGACCTCGGAGGAGGCAGATTCTCAAAGGGCTAGACAGCACGCTATCAAAGAAGAGAATGTGCTGGTACATTGAACATTTGAAGCAAAAGCAAAAAAAAAAAACACATCATTGTTCTTTGATGTTATCTTTAATGATATTTTGTGATTATTCATAAAGATCATGAATAGCATCTACAAAATCTGACATGAATTGCACATATTACTACTTTAAATTAACACCAAAATATAAAAAACACCCAAATGAATAATTTTTATATATTCTGGCTAAATGTAAATATATGTCACAGCATTTTGGGGACAAAACCTGTCTGAAAACATTTCAGCAACCAGTCACTGTGTCTCAGAACCACATTTGCTCGTTAAGCCTTGATTTACTTGTTAGGACTGAATTAACATTACAAATTGGAAACTGATTACAATTACATAGAAGAATTATCTTTATATTAAAACATTTGGTAAACCTCTGCAGCGATGGGACATTTTAACAGGCTCAGGGATCTGAAAAATTGACTTTTGCCACATAGAGTATTTAAAGATTTCGAAGCACTCTAATGATCATTTTCACTTGCTAAAAATGGAATAAAGAAAAGTCGTCAAGGGCAAGCTTCAATATAATAATACATACAACATTGCCTTGCAACTGGGTTGTTATTTAAGCATTTATCACAAATTGATTCCGTTTTGTGTTGTCAGAGCTTGTGTTGCTCATCAGCACATTTAAAAAAAAAAACTTTTAGGTCCTCCTTCCTCTGGAATAACCTCTCCATAACATTTAAAATAAGCCAAAAACATAGATGGTACTTATATTCTTAGCATATATTGGGCATTAGGCTTAACCTCAAATCTAATCAAACTTTATTTATAAAGTACTTTTCATACAAGAATTGCATCACAAAGTGCATTACAGAATAAAATGACCCCACATAAAACCACATTCCCAACCCTCCCTCACAGATTTAAAAGCATGGTCACAGTTATACCCCCCTCCCCCCAACCCAACTCCCATGCACACACAGGTAAAAGCAACAGTTAGTTGTGTTGCTCATCACCACATTAAAAAAACAGTTAAAAAAGCAACAGTTAATTGCTTTTAACTGCCGAGTTCAGATGAACCATGCAAGGAAACGGCATCAGAGGAGCCATCACCGGCAGCAGTACATCAACAGCAGCAACCAAGGCACAGACATCGGGCGCCCACTGGAGGCAAGGCCAAGAACCCCACCTCCACCCAAGTTCCACCTGGAGAGCACCCAGGCAGCTACAGCTGACCACCGCACCCAAAGACGAAACACTGGAAAGGGGATTAAGATAACAAATTAAAATATAAAAATAAGCAGTAAATAAATGTGATAAGATTAAATAGTAAAAGACTGATAAAATTTAGTGCTTTTCTAGTCATACTGACCACATCAAGCACTTTACACTGGAGCCACATACACCCATTCACATGCATTCATACCCCAAAACGCATATCAGTGGGCAACTTGGGGTTAAGTGCATTGCATAGGGGCACATCAACATGTGACAGGTGGAAGCTGACACCAAACCTACAACCCTCCGATTACAAGCCAAGTACCGGTACTCTACCTAGCGAGCCACAGTCGCCACAAAAACGTGTATTTATTTATTTTTTTACAGTCTCTCTCTCAAACTCTCCAATCTTCTGATATCCTCTAAAACTTTTCTCCGGCGTAATTCTCCGGCTGTTTTATTGTGCAAAAACAAGAGGTGATTTTAAACAGGCATATTGAAGCAAAAACTCTAGCAGGTCTTGAGGAGGGCTCAAATTCTGGTGCATTTCAGCTGCTCTCTGGGTTGGCTCTACATAACATTTAATTGATCTGAGAATATAGGACAAACTGTATTCATGTGCTTAATTTCATGCGTTAAGTTTTGAAATAATTAGGCATCAAAGTAAATTAAAAGAACAGAGAATTTATTTGAAAATTATAATTTAGATGAGCTGTATTTATCTTTTATTAGCTCAGCATCCAACTTTGTGCATTTAAAAGACTGTAATTACAAACCTGAGACCTCTGACTTTTTCAATAACAGTGTGGACTTTTTATCGTGTTCATATGATAAATATAATGAAACTGCTCTGCTCAGCAGCCTGGCATTTCTGCCTCTTTAAAATCATTACATTTTTAGAAGTAGTTAGTGGAGACCAAATTACTTTATTCTGAGGTTCAAAGGTGGAAAATATTGTCCCCACAGCATGATGCTGCTATCACCATTTGTCATCTGGAGAATGGTTTATTCATGGTGATGTGTGATGTTAGTTTTCACATAGCATTTTACATAAAGGCCAAGAAGTTGATTTTTTGCCTCATTTGACCAAAACATTTTCTTTCACATGTTTAATGTCTCCCCCTGCATAGTGACACACCAGGCTCCTGCCTGAGCTGTGGATCTCTGCAGCTTATCCAGAGATACCAGAGTTACTGTTCGCTCTTTACCTGATTAATGCTCTCTTTGTCAGCTTAGGTGGATGACTATGTCATGGCAGGTTTGCAGTAACACCATATTTTTTACGTTTTCCAAAACATTATACCTGACTTGTCAAATTTTTTCTTTGGTCTTCATAATGTTGTAAATGTTCTAATGTTAACAAAAATCTGAGGCCTTTACAGAGTACACACCATGAAAAGCACATTAAATCATGTATTATATTTTTGTATTATGTATTACTTTGTGTCAATCTAGCAGATACAATCCAATAACATACAAGTTTGTGGTAGTTATGTGACAAAATGTGAAAAAGTTCAACAGGGTATGAATGATTTTTCAAGATACTGTTATGTCACATAATTAAATATTTACAAAAAAACAAAACAAAAAACAATTGTGTTCGAAATCAGCACTGTAATCGGCCCTGCTTCCTAGTTCTACAATAACACCATCTGAAAAAAAATGAAGTCATGCAAAAATCTTGGTTAGATATTTTAGAAGAAGCCAAAACATATTTACAAACTGCGTCAGCTGAAATTTAAAGGCCGTATAAGTTCAGAGAAACTCTTATTTCATTAACAGCTGCCTTCTGTAAGTATCTCCAGTAAAATTCAGGCTTTGAAGACCTCCAGAGACTGTACAATGGCTGTGCCAAAAGTCAGGAAATGAATAATTCAATTCAATTCAGTTTTCAATTCAGTTTATTTATATAGCGCCAATTCACAACAGATGTCATCTCAAGGCACTTAACAAGAAGTCATTTCAATACATTTATACAAACATTCCAATCAGTTAAAAAGTTTCCTATTTAAGGAGTCCCAGCAGATTGCGTCAGTCATTGGCGTGAGGTTGGGCCCCGTTGATGCAGACTTTCCAACCACAGCAATCCTTCAGCAATCCCTCATACTGAGCAAGCATGTAGCGATGGTGGCGAGGAAAAACTCCCCTTTAACAGGAAGAAACCTCCAACAGAACCAGGCTCAGTAGGAGCGGCCATCTGCCACGACCGTCTGGGGGTTTGAGAAGACAGAGCAGAAACACAGAAGGAACAGAAGATCTGATATAAGAGAACTTTCTATGTTACAGAAAGTAAAAAGTTAATAACAGGACACAGTGGATGTTCAGTTACTGGGGGGATCATCCCAGTCGATGCCCCCCGTCCAACAGGGCATTGCAGCCAAGCAGGATACCAGACCAGGTAAATCTTCTATGGAGAGAAAAACACTGAGAGAAAACAAAGTTAACAGTCGAAATAACAGAATGTACTGTAATACAACTGGAGAGTAGTAGGAGAAAAGGAAGTAGCAGAGTGAAGAAAATTGGTAAGTCTGTCCTCCAGCAGTCTAAGCCTATAGACGCATAACTACAGAGATAGCTCAGAATGACCTTAGCCACTCTAACTATAAGCTTTATCAAAAAGGAAAGGAATAATTGCTTTATTCTAATCCCATCAACAACCTTTGAATGTGAAACAGCACTATGCATGTCTTCATGTGGGAATGGAATAAATACAAGACTCTCTGGAAAACTGTTCATTGTGCAGGAAGCGCAGGGCATTGGTTTGTTAGCAAGTTACCCAGACACTGCCCCAGCTAACCAGAGCCTCCAGAGGCAGTCACTCCCCATTACCCAGCCTAATCACTGAACATGCTGCTGTCTCCCAATAATGGACTGACAGTGTTGGGCAGCGTGTGTGATGTGAGTTGAGTGGCACCCAGCTTGCTTCACTGAACGCCTTATTGGCCCGTCAGCGTGGAGAGCTGCTTAGTGTCCTCCTGTGTGATCTAATGAGTAATCCTGCCTGCTAGTTGCCCTGTGAGATAAAAGGTTATTCCCAATCTTGATATGAGCAACACTGCTGAATGACAACAAACTGACTACCTTTGATTTATCACTTTAAACCAACATTTTCTCACTTTAACCAAGAAAATATTATATCCTAAACATCTTCCAACATTCTGAATAAAAGCTAAGACAAAAGGATTATGCATAAATTAATAAATCTGAGACCTCACATTTATGCTTATAATTTTTGGTTTCCAGTTGTACAAAAATCACAGTTGAAGAGATTATAACTCTACTTTGCTTTGTTTTAGGAACGTTTTTTTACATTGCACTTTTGAGAACACATGTTTCCTCTTTTCACACTGGGGGGAGTGGCTGGGAACACCCTGGACAGGTCTCCAGTTCTCTTCAATCAAAAATGTGTCATGCCAGAGATTTTATGTCAAGAAATAAATCACTTCAGCTCTTGGTTACATTCCAACTGCCAGATTTTAATAAATGGTGTGGCTCCACTGAAACCCAAGTTGCCTAAAACTAGGTCTGACTTGAGCCTGGATGAATCAACTCATACCATTAGAAAGTGGGAAAAGGATTACCTTAAATATAATTTCAAATTTAAAGGACTGTTGCTGTTATTATCAGGCAGATGTAAAGATGCTAACATAAATAAACTAGCAAATCATCCATCCATCCATCCATTTTCTTCTGCTTATCTGGGGTCGGGTCGCAGGGGCAGCAGCCTAAGCAAAGAGACCCAGACTTCCCTCTCCCCAGCCACTTGTTCCAGCTCCTCGGGAGGAACCCCAAGGCGCTCCCAGGCCAGCCGAGAAACATAGTCCCTCCAGCGTGTCCTGGGCCTTCCCCTGGGCCTCCTCCCGGTGAGACGTGCCTGAAACACCTCACCAGGGAGGCGTCCAGGAGGCATCCTGACCAGATGCCCGAGCCACCTCAACTAAATCCTCTCGATGTGGAGAAGCAGCGGCTCTACTGTGAGCCCCCTCCGGATGACTGAGCTTCTCACCCTATCTCTAAGGGAGAGCCCAGACACTCTGCGGAGGAAACTCATTTCAGCCGCTTGTATCCGTGATCTCGTTCTTTCGGTCACCACCCAGAGTTCGTGACCATAGATGAGGGTAGGAACGTAGATCGACCGGTAAATCGAGAGCTTTGCCTTTTGGCTCAGCTCTCTCTTCACCACGACAGACCGGTAGAGCGCCCGCATAACTGCAGATGCCCCACCAATCCGTCTATCGATCTCCCGCTCCATTTTTCCCTCATTCGTGAACAAGACCCCCAGATACTTAAACTCCTCCACTTGGGGAAGGACCCCATCCCCGACCCGGAGGAGGCACCCCACCCTTTTCCGGCTCAAGACCATGGCCTCGGATTTGGAGGTGCTGATTCTCATCCCAGCCGCTTCACACTCGGCTGCGAACAGCTCCAGCGAAAGCTGTAGATCACGCTCCGATGAAGCCAACAGGACCACATCATCTGCAAAAAGCAGAGACCCGATCCTGAGGCCACCAAAACAAATCCCCGCAACGCCTTGGCTGCGCCTAGAAATCCTGTCCATAAAAGTTAGGAACAGGGCAACTGACAAAGGGCAACCTTGGCGGAGTCCAACTCTCACTGGAAACAAGCCCGACTTACTGCCGGCAAT
This sequence comes from Valencia hispanica, assembly GCA_963556495.2. NCBI lineage: Eukaryota > Metazoa > Chordata > Actinopteri > Cyprinodontiformes > Valenciidae > Valencia > Valencia hispanica. The sequence goes on from OY747701.1 coordinate 45,503,955, forward strand.
GCGAACCAAACTCTGGCACCGGTCGTACAGGGACCTAACAGCCCGTATCAAGGGGCCCGGTACCCCATACTCCCGGAGCACCCCCCACAGGGCCCCCCGAGGGACACGGTCGAACGCCTTCTCCAAGTCCACAAAACACATGTAGACCGGTTGGGCGAACTCCCACGCACCCTCCAGGACCCTGCTGAGGGTGTAGAGCTGGTCCAGTGTTCCACGGCCAGGACGAAAACCGCATTGTTCCTCCTGGATCCGAGGTTCGACTATCCGTCGGACCCTCCTCTCCAGAACCCCTGAATAGACCTTACCAGGGAGGCTCAGAAGTGTGATCCCCCTGTAGTTGGAACACACTCTGTGGTCCCCCTTTTTAAACAGGGGGACCACCACCCCGGTCTGCCAATCCAAGGGAACTGCCCCCGATGTCCACGCAATATTGTAGAGCCGCGTTAACCAACACAGCCCCACAACATCCAGAGCCTTGAGGAACTCCGGTCGAATCTCATCCACCCCCGGAGCCTTGCCACCGAGGAGCTTTTTAACGACCTCGGTGACCTCAGCACCAGAGATTGGAGAGCCCGACCCCAAGTCCCCAAACCCTGCTTCCAGATTGGAAGGCGTGCTGGTGGGATTGAGGAGGTCTTCGAAGTATTCCATCCACCGACCCAAAACGTCCCGCGTCGAGGTCAGCAGCACACCATCCCCACTGTAAACAGTGTTGGTGGCAGACCGCTTTCCCCCCCTGAGACGCCGGATGGTGGACCAGAATCGCTTCGAAGCCGTACGGAAGTCGTTTTCCATGGTCTCTCCAAACTCCTCCCACGCCCGAGTTTTTGCCTCAGCAACCAATCATGGAGCAAAAAATCATTCTGTCAAATTGCCGCAAACCTTGGATATTGTTTAAAACTTGTGATAATGTTCTCAGTGTTCCACAAACTGTCTGACCTGGCACTTCCTTTGAGGCATGTGAAGAATTTTTGTGGACTTGGATATCTCCCCCTGCCTTTGCTCCACCGGTCTTCGTTTCCTGCTCTGCCGGTTTTCACCAGTTCAAGCCGGTGACTTTTAACTGAACGAGACTCTTGCTCATCTTAAGCCATCAGGTTATCCTATGGATGTTCTGCCATCTAAATTATTTAAAGATGTTATTTCTACTTTGGGGCCCAATTTTCTTGCTGTTATTGTCTGTCAGAAGCTGCTCGGGTGTTGCTCCAAATGACTGGAAACATGCAATAGTCCAGCCTTTGATTAAAAAGCCTAGCCTCAATCTAACTGTACTATCCAATTTTAGACAAATCTCCAAGCTGTCTTATTTTCTTTTCAAAATATTGGAGAGAATCTTCTATGTACTCTTGGTGGACATTTTAGTGCCACATAAAATTTCAGTCTGGTATTGAATGACTTGCAGCACAGAATCTGCACTACTCTGGGTTTTTAATTATATTTTTTTAGTACAGACTCCAGAAATGATGTGACCCTGGTTTAGTTTGATTTAATAGCTGCATTTTATTCAAATTCAACTTCAATTCAATTCAAGAATTCAAATTCAATACTTTATTTATCCCAGAGGGAAATTAAGTGTTGTTGTAGCTCATATAATTAAATCTTTGAGGAGTTGTTGTAGATGATAATGGCTGTGGGCAGGAAGGATTTCCTGTAGCGGTCTGTATTGCAGCGAAGCTGAAGAAGCCTCGGACTGAAGACGTTCTGTTGTTGTATGACAGTCTCATGAAGAGGATGCTCAGGGTTGTCCATAATTTTTTTGATTTTATGAAGAATCCTTCTTTGCATCATCATCTCCAGAGGTTCCACAGTAGTGCCTAGAACAGAACCAGCCTTCTTTATCAGGTTGTTGAGCCTTTTTAAGTCCCTGGTTCTGAAGCTGCTACCCCAACAGATGATGGCTGAAGAGATTAAACTCTCAGCAAAAGACTTGTAGAAGATTTACAGCAACCTTGATATATACCATGGATATATCTATATATGTATATATCCAGTGGCGGCTGGTGGTTATATTTGTAGGGTGGGCTAACAGTCCAATATTATATTATTATATATAATATATCTATATATGGATATATATACCATTATACCATGGATCACAACATTTTACCTCGTTACGAGCATTTTACAAGCTTTTAAGGGACTGGTTCAGGCTTTACTTGAGAGAAATGACATTCTGTGTCAGTCTGGGCAGTTTTAAGTCTTTCTCTGTTTCTCTTTACTGTGGGGTCCCACAGGGCTCAATTCTTGGACCTCTGCTTTTTTATTATCTGCTTCCTATGGGTTCCTTTATAAGGAAGCACAAATGTGCCTTTCTTTTTTATGCTGATGATGGTTTATTTTCCCCTTAAGTGAGAGGGCTCCTACTCCATGCAGTTATTGTTATCTTAAAGAAGTAAAGGCCTAGATGATGGAAATAGACAGCTCTGGCGCCAATATGACACATGAACTAGGTATAAAATCTGAGTGTTAATAATAGAAGGGGAGTCTAGTCTGGGGCTGGCCGGAGAGTCTTGCTGGGGTATTGGAAGGCAACAGAACTGTATGTCATCAATGCTTTGTCCTGTTCAGAAAAGGTATGTAAACTAATACACCGGCAGAGGCTGTATTCCAGAACTGAAGTTGTGTTGGCTTTGTTTGTTTGTTTAACTGGACTCAGTATCTTTCCATGTTAACCTGGTCCAACATTCAAAATAACAAACAATGCTTAACTTCCCTAATATTAATGACAGAAGGGCAGAGATTTTGCTTTTTAGTCTTGGGATCTCCAGTTGGTTATCCCCTGTAGAGATTGGCCCTCTGGTTCAACCTACTGTCACGTACTGTGAACATGTACAGTGATTTTAATCTTGACAGGCAGATCTGCTCAGTCTGAAGTCCACTTTTTATCAACAGAAACAAGAAGCTAAATTGAAACATGTTGTTTTAAAAAAGGACTTTGCATTTCCATACAGTACAAACTAAATGTTTGGACACACTTTCTCATTCAACTGAATGAGAAAGTGTGTCCAAACTTTTAGTTTGTACTGTATATTTATCACAACATTCTCCATACTATGGTTTCTCACAGACTTTTTTCATATTACTACCACAAACTTTAATTTACACAGATTATATGTGTTAGATCAACAAAAGTAGCCTAATGCATGATTGTGAAATGGAAGGGACAATAAAGAAAATCAGTTTATAATCAGCTCTCCTAAACAAATGCTTTGCAGAACCATGGTTTTCTTTAATAACAGCTACAAGTATTTTGATGCATGTCCTTGCCAGCTTTGCAAATCTAGAGACTAACATTGATGATTCACAGAATTGCTCAAGCTCTGTCAGATTTGGCGGGCGACGCCCATTAACATCCCTTTATAAGTCTTGCCACAGACTCTGGAGTAGTATTGGGTCTGGAATTTGGCTGGATCATTCTACTATATGAATATGCTTTGCTCTAAACCCATTCATGGTCGTTGTAGAATTACAGCCATTATCCTACTGGAAGGTGAATCTCTACTCCATTCCCAAGTCTTTTGCAGCTCTTAACAGATGTTCTTCCATGATTGCTCTGTGATTTGCTTCATGCATTTCCCCATCAACTCTGACCTTTCCTAGAGATGCACGATCAATCGGCAACTGATCACAATCGACCGATAGTGCCCCTATCGGTTTTAATCAGAGTTCTCAAAATAGATCAAAGCAGGCAGATCAGATTATGTTTACAACAAAAAACCGCCTCTAGGGCATGCATTCCCACTTCTCAGACTCAAGTCTCCTAAGGGGGCATGGCAGTCTCTACAAAGCATCAACACACGAAAATGGGGTTTTACAATGTGTCCGAAAAAGACAACAAATTTGCAGTTTGCAAGGTGTGTGCAAAGGAGATACCCCGAGGAGGAATGCTACAAAAGAATTTCAACACAACGAACCTGATAAGACATTTGAAAATTTCTCACATCAAGGAGTATACCGACTTTACAAATTTGGCTGCTGCTAAGGCAGAGAAAGAAAATGAGCGTGCAGCAATGCCACTAACTCATCTGACTGTAACAGAGACATATAAACGATAGCAACTCTACAGCAAAGACAGCAAGAAAAAGAACTAAATCATAAGGTAATAGAATTCATATGCCTTGACCATCAGCCGCTTTCTGTTGTAAAAGACATCGGGTTTAAACGCCTCGTTAACTGCTTGGATCCATGGTACACACTGCCTAGTCGTAAATATTACACTGATGAATGCCTGCAGGAGCTATACCAAACTATATCACATTCAAAGCCATACGAGGACTCCAAGTTGGATGTCTAAGAGAGTGTTTCTAGAGATAATGTTGCGGTTGCACTTATGTCAGTGTTGGAGCTGAAGATCTTTGCCCGAACCTGTCGGGACTCATCGGAACCCGACAGGTCGGGGCGGGTTCGGGCTTAGTTTCTATCATTGTCCACGGGATCGGGCCGGGCTCGGGTTTTGGCGGTCAGCTGATCATCTCAGTTGCGCGAACAAGATGCAAAATAGATGCTGAGGAGGTGAAACCAAGGTTAGCCGCTGGTGAAAATTTGTTTTTGTTTGCAAATGATTTAATCTGATAATAGGTAGGCCTTCAGTTTCTTTATGTTTATGTTTAAAGAGGGCAGGCTTGTGCAATACCCTTTATTTTAGAAGTCATGCATGTGAGATAATTGACGGTACTCATTTTATTTCATAAAGCTGCAGACTTAAAAAAAAAGATTATAAATCAACATGCCTTGATATTATTCTTATAGGCAGGGCCTCATTTATCATTTTAAGCTTGAGCTAATAGGCTTATTTGACGGGAATTTCAAACATTTGTCCAGTAAATTGAAAACCAGCCGGTCACATTGTCTAGCGGAAACCCTGATGTGTGACTTTTGAATAATTTCGGGCTGTAATGGGGTTCGGGCTTTAATCGATCAAAATATACTCTTCGGGCTCGGGCTGAATTCTCTTGGGCTCGGGCCAACTTTTAAGGCCAGATTACAGCTCATTGTTCTTTATTTGTATGACGTATTTATTTTATTTTTCCACAAAAAAGCTTGTAGCTAAACTCCAAACTGTGCCTCTAAGAAAGAGCCTCTAGAGAGAGTGAATTGTTATTATGGTGCACATGTTGTGTGTTGTGGACATAATTCATTTTTTCATTTTAAGATTTAATTTCATTTTCCACAGGAAAACTAAGGTTTATAGTTTACAAATTGTATCAACTCTAAGAGAGTGAAATGTCAACTGTTGTCTGTGTTTGTGCACTGTACTTTCTCATCTCTTACTTTTTATAATAATAATATAATGTCAATGTTGTATACATGACACAACAATATTGAAGAATTTATGGATTTGATGCAGTGATGAGTGATCTGCAATATCGGGATCTGCAGATACTGGTTTTGGTGATCGGTAATCGGCCCCCAAAACCCTGATCGGTACATCTCTAACCTTTCTGTCTGTGTTGAAAAAAAGCAGCTCCAAAACAGGATGCTTCCACCCCCATGTTTCACAGTGGGGACTGTATATTCAGGCTGATGTGCAGTGCTACTTTTCCTCCACACATCGTGTTTTGCATGTAGGACAAAAAAAGGAATTTTAGTCTTATCTGACGGGAGCCCCTTCTTCCACATGTTGGCTTAATCCTCTATTGCTCTTCTGTGAAGGCCAGGGGTCTCATTTATACACCTTGGCACATAATTCTTAGTAAAACCATACTTAAACTCATGAAAAAATTAACTTACTCAAAGATATTTTCAGATCTATAAAACTTTGAATGTGCACAGCTGCACACAATTCCGCTTAATAAATCACACTGTCCCTAGAAATGTGCTCAGGTGATTTTGGATCATATCCTACACACCTATGTTCTGCCATAAATGGTCAATGCAAAGTGCCTAGTGAATATTCTAGACTTAAACCAACTGGTATAGGGCATTTCAAAGGTAACCATGGAGGGGGGGGGTTCATGGTTCATAGATCTAACACCGGGCACAGTTCAGCACATAGATCTAATAGAAGTGCTTTAGGAAATCTAAATCAGCAGATCAGCCAGTCATCATCATAGGCCAGGAAACCTCTAAGAACTACCACTATCCAGATGTTTCCAGTGGCATGATCTTCAATGAGCACCAGTACATCCATTGTTTAGCACAATGCAGGAGTGGCACTGCAGAATTTATATTTCTATGCATCACACCTAATGCACCAATAAGTGCAGTTGCTATATAATCTGAAGATATACATATGAACTTGAATGAATGTATGTACGTATGAATGAATGTATGAATGTATGAACACATATGAATGTGAATGAACACATATGAATGTGATATAATTCTTAAATTCAACATATTTTTGTTCAGATTCTAATTGTTATTCTCAGTTTAAAGACATGGTTGTGGGCTGATTGTTGGTTGTGTGTTGGTGCATGTGGAAGGGTCTACAAGGCTTAAATTCACAATTTTGACATCTTACTGGCTGCGCTGTTAGTGTCCTCTGTGTCCAAAATGTGCTTAAGCAAGTCTCTTAGTGTGCTTAAAGTTCCACACATTTTTACATCACGTTTTTTTTAAATATATATATAAATCCCAAAGTTTGTGTAGAAAGTGACTTACGAAATCTTCAGATCCCGTTTTGTACATAAGCAAGCTTTATAAATGAGACCCTATATGAGTGGAGTGAATGACTAATATTTCTCCTGTTGATAGATTCTCCTATCAAATCTGTGGAGCTCTCTGATTAATATTGTCTTTCCCCAGTCTGTCTGTTTAGGTGTACAGCCATGGCTTGGTAGATTACAGCTATGCCAAACCCTTTTCCATTTTTGGATAATTCATTTAACTTAATCTTGTTTTAAACTTTTGCACAACATGATTTTTCTATGTATTTGGTCTTCATGATGCTGTTTGCTCAGCTATGCTCTTTTATAAACCTCAGAGCCCTTCACAAAACAACTGGAAACAGGAAAAATGTTGCAGTGGGTTTATTTAGGGGCATCGGAAGAAATGGGTTGTCAGCTGTAGGATTTTTGTGTGTCATATATTAATCTAAGAGGATAGTTTTGCATGGGAAAATCTATGTGGTCACTGCGTGGGCTTTCAGTTTGGCAATAAAGTAAATATGTTTTCTATGTGTACTTGATTTTGAGGGGTCATACATTTTATAACAACCACACTTTGAGAATTTTCTTTGCTATTGAGAAGAACTGAAAACCAATCTTACAGTGCTAGATGAAACATTGAGTTGAAGACATTAGGTTTGAGGTTAGAGGCCAGCTGAGAGAAATAAAGTTCATTAAAAGAAAGTGGTAAGCAACATGAAGTTAGTGAGACCTTGTTATCTCTGATGTAGTAGTAAAAAGACATTGTGTTTTTTGTGAATTTTTTCAATTGTAAGTAATTTTAGATCCTGAAGGGAGAGTTCTGAAGATGAAAAAATACATAGAGACTATAAACATGGTAAAAATAAACAGTAATCAAGAAACGGCATACGAGATGAGTTACTTAAACAAAGTTTTATGTTTTGTGCAAAGACACATAAAGATACAATTAGGTGCTAGTTAAGTATTCCAACGAATGTGCTCTTTAAAAATGCATAAGTGTGTCCAAACTCTTGTACAGCACAAACTCTCCAAATCAGTACAAACACCCTAAATCCTACAACAGCCATATTTTAAGAGTGAGGATGCACGCTTAAAGAGAAAGGGTATATACAGTATAAATTGTATACCTAAATATTTTTGGTTAGGAGCAAAAGAATCAGTTTTCTCTTTATTTTGGACAGTTTTGCAAAGTCATCCTTTATCATTGCTAATATGAAAAATAAGCCATGCAGATTGAGATCCTATCCTTGTGTTATTGCCCTATACATCTACACTAGCTTTTTCTGACTTTAAGTCGTGGGGAGTCATTTCAGGCAGTTTGATAAAATGAGTCCTACTGTGGATATTAAATTATGAGGATATTAAAATGTCTATCACAGGAATCTGAAGCGATGTCTGCGGATAGAAAGGTTTTTAATATCAAGATATAGCTTTGGATATTCATAATAAAAAAATGTAGGATAGCTTGTGTCTTTCTGAGCATTATTTATTGGTTTCTGCTGCACCGGAGCTCAGTACAATGATATTTTGATATTGAGCTTGTCTTATTCAACTTAAACAGAGCAGCCAACGTTTCAGTACAGAACGCTTCCCTCATTCTTTACACAGGCCAGTATCAACATAAGGTGGAGCTGACAGTCGCACTTCTTTACTATTCAGGGTATTTCATCAACATCTGTAAAAGCTGTTTCACAGTGCAATAAGTTATCAATATAAAATAGCAGTATTGATTTTTTGGTGAATCTTAACACTTAACACCAGAAATTCTCTTAAAAAAAGGTTTTAAAAAGCATTTTCAACAGATTGATGTGCATCTTTATCTAGTTCTAAACCTCTTTATCTAGTTCTAAACCTAACAAAACTAACAAAGTAGTTTTCAGACTTAAACCTAACAAAACAGTGAGCAAAGAAGATTTTGTTCCTGTTACTTTAGGTAACAAATTAAACCAAAATCCTATGGAAAAAAAACTTTAAGTAAAGGCAAGAACCATTTTCACGCTGTGTTTTGCTTGAATGGGTCAAATGAGTAAGTTAATAAGCAGTGTTAATTTTTTTAGAGAACCTTTTAACAATGCTGTTATTGCATGATAACCTTGAACTGATTGCCGCACTTGCTGGCGTCATTGAACAGCACTGTCTGAGAGGAACAGCTACTTCAGCTACTTTATACACAAAACTGTTGCTGCATTTCCACTTCAAGGCAAGTACTCAGTGATTGCGTGTGTGCGTTCAGGCTTGTCATGTGCACATGTATCTGTTTTTATTGGAGCCTGGTATGATATTATGTATGCTTCTCCCCTTGTTTTTTGTTTAACAGTTTAAACTGAAGGCGCATACCCTACAAATCCAGAGTGGGCCGACTCCTGTCTGCACCCTGGTTCTGTTGACATTGGGTAACAGAACCTGTATGTCCAGCAGAATCTGCTGTAGGCAAGGAAGTGATAGCAGCTGTAGGTATGGCAGAGCTCAAAGAGAGTAAAGCTACAGCTTAATGCAAACTTTTCATTTCTAACTATTTAGTATTTTACAGGTAAAAGTAGCGAAAGTAGCCAAAATAGCAACACAGATTACAATATTTAGGACTAATTACAATTCTGTAAACCAGTATGTTTGAACAAAATCACACCAAATACAAATACACCTTTATTCTGAATTTGACCAAATTACAATGCAATTTATTGCCAGCTGAGGTCATTCACATATTTAAAGGCTTATGTACAATTTACATGTCTTATTTTTAGGTCTCTGAACTGATATTTTATGGCTATCTGTAGTAAAATTGAATATTTTTTTACCTTCGTCAGTTATATAATATCTAGAATATTATCGATCAAATAGTGGTGTCATTAATTGGGTCCACAGGGAACAATGGCCAACATTGATCGATTCATTGATTGATTGATTTTATTTTTTTCATTTTCATTTTATTATTCATTGTTGTCTGTTTTGAGTAACTATCTCAACATTCCTCAGTTCTGTCATAGTGTCATGCCGCATATCTCCTGCAAACTTGTTATGGCATTTAGGCAACACTAATAGCAGCTCCTGGCCACATTACTTTAGATGCTTTGTAATGCTTTGATGTATCTGTGTATGCTTTTGTCTGTGTTTTACTATTTTTATTTTACCCCTTAATCATGTAAAGCACCTTGAATTACCTTGTTGTTGAAAGTGTGTTATACAAATAAAATTGCCTTGCCTTGTGTCATCAAGCTATAATCCTTTGAGAATAGCTACTATAAAAATATAAGTTTGAAAGAGAAAAACTACACTATTGACCAGTGTTGTTCTTCTCAACTGTTTGTCTACCTTTGACAAATACAGTACAAAGAAACCATGAATCACCCAGTTCTTCCTCTTGTACAAAGTGACACAGACGCTCTCCTACTGGTTCTAAAGCTGCCATACTCGTCTGGAATAAATCAAATGCACACTTTATATAAATAGCTCGCTTACTACTTGGCTGCTAGGAACAGGAAGAACTGAAAGCAGTCAGTATCAGTTTGTCTCGACCAACAAAACCATCAAAGTACTCGTCAAAAACCAAAATAATGACAAACATAACAGTGAAACAGTACCAGATAGACTTCACCTATTACTTTTTTGTTTTTGTGTTATATCTTTATGTTTGGAACGTAGCTAATCGTATAATTTTTATGTCTCTCTCTCTCTCCTGCTTTGTTTTGCTTCTCTGTAGGCTTAAATTGACATTCCCATAAGTATCGGTTGAACAGCTTTGGGAAATCCCTCACAAACAGAATCAATTTTTGTTCTATAACAGAGAAACAGCCCAGTCTTATTTCATTTGTCTACCAAGATAGCATCCATCGATTGGTGAGCCATGTGCAGTCGTGCCAAGATGGTTTTACAAAGGGACGAGTCAGAGCCAGTGTTGCCTGTGCAGGTCTGCGGGTGGTGGGCCTGAGCCTAACACAAACACCCCTGCAGCACTTTCATTTAGCAGGGGCCTCTCACTGCTCTTCTCCCTGCAATGCTCCTTCTGTTCATATTTTGTTTTTCCTAAGCCTCTCTGAGCTGAAATAGCATTATTTATATATTAAGGTAAGAGTATTAGTCTTTCACATTGAATTTATGTGGAAGCTGCAAAAAGAAAAAAAATATCCACTACTAATATTGAGAATTTATGATGATGGGACCATTCTTTTCTGCTGTTCCTTGGTTTTCCTGATGCTCCTTTTGTCGTGTCTGTGTGTGTACCTCTCATGGTTGTGTGTGTGGTAGACTGACCTTTGTCTGATGGATTGTTTTCTCTCAAATGAAGACATAAAGGAGGCGGCGTTCATGTGTATGTGTATGTGTGCACCCTGTGGAAAAGAAGAAAAGGGGATCTTGGAGTAAGCTGAGATGAGGTGCAACTCTGCCATGTAATTATGCGCTCCTTCTTCACCTCCCTCCACTCAACTCCTCTCCATTACCTCGTCTCCTCCCCCACGTTTTACTCAACTCTCATTCTGCAGCAGCTCCCAGCAGAGCCGCAGGTGGTGGCAATCTCTGTCTGTCCCACTGCTCTGACTGTTTACACAGCACGGTGCTGAAAGCTGGAGGGCTGCTGCCCAATATCACAGGCTTTACCTCTCAGACTGCACAGGCACCCTGCATGCACAACTCTGAACGAACAGCTAGGCAAGCACACACATGAAAACACTGACTGTACTGCTCTGCGCTAAATTGTGTTTTCCCAGTTGCAGCTGGAATGGATGTAAAATCATATGAAAAATTTATTATTCTGTTTTAATTCTGTTTTTTGTGTACAGTACAGACCAAAAGTTTGGACACACTTTCTCATTCAACTGAATGAGAAAGTGTGTCCAAACTTTTGGTCTGTACTGTATATCTGTTCAACTCACAATAGTGTTTTAAATATTCCAAAAGTGTGGTTACTTTTTTGGACTTAATTCCCTTTTTAATTTAATAAAAAGGGCAACACTCACTGAAAAGCATCTTCTCCATCTGGTGAGAAGTCACAGAGTTTTGTGTCATCTCACCTTGTTAAGAAGTGTGGTTTCCGAGGTGTCAGGTGCTTCAAACCAGTTCCAGAATCCAAAATGTGTTTGAGAAATGTCAGGCTGCCCAGAAAAGCTCAGATCCATAGTTTTAAGGTTCGAACATTCTCTAGGGCTGCTTTGAGAGAGCTGTGAATAAATAGCAAATTAATAGCAAACCTCAGTGAACTGAGGCAATTTTGTTAAGAAGAATTGGCTAAACTTTCATAATCTCTAATTGTTCACAGTTTAATAGTCAAAATAAAAACTATCCTAAAGACATATTTAGTAGATTTAGAGTTAATCCACTGCAGGATTTGTTTTTGTTTTTTTTACTTCAGTAGGAAATACATGCTGCGTGAAATAAATAGAAAATAAATGCTTTTGTAATGTTTCATTTGTTTCATACATTTTATTTTAGGAGTTTTATTAGAGAGATCAACATAAACTGTTAACAGCTAACATGACTGTTAACTGAATGGAAAAGGAAACAAAACAAAATTTTGCATGCATTTGTTATTGCACCCCTGAGTCATTACTCTGAAGAATCACCTTTTACTGCAATCATAGGTACAAAACCTATGGGTTATGTTTCTACCAGCTTTGCACCTTCAGAGAAATACGTTTTGTATATCTTGTTTGCAAAATAGCTTTATCTCAGTCAGTTTGAATATAAAACATCTGTGAATGTACATTTTCAAGTCACTGATTTTCAAATGTATTTAGGGCTATACTTTGACTCTACCATTGTAACAGATTAATATGCTTTGCTTTCCATTCCATTGTTCTTCTTGCTGTATGTTGAGGGTTGTAGTCCTAAGTATTTTCCGTTCTTTTCTACATAGATTTTGCAGTATTTAGCAACATGTCATAAATTATCTCTATCTTGCATAGCACATACACACCTTTTCAGATCTGCCCGTATTTCTCTAAAAGAATGAAATCTGAGCTTTGCGATGGCCACGCCAAAACATTTATGTTGTTGTCCTTTAGCTAATTTGTAAATGAGGCAGCATCAGAAAGAACTGTAGAACCTCATTTGTGCTTAGGCTGTTTTAGTTCAGTTGAGCTTTCGGAATAATCAAAAATATTAGCCTCATCTAAACCTTCAACTTTATGTTGGACCCAATCCCAACCAAATTATTTAAAGAAGTGTTCCATTTGGTTCCTGGCCCCATTTTGGATATGATAAATCTATCCTTAGTAAACGGATACGTACCACAGGAATTTAAAATAGCTATAATTAAACCTTTACTCAAGAAACCTTCCCTTGATCAAGATGACTTGGTGAATTACAGACCTATATCTAACCTTCCTTTCTTATCCAAAATCCTTGAGAAAATTGTTGCTAATCAAGTCTGTGAGCATCTAAACAGTATAGACCTGTTAGAAGAGTTTCAGTCAGGGTTAAGAGCTTATCATATCACTGAAACAGCACTGGTGAAGGTTACTAATGATATTATCATGGCCTCAGATAATGGACTGGTGTCTGTTCTGGTTTTGTTAGATCTCAGTGCTGCTTTTGACACAGTCGATCATAATATTCCCTTAGAAAGGCTTGAACATGTTGCAGGGATCAAAGGAACAGCACTAGGCTGGTTTAAATCATATTTGTCTAACAGATTCCAGTTTGTTCATCTAAATCAGTGTTTCTCAAACTATGGAGCGAGCCCCACTAGTGGGGCGCAGAGGTATTGCAGGTGGGGCGTGACATCAACAGGATTTAAAGTCCCCCCCCCCCCCCCTAAATTCTATCGTTGTGAATGTTTCACTGCACTGTAATTTAAATCAACCAACTCCCCCCTCTCACAAAATTAAACACACTCAAATAAATTAGCAATTGTGATCATCATTGTAAACAGAACCGGGACCTGGAACATCGGGCTGGGAGTTTGACGTCAGAATATATCGCAGCAGAGCAAAACAAGCTGAAGTAGCTGCATTATCAGAGATTCCATCTACAAAATGGACAAATATCTAAAAAGATCAGGGAACGTTTCAGAGTCAGAGAAGTCACAAGGTCAACCACGGAGGAAATTTATTTTATTTTGTATTTTTGAAAGCTTTGTATTTGTGATAAAACTACAACTTTTATTTTCTCCAACTGTGAGCTGAAGTTCTACATGTAGCAACTACGGACAGCATATATTTTTGAGCCGGTTTTATAACAGTGCGGAACCCCTTTTTTCAACTAATTTATACCCTTAAAAACTTTTAGACTCCTTTGGCTATTTAAATAAATAAAATATTTTAAAAATCAGGTGCTGTCACCATTCTGTTGGGGCGATAAAAGCAGGGGGGCTTGTGTATGCTACTTTGTCCAAAGTGCGGAATTATTAAAAAAAGTTTGAGAAACACTGATCTAAATGATCAATCTTCTTCACTCTCAAGGGTTACTTGTGGAGTTCCACAGGGTTCTGTGCTTGGACCAATTCTTTTCACCATATATATGCTCCCAATTGGTAGAATCATTAGACAGCATGGGATAAATTTCCACAGCTATGCCGATGATACACAACTATATTTATCCATAAATCCTGATGAACCCAGTCAGTTAGGTAGATTACAGGCATGTCTGGAAGACATAAAAACATGGATGAATCCAAACTTTTTGCTTTTAAATTCTGACAAGACAGAAGTTGCTGTCTTTGGACCAGAAGTTCTAAAAAAGAAACTGATCAATCACTAGTCAATCACTTCATCTGGATGGCATTAAATTGGCGCCCAGTAATAATGTAAAGAACCTCAGCGTTATTTTTGACCAAGACTTGACATTTAAATCCCACATTTAAACAGGTTTCTAGGATTTCCTTCTTTCACCTCCGGAATATTGCTAAAATTAGAAACATCCTGTCCAGGAGTGATGCTGAGAAACTAGTCCATTTATTTGTTACCTCAAGGCTGGACTACTGTAATTCTTTGCTATCAGGAAGTCCACAAAATGCCATTAAAAGCCTTCAGTTGATCCAAAATGCGGCAGCAAGAGTTCTGATGAATATTAAAAAGAGAGATCACATTTCTCCTGTTTTAGCTTCCCTTCATTGGCTCCCTGTTAAATCCAGAATAGAATTTAAGATCCTTCTTCTTACATACAAAGCCCTTAATAATCAAGCTCCATCATACATCAGAGATCTAATTGTTCCATATGTTCCAAACAGAGCACTTCGCTCTCAGACTGCAGATTTACTTGTAGCTCCTAGGATTTCTAAAAGTAGAATGGGAGGCAGATCTTTTAGTTATCAGGCTCCTCTCCTGTGGAACCAGCTCCCAGCTTTAGTCCGTGAGGCAGACACTCTGTTTACTTTTAAGGCCAGGCTTAAAACGTTCCTTTTTGATTAAGCTTATAGTTAGAGTGGCTTAGGTCATCCTGAGCTAGCTCTGTAGTTATGCTGCTATAGGCTTAGACTGCTGGAGGACAGACTTACCAATTTTCTTCACTCTGCTACTTCCTTTTCTTCTACGACTCTCCAGTTGTATTACAGTACATTCTGTTCTTTCGACTGTTAACTTTGTTTTCTCTCAGTGTTTTTCTCTCCATAGAAGATATACCTGGTCTGGTATCCTGCTTGGCTGCAATTCCCTGTTGGACGGGGGGCATCGACTGGAATGATGGTCCCAGTAACTGAACATCCACTGCGTCCTGTTTAACTTTTTACCTTCTGTAACATAGAAAGTTCTCTTATATCAGATCTTCTGTTCCTTCTGTGTCTCTGCTCTGTCTTCTCAAGCCCCCAGACGGTCGTGGCAGATGGCCGCTCCTACTGAGCCTGGTTTTGTTGGAGGTTTCTTCCTTTTAAAGGGGAGTTTTTCCTCTCCACCGTCAATACATGCTTGCTCTTTATGAGGGATTGCTGAAGGATTGCTGTGGTTGGAAAGTCTGCATCAACGGGGCCCAACCTCACGCCAATGACTGACGCAATCTGCTGAGATTCCTTAAATAGGAAACTTTTTAACTGATTGGAATTTTTGTATAAATGTATTGAAATTACTTCTTGTTAAGTGCCTTGAGATGACATTTGTTGTGAATTGGCGCTATATAAGTAAACTGAATTGAATTGAATTGAATTAACAACTTTGGTTGTATGCATTGTCATTTCTGTAGGTTATTGTCCATTTGGAAGACCCGTTTTTGTCCAAGCTTTAATTTCTTAGCTGTTGTCTATAAATGTTGCTTCAATATGTCCACATACTGTTCTTTCCTTATGATGCAGTCTATTTTATGAGTGCACCAGTTCCTTCTGCAGTAAAACAGTCCCACAACATGATGCTGCCACCCCCATGCTTCACATTTGGGATTGTGTTCCCAGGGTTGCAAGTGTCCTCTTTTGTCCTCCAAATGTAACAATGCTCATCATGGCCAAACATTTCCACTTTAGTTTCATCAGACCACTGGACTTGTCTCCAAAAATGAAGATCTTTGTGAGCATTTGCAGATTGCAATCAGGGAGTTTCTTTTGGAGTAATGGCTTTTTCGATGTTGAGTGGTCTTTCAGCCCATGTTGCTACAGGATACTTTTGACTGTGAATAATGACCAGCTTCAGCCAGCATTCTCACAAGACCTTTGGCTTTTCTCCTTGGGTCAATTTGCACATTTCAGACCAAAACATGTTCATCTCTGGGAGACAGAGCCCTTCTCCTCTGATTTTTGGCTTTCTATTGACTTTCCCATTGTGTCATAAAAGGAAGCAGTGTGTTTGAAATGTGGCCTTAAAAAACATCCACAGTGCGTGTCTCCAATTATCTCAAACGTGTCAGTTAACCTATCAGACGTTTTCAAAGCCATGACATCATCAGATATCAATCATTCTGTATGTAAACTTTTACATTTTGAAGAAATAAATCAATAAATCTCTGAAAAATTATTTCTCTTATTATTATGGCATTTAGCAAATATAAGTAATGCTTATTATTGTAACTGATCTAAAACAACAGAAGTTTGGTCGGATCTAACTTTAGACAGTGAGAAAAAAAGTCTGTGTGCATTTTAATTCAGTGTATATAAACTTTTGATTTCCACTGCCAATTTTATCTGTAAATCAATTGAGAAAAAATTATTGTTCAATGTGGTGTCAAATCTTCTCATAGTTTCTGTGAGATTCATTTAAAAATATTTAGCCAAACCATACTTTTCATAATGACAATGGCAGCTTTTAAAGCTGTTTAACAGAGCTTTTTTACAACATATTAAACATATTTTGATTTGTTTGCATTTTAAATTCATCTTTGTGTTGCATCTTACCTCTTTACTCAACAAAGAGTTTTTTTCTTTGGGATATCAGTTCAAGCCTTTCCATATAATGTGCCCCTGGTTTAATGTGTATATTTATGTTAAAGAATCCCAGTTTTTTTGTTTTGTTCTGGTTACTAGAAAGCAACCAAGAAACACTAATTTTAGTTTCTAATGGGAACTTTTTGTGAACAACCCCTGAGTTGTATATTATTTCCTTCCCTATGGCAAGCACTGCTCTCTCCCTCTGGAATTAGCTTCTCTTCTATGGGCGGCTGGGTTCATTCTGTATGACGGTGGCCTTTTGCTTTGGTAATATAGGTGATCTTCTCACCATGAAAGAGCTGCAATCTATCTTCCGCTCGCAGGAGGTGGCAATTTATCGTGCGCACTGGGCGTTAACACGTCGCAGCTAAGAACAGATGCGGTGCTTTCACAGATAACACTCGTAGAATAAGATGGAGCATTCAGATTAGCTGTGGTGTCGAATAGATTGCATGCTACTGGAGTACACAAGGAGTTATGAAACACTGTTCTGTATATCAGATCTAGTGTGGGTTCCTGCATGACAGAGGGTAAATGAACCATGGCTTTCCATGGCTTGCCTCCTCACGGGGGACCCTCAGAATGCCTTAGATTTGACAGTAGTTTTCGTTTAAAAACCCCAGACACAAAGATCACAAAGCCACTCTCTGTCTGCATACAATCAAAGGCACTGCTGTCAGTCTAATGCTAATATTTTCTCTCAGTAGTTTCAAAAAGTCACCTGTGCAGAGAAGATCACCCACGTTCACCTCCTAAAAAAAGACAAACTCTCTTTGTTAGATTTTTTTAACTTTATGACCTTTTATTGTGAGTTTGACAGAAGGAGAGTGTGTTCATATCGTTTTATACGACTCTCTGAGAATTCAATTTCGCTCTAATATCCTGGTATTATTGTCTAATTTTCTGCTCCGTGACCGTGTTCACTGGTAAATTCCATTTTTGCCTCAGAATAAAAGTGCTTTAGACTTCAATTATCCAGGGAGTGATTACAAATGCATGCCCATAGCTTCATGTTGTTTAAATATGTGGAGAAATGTGGCTTAAGATATCACCAACAGCTGTAGCGTGTTTTTGATTATTTTTGTAGTGATGTAGACTTCTTTCTATAGCTGAAAGTTTTGTGTAGGAAAATACTTTTTCAGAGGAGTGACAGAAATATTCCCAAGCATTTCACCTGCTGCTTCATGATCATTCACAGTCTGTGAGGGAGGCGAAGGACTCAAAGAACCAAATGAGAATCTTTAATATTGTCAGTTCTAATTCACAGGCATCTCTAGAAATTAGTGTATCATAGAAAAAAAGTAATTTTTTTCAAGAAATACATTCAAAATCTGAAACTGATATATAGATTCATTAAACACAGAATGATACATTTTAAGTTATTTATTTTAATTTGACGATTATGGCTTACTGCTAATGCAAATCCCAAATTTAGCTTCAGTGTGGTTGTGTGGTAATGATTCCAACTTTTGTTTATCAAATGTTTATGAATATTTGAAGGCATTTCAGCTCGTCATTAAAGAAAATCTGTGTGGGAGGCAGTTATGCTTCTATACCGCAGCATGCAAGAGGAATGTAAAAGAGCAACGCTATAAATTCTGTTCTCTGGTGAAACTGCAATATCACCCAAAGACCCATCAGCTGAATCCATGGCAGTGATCCAATTTGCAAACACAGCTCGTTCTTTGCTTTGTTTTTTCGTTTTCTTATCCAATCAATGTGATATGAATGAGTTCTTAAAGATATTTAGAAAAAGATGGCCACTGTGGGAGGAGGTGAAACCAGATTTATTACTCCAATGACTCATCTCAACAGATGGCTTCCTTTGCGCGAGCGTGCATGTGCATTTGTGTGCATATTAAACAGTACATTTATAAGGGTTGTTAAGGCAGGCAGGCAGGCAGGCAGACAGACACACACGCACACACACACACGCTGACTAAAGGGAAGATGACCTAAGACTTTGAATGGCACCCACATGGAGGAGGCTGATGCCAGGTCAGGATGAATCGCCCTTCCACTGGCTCTCTCCAAGCCAGTTGCCTTGGATTCGATCCAGTTCTAACCGCCTCCGGAGAAAACAGAGCTGACCTTTTCCAGCACTCTGAGATGCAGGATATAGACTCAGAGAGGGTTGTGATCCTTGTCTTGGCATCACTCCTGCTGATTTTTATTGCTTTTACTTGTTGTGGTGGGATTCAATCACTCTGGCACACACAATGCAATTTAGATTTTTTTTTTCACCCATATTTCTCTGATCCCGGCATGGACGTTAGCAGCTCATCAAAAGGGTCCCACAGAAAAGAAGCTGTAAGCCCATAACGGTACTTTATTGGACTGTTATGGGATTAGGTTTTCACTTATTGCCATTTGAACGGGGATGGAAACAGCCAAAAAGCTTCCTCCTGCCCAGTCATCACCCTCCACTAACTCATCCATGTCACTTCTTCCTGCACAACTCCCTCTGGCTGCTTTTTGCAGTCTCTGAACTCCTACTTTGGCACTCAAGCTCTGATGCTGCTGATGTTGGAATTGAAGCTTATTTCATAGCTGCAGTCACTGACAGCAGTCGCTGAGCGAACATATCTACTAAATCACTGTAATGAAAATGTAACACTGGAGACACAAAGATGGTTCCTGGGGTTCCTACTGCCCACACTGCTGTCTCTTAAAAAGATAAAGTGATTCATTTTGTTCAAAACCACCAGCATCAGAAGCTGTCCATTTGCCATCTGAGACAGGTTGCCAATAGTAATATTATCCCCTTATCTGGCTCACATTTCGTCAGACAAAGGGAAAATGAAGAGGCTTAAAGTCGGCTCTGTGTCTTTTGATCATGACACTGCCTGTCCTCTTGTAAGACTACATTTTGACTTTATATCAAAAGTATTCATTTACACAGAACAAGTGCCATCTCATCTTCAAAATATATACTGCTGTAAAACAGTATTTGCTCCTGACAAATTTTTAAATAGACAAGTATAACTTTGACAAAGTTTGATATCATTTATTAATGGGAAAAAGTGGTCCAAACCAACCTGGCCCCATATGAAAACGTAGTCGCTCCTAAATCTATTAATTTTCTTTGCACTGTTCGTAGCAAGAACTGTGCTGCAATAAGCTTTTGTAGGTTCTTGAGGGGTAAAGCAGCATCATACCAAAACACTTCCACCATCATGTTTATAATTGGGTATGATGTTCTTTTTCAGAAATGGTGTGTTAGTTTTATGTCAGACATAATGGGACACTTAACTTTAAAAAAGTGATTCCGTAGAACATTTTCACAAAAGACTTGAGGATCATCAAAATTATGTTATTTGGCATATGTGACTGGCATATGTGCATTTTTTTTTGGTCAGCAATGAAACCCCATTTTGGATCTCCTGCATGGATGGCATTTTCGCCTACTCTCTTTCCTATTGTTGAATCTGCATCCTGAGATATTTTAGCCAACTTTAGCCTCTCGACTGGTGGCTTCCGTTTGATTCTAAGGTTATTGATTATTTTTCATAAAGGAATAGGTTAGTTTGTCTCCCTTTATAAGTAAAAAAAACCCTGTAAAATATTTTAAAACTGCATTTGGAGTTATTCAGAATGTCTGATATTAAAATGAGTTTAATGGTCAGAAATTTTAAAGAGAGAGAAAAAAAAGGGGGCGGGGGGTTAGCAAAAGCGTCTCTGCAGCACAGGGTGTCCACATTCCAGAGACAGATGATCCAACAATACCGGTGTCATTGTCAAACAATATTGGCTTTGTCTTGCTGATGAACACCAATTCAGGTCTATGATTACCTCTGCTGTGACTTTGGAGACGTAACATCAAAGGGCCCTTTTTGTTCTTTCGTAAACAGCAATAAATGACTCCGAAGACCAAAACACTTCAAATGAACCTGAAAATATGTGAAATAACAGAGGGGGTTTTCTGTTTAATACCTAAATGTCACAGGCCTGTATCATTTGCATAAAGCTCCACTGTATACTTGGCTGTAATGAATGATGCCTTCCAGGTTTCATTTGCAATTAAGGCTAATTAGCAAATGTCGAGTTAACCCTAATCTTAGTTGGGTGTGGATTATAAACCTTTGTATGGACTGCCACCATATGCACAGTAAATGTAAACTGGTGGTATTAGCAGTAATTAGTTTACTTTGGGGTTTACATTTTTTAGTGAGGCCAAATCATTCATGTTGTTCTGTGCAGCAGGACCACGTTAGTGCTAATGTGGCACCCATGTAAAGGGAGCACTGTACCAGGCTCTCCTGCAGATGTTGGATATTGGATTTTTAGCATGGAAACAGGGAAATTTGCTGTATTAATAGCTTTCAGCATATGTTGAAAGCTATTAAATGTATTTTGTACTGAGCCTCTGTACTGAGGCCTATCTGAGTTATTCTAACACACAAGTATTCTAAAACATATTTTCTCTTGGTGTACTACTGGTGTTACGTTTCAGGAACTTTTTATGCTTCACACGGTTTTTCTCAGCGTGGTAAGGTCTCGCTAGCTTAGTTACCTTAGCTTCATTGCGGCTATAGCTACTTTTGTCTCTCCTTCTGTCTCACTATTTCCGCCTAAGTCTCTTCGTCATAATGGTACGTGTAATAAATGTGGCATTTGTGTAGCTTTGGGGGAACAGAAAAATAAAACAATTAAGTGTGGTTTACTGACCAAGCGATCTCTGTCTTCAAAGACTTTGTTGGTTAATGACTTGATTTCTGATAATCAAATTGATTTGTTTTGTCTCACAGATCCTCCTTAAAAGCCCTTAATAATCAAGCTCCATCTTGCATTAAAGCTCCCAGTTTTAGTCCGGAAGGCAGACGCCTTGTCTACTTTTAAGACCAGTCTTAAAACGTTTCTTTTTAATCAAGCTTATAGTTAAAAACTGAATGATGTTAGCCAGTCTTTGAATGGGTGGTGGAGGGGAAGGGTAGTAGCTGACAGCCTAAGCCGGTTGGGGGAAAATGCAGTCCAGATCAACAGTTCTCGCTGGCTCTGCCTCTCTCATATCTCATTCTAACTTGTTGGGTTATCCTGAGCTATCTCTGTAGTTATGCTGCTATAGGCTTAGACTGCTGGAGGACAAATTGACAAGTTTTCTTCACTCTGCTACTTTTCTCTTCTATTGCATTATTTGCTGTTATTTCAACTGTTAACTTTGTTTTCTCTCAGTGTTTTTCTCTCCAAAGAACCTACACCTGGTCTGGCATCCTGCACAGCTGTGATGCCTTGTTGGGATGATGCTCCCAGTAACTGTACATTCTCCCTTTCCTGTTACCAACTTTTTCCTTTTTTTAAAATAGAAAGTACTCTTCCATAAGTTCTTCTGTGCTTTTGTGTTTCTGCTCTGTCTTCTCAAACTCCCAGTCAGTCGTGGCAGATGGCTGGTCATACTGAGCCTGGAACTGCTGGAGGTTTCTTCCTGTTAAAGGGGAGTTTTTTCCTCTCCACTGTCGCTACATGCTTGCTCAGTATGAGAGTTTGCTGTGAAGTCAACGACACAACACAGGCAACTGTCCACTGATGCTACATGTTCGTCCAGGAGGAGTGAATTAGGACTGGGCGATAATTCGATAGCAATATATATCGATCCATAGACGTGTGGCGCGATAGAAAAAAATGTGAAAAAGTTCGATAGAAAAAAAAAGTTTTCCCTCATTTTTTCATTATA
This sequence comes from Valencia hispanica, assembly GCA_963556495.2. Taxonomy (NCBI): domain Eukaryota; kingdom Metazoa; phylum Chordata; class Actinopteri; order Cyprinodontiformes; family Valenciidae; genus Valencia; species Valencia hispanica. The sequence goes on from OY747701.1 coordinate 45,526,492, forward strand.
GCCTATCAGGTAGCTTAATACAACAATTATTACTTACTCCAAACAAATCATTACCGCTGATAGGCAGTGGCTCTTTCAGCCACCCCTCTCTCCTTTCAAACCACAAAAAGGATGAAATGATTTGAGCTGAAACAGAATTTCTTGAGTGAACCATCGCCGTAACTTCAAATGTCACAGCAAGGGAGCAGCGGAGGAAGTTGTTCCGGATAACTGTTTCAGTGACTCAGGTAAAGGTTGCATCTCGTTTCGAAACCGATCCTCGATGCACTAAAACACTAAACGTAGCAATAATAAATAAAATAAAATACTACGATCAGTTGTCTTAGCAGGACTCCCCTCTCCCGGCTCGTTGCGAATCCATTATAGAGAGACACAGGAAACTTACCCAGATCGCGCTGCTATCAACACATGTGGCTTTTAAAATGTCCCCCTTGGTTCTGCCCCCGGTCCTCAGAAGCGAAAAACGCTTTAAAAAACACAACAGGGTTGGATAGGCCAGCCGGCTGAAATAAATTAGAATAAGGCCCCGTTTACACGAAGGAAAAACGCAGATATTTCCCTGCGGTTTGGCCTCTCATTTACACGAAAACCCTGTTTTTATCACAGAAAACGATTATTTCTAAAAACTCCGGCCAAAGTGGAGATTTCAGTATATTTTCAACGTCACTTTCACAAAAATGCTCCAACATCACTTGTGCGACCTGTGTTTACACTCAGAAACAGCATTTATGCCCTCAGAGATGTGGCATCATCGATTGTCCTAGCGCTTTTTGCTTGCTGGTTTTTACAAACTCATGTAGAAGTTAGAGGTTAGAACATAGAAAGTTACTCTGAGTGGATAGGATTTAGGGAGAACTACTGCCCCCTATAGGTTTGGCATGTCTATGAATGTGCTTAACAACACACTTTATGCGGTTAGGTGTGGTCAGAGTTTTTTTTTTTAACGAGGTGGTGAAAATATTCGTTTAAAAAAACCCGGCTACATGTGCACATAGCCTAAGCTTTTTTTTGACAAACTAAACCAAAGGTTTCAGCCATTAATATTATAACGTGTCATAAAATGTTTAAAAGATTAAAATGCATCAAGATCTTTAATTTCAATTACTAACAATTAAAAAATATATAATATAATGGTTAATAATATGACTTTCCTTTGTATTTACTGATGTTACTCAGGTCTCTTTATTTGTTTCTGTGTCTTACAAACTTATTCATGATAAAAAGAGGTGTCTGAAAAGGAATTAATTTAATTCTTAGTTAAAATTAGTTCATTGAAGAATTTCAAAATGACCGGGGAGGCACTTAAAATATATTTTTTACGTTTTGTGATATTTATCGATAATTATCGATATCGATCAATATGACTATTCCCTTTATCGATATGCTCTTTTTCTATATCGCCCAGCCCTAGAGTGAATGCTGCAATTTAACAACTCGATGCAAACTGCTGGGTTTCCTTAGATAGAAAACTTTTAAACTGATTGGAATGTATGTATAATTGAATTGAATAGACTTGTAAAGTGCCTTAAGATGACATATTTTGTGAATTGGTGCTATATAAATAAACTGAATTAAATTAAATTTTGTAGGAAATCTTTTTGACCATTATGAAGAATATTTATGAAAGTAGATTTCGCAAATGTATAAAATTAAAGTTAGTCGCAAGTGACTGTGGAAAAACTTATATGCTGGTCACAATGTTGCGTTTCTGGCTCAGTGGCATTTTAAGATACGCTGCCTAAGGTAAACAATTTTCAAGTTTCACCTTCCTCCTCTTCTACTGTATTATACACAATGTGAATATCAGCTAGGCATCTTTTAGGGAAGGTTGAAATAATTTTTGGTATAAGCCTCTTATTTTTTTTCTTTTTTGGGGGGGATCATTCTACAAACCTGAGAGATGGCTGAGTGAAATCCCAGTAGATCAGCAGCTTCTGAAATACTTAACACAACCTGTCTGGCACCAACAACCATGGTATTCTCAAAGTCTCTCTGTCTCCTTTCTTCCCTATCCTGATGCATAGTTTGAACTTCATCATAGGGTCTTCACTAGGTCTGCATTAAGTTGCTGCTATTGTGTGCAAATTCTGCTACAGGTTTGACTTGAATATGAATGAAACTTATTATAGTCTTACTTATTTGTATGAACTACAAAAATTATTATATATTCCAATAACTGTTGTGGCTACATCATTAATACTATATATTCATCTTGTAAAACGTGTCTTACACGTACTCGCTCTTTACCATTTAGTTTGAAATTTAATTGAAGATAACTCCTGTTATCTTCAATTTGCTAGTTTGAAGCTAGCACCATTTGATGAAAGATGTGGACTGACAGTCTGAGTCTATTTGAATAGCTTCTTTGGTTCGGATATTCAGTGTCAATAAGTACAAATGGAACAAATCAACAAAATTAATAAACGTCCCTTTTTCAGGACTGTGTATTTCAACAATAATGTTGTAAAAATCCAAATAACTTTACAGATCTTCATTGTAAAGAGTTTAAACAATGTTTTCCATGCATGTTCAATTAACCATAATCAATTAATTAACATGCACCTGTGGAATGGTCGTTAAGACCTTAACAGCTTACAGAAAGTAGGCATTTAAGGTCACAGTTCTAAAAACGCAGGACACTAATGAGACTTGTCTACCGACTGTGAAAAACACCCAAAGAAAGATGCCCAGGGTCCCTGCTCATCTGCATGAACGTGCATTAGGCATGCTGCAGGGAGGCATGAGGACTGCTGATGTGGCTAGGGCAATAAATTGCCATGTCCGCACTGTGAGACGCCTAAGACAGCTCTACAGGGAGACAGGAAGGACAGCTAATCATCCTCGCAGTGGAAGACCACATGTAACAACACCTGCACAGGATCGGCACATCCGAAAATCACACCTGCGTGACAGGTACAGGATGGCCACAACAACTGCCCGAGTCACACCAGGAACACACAATCCCTCCATCAGTGCTCAGACTGTCCGCAGTAGGCTGAGAGAGGCTGGACTGAGGGCTTGTAGGCCTGTTGTAAGGCAGGTCCTTACCAGACATCAGCAGCAACAACGGCGCCTATGGGCACAAACCCACCTTCGCTGGACCAGACAGGAGTGGCAAAAAGTACTCTTCACTGATGAGTCACGGTTTTGTCTCACCAGGGGTGATGGACGGATTTGTGTTTATCGTCGAAGGAATGAGCGTTACACCGAGGCCTGTACCCTGGAGCGGCATCGATTTGGAGGTGGGACCTGTTGGATCGCAGGGTGAGGGCTACGGCCAAATGTCCAGGAACTGCCTTGGTGGAAGAGTGGGGTAACATATCACAGCAAGAACTGACAAATCTGGTCCAGTCCATGAGGAGGAGATGCACTGCAGTACTTCAAGCAGCTGGTGGCCAAACCAGATACTGGCTGGTACTTTTGATTTTGAGCCTCCCTTCATTCAAGGACACATTATTCTATTTCTGTTAGTCACATGTCTGTAAAACAGTTTTAGTTTATGTTTTATGGTGTTGACTCTTTTAGTGTTCCTACAAATATTTACACACATTAAGTTTACTGAAAGTAAAAACAGTTGAAAGTCAGAGGACGTTTCTTTTTTTGCTGAGCTTTATATATATATATATATATATATATATATATATATATATATATATATATATATATATATATATATATATATATATTTATATATATATATATATATATATATATATATATATATATATATATATATATTGTATTGGTATAATACAGAGCACAACTGTGTATAATTACGCAACAAAGCCTACCTGAATTGTTGATGTATAAAGTACTGCCAAAACATGCTGACTTCAGGTCACTTTTTAAAAACACTTATTGGCTCACAATGAGGCTAATACATCATTTTAAGATCTTCGCTGTATAATTCTAAGATCTTCACTGTACCAGTAATATTGTTACTTGAGACGTACACCAGAAAGCCATCTTAAAGGGAGTATGGATATGGTATAATCTATTCAAATGAGGCAGCTCGTGTTACATCAAAGTGCCATAACCTTCAAAATGATGGAAGCACTCAACAGGAGGCGCTTGTTCCATGCTGGCAGACGGCACAATTACTACACCGCACGGTGGGGGATGTAGAGTGCAACCTAGCTCAAATAACACTCCAAACTTCCTGTCTCTTTGCTTACTGCTTGTAAAGCATTTTCCTTTTTTCAGATTTAAGACCATCTTCATGTTTCTGGAGTTAAAGAGAGATGTGGTTGCTAAGGGTCAGTGGTGGGGAAAAAATGCAATTGTGTGAATGCATTGAATGGGGATGGCGGAATCAAAGTCAGACGAAGGCTTTCCTGAACAATACCTTTCAGCAACAGCAGGAAAAGTCTGATTATGTATTACCTTAGACGCTGAAGAGAGGAGTACAGAGATACTGTAGAAAAGAGTGAATTTTGTGTCTTCTTTGTGACGGGGAAACATTTTTTTCCTTAACACATCAAACATATCTGTATGAATACTAGCTAAGACATGGTTTGGTTCGATTCAGTTACAGATTTGCTGAACTTTCTCAGTATTAATATAGAAATTTGACTTACTCCACATAGCTTAAAATGCATGACATAAGAAAGTCTAATTTTACCTAGTAAAATGAACTTTATGTTTTTGGATGAACCCCTCCCAGGACACTAAAAGAACACTGAAAAGATTTCTTGCTCACATTCTGTTGAAGCATTGTGAAGATTAATGGCATTAAGTCAACGGCCAAGTCTTATTTCAGTTATTTAAGTTCCTTTGAATGTAAAAAATTGGCCACGGGGAATAACATTATCACATCAGGTTGTAATCTAACCTGCTCATTGCCTGTGCCTGACAGCCATTATTGTAACTTCACAGTCATTACTCTTCATACATAAGGCGCTTTTACACCTTTATAAAGTCTCAATTTTTCTTGCGGTGTTAAAATAGCTCAATATTATTTTTGTGGACTGGCTAAGCATGTCATTTTTTCATTAACCTGCCCAGACTCTGCCTGACTGAACGCTTTGAGCTGTCAGCCGAGCCCAGGAACTGAGCTTGTAATTAGTTTTTAAGTGTCTGCCATTAATAATGCTGCGCTGACATGATACAGGCCTGATCTAGACTTCAATGTAGGTTTGTGGGCCGTCATTAGGTGGGATGCCCAGGAAAGCAGTTCACTGCCTCCTCTTCCTTTTTTCTGTATGCAATCATCTGTTTCTTTCTAGCTCTCAGGTGTTGCTCAGTCAGTAAGTGGATTGACAGCTCATCCTTTTGGTAGCTGATGTCATCTGTATCTTGTCTTTTTTTCCATCCGCTGTAGACAGTACTGTTGCTACACTGGATTACAAAATAGATTAATGACTTAAGCAGTATGACAAGATGGTTTTTGATGCCTTATACATTAAGCTAACACATATATCATATCATAAGATATTATCTCGATCTGTCGACATAATAGCCCTGTGGTTTAAGATTTAAATAGAATCCAATGGATATGATATGCCAGCTTCACTGCACTATAGTGTATTGTTGTTTGTTTTTTTTTTGGTTACTAAACTGTCTCAGAACAGATGCTGTTCTATTCTGGGAAGCAGGCGGTTTTGAGAGTACATATTACATTTGACCCGACCCCCTCCTTCTCAAAGAGATTTCCACCTAGCCTCACCATAACACAATAAATGAATAAATAAAGCAAAAAGCACATCACCATGTGGTTACCGGGTACTTTATGATCTAAATGAGTGACTGTACTTCAGTTAGAGGCCTGTGAGAGGGTTTCATCTCATTTCACTGTCATATTTGGGTCAGATATTGTACTCCAGCGCTCCAGCGGTGTTCTGTTTCCGTGCTTCATTGCGTTTTGTCTCTCTTTGCCTCCTTTCTTGTTTTCTCTGTTTCTCTCTGTCCCTGCCCCTTGGTGTCATTTTTCACTTTCTTTCTTCCACCGCTCAACATTTCTCTCTGCCTCCAAAACTCTTTGTTTGCCTCCCTTCTTTTGTTTACACTCTGCACCCCATACACAAACTGCCTTCTGCTCTGGTTGTCGACATTGCACAGGCTAGAGAAGTGTTGCATTTCTAACAGTCCATTGTCAGCCCCTGAGCAAGTAGCTGAGCTCAAATAGAGTCCCATTCAGCAACATGGATCCCCCATAGAGCCGGCACACTACCAGCCAAGCTCCCACTCAGCCAGAGCCCTCATCAGTCGAACATTTTTCTCAAACAGCATCAGAGCTGTCAGTCCATCAACAAGCTGAGGGTGTAGGGACTGTTTTAATATTGCAGCACAACAAACAGTAGAACACAAAACAGCTGCTATGACTCCAGACGGACACAGTATGAGGGTGAAGTAACTAATTTATCTTTTTCTTTGGTGACAGTTCAATGATGCTCTGACAGCAGTAAAAACATTTTGGGGTAGTGTTAAAGTGGGATATTTGGATCAAAAAAACATCTGCTAAACTGACACAAAACATCAATCTAACTATACCTGATACTGAACTAGGTTAGATTGTATATCTCATTGGTGAAATAATAATAATTCAAATATTTTTAGTCAGATCTTTCACAACTGCATGCATAATGGTCACTTCAGCAGACAATTATTCAAAAGTTGAATAACTGTCAAACAAACTTTATTGAATTATATAACAAATGATATTTTAATTGGAACAGGTGCATAGGACAGAAAAAACCCCCAGGAAAAACCAGAAAAAAAGACGGAAACCCACACACACTGTTAAACTTTTAATACTTAACATTTTGGTTTCAGATCTTCATCAACCATACACATTACAGTGGTTGAATAATCCTCGAAATAAATTAGAAAGTAATTCTATATTTCTGACAAAATTACAAAAACTGTACAAAGAACATGTGCAGTTTTAAGAAGACCAATTCACATGATCTCATCAGTACAGTAGAGGGAAGAAAAGACCTACTGGTAGGGTAGTAGAGCTAACAATTAAGTTGAAAGAATATGATGGATGACAAGGCCTCTATGAAGGATTGAGATATGCTACATGTAGTGACCATGGAACTGAGGCTGCTGAGGGATCAACGCATGTGAAGGTAGCTGAAGATGCTGAGAATAATGAGGATTTGCCACCTGAAGTTCCACAACAAAATAAATATTAGCTATCTGAAGGCCTATTTATGAAAGGGATTCTTGTCTTTGTGCTTTTTGGATGTGCTGAAACATTGTTGGAGGTATGTATGATAATTATTTCATTGTTGATGTTCATTCTCTTTTTTGGAGGCTTTTGAACAATGTATTCGTAATATTTTGAATGTTTTTGTAAAACTAATTGTCGTTAAATTACGCAGTTTGAAAAGAGGAAGTAGACAGGATGTCTACTTGTGAAAAATTGAGTGCAAACAGCTCAAGGGGGGAATGGGGATAGGAACATGTAGAGAGCACAGAGAATGATTCAGACACAAGGTTGTTTTGCTTTTATTACACTGAACACTGGTAGAAAATGGTAAATCCATGGACACTTTAGGAAAATCCTATATTTTGATACTAGCTTATTGTTTTCAATCAATATACATGTTGTCCACCTGAGGGCAAATGTGACTCTTTTAGAAGTACATTATTTTAAAGTTATTTAAATTATTATTATTTTTATTATTTAAACTATTAAAATTACATTGTTGTGTCTAAAGATAACTGAAAATTACACAAGAAAGGCCTTCCTGAGGGACACTATAATAATTCATGCATGAAAGGACTTGACTTTCACCAATAGCTTTTTATTTTTTACTGTATATTACATTGATTTTAGCCAATGCCTCATATTGCAGCTCAAGGGGAATGTCAAATGTCAAATGTTATAATCAAGCAAAAACAGTAACTTCCAAAAATTCACAACGTCTGATCATTTTTAGTAAGACACAACACTTTCAGTAAATCACCCTTCCAGTCTGACACTAGCTTCACTTGGCTGGTTGCCTGTTCCAGACAGCTCACCGTTCTCATTCAGTGTTTACAATCTGGACATGGAGGTGAGCTGAATGTGGAATATCACAATGTAATTTACGGTATAAAAATATGAACCACTGTAAATGTGCACACATGGAAAGAATTCAAATGAGTCCTAGTTTAAACTTATTTTAGATGAGCTTTCCAAGAAAGTTGAAGCTATTCTTAAACATCACATTAAAATAATAAGAACACAGTTGGAATTTATGGAGTCAAACATAAAATTTTGAAATACCAAGGAAACCAATGGAGTAAATTATAGTTTATTATAAATTATGATTATATAGATATCGTTTTTATTGTCATTTTTTTAATAAATAGATTATTAAAAAATTATTTCTTTTTATGTATGAATAAAATGGACATCAAAGCATAAAAACCTATTAATTGCCTTTCAGCATGAGCTGGTGACATTGGAGAAAATGCTCCACTAGGAGATAAAAAGCCTCCACTGCTTGTGGTTTGCAATGCACTTTGCAGGACAATCGAATGAATGAGACAAACCGCATTAGAGGGCATTGTCTGCCGGTTAGGCTTAGGTTCCTCCCTCGATGGATCCCAAACTCATTATGCCCTCATGTGTTGTCACTCATATTAGATTTGGATACAGGTGCGTGCCCATTTGAAGAAATGTGATACAGAAAGATGTGAAATGCTGATTCACAAGGTAGAAAAGGACAAATGCTATTTACCAGCAACAGAGGATTTAAAGTGATGACTTTTGTGCATGTTTGAGTGGTTGTTTAAATAATCTGAATATTGGTGCTGGTAAGGATGGCGGATATAATGATATTAGATGGTGAACGAATAGAACATACTGACAATATGCAAGGGATGCAGAGATGTTGTTTGATTGTCAGTAGAGCATATTCTATGCATTGCTGTTCTGTACTCTTGCTCAGATTCATAACTTTTATTTTTTGTTTTGTTTTTTCCTTCAGCTTCATAAACAAACTTTACAGGGCTGTAAAATGTATTTGCTCCCTCACATTTATCTGTTTTGCTTGTTTGTCATGCTTAATATTTCAGATCCTGAAATCAATTTCATAATCTGGCATAAATATTCTTGTAATTCAGCCACACTGGAAGGCTTTTAAGCAGGAATGACCTACTGAGGTCATGCCATCTCCACCACCTTGTTTAAAAAAAAAAAAAACATCCACCCCTAACCGCAGAAGTGCATTATTAAGCATGTTCATAGGCATGCCAAACCTGTAGGGAGCAGTAGTTCCCCCAAATCCTCTCCAATAAGAATAACTTTCTTTATTGTACATACAGCAAAAATTTAGCTTGTAAAAACAAGCCAGCAAAAAGTGCTTGGATAATCGATAATGTCAATATATTTCCGAGGGCATCCATGCTGTTTCTGAGTGGAAACACAGGTGGTGTCTGAGCATTTTTGTCGCGGGCAGTGACGTTCCGAAACCTAAAACTTTGGTTATTTCTGCCCATGAGCAAACGCTTTAATCTGAGAATTCGCAAATCTTTACTTTGGTTGGAGTTTTTTTTAAGAAAGAATAGTTTTTGATGTCGCAAATCTGCATTTTCATGTGGATGACAGACCAAATCGTAGAAAAATATCTTCGTTTTGTGAGATACCCGGGTATTTGTGGACAAGGCATCAACCAGATTATTACCTTTGTTACAGGGGGTCTATATCTTTCCCAAGTTGACAATGCTAACAGACTCCCTGAGTAGATTTACTGTGTTTGGTTTTAATGCAGGTTTATTTAGTTTTGCTTGATGTCTTTGTCCTTTTCGTCTAAATTACCCTAATTCCTTTTATATTTTGTTAATTTGATAATTTTATTAATTTCTACTTTTTTCCTTTAAAATTGACTGATGTACTCTCTTTTTTTCTATGACTGTCAGAGTCATGGTTTCTTATATGCATGTGGTTCCTTCTCTTTTTCTGTCTGTCTGTTTCTTGAATCTCCACGAGCCTGGTAGTTCTTTCCTGCTGGCTGAACCTCCTCAGGGAAAGCAGCTGAGAAGCAAAGAGAAAAGAGGAGCAACACCTTCAGCTCCACTTTATGGTCCTGAAAAAAAAATACTCACACTTCTGCTTACATCATTAGATAAAAATAATCATCAGTGCTTGAGAATATTTCTGTTTTAAATTTTCCCTTTTGCACTAGTTTACTTTTTTTTACTACAGGTTGCAAATACAATGGGGAAATTATTTACCTTAATTACAGCTTTGCCTTATTTAGTGTCTCGGGAAGAATCTTCATCAATATTACTGATTCTACCTGTGTTTACATGTCGAAATATCAACAATTAAACATACCTGTGAGGTTTGGAGACTCAGAATGTGCAAAGTTTTATTCAGTTTTCAATTGTCTATTCCTAATCGTTGCTGTTTATGGTACACATTGACATACATTAGTGAGAGAGAGGGAGAGAGAAAAGTGTAGGGATGTCACAGGCCAATTGTTGATTTGTTGCCTAAGGGCAGTGTGGTGCCTTGGAAGATAAAGTGTTTTTTTGTCTTTGAATTAAATTCAATCATAATGTCACTGTTGTTGGGCTTTTATTACATTTGCTTAATAAATGTGTAATTTAGTCAATTGTAGCCCAATCAGTAGGCTTGGGTTCAAAGAGAAGTGCATACATCCTGTTTTAGTCAAATGTTAGCATACAGGTTTATCAGTATGAGAGTCATTACATTTAGGCTTTAAATTACGTATTTGTGTCATTCTTTTCGTAGGGTGGAATGATGATACAACATAGCTTCAAAACATTTTGGATGCATGTAAACATCTTACTGAAACTGTAATTTTCAACTATTTAAATGAATGAATCATGTGTTGACATACAAATTAGAGCCAAGGTATTGTAGCTTTAAAAAAGAAAAACGCAAATAATAATTTAAGGTAATTTGAAATCATGTCAAAAGAGAAAAAAACTAAACATGCCATTATACCCCTGACTTTGGCACAATAGGCACTCATTCTCTCAGGTCCCTCCCAGTAATTTGTGTTATCTGTTTTCCTGAATGGTCCTCATCAAGACTCTGTTACTACCTATCTAACTCACGGTGGTTATTATTGCATCACCACGGCAACAACAGTCATGGCAGAGAACCAGCCCACCACCAGGAGCCTGCCAACCAAACAAAGTTACTCACACGTACATGTCCCGCTTCCACGTGCAGCTGTTCTTAGAGTACACAGAAATACACTCAGCTATGAGTGCAGCTACTCACACATGGCACCAGCAGCAGCAGCAGCAGCAGCAGCAGCAGCAGTAGGCGGTCCCCAGTGAGGCAGAAACACACTAATGGATAATGACAGGATTTGACAGCAGGAGAGTGAGCTGAGTCACTCTGGGCATGCAGGCAATGAATAAAAGAATGGGAGTGCTGTCTGAATATCCTGCATTGAGTGGATTTCCTTTGATAGCGTACCATTCCTGTGAGTCTCCCTTGGTAATCCTGCTCATTACACTGTGCTGCCCCTCTATTCTCAGACTGGCAGCAGCAGCCAGTATGAGAGCAGAACAAGAGGGAACGAAGAGTCATTCTCACTGGCCAGCCAGCTCTGTTACACAGGCTGCACTAAGCAGTTGGATCTTACACTCATCTGCCTGATGACTTCCCAGCTGTCCTTCAAGCTAATCATTGAATATAGCTCCTTGTTAAAGTGTCCATGCCCAAATAACTTTTTCACATTTTGTCACAACACAACCACAAGCTTCAGTATATTTTATTGGTATTCTGTGTAATAGACCAACGAAAAGCAGGAGATAGCTGAGTAGAGGGGGTAAAAAAAAACATGGTTTTCAACTGTTTCTCCAAATAAAGATCTGAAAGGTTTGCTGTGCATTTGTACTGGTCATGCTAAACTTTGATAGCCCAAAATAAACAACCACAGGTCCTAATGTATTTTGTTGGGATTTTACATGATAGACCAACACAAAGTAGAGCATTATTTTGAAGTGGAATTCAAATTGTTTTCAACTTTGAAAAAGCATAATCTAAAAAACATATGTATATGTATGTATTAAACTCCCCTTGAGTTTGAAATCAGAGAAACTCATGCTAACTAGGAGGAGGTGCTGAGAATCATAGTACAGGTGGGATAATCCATTGACAACTGTTAGTTGTGCACTCCACAAATATGGCTGTTGAGAAAGGTGCCAAAAAGAAAGCAATTGTTGAAATAAAACCTTAAATAAACATGGTAATGGCAGCTTAATGATATGGGATGAAAGGAAGTTTATTAGAGTGGATGGGAGGATGACATGAGCTTTGTTTCTACTTAATTGATTTCATTTGGAGTATTAGAGTGAAAGGGTCTGGACACAAATGTGTGCTCTGCTTTTGAGATTTAATTTCACAATTGTATAATTAGGTCTGTCACATATTATTTCAATAAAAAACCATGGAAGTTTGTGGTTGCAACAAGACAAAATGTGTAAAAGTTGATGAACTCACATAATGAATGCATTTTGCAAGGCACTGTATACCCTTCCAGAATGTCTAGAAGAGTCTGTTCTATTCAGTCCAAATAAAAGCATCTGCGGGCTCCAGCTCTGATCATTAGCTGTTTTCTAGACAACAGATCATCAAGTTTGTTCTCTTATAGAGACACAGACACAAATAGCTATAACAAAAGGCCACATCTATTTTGTCTGATTAACCGACCTCTTCTTTGGCTTGACAACTTGTGGAATCTGCTCCAGGAGCCTGTCGTTTTCCTCCAACTCCAGTTCGACACATTAAATGCTCAGCTCTTTTTGTCAGTGTCATATAAATGCTATTCCAATTATTCTGTACCCTCTCTGCTCGCTGTCAAATTACCAGCGCTGGAAGCAGAGCATGGCTTCCACTGCACCTCACTGGCATTTTCACTGACAGGGAGAAGAAAGGAGCCTGAGATAGCAGAACGAGGGAGGGCTCTGAGCTCAATGAGCATTCTAAATGCTAAGGCTGGGTAGTCACACAGACTCAGTCTCAGACTAGGATACAATTTTCTGCTTATTTTTAAGGCATGAGTGTAGCTTAACAAGACCAGGCATTTAACAAATAAGTAGGAAATTAAATTGCTCAAAAACTGAATTCATACTCCCTTAATCATGTATTTAGCTATGTTTTACTTTCACCTTCAATTGTAAATTACACTCACGATGTTACTTTTTTTATTGGCATTTTGTAAGATAGACCAAGAGGAGAAGGGCGTTGTTGAACATAAATTTTAAAATCAAAGATTCTTAATTTGATTTAGGTCTGAACTTTGACAGGGCCATTCTAACACATTATTATGTTTTGAGCTAAACCAGCAGCTCTGGCTTTATCTGAGGATTGTTCTCTATTGAACTTAAATCTCTAATAGGTTTTTTTTCCAGATTGCTCTATATTTAGCTCCATTCATCTTCCTATAAACTCTGGCCAGTTTTCGTATTCATGCTAAAGAAAAGCATCCCCTCAGCATGATGCTGGCACCACATGTGGGGATGTTGTTTTAATGTGCACAATTAATCTTCAGCCACTAAAATGTCATATTAGTCTCATCTTACCAGATTACCTTCACATGTTTGCTGTGTCCTCTATATAACTTGTGGCAAACAATAAACAGGACTTGTTACTTTCTTTCAACAGTCATTTTCCTTATGCAATTCTTACATAAAGTCCTGGTTTGTGTACAACTATAGTTTTTGTGGATACAGATTCTCCCACCAAAGCTCTTAATCTCTGCAGCTCCTTCAGAGTTACCATTTGTCTGTCAGCTGTTTCTCTGATTAATGCTCTCCCCAAACTTGTCAGCTTAGATGGACAGCCATGTCTTGGTAGGTTTCTAGTTTCACATGATGGATGGAAAGGTGCTTCACAGTATGTTCAAAGCCTGGAATATTACTTTACAATCTAAATGGTGTGAGGACTTATATAGTGCTTTTCTAGTCATACGGACCACTCAAAGCGTTTTACACTAGAGCCACATTCACCCATTCACACTCACAAATGTGCAGACCGATACAAAACTCGGTCGGGAACTTGTGATTAAGTACCTTGCCAGGGGCACATTGACATGTGACAGGAGAGAGCTGAAATTGAACCTTTTTCCCACTGCAAGACAACTACACTACATACTGAGCCACAGTTGCTCACAACCAATCTAACTTGCTTTAAACTTCTCCATGGTATTACTCCAGACCTGTCTATTTGGTTTCTTGACCATTATGCTGGTAGTTAATTAATGTTGTCTAACAAATCTCAGAGGCCTTCACAGAGCACTTGTATTTATCCCAAGATAAAATTAAATTATTATACAGCTGGACTAATTATGTGACTTCTGCATTCTGTCTTATATCAGGTTATCTAAATAAAGGATGATGATTTCATTAGTAAAAACAATTGAAAACTATAACTTCCCTTTAGGTTCACAATTATGCTCCATTCTGCATTGGTTTATCTTAGAAAATCTTAATAAAACATCTTGGGCTTTCGAGTTGTCAAGTGATTAAATGTGAAAAAACACAGCATGTGTAAGAATCAACTTCATGACAAGGTTTCATTTGTGATCTCTATAGATTTAAAAAATAAAAAATGCAAAGCATTCTAAAATGTCACCCACCTGCAAACATTTCCCTACAAAACAGGATTACAGTCTCTTCATAGTCAAAAGAAGCACTATTTTTGTTAAAATTTATAAGGAAAACTTGCGCTGAATGGGGAACCAATGTTGCAAGTTTTGCGTCATGTGAACTATCAGAAATCTTTTTAACCTTTCTTCTGTCATTCATTTGCTTGTTTCTCTTCAAAGAGCCCAGCAACAAGCTGGAAGACAGCTGCATGTAAGTTTCAGCAAAAAAACAAGCTGTGTTTCTTAAATGACACCTCTGCTCTTGAGACCTTGGGGCAACAGCCACCTGATGTGTGTGCGAGTTATTTCAGGAATAAAGAAGTGTCAGTCACAGTGACACCTTTTTGGAACACTCACACTCGAGCATGTATTTGCACAGGCATCGTCTTCTCATTAGTGCAGAGCTGCACTGGGGTTGAGTAAGTGCTGCTTCGTATAGAAGTTCACATACACATCTCTGTGTGCCAGAGCTCAGCAACACAAAGGAATAAAGCTCTTTAGAAAAGTTTGACAAAAAAAAGTTTTTCCTTATTATTTCTATTGTTACCATTCCTAAACCATAACATGCTAAAAAATACTCCAAAGAAAAAGAGGTTGTGTTATGAATGCTTTGGGTGTTTTGCGGTGTTGCGTCTTTCTGTTTTTGTTCTTTTAGTGATTATCATATAGCTAAGTGACACAGAGGGAGCAAGTAAGAGCAAGAAGAAATTATAGGTTGGAATTTGGAGGCCAGAAGTGAGGCCACTGGAATAGAGTCAGATATAAAAGAGAGAGAAGATAAGAGGCTTTGAAAAGGATGGAGTATAGGGCCAGCATCTGGAGGGGGAAAAATGATAATGGAAGGGATGGAGAGAAAAACAGAGGCGAGACCAGAGGCAAGTCAGAGCAAAACAGAAAAGGGCTTGAGGCTAATAAGAAGCTGCTATCAAGTCTCGAGTGGTCCTGCTTGTGTGGTGGCTGGAGCCACTCAGTTGAGCTGGCAGGAATAGCAAGGATGTACTGCTTCAAGGCCACTCAAAAAAAAAAGAAACTTGCTCGGAGGCAATAGCTGAACTGATCCGACTATTTCTGTTCATGTTATTCCCAACACATAATATGAGCTCAGCTCATGACAGCTAATCAATCTGAGCCATTTACACAACCGTGGAACCGCAATCAGCTTTTACTGTTAAGTTGTGATGCTGGGGAAGGTTACATGCCACTCTGATCCCATTTTCATATAGGATTATGAAGCTCTGGTTTTATTCTAAATGTCTGCTTCTTTACGAGATTGACTGGGATTTGATCTGTTCTGTGTCCTGAATTTTGACCAGCTCGGATGAAACACATACACCAATACCAGTGAAAATGCATCACTTCTAAAATGCTTTTATAGATCATACTTTAATATTGGCATAATTGCCCATGCCTTTCTAATTTATTACAATTATATGATGATTTAAACGAACTTAGTCTAGTATAAATAAGGCTGAAGAGTGGCTTGAACTGATGGGATAATTTTATGTAAACTCTGACATACAATTTCTATTATTAAACTAGGGTTTATTGCGTTTTGCTGTTCAAAATTGCTATTTTATTAATAGTGCTTGTATATTGACCCTAATTTTTTTTTTAAATTATCAAATATAAATCATATACAAAGGATAAAATACGTATTGAATGCACTCTTTTTTTTCTTAGTAAATTAAATTAAATCCAGACATACGAAACATTTAAGTAAATTAATTATGTGGAATGAATTGGAATAATACAGAGAATTAAGTGTTCAACAGTTTTACTTAAATTTATTAAATATTTAGTAGAAAATACTTTTATTTCTAAAGCAACCTTTAGAATGTCTCATGTGAAAAAACTAGGCTCACACAAAATCTGAAACATCTTTAAATCTTGAAGGCTCTGTAGGCTTCTGCTTTGTACAATGATCTTCGGTTCTTTCCAAAGATTTTCAGTTAGATTCACTTAGGTTGGTTGATAGACTGAACTATACTGGCAGCTTTAATTTCGTCCTTTGATGATGTGACCTGCAAAAATGTCCTGCTGGAAAATGTATCCTTATTTCATTTTTTGATTCCATTTCTGCATTCATCTCCCAAATCAGTTAAGTGAAGTCTCTCAGTACCATATGATAAAAAAAGAGCCTATGAGCAAAGTGCTCACTTCCAAGTTTCACTGTTGGTTTGGAGGTTTTGTGTTGATATGCAGCCATTCCTCCTCCAAACATGTTGTTCAAAATGAAATTCACAGAGTTCAGTTTTGATCTTATCTGATCAGATTGTATTATCTCAGTATTTAATTGAAATGATCAAATGTTCTGCAGTAAACCATAACATCCTTTTGTGTAGCAGCAGCAGAGGCTTGACATGTTGAGTGTCCTTGGTTTACTTAGAAAACAAGGTGGGTGTATTGCTTATTGTTTTCATGAAAAAAAAAAAGATTTTCTAATTCCAGGTCTTGCTGAAGCTCTTTCTGAGTGGTCATTGACTCTTAGGAAACTCTAATGATTGTTTTGTTGATTTCTCCTTTGGAAATCTTGCAATGAACGCTTGGCTGTTTCTGACTTATAGTGAGACCATGTTATTGTTACCCCAAGAATATGACTGCAGCTGTACTCACTGGAACATTTAGAAGTTAAGAAATACATCTGCAATCAAAGCGATCAGTGTATTTTGCTACAATAGGTTTGAGAAAGTCTTGACTTTTATGGTGATAATGAGTAACCTTTCTATAGAAATGTATTCAATTGCACTGACAGGTGATGATTGTGTTCTAAATACCGAAAGATATTTGATATGTTCTTGATTTAAATCCCTTTTTGTGGCTCACTCTTGTGTTCAGTACTTTCCCCTTTGTTATGGATAACGTAAATAATAAACTCGTGTGATAACATATATTTTTTTGTTCTTGGATTACTTGGGTTGTTAGTGACATCTGGTTTGATTGTCTTGTCAATATCCTGCTTAAATATCGGACGACGAGCTGAATTTTTTTCCCTGCTGTAAATTATAAATCATATATTTATGTACCAGTTCATAATAAACACAACTAATGATAACATAATGCATAAACCAATGCAAAACACATAAAGAAATCACTTTTTCCAGGAACTTTTTGTGAAAATCTCAGATTTAATAAATAATTTCAAAAGTGAATGTCAAAAGTTGTTTAATGAATTGATTTACATTTGGTTACAGAAAGAGATATATGATTTTTATGAGAACATGTACCCCCATGCTTTTGCAGAGGCTGGGGAAACACATTTTTATGAACATTTTATGTTAGATTATGGTTAACTGTAACACAAATCAATCTAGGCATTGAGTAACTATGAAAACATTATTTGCATATTGAAATCCAGCTACATTCAATACATTTTAATATTGAAAAGTAAAGTTAGAATGCATATTGTAATGTACTGAATCATAAGTGAGCTGATAAAATGCATGGCTGCAGTGGATCATGATACTAGCATGAAGACATACATAAAGTATTTCTTTGCCTAATATTTTAATTACTAGAGTGCTGAATAACACAACTATTAAAATCAAAGTGATGTTTATTTTATTTGTTTTAGAGGTAATGCTGAGTTTTTGGTCCTCTTTCTATTATGACTGTTATGCACTATTGTAAACGCTAGGTGTATAATGAATGGAGAAGCTCCAGCTGTAGCAGTATGTTGAACCAATCCCCTAACTATTTACTTAGCATTCAGCCACGGTCCCTGTGCTTTACTCACATGTCTGGACTCATCAGTCCCAGCTGTAATCAGCAGTGTTCTGACAGGAAAACAGGGGGTGTGTAGGGGGACGTGAAGTTAACTCAAATGAGAGGCCAGCGTAAACAGTGACAGGGCCAATTTCAGTTCCCAATCTCACTGCAAATGGAGGTGAACAGGGGAGCACCAGGGCTTAACGAAGACATAGCACCGTCTGATCACAGCACCTCAGCTCGCCACCACAGTGCCAGTGGGTCATGATAAAAGGATTTGGTCCTGACTTTAATCTAGAAGAAATGAAAGAAAAAGTTGGGGGGCAAAGACATAAAAGAGGTCATCAAACAATTCATTCAATCCCTTTTGAACAAAGCCAGTACACACGCTTTGAGTGGCTCTTTGAAAAGAAAAAGGAAAATGAAGTACAGCACTGGGAAGTATCAATGGGATTATTTTTATTTGTTTGAAATATCAGGCAAAGTCAACATTTGTGCTGTAAAGGTCACCAGGTTGCTCTTGATGCAAAGGTCATTCATGGTTGATGATAAAAACTGAACAGATTTAAAACAGACCAAGTTCTCAGTTGCAAGTTCTTGATTTAGGGATCCTCACATGTTCTCTAGAGCAAAATCTGATGCTTTATCAGCCGTTTTCATTTTATACATTTACATGTTTGAGCTGGAGTTAAAGTTTGGCCATGTTTAACTAAAGAGCTGAACATGCAGTACACTTATTTAAACCTTTGGAGGTACCATTTGCTGTGTATTTATATTTGAATGTGACATTTGGTGGGGATAGAGAAAATAAAGCTTTTGCTGATGCAGGCCCTCCTGTTCATGATTGTCCTGTAGAAGCAGAAGAAGGGAAAGGAGAGGAATGTACAAGCAGAGTTCACAGTAACTCTGCTGCAATTTTGTGTGTTCTGTATGTAAGGGCAAGGGAGGTTATTCCGAGCAAAAATGAGTAGGGCAGAGCAATCAGCCGAACGGCTGTGCAAGCCAAAATCGGCTGGGCTAGCGAGGAAATCAAATTGTTTCATATCACCTGACACGCGCCTTTGGGGAATCACGGGGAGATTTGTGGCTGCGTGTGGTACTTCATTTACAGATGAACCAAAGATGCCCCTGACAGTCCCGGTTAGTGTCGAGCGGGTTTTGGTTGTTAGCAGCCAGTGTTGTCTGTGCTCTGAACATTTTTAGAAAAGGAAGGAATTATAAAATCCCATAGGAAACTGTATGTCCCACCTGTATTTTAAATTCTTTTTAACTTCATAATAATAAAAAGTGACATTTTGAGATGAAATATGGTTACAGTACAGGAAATATGGTTACAGTACAGGACGAAAACTAAAATAGAAAAATTTTCTTCACCAGGGCTGTACAGGGAAGCAGTTGTTAGTGTTGTTGTCTTGAAGCAAGAAGGTCCTGAGTTCAAATCCCAGCCTGGGATCTGTCTGCATGGAGTTTGCATGTTTTCCCTTTATATGTGTCATGTTTTTGGACTGTGGGAGGAAACAGAAGTACTCGAAGAGAACCAATACATGCACAGGGAGAACATGCAAACTGCGTGCATAAAGACCCCAGGCCGGGATTCAAAGCCTTTGACTTATTTGCTGCAAGGTAGCAATGCTACCAGCTGCACCACAATCCACCCTTTTTGATACATAGGTTTGAAAATATACCAATAATGAAATATTTTTGTTTTCAAAAGCTTGATGAACAAGTAAATTCACAAGCTATCTCTGCAGTGCATATGTTGCACCTATATGTCTGTAGTTCTGCAGCCTCTAACACAGAGCTGTGCCAATTAGAGCCTATAGCACCTCGTCTCAGCTGACATAATTCACTTAACCCTGAGCCTGCTGCTGACAGGCAGCATCTGTTTACACATCCATCATCATGCAGGCTGCCACTCACTGTCCTTCACGTGGTGTTAAAACAAGGCGCCTCCCACCACACCCCCACGCACAGCTCTCTGACTCTCTGTTTCCATGGAAATCTGCCCTGAAAAGTCTGTGCATCTCTTAGCCCTGAAAGTTCCCCGAGTGGGATCCACTCACAGAATACGTTGCTGTCAAAAAGAGTTGTCATAACAATAATCAGTGCCTTATTTGATCCCACATATAAGGACTTCAGCGACTTCCAAGTTCATTATTTTCCCTCCTGGGGTGCACCAGTTACCTGTGTGAGAACAAAGTTTTTAGTATAGCACACAAAGATAAGTCTAAATCTGGGAAGCTTTAAAAAGACAGACAGATGTTGTCACTCCAGAGAGGCAACCTTCCTATACCTTTTGCATCACACCTAAACATTTTCCTGTAGTTCCCCTAATACGGTGGAGTTTTGATGAGACAGGGTTTTACATAATCAGTTTACTTACGTTGAAATGAGCCCTGTTTCATAAACATACCGTATTAAACGTTTTATTTGCATATGTTCTCAAGACTGTTATGTGCTGTTCTATAATGTAGTATTTCCTAGTTAGAAGTGATGATCTACTAAACCAGTGGTGAACAGCTGTTCTGTCTAAGATCAAAGTGTTCTTAAAGTAGCGCAAAAGTGCCAGTGCAGCGCCACAGTTTCACACCATATAGTCGTCGGCTGAGCTCAGATCCTATCTCACTGACTGTTTGTATGCTTTAACCTTTGCTCTTCCACCGACAAGCATGAGCGAAACCATGTTATTTATGGTGCATGGATGGGACAATGATTTAACGCAGTAGGTTATTTGGAGGAAGTGTCGTCTTTTTCATCCCTCTCAACTAATGAAAGAGCACATTCCCGGTGATTTACACACAGTCCAAACAGTTGACCTTGAAATGTGGTCCTGAGCCTGGTTGGGGCCCACATGTGGCTTTATGAACGCTGTAAATGTATTTATTTTACCAACACTTTCAGTCCCTGTAAGCACGGTCATTCTTTGTTCTTGCTGAATTGCAGCGAAATTAATTGTGCCATTCGAAGAATTTTATTTATGTGGTTTAAGTGGGAGAGCCGAAACGAAATATGATAGCCAGGATCATTAGCATTTCCACGTCACATGGTGTCCTCCTAAAGGTTTTCACTACAAACATTTCCAGCTCTTATAAATGTATTATGAAGTCACTGTAATAGTGCCTGCATTCATCTGCTTTTAAGGGCCATTGTCATTACTGACCTTCATTAGCCTCCATTAGTGAGCAGCAGGAAATGTGGCAATGGGGCTGGAAGTCAAAAAGAAAAACGGCTCTAACCATAAAGTAGATGACTCTCATTCTGCACATGAATTAAACACACCAGAGCACAGAATCCTCATACCAAATTCTGCATTAGTGAAAAATATGAAAAATACACATTAATTCAGAAAATAAACTGAAAAACATGTTTGAATTGCAATGTTTAATTTTGCAGATATATGAATAAAGGTGGGAAAACATTTTGACAAACCCATTTAGTTTCAATTTCAAAGGGAAAAAAATACTATAATACAGTATATCACTCCATTACAAGAAAAAACATTTAATATCTTTGGAGCATCAGAATTAAAATAGGAAACTATTTAAAGTAAGGTAAGAATACCAAATGACTGCAACACTTTTTAATATAAAGAGTTCTATATTTCACCCACAAACATTTAATGCCTAATAGTTTCTTCAGCTTTGAAACTTCAAAATCTGTTTTGATGGTCGGCCAGGAATCTCATGCATTTTCAGCCACAAACAGTTTAAAGAACAAAAGCTAAATGCTCGCAAAACAACTGATTTTATAACAGCGTTGCCGTTGTAAGGGTTTGATTACAGTAATTATGCTAGGTGGTGGGTTTTGTGTTGCTGTTGTTGCTTGTGTGCAAGTAATGCATCATCATGTAGTCAAATATAATTCAGTTTGTTGATACAGAACATTACCATTGCAGCACAGTAAATTTGAATTTAATTGAAACGTTGATTTATTTCAGTAATTTGTTTGAAAAAGTTAAACTAACTTATTATATTGATTCACTGCACACATAGTGATACATTCCAAGAGTTTCATTTAGTTGATTTTAGTGTCTCAGATAATTAGAATATGGAATAAGCACATTAACAAGAGGTTTTTTAAATCACAAATCTTACATCGTGGCACACTTACACAGTCATAGGTTGGACTAGTTCAGCTGACAGTTTTTTGATACTCTACACAAAGAGGAAAAAAAACATACAGTCTATGGAAAAAACCCACAAAAAGGCACTGCTAAAGAGTCTGACTGTGAACATAATGTTGTGTCCTAGAATATTGAGATAACGTTTAGTGGAAGGAAAACTTTTGTTAGAGAAAGGTGGCCCTTATTTGAACTAAACTCCATAGAGAACATATGTGGTATTGTCTGGAAGAGGATGAGAGACATCAGACTCAGCAATGGAGATGAGCTGAAATCCACTTTTAAACCAGCCTAGGCCTACTTTGCACCTCAATAGTGTCACAGGTTGATCACCTCCACACCACAACACAGTGATTCAGTACTTCACACAAACAAAACACAGAATGTGGCTACACTACAGTACTTGGACATACTTTTCAGTGGGTCAACGTTTCAGAATTTTTAAACATTCTCTTATTAAATCAAATTGTTGATCTTCGTCATAGGCTGCAAGCTATAATCATCAAAATTTTGAAATATTTACTTAAAATGTATAATTCTGCATGTATGTAAATCACGTGGGTTTTTAAAATGATCTACTTAAATAATTTTACTTTAAAAGAAAATTCTTGAAAGATGTCTAGAGAAGAACCTTATAACATGCAGCATTGTAACAAGCAGCTAAGACGTCAGTTATGGCTCTTTGTTCAAGTCCATGCAAGGACTACTGCTGCATCACCACCTGCTTTAATTCCTGCCATCTTTACATTACAACGCAAAACCAATAGAGACTACTTAATGCATGTGGAGTAGTAGAGCATTAGTTTGTTCATGGCCAGGGATTTGCGTTTAAGAATTCAAGTGCTGCATTTAGCAATGTGGATTTTTTCAAATCCCCTTTTTCTAATCCTTGGGTCCTGTAATTGCTTTAGTCAGTTTTTCATTATGCATTCATATGTGATTGATTTGGAAAGGTGCCATGTTTTCTTTGTTTCCTTGTTTTGGCTCATTTGCCACTCATTGTCAGTGATTCAATTAAAAACGTGTTGATTCATTCTGAGCCAAACTTGTACTTTGTGTCTGTAACATTGTGTCAAACCTTCCAAATCTTACTCCACACATCAGTCCTCTGATGATATTCCAAACAAATTTCAGATGGTCTGCGTTTTGTCTTTGGAGAGCCTCCGCAAGCACGACTTTAATCTCAAATCACTGCCTCCCCACCCGTCACCTCCCCTTCCCCAGCAGCTGCTCTCTCCTGGCCGGTCCTGGAGGAATTTAGCACCAGCTAAAACCTCGTTTTATCTCTTACCATAACAACTTAAAACATCAATGGAGCAGAGCTCAAAGCCTAATACCTTCACTCTCAAGCGCTGTTCCTCTGATAAACCTCACTAACACGCCCGTGCCTTGTATTCCTACAAAGAGTCAAGTGGAGGAGGATCGGTTCTGCAGAGTGCAGGTGTGGGTGGTTTGCAGGGAGAGAAGGGGAGTGCAGCTGGTTGGGGTCAGGCTTGCTCAGTGTGCTGAATGACTAATGAAAGGTTTATGGTGGCGCAGCATGACTGCTTAGTCTGAATAGTGGGCTGGAGGAAGACACGCCTTGTCTGGTTTCTAGCTCCCTCCTGGACTGTCTCTGGTTAAAAACAAGGATTTAACAAGTTCTCCCCGAACAAGGGGTCACAAGCCTTCTCTTAACAAGCTCATTATTTCACATTGTTTTTGTCCTTTGCTCCTCCTCGGCGGCTGTGGCAGAGGAAAGAAATAATGTTTGATGTATGTGTCTGTAAGGGAGCTGAATAAGGATGTTTGAGAGGAACGAGCTCTAATGGATCCACTAATGATGTGCCCCTTGCTTATGTGGATCCTTGCAGTAATGCTGGGCTGTGCATGAATATTCAGAGGCTTTTGTCTCGGAAAGAGAAGTGGCTGCTCAAGGTTGTTTTGAAGGGCAACAGAGGGACATGACTCAAAAGCTGATATTCCTTTTCAATCATCTTTTGTCATTTAATCAGAGTGATTTGAAAACAAAACCAATAGCATTTTTTTCTCCATTAAGTGAAAACCTGTGTTTTAATATGGATGTTTTTGCTTTAACCACTGATTGCTTTAAAAGCAGAGCAGAATAGATTTTCAGTATCAATGTTTTATTTAATATCCCCCCTTTTAAAAAATATTATAAAAGCACATCTGTGACTCCGGAAGGTTTGGTAGTCCAGATTAAGGCCACTAATAATCATGGATATTTGCTATTGCTTAATTTGACCACATGGATAGAAAGAAATCTTAACCTCACATAATATTTTTTTTCTTAAAGAACCTTAATGCTTGTTTGTCTTACACCAAGAAGCAACTGATTTGATGTGGTTAGAAAACGTGATTTCGAAAAGCTATAATTGACGTATTTGTGATCATATGTAACACAAGTATCATTTAAGGGTGTTGCCAGTGTTACGCCTCTGTAAAAGAGGAAATGCTAAGTATGACACGGACACGGTGTAGCTTCAGTTAAGTCCAATGTTGTAATGCATATTTAACATGAACATACAGTATATTGACACAGTATCACACTTAAGCATGTTATTTTCCCTTTTCACAACATAATAATGTCGCTCTGAGAAACTTAACAATTAGGAAAAATATCAGCTGGTCAGTTATAACTCCATATTACTAAAATACCTGAGTTAACCTTTAAAGTGAGTTACCAAAAATGTATCAAAATATGTTTACAGCATCTTAAAACAGTATTGACAAATAACCCTGAAACAGTAGGCCTACATTTAATAAAATAGATCAATCTAGCTTAACCGTGCAAAGAGTTTAGAAAATAAACAGCACAATGGAAAATATTCTGTTATGCTAAATACTGCTGTTTTATAAATATTCATTCAGAATACACTTAACATTTTACCCTCAGTAGTACTGTTGCACTTAAACATATAAACTACCTTGCCACATTACATTCAACACATTTTTTCCTTAAACTTCAACAATAGCAGTTTAACCTTATCGCTATGATATAACATGAATACACAGAACGTGGGACGGCGGTGTTACATTACTGCCACGCTTCAACCTCGATCCACATCACAGCTAGCATACAGGCCACACTATAGCAACACTTCACGTTTAGCCTGTTCAATGCACATACATAAACTACTACAATCATTAACATTTACTCCCTGCATGTTCCTTACAGTATTAAACACATATATAAATCGTTCAAACATAACACAACCCTCGTTCTTACCTGTAAAAGAGGAAATGCTAAGTATGACACGGACACGATGTAGCTTCAGTCAAGTCCAATGTTGTAATGGACGAACGTAAGCCACATGTTCCGTACACAGGCTGAACGAGGCATTAGCAATCGTTAGCAGATCCTTCGATCACAAACTGGTACTTAAACTTACGGCACAAAGAAAGTGAAACTTATGTAAACAAGCAAACACTGCATATTGTAACTTAAGATTCATTTCCCAAAAATATTATAGAAGTTAAATAAAACAGCATTTTTAACGGATCATCTTTTTGTCCTATAAATGTCTTTAGCCTCCTTTACCCAAAAAGCAATGGATTACCGATCTACAGACCATAAGTGTATTTTAGCTTTCTCCTTTTTATGGACCATTTTAAGTATCTTTTAACTTATATCAACCCATTCAATAAATCAGTATTACACCATTTTTATCATCCTTACACCAGCAGTGAGTGACATTTAAGGACAGAAGGACAAAAAGAAGAAAGTACATTTATGTGATTAAAGTGCAGTAAAATAATATTTGCCCCCTCCCCGATATTTTCTGTTTTGGCTGTTTCTTGTCACTCTTAAGTATATCATATTATGAAATATTACAAATGCAATTATATACAAAATGCATTTTCAAAAAATATATATATATAAAAGGGGACATATTATGCCTCTTTTTAAACAAGTTATAATTCAATTCAATTTAATTCAGTTTATGTATATAGCGCAGATTCACAACAGATGTCATCTCAAGGCACTTTTCAAGAAAAGTAATTTTAATACAATCATACAAATATTCCAGTCAGTTAAAAAGTTTTCTATTCAAGGAATCCCAGCAGATTGCATCGAGTTATAATAGGTCAATGATCTATACAAAACATGGCAATGAAGTTTTTTACACAAAATCATTCTTACATAAAGTGATCTCATCAGGTCAATTTTTGACTATTTCAGTCCCTTTCAGAATGATCTGTTTAGAGCCTTCTATCACTTTTACGCAAATTAGCGGCTGCAGACCACACCCACCCATCCTGTTACTATGCTGAGGGTTTGTCACACATGAGAATGGCTTGAAATTGGTGGGTGAACTTTGACAGGTGAGGGGTGGGGTTTGACAGATGAGGGACGGTTATATGCAAATCCCGCTTGTTATGACGTCACAATAAGGCTTTTTTTTTTCAAACGGCTTGTAGAAGAACAAGATTTCTAACAGCAAAGAAATCTGCAAACAAAATGTATGGATGTTTTTTATTCATGTTTGGAGTATTCATAGAGATCTCAGGGACCCAAATGGCAACACAAAAGAATGAAAAAAGTAACATTTGCATAATATGTCCCCTTTAAGGGGAAAAAAGCTATCCAAACCAAGATGACTCTATGTGAAATAGCAAATGTCCCCAAAATGTAATAACGACTTTTGCTACCACTGGTTGCAATAACTACTATCAAGTATGACTGACAAGCTTTTTAACAAGTTCCTGGAGCATTGCAGAACCGTTTAAATTTAGCAACATTGAAGGGTTTAGAAGCAGGAACTTCTGTTATAGGTAATGCTCCAAAAGGATTAAAGTTCACACTTTGAGTAGGCCACTCTAGAAACCTTTTTTTGAGCTAATCAGAAGTGGATTTCCTGTGCTTTGGATAATTTTCCTGCTGTGTAACTGAAGTGCCCTTGAGTTTAGCATCATGAACAGAAGGCTAGACATTTTCCTTCAGTTCCTTTAACTATGATAAGTCCTCCAGGTAATGAGGAAGCAAAGGACTCACAAACATACCACAATACTACCACCCTCATGTTTGACTTTTGGGATATTTGCTTTTTGTCTAAAATGTTGGATTAGTTTTATCCCAGACCGAGTTCTGGCCTCTTGGATGAGTGTTCTTAGAGTAATTTTGGTATTTTGGTAGGCCATTCCTGGGAAGTTTCACCAATTCTCCATGTTTTGTCTGTTTAGCTCTCTGTTTAGTTTAGTGTAGAGTACATAAGCCTTAATAATGGCTTTTTTTGAGACTGCAACATGAAATTTCACCAAAGATGCAAGTAATCATGATTCAACAAAGAGTCAATTATACCTTTACACAGGGCTAGTTTGCTAAACTTGTTTCCCAAAACAGATCATTTGTTTTAGATCTCTCACATTGAGTATCCATTATGGACAAAATTCTGAATTTGAAACTGATGTTATTCAATAGGATATGTTTAAAATACTATGCAAGTGCAAAACAACACTCATCTGACAACTTCACTTAGAATGGAATGTACATAAAATCTTACTTCCATGAAACTCCTATGACTTCAAAGAGGAAATCCGTTTTTTGGCTGACTATTATTAGACTCCTTTTATACAGCAGTTCAAGTACCTCAAGTACAATTGATCTTTTTGTTTGGACCACTGAGGCTATAAATATTGGTTTTGTATTTTTACGCTATTCTTGAGATTTTAATTTTTGAGTAAAACCCGGTTTCTAAATTTTTGGTTTGGTTCTTTTTCAAGTATTCCCTCAATGCATAAATAAATTAGAAATGAAATGTATGTAAATTCACTCATTCTTCAGACCCAATTTTCTTTATAAATACCAGTATAAGCCTGATTTGATTATAATAACTATCAAGAGGGAGTTTATCAACATTAAATTAATGTAAATATGGTAAATACGGCATTTACCAATTTGTTTTAAAATGAGCTTTTTTATATATAAAAAACATTCAGATGGATGTAATTTGATGTAATTTTGCAAAAATATATTTTATATCTACATTTGTATATGAATTCATAGGCCTAAATGTTCAGGTTCTCTCCCTATGAAGTTTCCCTCGTGAACCATTTATTACTCTTTCACTGCACAGCGGTGAAAATCAATAGCATAGTTATACTGAATAGAATTGAGTAAGTGTGAAATTGCTATCAAACGGAAACTATTAGCTTCACCAAGTGGATACTACATAGAAAAAATTATATTTACAGATCCCCCTGAAATTCAGTTTACATAGTTATATTACTTGTTTCCTTCATGCTTTCTCATGTAACAAATGTATTTTTCATGAAATGTATTTTTGGTTCCCGACTTGAGAGTGAGTTGGTCTCTTAGAGCCAGAATTTTCCACTCTGTTTTAAAGCTTTGATTTATCAAATGAAACAGACAGGTACAGGATTGACTTTCAAGCATAAGCGAAACATTTTCAATAGGGTTGAGGTAATCATCTTGGGAAAAGCTTTCAAAGCTCAATGTTAGCCTTTCCTATCCACTTAAAGACAGTTTTAAGTCTGGTTTTTATATCATTGTCATGTGGGAACACAAAAATGTGTCAGATTGTTGTTGTTTTTTTTATCCAACCCAAACTGTCATTTTCCAATAAAAGATTCTTGGTTAGAATGTTCAAGAACAATCTTGAAAACACCAAACCTTTCACAAGCTGGAAGATGCTGGAACACTAGTGTAATACACTACATCAGCGTGGACTGAGAGGATGCTTTTTTTGCTATAGAAGAGTGAACTATTTTAGCCCAACAAGACAAAGCAGGTTGAGGAGACTTTGTATGAGTTTCAAATCTAAGAACATTAGGTTAGATGTACACTTTCGGAACTTCAGGGTCATTTTACCAGAGCTTTTTCTGACAGGGTAATCTCCTAGCCTGCACCTCTCAGCATTTGTGTATCCATACAAAAGTGGCCCTTTAAGGAATTTGCTAAGACGTCCACATATCATGACCCACGGCAGTGGGCAGCATCACTTATCCGCGCCAAAAAGTGCCCCATGCAGTAGAAATACAAAGAGATAGACATTGAAGAAGCAGGGATGGTTGCTGGGTTTCAGTTTGCTATGTTGTTATAAACTGTTTCGCCAGTAACTCTTCTTATTTTACAAAGCCGGTTGTCTGTTTATTTCCTTCTGAATTACAACAAATCAGCATGACTTAACAAGAGTTCCCACCCAGCGACTCTACCAGGCTATTTCCGAGTACATGCCCCCAGACAGATACTCCGTTGGTTCGTGAAATGGCTCCGAAATCTGCCCTGTTGTCCCGGCCCGCTGTAGTGGAGACATGCGCATACCATGAAGTTCCAGTAAAATTACCCTGAGGTTCCGAGTACTATTATACACTGGGGCGGGGTGACCATAGGGAGGTTCAGGAGTTTTCCCGAAGTGCCGGTCTGTTATAGGGCCGGTGGTTTGGTTTTTTTGTACTCCAAAAGCAGCCGCAGTTGAGCCACTATCATGATCTTGCTGTGTGTCTGTTTGTGTGTGTGAGTGACTTTTCTTTACATTTTCTTTATAGAAGATCTTTTTGAGCAGTACTGCCTTTGCCTATCTGTCCGGTCCATCAGCCTGCAAAGCTGCAGTTTCCCTACTCATATTGTAAATCTTTCCTAACTATTTGAACTCGCCGTTTGATTCTGCATGTGGGTTAAAAGATTTCCATGGAAGGCAACCATTTTTTTAAAGTGATTAATATTTAGTTGAACTTTCTCTAACATGCTGAATATAACATATTACAATGAATTATTTCCATTTCATTTCTCTGGAATGTTGCTACTCACTGCTGTCAATTACTTGATCCGGAGATTGCTGTACAGAAACAAAATATTGTCCACAATCCCTGGGTTAAGATATTTTCTTCATTGTTCAATCACCAAATCAGCCAGAGGAAAGTCTCTCTCTCGCTGGCTGCACTCGATTCCACAAAATTTGAAAAGATTCTAGCATGTTTTTATGTAGTGAGCAGAGGTGGGTAGAGTAGCCAAAATTTTACTCAAGAGTAGCACTACTTCAGCATATTTTATTCAAGTAAAAGTAAAAAGTAGCTGTCCAAGAAATTACTTGAGTAAGAGTAAAAAAGAAATATGTAAAAAAGTTACTTAAGTCCTGAGTAACAGATCAGAACATCAGATCAGTTCTATTGTCACTGATTATTTAAAAATGACTTTATCAGACAGATACAAAAAATGTATTCACCTGCAAATTCTGCTATTTTAAAGTGTACAATGAAAGAATTAAAACATATATACAAATATAAATATATATATATATATATATATATATACAAATATATATATATATATATACAAATATACAAATATATATATACAAATATATATATATATATATATATATATATATATATATATATATATACAAATATATATATATATATATATATATATATATATATATATATAAAATTTTAACATTAAATTTATTTTTTTAATACTTAATATAGGTCATGTATCTATGTTAGAACTTGGTAAAGTGCTTTGATTGACAATGTATAGTGTTTCTTGTATGTAAATTTGATCTCCAAATGGCTCAGCAGCTAGAAAATAACATTAGAACAACAAAGCTTGCATACAAACAAGAGGTCTCACTTGAACATCAACTGTAGGTATGTGTCCTTGTCTGGTGTATTTTGGTTAAAACATGCTGTTATGGTTGCGGCCTGTCTGCCTAAGAGCTGGTTTAGCACCATGGACAGCACCATGGACAGCACCAGGCTACCGCACTTCTCAGTTCAGCACCAAGTAGAGCGGCACGCCAGTTAGAGGCTCTCACTGGCACTCCTGCAGATAACTCAGCACAGATGTCTTCTATTCCAGCTTGATTGCTTGAAGGGAGCAGCTTGCCTACAAAAGGTGCAGTTACCATTCTTTCAAGAGGGGCACAGATCTGTGCAGACCTTGGTTGTCCGGCTTGAGTGAAACTCTTGTTTACAGGTTGACTCGCTTTAACTTGTGG
This sequence comes from Valencia hispanica, assembly GCA_963556495.2. NCBI lineage: Eukaryota > Metazoa > Chordata > Actinopteri > Cyprinodontiformes > Valenciidae > Valencia > Valencia hispanica. The sequence goes on from OY747701.1 coordinate 45,557,844, forward strand.
TTTTAAACTCTGTTTGTCTTCCTTTTGGATGTTCACTTTGTGTATGATTACTTGGGTAATCTGGCGTATAGAACCTGGCTGGTTTAGGTCATTTTGTTGCGTTCTCTGTTTAAGTTTAGTTCTCCTGATTAGGCCAAAGAGGATATTTTATTTCATTGACCGAGTTGCCTATTTTTTTAGGATCAGTTTTCTTTTCAAAGATTAACTGTTGTGCTTTTCCTGGTGGAGCGTTGCCCCACTCTTTTAAGTTGCCTGTGTTGTTTCGGTTGTAAATGCTCAGCCTTTCATTTCACTAAAGGACTAGACTTTGAATTGTAAAACTTGGTGGAGAACTTGTGATTATTTCTGTTTTAAGGTGTTAGGTGTTGTTAACCATCCACCTCCCACTTTGCAAATAAAGGCGTGGTTTTATTTTACATCCACGCACGTCGTCTCTTATGTTGCCCCTGACCTTCATAATTACTATCTACAGTCGTAATACATGCCTGTTTTGATTTAGTGAAATTACTCACAGTCGGTAGACAATCCAGAAATTGTACTTAAAGAGTAGTGATAGTTCATAATTTTACACAAGTAAAAGTAAAAGGTGTGGTGCTGTCAAAGTACTCCTAAAAGTTTTTTTGGGGGGGTTTAAGTAAATGTTCTAGATACCCACCTCTGGTTGTGACGAAATGAAAGCCTATTATTATCTTAAACATGTTATTAATATGATGTTATACTACCAATAAAATTATTTATTATTAAAATTATGGTTCCACTTGAGTCCTTTGCGTGGTCAGATAAAAGGCCTCTCCGAACCAAGCTCCAGGGCTGAATTTCAATACGACCCAACCCCTGATTATATTTATCTGTTGTATTCACCCATTTTGTGCAGCACTGATCCACTGCACAAAGTAGGTGTGAAATGGAGAGCCACAACCACATTCATCAGACTTTACCACAACTCAACAAGCTGGTTAAAACCTAGATAAAGTTAGGGTTTCAAAAGGACAATGAACTCAGACCCACATCAAAACTGGTGTTAGGTTATATAAAGGCTAATGTTAGGCCGATGGAAAGGTCTTGAATTTAAACCAAACTAACATAAATTAGCTCTTCCAATTCGTACTAATAGGACTGGTGAATTAAGTAAAATTTGGCCAGAACCCTGAAGATGACAATAAATTGCATGTGGTTTCACTGCAACTTGCTGTAGCAAGTTCATCCAGAAAATAGGGGGACTGTTTGTATATATTTGAGTCAGTGTACATAATTTTATACCTTTCTTGTGCATCAAACTCTTGTTTTTAAAATTCATTGAATTAGTTCGTTGTATGATTATTCCACCCTGAAAATTTTCCTTTCATTTTCTAATATATCATTAAAATTTCCGAATTAATGTGACATTTATTCCCCAAATAACTGGATGTAAACTTCTTAACATTAATGTATAGGATTCCTATGGATAAGAAATGTAAAGTGCTTAAGATTTATACTTGACTTAAGATAAAGAAACTATTAAAAGGATGCTCCAATCACTCCTAAAACTTGTAAAAAGGACCCGACACAACCCATTTTAGAAGAAACAAGTTAAATATATGGAGATTTCATTTAACACTTTGATCAGATTGTCAAGATCAGTTTCCAAGCATGTTTTAAAAGCTGTTCGTGGCTACAATGGGCTTAATCAGTTCATAACAGCAGACACAGAAAGACTGCTACTATCCCTGCTCTCTAATGTGCTTCCCTGGCGATGGTATCTTGGTTGTGATAAATATTCATGGTTTGCATTTGTGGCAATGTAAATTGAAATCAAAGATGCACATCCCACATGTACTGCCAAATAGGGTTAGGTGATTAAATAATACACCAGCATCCAAACAAGATCAGACAATGTCAAAGGCCGTTGTCTCAGACCACCCCTCCTTTTTTTCTCTTCTCTGTACTTCTTGTTCAGAAGAATGAAGACAAAGACTCAACACACATCGCCACACAGCAACAGAAAGCTTGGTAGTGCACAGTAATCCAAAACAGCACTATACCAGAGCAACATATTTTATTCCTGCCCCACCGAGGCGTGTCTAAGTGTGAGATAGGGTTGTGCGCATCTCATCACTTAAGGGAGGTTTGTGGCCTGTGCCAACAGACCCCCTCTCCTAAACCCCCCTTATGCAGGTTCCTATCACTTCCACCCTCAAATTGGAAGTGACAAGCCACTCAGGCAGAGGTGTCATCACCGCCCGCCCCCCCTCCCCACCTTCCCTACCCAAATCAACAGCCATGCAGCCCCACTCAGAGCTGTCAGTTTGATTACATATCAGCATGATGGGAGAACCTTAGGAAAGAAGATGTCCAGCTGGAGACGGACCACTAAACACATCGTCTGTCGTTCTGCAGCGCATCTGCCAATACACATCGCACCTGTCCAAAAAGCAACACAAAGCTACTCTCTACATCTCCATTTCTCTCCCACTATCCACCAGAAATTTATTAAACTGCCCCTTTTCCCATTTTCTTTTAAATCTGCCTCCACATTGACCACTACTAAGTTTCGTTGCATGTGCCAGCTCATTCCTAACACAGCATACTGAGCAACCTAACTTACACCTCTGTAATCATCAGGTTGTTGTAATCTATTAGGATTTAAAAGTAGACATGCAAAGTTATGGGAAGCATTTAATTATTGGAGCTTATAAACTCACAACTTTGCATGGGCCAGTGAGAGTATCTCACAGTAAGATAATATTGAGTAAAAGTATCACAAGATCACTGTATACACAAAAATATAATATAGCATTTAGGAAATATGGTGATGAGAATTGTACTGGTTTAAAACACAAAAGCAACATTAATCTTTACTACTGCTACATATTTTCACATCATTATTGCAGTTGTAATAATGTAATACAAATGATAAATGATGTAAAAAAAAATTAATACATGTTAAGTAAAAATGCTTGTGTTTTGAATATAATACCTTTACTTCAGTTCAGATGACTTGCTCTTAGTTTCTGTTTTTTGGAAAAAGAAATATTTTCAAACCATGACATTTGTATTTCTATTAGGTGAGGGACTTCTTTTAGCCTGCTTACTGGCAGTGCACAGCAATAGGTCTCAGAGAGGAAGTGCTCCATTGTGGTATACGCCATATTACAGGAAAAAAACACAGCCCCTTCAGCTTTTTCTTTATTGTCCTATTAAAAGCATTTTAAAACGTAGAAACTATATGACTGAAAATTGTTGTTTTTGAGACAGAGTGCTTATTATCTTGGCATAGATTGACAATGGTAACTGACCCATCTCTTCTCATAATTGTTTTCCACATGGATAAAAAAATGCAGGCGTTCTGCTTAAGTACTGACATCTTTGTCTCATTTTCCCTTGTGTCTCACCAGGAATGAGCTCTCCGCAGCAGTCCAAAGAGGTATGTAATGACTGTTTCTCCCAACACACAGTCACACAGGATTCTTGTGACTTGTTATCTATTGGAGGGGGAAAAAAGTGATTGTCAGCCTTGTACCTCTCAGCGAGTCTGATAACATCTGTGTTGAGACGCTGACCCTACACTGTCCCTGAAGTTGCTTTACTGAGTAGACAATCCCACTTTACCATGGGCAGGTTCCTTTCTCTTAGTTTTTTTCCTCTCACAATAGGAGCTTTTTTTAGTTATTGTTTTTATCTATACAGCATCAACACCAAGGATTTGATCTGCTTCATATCCGTGTTGCAAAGAACAAAAAAGCATGTTCTTAAGATAACTATGGAAAACAAAATATGTGATTTTTCCATTGAACCTTTAACAACTTATGCAAGAAATAATAGTCAGATAGATCTGTACTTTAAAACCAAGACAAATTACTAGGTATTGGAGTCCCTAAATATTGAGATTGGTGCATTATTACATTAATAAATTACATGCTGACAATTTACAATAGAAATAAATGTTAAAATAAAATATTTGAAGTGGTTTGCTCAATGCTTCAGGTCTATCAAAAACATTTTTTTACATTTTACCATCATTAAAAAGAACCTTGTGCTCCTTAGTAACTGTGTTTGTTACAAGGTGCTCACAGCCATGTTCATCTACTTTTGAATATAAAATGTGATGCAGCAGGTTTTTAAAGAAAAGCACCAGTGTTGTTAAAGAAAAAGAGTTCTTGCAAATACATTAAGAAATGTGATAAAACTGGCACTATGCTGCTTGCATTACGCATCTAAAGTTTAAAGTCTATCTTTTCAGGAAAAAAAAAACTTAAAAGGTCTCATTCCTCATTTTTTTCAATACCCTTGCTCGGTGTCTAGTATTAATGAATGACTAGTGAGTGTTTTCTGCGGAATAAAGGGTCTCGCACTCCTGTTTCAGGAGGTTGAAGTTTGTCTGAGGAGTGGGTGGGCGGATTAGGAGTCCTACTCATTAATATTAACGATATGCAAACCTCTCGCCTCTAATTGGCTAATAGGAATGCAACTCTTATGGTAGCTTTGAACAAAAAATTAATTTAGCATTATACTTTGCTAGTGGTGTTCCAAAGACAAATTCCAACCAGTTGATATGTTATCTCCACAAATAACACCACCCAAATGTGTTGTAGAGTTGCTTATGGTTAGCTTCTGCTTGCAGAGATGCAGCCACAAATCAATACAACGTCTCGTGGGCAGTCACAAGCTAGAGTGGCCGAGGCCGTAAATAATAATATTTTTCCCTGTGACATAGAAGAGACAGACTTTTTCCTGACTTGCTCGTTTTCTCGTCGATTTCCTTTCTGTAGCTGATGCAGGCAATCAGGATTAAAGGAAATGTTCACGTGCAGCATACATAGACAACTCAGAGTGATTTCAAAAAGAACAAGTACAGGTCCTTCTCAAAAAATTAGCATATTGTGAAGTTCATTCTTTTCCATAATGTAATGATAAAAATTAAACTTTCATATATTTTAGATTCATTGCACACCAACTGAAATATTTCAGGTCTTTTATTGTTTTAGAACTGATGATTTTGGCATACAGCTCATGAAAACCCAAAATTCCTATCTCAAAAAATTAGCATATCATGAAAAGGTTCTCTAAACGAGCTATTAACCTAATCATCTGAATCAACTAATTAACTCTAAACACCTGCAAAAGATTCCTGAGGCTTTTAAAAACTCCCAGCCTGGTTCATTACTCAAAACCGCAATCATGGGTAAGACTGCCGACCTGACTGCTGCCCAGAAGGCCATCATTGACACCCTCAAGCAAGAGGGTAAGACACAGAAAGAAATTTCTGAATGAATAGGCTGTTCCCAGAGTGCTGTATCAAGGCACCTCAGTGGGAAGGAAAAAGTGTGGCAGAAAACGCTGCACAACGAGAAGAGGTGACCGGACCCTGAGGAAGATTGTGGAGAAGGACCGATTCCAGACCTTGGGGGACCTGCAGAAGCAGTGGACTGAGTCTGGAGTAGAAACATCCAGAGCCATCGTGCACGGGTGTGTGCAGGAAATGGGCTACAGGTGCCGCATTCCCCAGGTCAAGCCACTTTTGAACCAGAAACAGCGGCAGAAGCGCCTGACCTGGCCTACAGAGAAGCAGCACTGGACTGTTGCTCAGTGGTCCAAAGTACTTGCATGTCATTCGGAAATCAAGGTGCCAGAGTCTGGAGGAAGACTGGGGAGAAAAAAATGCCAAAATGCCTGAAGTCCAGTGTCAAGTACCCACAGTCAGTGATGGTCTGGGGTGCCATGTCAGCTGCTGGTGTTGGTCCACTGTGTTTTATCAAGGGCAGGGTCAATTCAGCTAGCCATCAGGAGATTTTGGAGCACTTCATGCTTCCATCTGCTGAAAAGTTTTATGGAGATGAAGATTTCATTTTTCAGCATGACTTGGCACCTGCTTACAGTGCCAAAACCACTGGTAAATGGTTTACTCACCATGGTATTACTGTGCTCAGTTGGCCTGCCAACTCTCCTGACCTGAACCCCATAGAGAATCTGTGGGAAATTGTGAAGAGGAAGTTGAGAGACGTAAGACCCAACACTCTGGATGAGCTTAAGGCCGCTACCGAAGCATCCTGGGCCTCCATAACACCTCAGCAGTGCCACAGGCTGATTGCCTCCATGCCACGCCGCATTGAAGCAGTCATTTCTGCAAAAGGATTCCCGACCAAGTATTGAGTGCATAACTGAACATAATTATTTGAAGGTTGACTTTTTTTGTATTAAAAACACTTTTCTTTTATTGGTTGGATGAAATATGCAAATTGTTTGAGATAGGAATTTTGGGTTTTCATGAGCTGAATGCCAAAATCATCAGTTTTAAAACAATAAAAGACCTGAAATATTTCAGTTGGTGTGCAATGAATCTAAAATATATGAAAGTTTAATTTTTATCATTACATTATGGAAAAGAATTAACTTTATCACAATATGCTAATTTTTTTAGAAGGACCTGTATTAGATGGTTTTCAATGACCGAGACCTTAATTAGAACTCAAAACTTACTCAGGAGGAAGACTCATTCTTCCTTTGTGAAACTGCTTAAGCTCAGAGACATTCTCTGAAGGTGTGGTGTGGTGTGGTACCAGCTTGTCCTTTATTATGGCCTCATTAGTAAAATGCTAAATGTGTTGGATTTGGGCAAAAAATATGAACAGTTTTAAAGTTATTTACCAGTGTAATTAAAACATTCAAAAGCAAAAGTCAAGAAGATTCATTGAAACCTTTTTTAAGTTTAAGGTTTCTTGTCCCTTTTTATGTACACAGTAACTTCTCCAACGCTTTATTCCTGACCTGTCTTCATATTAATGTTTGTTCACTAACGTTATCTAACACAATGTTTACCAACCCTGGTCCTCAAGGCACACTTCCCTGCATAAATATATATATTTGTATTATTATTTATTTTTTTTACGTGTCCTGTTTGGCAGTGTGGAGCTCAGAATTGGTGTCTGAGTACCAAGTAGAAGCCCAACAGATTTACTTTCACAAGTGGAGCAGTACAGCTTTTGCTATAGTACTCCACTTGATATATGTGTGAAAAATCTTTATTATGAATTGCTGGGGGTTTTATTTCCTGATGTTATGGACACGGAGACTGAAAATTAAGGGGAAGAAAGAAGATGAAGAAGAGAGGTAGGAAACAAAATGTCATGAGAGAGGGTGAGTTGAAAATACAAGAGAGGAAAGGGAACAAAGAAAACACAGGAAAACATTGAAGTCTGCCTCCATACCCACAGGACGGCAGAGAGAAAGGGGAAAAACAAAACAAAACAAAACACGAAAAAGGAACATTGACAAAACAAACCTAACATCGTGAACTAAGAACTACACAACCACATCACACAAGAATGGATATAAAAATACAACAACAATGTCACAGAAAAACTCATGGTACCGATAAATCAAGCTCTAGTAATGATAACTTCAGCCCAAGAATATATCTGTAAACACCAGAGACCCCACATCTATGTGTGTGTGTTAGCATGCTGGTGCATATAAGGTTTCTCCATAAGAGTGTTCGATATCTGGTGTGACCAGGCATCAATCCGTCTCCCAGGAATCGATGCAGACATGAAGGAGATCGGAGCTAAGACGTCCAAAGGACCCCCAGATCCCCAGGCGGACCCGGGAGGGGCCGACCGCACCCCCCAAGAGAGGAGCAAAGTAGAACCCCAGGGGAACGTCCAGCGGCTACTATGCAGGGGCCTGGGGGCAGCAGTGACGAGCCCACGGGCCCCGCCGGCAACCAGCCGCGCCAGGGCGGGCCGGTCAATGGACCGGGAGAGCCGGGGCCCAGGGGCGCCCCACCCCCCAGCAGAGACCCGACAAGGGACCGCCAGACGAGGGGCCCCCGGCACCGCAGGGGCTGCGGCCAGCCGCCACGCGCCACCACCACCCTGGGCCAATCCCCACCGCCAACATCCCAGCACCCCACCCCTGCCCCACGTCGGGGCGCCCTACCGGTAGCCGCAGCAGATGGATAGCATCCCCAGGCCAAGCTCAGCCAGCACCTGGACACAAAGTTGTACCAGCTCCCGAGTCCTGATCCCGCGCAACGCAGAGCGCCGAGATCAGGCATCCAACAAAGGCCAGGGCCGGTCCAACCCGCCAATGAACCGACCACGCACGGCGCGCACAGAACAGGTGATCGAACGGGCAGAGACGCTGGATCCGTGTCCCGCTGAGCCACCGAGCAGGCACCACCCAACAATCCCAAACCTGGCACCCCTAAAAGAGGTGCCCCAACCAACCAAAGGAAGATATCGGCCCAGCGCATCGGCCAGGCCCACACCAGGCTTGAACCGGATTGACCACCGACGCACCAGTAGGCAGGGGCATCCGTCACCAGTGGGGAGTGACAGAGGGGAAATAGGCCCCCCATTAAATGTAAGGCCTGAGGTGCGCCAGGCAAGAGGACAGCCCAAGACCCAACCTGACAGGCAGACAAAGACATACAGACAGTCATACGTTCCCTCCCTTTTAAACACATACATTCTCACTAACTCACAAAGACACCCAAGAAATGACGCTGTACCCTCACTCACACACCCCATACACACTTCATGCTCCCAGGTCCAGGTACCGATGCCCCAGTAGAGCCACCAGCCCTCAGACCCAGGAGATGGACCCCCTACCTTCTAGGACGGAGACAAGCAGACCGCCAAGGGCCCCACAGTGGCGAGGCAGCCCGACAGCCCAGGAACCCGACCAGACCACCTGTTCCTCCTCCGGACCCCAACCCCTGATGGCCGGTAGCGAACAGGGGTGTAAGAAGACCCCTAGCATATTTTAGATGTTTCCCTGCTTCAAGCACACTTGATTTTAATTAATTGCTGATTAACAGGCTTTTGCTGAACTGCAATAATCTGAAGCAGTAGGGAAAAATCTAAAACATGCAGAGCAGTGTGCCTTGAGGACCAGCATTGGGAAACACTGGTCTGTCAAATATTTTTTGTCAATTTGCAGCAACTACAACGTGAACATTCTTTGAAAACACTTGCTGTATGTAGCCAAGTTTATTGAATGTGTGGACCCATGTATGTTTTTGAGTAAAAAGTTACACCACTTACTATGATATTAAAATGACAAAAAAAAAAAAACTATTAAAAGAAAAATACTGTGTTTGGTATAGGGAACATTTTTCATGTAAGAAAATAGAAATGTGTATTTGAAAATATCACCATAAAACATTATTAAAAAAGGGCCAATCTGCATAATCTCCATTTGCTAAAGGGCCAATTTTGTTCCATTCTAAAATTGTGATCAGGAGCCACACAGAATGACTCCAAGGGCCAAACTCTGAACAACCCTATTTTCTAACCACCTCCTAGTACTACTAAGAACGTAGTCTGAATTCTAATTTAAAAATCTAAACATCAGAGATTACAATAAATAAAAACAGACATGTTGATTGATCATTTAAGCCACATGCAGTAAAAAGTTCCGCTGGTTCACTAGTAAGAGAGAGATGGTGTGTTTTACTTGCAGATGATTCATCAACTAGGTTTTATGTGCTTTCAGCTGACCCCTGCCTTCTTCTTTTTTGCTGTATTCATCAGCAGCAAGGAGAGACTTACAGCACTGCAAAGCCTAAAGAAAGGGATTCTGCAGCATAGCTTTCTGTGTCTAGCTTGTCTTGCACATTAAACAGACAGGGAGGAAACGCTCCCTATTTTCCGCCCTGTAGATGTCCCTGTAGATGAAAGAATGTGGCCTTTTGAGTCAGAAAGATGAGGACCTGAGATTTATGATGGCCCCGTCACCTTGTCTGTAGTAAAACTAAAATTATACATCTAGTCCATTGGCTTAATGATGTCATTACAGCATTTAATTGAAATAAAATGTCAGAATGTGTGATGGCCTAAGCCTTCGTCTGATGATAATCAGGCTGTAGATGATTCTAATTTACATTCCCCATTAGGTGTTTATAAGACATTTATATGATGTTACAGCTCTATTTATTGATAGGTCACGGATTGCATTGAGATCTATGTGACATTTGCAGTTAAAGTTATACCTTTGTTTAAGCAGTGGTAAAACAGCACCATCAAGTGACCAACTTGAGAATAAAACCTGGAATAAACTTTTTTTTTTCAGACAGGCACACTCACATGCTTATTCCGATTTTGAGCACAAAGTGTTTTCTTGTTTGGTCTCCCATGTCTGCTGCTTTCTTATTCCTTCTGTGTTGTCATTATTTGATCAGGGCCTCCAAGCTGCAGAAGCCAACCCCGTCTCTCCAATGCAGCACCCAAACGTTGAGGAAAGCAAACAGAAGGCTGCCACTGTATCTCAGGAGCAGGATTTAGGCACCCCTCAAATCACCAAGAGACAACGCAAACTGCTGAAAACAAGTCCTCAGATCACTCACAGCAAAAATGTCTCCCTAGCATCTCCTCCTGGTTCTACTATTGAAGAGAGCCTGAGTAACTTCTCAAGCATCTTAGAAGCACGGAAACAGGTAATGAAGAATATGTGTGCAAAATATAAAAGTGGCATCTCAAGGACCATCACACCTGATCATGTGAAATACATGTATGTGGAGGAGAAATACAAAGTATTGTACTGTGAGGTGCCCAAATCAGGTTGCTCCAACTGGAAAAGGACCCTTATAGTGTTGTCGGGCAAGGCGTCCAACCCGGACAACCTCAAACATGAACAGGTACACTATGGTGGGTACCTCAAGACACTGAATAGATTCAACCAAAAAGAAATAATGCACCGCCTCCAAACCTATAAAAAATTCATGTTTGTCCGCGAGCCCCTTGATAGAGTTGTCTCAGCATACAGGGACAAGTTTGAGAATCCCAATGACTATTACCACAATCTGTTTGGAAAACCCATCATATCAAAATACAGGCTGGCTCCATCTGCAGAAGCCCTTAAGACTGGCAATGGGGTCACATTCAAAGAGTTTGTGCAGTACTTGCTGGATGGCCACCGACCGGTGGGAATGGACATCCACTGGGAGCAAATGAACAAGCTCTGCCACCCTTGTCTCATAGACTATGACGTGATCGGCAAATTTGAGAACATGGAAGAGGAGTCCAACTTTCTCCTGCGAATGATTGGAGCACCAGACAGCCTCAAACTACCTAGTTTTAAAGACAGGAATCCAAAAGACGTGCGGACCTCTAAACAGATCACAGAAAGATACTTTTCCCAGGTCAGCTTGATGGAGAGACAGAGAGTATACGACTTCTACTACATGGACTATCTGATGTTCAACTACTCCAAGCCTTTTAATGATCTTTACTAACCTGTCATGTGCCATAGTTCTTTAATCAGTAACATTCCACACCTACATGTCTATCATGAAATTGATAACATGAAAAACAACAAATCACTCATCATTTAGCTCTTTGGATCCTAGCAGAGACCAAAATTTTGGATTTTACAAAAGCTGATTTTTTTTTTTTTTTTTTTTTTTTGGGGGGGGGGGGGGGGTCACAAATATAATCTTTATTATAGGTTATTAAATTGTAGTTGAAATGTACAACTAATCGATCACAAAAAAAATTAAACATACAAATTGATAGACTTCATAGACTTTATTCTTAGCGTGATTCAAGTATAAGTTGTAATAGATGTAAGGGAGTGATGGGCAACAAGATTTACAGTAAAACATGTTAAGCAAGTGTTACTATCAGACAAATATAACTTGAGTTAAAAAAAAGCTTTTTTAATAATAATTTAATTTATTAAGGAGAAAAGCTTTCTAAACCAACTGGGACCTTTCTGAAAAAGTAATCACTGCTCTTGTTAAATCATGAATCTATTGTGCAACACCCACATCTGATTACTGTGAGACCTGCCAAATGAAAAATGAACTTTCATAGAACGGTAAATCGCACATTTGTCTAAGAAAATACATCTTTAATTTTCACAAGATGTTGGGGAAAATATTCTCTAAAGTGACAAGACAAACCTCAAACATTTTGGACGTTCTGCATCTCGTTGCATTACACGTAGAGCTATCAGCATTTCAGATTTGAGACCTAAATGACGTTCTGTAATGAATTCTACTCTCTACTGGAAAATCCAGAAGGAGAATGTTTGTTCAGTTTGTGATCTGCTCGAGGGCACTTGGGTTTCGCAGCAGAAAAATTACCAAAGCTCACCAGCGATTCCACGAATGGCTCAAAACAATTAAGGTTTTCAAGAGAGCTGACTCTAGTACCAGAAAAAAAATCCTAAGTGTGCCAAAATTATCTCCTCATGTAAAAACTTTACAGGTAATTATCATAAAAGCTTGTTGGCAGTTGGTGATTTTTGGTTCAGTAGTATTTAATTAATCACAGTTAATACATGATTTACATACACCCAGGTTGGTGTGAACAGCTTTTTTCCACCTTTTTTTTTTTACTCAGTTAATCTTTTTCTGATATTAGAATTAGTTTCATAAGATGAAACATTTAAATGTGACAAAAAAGTAGAGGAAATCTGTAAGCGTCACAGCACTATAACTTAAAATGACCACTGTTTAATTTGTTGAGAAAAACTTTAATTAACTCCTTTTATTTTGAAATTTGAAATGTTTTTCCATTTATTATCTGACTTACAGTAGGTCATCCATCAGTAAACCCCTATGTATTAGCTCTAAAGCAGATCATTTGTGTAAATGGCTTTACTAAAATAAACTGTAACAAATTTAAACTCTATTAAGAGTAAAAAATCTTTAAAATGTGTCAAATGCTGCCCGCTTGAAAGCTGTGTGCACTTATTGTAGCATTTTTATACTTCTAACACAAACATAATATATATGTCGTCTTAACTCATAACTGTGCTGTGGATCCTCCATCACCGGAGGTTGTTTCTGGGGGCTGTTAGTGTAAACGCAAGGCATCTCTACTTGCGAGGTAAAAAGTGGTGTCCCCAGTATCCCTGTATCTTGGTGGTGCTGACTTGCCAGTCAATCATATTCCTCAAAAAGAAATGAGCAGCATGTCATTATGCAGACAAACACAAAAACAGATGTTCTAACTTGGTTTCAGTCATGTGTTCTTCAAAAACCTGGATTGGGATAGATGAGGAAAAGATTGTGGCCAGACTTCACCATCAGCCGCATTGAATATCTCCTAAACAGCTTTCACTTCCAGATCTCACACTGTCCGTAGCCCTCTTCGTATTTATCACATGTAATATTCACTACTGTACAGGCTTCTTTCTGACTCTACTGGGTAGAATTGTATAATGGGCATTCAGATGACTATATATTTTTCTATATATTTCTAAAAACCATGTGAATATAAAAAAAAAGATATATTTAGTGCTTCTTGGTGAAGGTACGTTTAACCCTATTTGATGTCATTTATCTCTCTTTGAGTAATACTAGTGTAGTCTTGTGTCACTGAAGAGTTTCTTTCCAAAGCTAGATATCCACCAGCAGAAAACTTTTCTGAAGACGTAGGAAAGTATTGAGCACACAAGATTCTGCGCTTGATGAAATTGTAAAAGTTGGTGGTTTAAGGTGCGTTTCCACTTTTTTTTTACCTTGGTTTCCTCTGCAGAAACAAGGCCCAGGTTAGATAACCAAGATAGAAATGTATGCAAAAACTGCCCTGTTAGTGAGAAAGTAATTTTTGGATGGACACTGAGCTATGGGTGGAGTTGTCTGATACGCGCTGAATATATCCCAGCATTCTGTTTCAGTCATCCACCAATTAACCTCTCTGCAGTTTCTTTAAATACTGAAACAGGATTAATTATTAATGTTATTTGCAAAAGCACTTAAACTCACTCACTCCTGTTGAACATAATTTTCTACTTCTACTTTTTAGCTATCTGTGGCTTTCACATAAATGTAAAAGCTATTTTTTAGACATTTTAGCTGTTACTATTACAATATTCTACAGAATTTATGCTTTGAGATACAAATACAAATGATCGATTTGTGTTCTATTAATGGACCTGTTGGACACATATTGGTGACTTTAATTTTTGAAACTCAGTGGAAGTCTGCTGTAGCAAAAGTGTTTTAAATTATAGTTAGAACTTTACATAAAATTTGGAGTGACAATTTGTATGTTATAAAGAGTTATCACTGTGACAGAATCACCAGATCAAGTTTCAATGTCGAAAATCCTGGTTTTTGTTTTCAGGACTTGAACTTGCTTCTTCTCCCCCTGCATACGCTCGGGAGATAGGATCAGTACAGTTTATTTAAAATCCACTTTAGTTACACATTTCCACACAGTTTTAAGTCGTGGTTCTTGATTGATCAGATTGGTTCATACCGTAACCAGTCTGAACCAATCTGATCTCCTGTTGAAGTGGGTGCAAACCTGTGTCCTGAGAAGCAGCAACACCACTGCAGGCAGAGGATTCTCTTAGCATCAGTGGACTTTGTTTATGGAAACAGCCTGGTCTGCAAAATTAAGTCCCACTGGAATATCATTCTGTGTCTCATTGTGGAAACGCACCTTTAGAGGGGAAAACTTCCTATTCAGTAAAAAAAAAGGATATATAAAAGTTTGGAAATAAGCTCTTTGATTATTTATCTCTGATGTATGATGAGCTTGATTCCACCTCATAACATATCTTGGCTACTGACATTCTTTAACTCCAAATTACTTGTGTGTATGTTTGGATGGCACTGAATGAGGTTTTTAGATCCTCTATAAAAAAACTGCTTCTTTCACCTTTTTGAAAGTGTAATTTATAGTTGCACTGCTTAAACACACTGAAGCTATGCTATCATGTATCTGATAATGCACCACTGATATATTTCTAACAAAATATAACTTTCAGGGCATACAGTTAAAGCGCGTTCTGTTTGGACTCAAAAGTCAGATTTTCCGAGTTGGAATTATTGGAAATTATGAAGGTAAAAGTCAGCAATCTTCAAGTAACCCAGTAGGTTCAGTATCTCATACAGCCTGTGAAATCTGTGATACTATTTGATAACACTTCGTATACTTTGTATCTTAATAAACTAACTGCACATATGGTGCTGTAAAATATCTAAGAGGTGAACGTGTTCCCTTTAGTCTCTGAACACTTAAGATGTAGAGAAATGCATTGTTGTCTTGTATTGCTAGCAGTAGGTAGCACCACAGCAATTAGTAAATCCCATTGGTTTTCCTGAAGCAGTGTGATATCATTCCCAAATCCAAGCTCTGACTTCTTAGACAAACAGAACCCAGCTCAAGACTTACTTTTAGTTGTTATTTGTCTCATTTGATGCAGGTCACACTACTTATTGTGCACGAACAGACTCACTCATGCATACTTGCACTTTGTAATCAGTTGCTAAATTAAGTGTATAAGTAAGCTTGACTTTAAAATGAAGTGAAAGGAATATGAAACACTGTTCAGACTGTTGGCTCACTGTGGACCTTCACTCTGACTTGTAGCTGAAATGAAGGTTGAGGTCTCTAAATTACTCTAAACATTTATATTGCGTTAGCTTTAGCATGCTGGTTAAATTGAGGAATAAAATGACTCAGTGGCTCAAATGCAACAAAATAACTTCAAGATAACAATTTGATATAATTTGTAAGTGAAAAAATATTTATGTTTTTACTTCTATGAAGAACAAATCATTATTCTCCTTTACACTTCTACTCTCGTGAAATGTTTTATGTTGACAAATGAATAATGAGGAAATTAATTTCTTTGTTGAATACATTGACTTATTATTCATGAAATCTATGCTACACTCTCGATTTTGCCACAATAATATTATTCTAAATAGTGATGGTAATTATATGAACATTTTGTTGAGATAGACTTGGCTTCATTGCCAAATTCCACCTATTGTTGAGGTTTTGGTCAAACTCTGTCATTGTTTCCAAGCTGTTGCGAAAGTTATTGCATTATGAAGAGTATTGCTACACTATTGTGTTGATGTAAATGGGGGGAAATTTATAACGAGCATAACTACAGTAACAAGTGAATGTATAACCTATTCCTGGTGCAAATGTGTGAAACAGATTATCTTAAGCCCTTTGCCTTATTTTTACACTGCCTATCTAATGGTGTATTTCAGGAAGACCTTTTTCAGGTGGTTATTTCTGGCTGATGAGTGTCTACTAATAAAATTGTCTTTTAACATACTGTGTTTTCTGTGTTCTTTTTTAGTACTAGTTTATCTAAACTCAAGTTTCGTTTCTGGACAATGACTTCTGACAGATGTTATCATAATACTGCTAAAAGTGTATTCTTCTGATAGAACTTGTCCAGTATACTTGATAACTGACATGAATGTCAAATTTGAGACTTTTCTGAGACATAAACCTTTCCTTTGGATTATCCAAGATTGGGTCACAGGGGTATTGATCTAGGAAATAAAATCAGACCTTTGTCTCCCCAGCAACACCCTCCAGATTGTTTTGGGGCACTCCAGAGTGTTCATAAGCCAGAAGGGATCCCTCCCATGAATTCCGAATTCCGCTCAGCTCTTCTTCAGCATGGGATGTGCCTGAAAACCTTTAAAAGGGAGAAGTCCAGGAGACATCTGAATCAGATTCTCTAATCACCTCAGCCCTTTTCTTTTGATGCAGAGGAGAATTGGTTCTAACCTGAGCTCTCCTACTGAATAATAGAGCTCTTCATGCCATCTCCAAGGCTGAACCCAGCTACCATAATAAAAGAAATAATTTATGTATTATTCATCTGCTTGTGTCCAGGATCTTGTCCCATCTGTCATAATCCAAATCTCATGCTTTTGGAACATTGACAGATCAGTAAATCTTCGCTTTTTCGCTCAGCTCTCTTTTCAGCACGACAGCACTGCCTGCATTTCTGCAGACATGGCCCCAAACCTGCAATTCACCTCTAGCTCATGCTCCATCCAACCATACTTTATGAATCAGACATAAAGATGCTTGAACTCCTCCAATTGAGACAGGGACTGACCCACAAACTCAATTTTGTTTCTTTGGTCCCGTAATTTCTGCAATAATTAACTAACCTTTCCCAATAATCAAAGCAAAAATACCTATCGACTTTAATCAAACCATTTTTATAATTACTGACCAGCTTTTTGCACATTTCCACCTGCATTTTGACAATTTATCTCTGGTGATAAGGTTTAAATTTTTGCAGATGGAAGAGTTCCTTGTAGGGCTGCACAATATATCACAAATGCATCGCAATATGTGCGATATTCATATCGCAAAGGATTGTTTGGAGTGCAACAATTGTTGATCCTGTATAAGGCTAATATATTCAAGTTGTTATGAACTTGCCTTATTTATGCTACTGTAATATTTAGCCAGGTGGAAAGAGTCTCATGGCAGCAGATGCTCACAATGGAAGCTACTGACCTTGCCCAAAATGGTAAAGGTCACAAAGTGATGGAAGACCAGATGAGAAAGAGAAGAGAGAGAAAAACATGCATACAAGTTATTTCGTCATCGCGATATTTACGGATATCATCACTAGCTAACAATAAGAATAACTTTGAACTATAGACAAAAACCATACTTGTGACATACAGAAAAAAGGTAAGATCAGTCCAGGTAATCGTCAAAAAGATGGCATAATAAACATAACTTAAGGTGCTACTGAATTCATCTGTTGAAAATTTCTGTATTTTTTTCATATAGCAATAAATATTGTAGGGTTAGAAAAAAAATCTAAATGTTAGGTTTTTTTGCAATATCATGCAGCCCTACTTCCTTGGCATTACCATAATCACAGCTTCCTCCATAGACTATCAGATTTAAGTCAGGACTGGCTGGGTCACTTCTAAACATTGATATTACTTCCAGTCAGAAGAAACATATTGGTAAAATAAAAGATTACTTTAAACCAAAATATGTCAGGGTTGTGAATAATTATGGCCTTCACTAATTATACATATGAACTGGAGTCCCGCCTTTAAAAACAACTGGCACAGAGATTCTTAAATGCAAAGAATTGTGGTATTTGATCTTCAGTAGCTTTAATTGGGTGACAGGTTAGCATTCTCACTCATACTTTATACAATCTAGCTTAGAAACCCAGAAAATTCAAACAAAAAGAAAAATGTATCGAAAAAAGATTCCTCTACTTGACTGCTGCTTGGTTTGTATGATAACACAGTAAGGATACAGTTTACCCTTGAGAACAGATGTTTGGAGGAAACTATGAGATCTGCTTCTTATAATACAAAGCTAATCCTCCTGTGAAGTCATTGTTGTAGGTTTTATAGACTGTAGATGGAAAGTGTTGTCATTTGAGTTTTTTCTTTGATTCCTGAAAGCAAAATACTAACGAGGGTTTTTGGAAGGAAAACACCAAGGCTTTTTTTCTCAGATACTTTCATCTTTGTTGATGAGGCCTTGGATAAATTATAGCACCTGGAGCAACTGCTTTCTTGAATTTTATTCTCCCTGAAACAATGTGTGAAAGAGCACTCCTGTTTTGGATCTATCAGGTTTTCTTTATCTGGTAACGTATGCTGTTTTTTGAACGGATTTTTTTTTAAAGAAATAACAGGAGTTTAAGGCTTTATATTTAAAGTAATCTTTTTCACTGTGTCATGTTTGTTTAAGGAGGACCCAAATGCAGCAGAGTAAAAAGAAAAGATTTAATTAAAATGAAAAACTAGGAACATAAACTTGCAAAACTCAGGAGGATCAAAAGTGCAGCAACGGGAGAAAAAATGGGACCAGGAAGAAAAGTTTGGCAGGCGACAGGGAAGACAGGAACCAGACAGGGAGGAACAACGACGAACCAGCGAGTAGTGACAGTCAGTGGAAGGCTTAAGTATACTGAGGAGGTGTGTAAGTGGCAGGGAGAAGGCTAAGGGCTAATTAGGAGAAGCAGTTGCAGGTGAGAGGGAGAGAGCAGGTGGAAACAATCAGTAACTGGGACGGAAGGCAGAATGGCCAGGGAAACTGAGAGGAAGGCCAAGAGCAAAATATAGGGATTAGACAGAGGACTATACTTAAGAGGAATAAGGACTAACTACAGTATGAACCTAAGAGGAACTGGAGAGCACTAGGGTGAAGAAAACAGAACTAAGGAAATAAACCTAGGATGGAAGAATTCTTTAAAGCGGGAATAGAAAGAGAAATTAAAATATAACAGAACTGAGACTAATAATGGATAAGAATCAATAGAAACATAAAAAAAATAAATAAGGGATGAACACAGACATGAGAAACCAAAGATAAGAGCACCTGAGGGTAAAAAACGTAGTGGAAGGAAAAAAACACAAGTGACACAACAAAACACCAAGACGTTACTAAAGGAATAAGGTGAACTGAATAAGGAAATGATATAACTAAAACCTCACATCATAACACTGTGTGGTTTAGCATCTGGCATACTCACTTCTTACTTTTATTAACTGTTCAGCTGTAGAAGTGAAGGTTAGGTTTCTTGGATTTAGAGTTGTCTGTTTATTTTAGTACCGTTCTCTTTTATTTTGTTTAGTTTGGTTAGGTTCTGTTCAGTATTCTCCACCTCCAGCTGGGACCACAGGAAACACAGCTCACACAGAGCAGGACTACGCAGCCCCTTTGCTCCTCCCATCACTGTGTTGTTGCTGTGAAGAACACCATCCCAGCCTTGTCCAGGTTCCCCCACATCCACTTGAGGTATGTGTACCAGTGATGAGCAATTGTCGGGCTGTTTGAGGAGTCTTTTGGCAACTTTTCTTGCTGCTACACAGGCTATGTTAAACAAATACAAAAAAATATCTGACTGAAAAACTTAGAAGGTATTTACTTATAATGGTGTGCAACAGCATCGAACCCCCTCCTATTTAAGAGTTTGTGTACAAGAAACATAACTTTTTGTAACTTTAAAACTAATTTCTGATGATAATAAACCAGCAGAAGTTCAAAGAAATCTTGTAGAGATGCACTACTGATTTTGGCCTCTATAAAGGATCATTTTAAAGTGCTTGGAAAGAAAACTGAGATATTGGGCAGGTGAAGCTTCTTTCTGTACTGCTTGTTCCTTGTTGGTGAACACAAAGATCCACAAAACCTCTTTGTGTGAATGAGGAGTAATCTGAGTGCATCCTGGGTATTAAAGTGTCACGGGTATTACGACCCTAAAGGATCTTTTTCAAAAGACATGTTAAGTGAATGTGTCAGAGTGTCTTATGTTGATAGGTAGGAATAAGATTTGATTTTTGATAGAATTCATCTAAATTTTACAGATTAACAAAGGGTTCACTAATGCTTGGCTATGAATGACTATTAACTGTCAAAAGCAATTCTTAACAAAGTTAGTCATTTTGATCAAAATGACCAAGTTGGGTTACCACCTGATTATCAGTAATAATCTCCAAACAACCGTCAGTCTCTGTCAGTAATTGTTTTATGAATACCTGTCAGGTGGGGTGTGATTTTTATAGAACAATAGATGTAGTGACTGCGATGGACTGGCAACCTCTGCAGGGTGTACCCCTCCTCTCAACTGATGATTGCTGGAGATAGGCACCAGCCCCCCATAACCCTGCAATGGATGGATGGATGGATGGATGGATGGATGGATGGATGGATGGATGGATGGATGGATGGATGGATGGATGGATGGATGGATAGATAGATAGATAGATAGATAGATAGATAGATAGATAGATAGATAGATAGATAGATAGATAGATAGATAGATAGATAGATAGATAGATAGATAGATAGATAGATAGATAGATAGATAGATAGATAGATAGATAGATAGATAGATAGATAGATAGATAGATAGATAGATAGATAGATAGATAGATAGATAGATAGATAGATAGATAGATAGATGGATGGATAGATAGAGTGAACAAGGGTTAGGGCCATATATTGCAATTTGTTTTCCCTGATGGTACAGGGGACAGTCCTAGGACAATGCCAGGATTCATCGGGCTCAAATTGTGACAGAACTTTCACACGTGGATTGGCCACCATAGAGTTCAGACCTCAGCACCATTAAGAATCTTTGGGATGTGCTGCAGAAGGTTTTACGCAGTGGTTCGACTCTTCCATTATTAATACAAGATCTTAGTAAAAATCAGTGCAACACTGGATGTAAATAAATCTTGTTACACTGCAGAAGCTTATCGAAACAATAGCATAGCAAATTTGTGCCATTATCAAAGCTGAAGGTGGTCCAACAAAATATTAGTGTGTGACCCTTTTTTTTGTGCTGAATTCGTTTTGGGCCATGAGGCGTATGATTTAAACTGAGCTCAAGGCTGCACCTAGGCCCAATAATATCAATATTGATGATTTGTAAGAGCCATATTTCAGCAGACGTCATTAGAAATCTTAAGCTGTGCTTTCTCTGTGCAGTGATTGGACATGCCTTAGTTGGCCAATATTTTATATATATATATATATATATATATATATATAGCCCTAACTGTAGTCCCCATCAAAGGTTTCTGTTGCTGGTAAATATTCACTCTAGCACAGGCCTGAGGTGTTGAAACCAGCCATAAATGATTGTTTGGCATAAAGGAATCAAAGTTGTGTTATATTCCCTGAAGGTGCTCTAGATCATCTCACAAATGTATGTTTAATGTCTACAAGTACAACTTTTCATTCTGAGATGTAAGTGATTTCAAATTACAGTCTTTATTCTTTCGTCACGTAGCTGGTGCTTGGCAGTTGTGAGGGAATGGATCTGTTTCATTTCCATTCTGTGATTAGATCAGAGCCGGTACTTTATGGTCCCTGAATGTAAAATCATGTTCACAATTCTCACATCTTATATTAGCTTTTGTTAGAAAAGAAACAACTCTTTCTGTGGCAGCAGCGCATTTTTTAATCACACTACCATTTCATCTTGTAAGATGTCATTGTTTCGATAAGACAAACAGTGGTGCTCTCTCCTTTGTTGTTGAGCTGACATACTCCTGTTTCTTTGAGTATGAGATAATGTGTGCTTTAGTGGCAGATGAATATTACAGAGTGATCACAAATTGATCAGACTGTAGAGTTAGAAATTTGATTAAATGCTTGAGGCTGATTTTGGCAGTAGTATTGTGCAAAGTCGTGAGAGCACTGTGGGCAAAGCTAAAACTGAATAGAAAACAAAAGTCATCCATTTACCTCATTAGTGTGCATAGAAAATCTTGACATGCTTTGAAGAGAATGTGCTTGTGTAGCTAAATCAGCTTAAGGGCCCAGAGCAGACATGCAAGAGAGGCAACCAAACATTTTCCCAAAGTGATAAAAACCTTGCCTTGGTTGGCAGGACTGTCGAAAAAGACTTTGCTCTATTTTTCAAGCATCGTTGTACTGACTTCCTCAATTAATCTTCATGTTTGCCTTAAAGACAGCATTAACATGGTGGAAGACAGGTTCCTGCTGGTTCTCTGACGACAGCACTCTATCATGCAAACACAACCAGGCACAGACACACGTGTACTGTAGACAAAAGAGATACTCAGCTGCTTTCACACTCTCATGAGCATCAGCATCTTTGAAAAATTATGCTAATAGTAGCAACACAACTTTAGGTGTTGACTTTTTGGTTAAATAGGGTGGGATTTACACAGTGACAACATTACTTCCTGTCAAGGTGATTAATATGAAGACCAGGTTTATTTACAATATTTGTTTCTAGGTCATGGCTCAAATTACTGTGGCGGTAGGAGGGTTTAATCCCCCTATTGAAGTTCTGAGCACTTTAACAAAAGACTGAATTTGCGTGCTCCTTCTCATACACAGAAATACCCAGAAAAAATTGGACCTCCTAAAATTGGTTTGTTTTCTGGCATGGACCTTACTTTTGGTATAGTTCATAATTTTTCTATAAGGTTGATGTTGTGGCCTTTTTCAGAAGCTTAATGTTAGCCTGCTTTTTTCAGATGCTCTGATCAAGTCATCTACAGTAACCATCACAAATTGGCTGTTGTCATATTCAGTCATGTCTTCTTCTCAGTCTTCTTCTAAAGCATAGTTTTTCTGACTAAAATCTTCACAGGGCCCCTAATATGCCCCACCAACTGCCAGGGTTAATAGATGATCTATTTTGTTTAATTCCTCTCTCAGTGTTCATGAAGTTATGCATGCTTGACTGTACACTTCCCAAGTATCTCATTTAGCAAACAAGGTTAAGCATTTCATCATCAGCATGTTTAATCTTGAAAAAAGCATTTTTCCAGTTGCTGGATGAGATCATTGATATCACGATAAAGGCTTTGTGAACATGGTGTCACCCTGTCTCGGTTAATCACATCTGAAACCTCAATATAGTTAATGGATGTTTTTTGCAAAATGCAAGTGAAAAGTCTTAAATCAAAACAAATAATTAGTGCCTTTTCCCTTCAGACAGTTATCAGTTTTTTTTTTATGGAGATTTAACTTTGTTATCTTGCATGCTATAAGGTCCAGACATCCTTGCACTACATTTTTTCATTTTTCCAGTGACATATGGAGCACAGCCACATGATGGCAGTGCTGCATCTGATATACTACAAACCAGAACGCTGCTATTGCTTTTACCAGAGTGATGTTAAGTCTTTGACATGGAGGTATGCACAGTCTAGAAATGAGCACTTTTCCAACCAATTTGCCGTCAGCATCTGTCAGTCTGCTATCTTGACACTAAAACATCCACAAAAGTCCTCTAATTAGGCTACACACTGAAATAGACATAAATTATGCAGCAGCTTTGATGAAGTCAAATCAATAAACACAGGTTCTATAATGAGGTCACGCAAGCTACTGTGGGCTGAGTGCTTCTTTAACCTTGAGGCAGTATTTCTACTAAGCTGACACAACTGTCAGGAAATCCTGAAACATTTGATAAAATGCTGCATTGTTTTGCTTTCTCGCATTTATACCGTCGTACCTCCCCCCAGGTTTAATGACAGCATATTGTGGATGTATTTTTAATATGAAAACACACTGAGAGTTGAGGCGAACAGCTGGATGATTATGTTGATGGACAGGAGAAGGAAGGTAGGATGCTGTCATGAGAGTGCTAGAAGAGAATGATCATATATCACATGTTTTTATTTCAACTCACCATTGACCCTTACAAACCAATTAGCTTATTATCACAGTTAACATGAATACTGAATGTATTAACATCATGTCATGGCATCAGAACAGAGATGTGTGAACTTTTGCCGTTGATTTTATGCTGCAGTGTTTAACACTTGTTCCCGACTGTTCCCTGCTACAAGGAGCACAGTGTTCCAGTGTTGAAAGCTGTGATGCAAACTCTCTTGGCTGTGCAAAAGCCATCACATACCAGCATGTAGTGGGCTTAAAAATGGGAAAAAAACAGTTAATAAATAATTTCAATTCAGTTTATTCATATAGCGCCAATTCACAACAGATGTCATCTCAAGGCACTTAACAAGAAGTCATTTTAATACATTTATACAAACATTCTAATCAGTTAAAAAGTTTCCTATTTAAGGAATCCCAGCAGATTGCGTCAGTCATTGGCGTGAGGTTGGGCCCCATTGATGCAGACTTTCCAACCGCAGCAATCCTTCAGCAATCCCTCAAACTGAGCAAGCATGTAGCGACGGTGGAGAGGAAAAACTCCCCTTTAACAGGAAGAAACCTCCAACAGAACCAGGCTCAGTAGGAGCGGCCATCTGCCACGACCGTCTGGGGGTTTGAGAAGACAGAGCAGAGACACAGAAGGAACAGAAGATCTGATATAAGAGAACTTTCTATGTTACAGAAAGTAAAAAGTTGATAACAGGACACAGTGGATGTTCAGTTACTGGGAGCATCATCCGAGTCGATGCCCCCCGTCCAACAGGGCATTGCAGCCAAGCAGGATACCAGACCAGGTATATCTTCTATGGAGAGAAAAACACTGAGAGAAAACAAAGTTAACAGTCGAAATAACAGAATGAACTGTAATACAACTGGAGAGTCGTAGGAGAAAAGGAAGTAGCAGAGTGAAGAAAATTGGTAAGTCTGTCCTCTAGCAGTCTAAGCCTATAGCAGCATAACTACAGAGCTAGCTCAGGATGACCTTAGCCACTCTAACTATAAGCTTTATCAAAAAGGAAAGTTTTAAGCCTGGCCTTAAAAGTAATCAGAGTGTCTGCCTCCACGGACTAAAGCTGGGAGCTGGTTCCACAGGAGAGGAGCCTGATAACTAAAAGATCTGCCTCCCATTTTACTTTTAGAAATCCTAGGAACTACAAGTAAACCTGCAGTCTGAGAGCAAAGTGCTCTGTTAGGAACATATGGAACAATTAGATCTCTGATGTATGATGGAGCTTGATTATTAAGGGCTTTGTATGTAAGAAGAAGGATCTTAAATTCTATTCTGGATTTAACAGGGAGCCAATGAAGGGAAGCTAAAACAAGAGAAATGTGATCTCTCTTTTTAATATTCATCAGAACTCTTGCTGCCGCATTTTGGATCAACTGAAGGCTTTTAATGGCATTTTGTTGACTTCCTGATAGTAAAGAATTACAGTAGTCCAGCCTTGAGGTAACAAATGCATGGACTAGTTTCTCAGCATCACTCCTAGACAGGATGTTTCTAATTTTAGCAATATTCCGGAGGTGAAAGAAAGAAATCCTAGAAACCTGTTTAATATGGGATTTAAATGTCAAGTCTCGGTCAAAAATAACGCCGAGGTTCTTTACGTTATTACTGGGGGCCAATTTAATGCCATCCAGATGAAGTGATTGACTAATCAGTTTCTGTTTAAGAACTTCTGGTCCAAAGACAGCAACTTCTGTTTTGTCAGAATATAAAAGCAAAAAGTTTAGGGGCATCCATGTTTTTATGTCTTCCAGACATGCCTGTAAACTACCTAACTGACTGGGTTCATCAGGATTTATGGATAAATATAGTTGTGTATCATCTGCATAGCTGTGGAAATTTATCCCATGCTGTCTAATGATTCTACCAATTGGGAGCATATATATGGTGAACAGAATTGGTCCAAGCACAGAACCCTGTGGAACTCCACAAGTAACCCTTGAGAGTGAAGAAGATTTATCATTTAAATGAACAAACTGGAATCTATCAGACAAATATGATTTAAACCAGCCTAGTGCTGTTCCTTTGATCCCTGCAACATGTTCAAGCCTTTCTAAGAGAATATTATGATCTACTGTGTCAAAAGCAGCACTGAGATCTAACAAAACCAGAACAGACACAAGTCCATTATCTGAGGCCATGATAATATCATTAGTAACCTTCACCAGTGCTGTTTCAGTGCTATGATGAGCTCTAAAACCTGACTGAAACTTTTCAAACAGCTCGTTACTGTTTAGATGCTCACAGACTTGATTAGCAACAATTTTCTCAAGGACTTTGGATAAGAAAGGAAGGTTAGATATAGGTCTTTAATTCACTAAGTCATCTTGATCAAGGGAAGGTTTCTTGAGTAAAGGTTTAATTATAGCTATTTTAAATTCCTGTGGTACGTATCTGTTTACTAAGGATAGATTCATCATATCCAATATGGGGCCAGGAACCAAATGGAACACTTCAATATTTCTTGAGAAACCAAATTCAAATAATAAAAATTCCGAAATCATTACTTATTGTGTGAACTCCGAGGAAAAGGATGCATGGTGTGATGAACATTTGTGGATAGGCCCTTTTAAAAGGATACCCCTAAATAAAGTCTAGTGTGGCCAGTTGGTATCAGAAGTCATCGAATTAATCTTAAATACAGCTGTTTGTCAACATGAGAGCATGATGAAGACCAGGGAACGCATCATAAAGGTCAAAGATAAAGTTGTGGAAGAGCAAAAGCTCTTTAGATTATAGAGCAATATTCAAAACATGTCACAAAGCACTGTTTAATTCATTATGATAAATTGGAAAGAGTATGGCACAACATATTAGGCCTGAGCAGCGAAAGGGAAGGAGCAGCTGGTCTGCTGACCTGAGGGACCATGTGGGGGAGTGCATGTGCAGAAGCTCGGACAGGTAGGAAGGTGGAAGGCCATTCAAAGATTTGAACACAAATAAAATAAATTTATATTGAATTCTAAAATGAACAGGCAGCCAGTGCAGTTATGTGCTCTCTCTGTCTTATACCAGCCAAAAGATTTGCAGCTCCGTTTTGTAACAGTTGTAGACAAGAAAGGCCAGACTGTGCAACACCAAGGTATAGTGAATTACAATGATCGAGGCGTGTGGTGATGAATGCATGGATCAAAATCAAAGTCTAGGTTTGACAAAATACGTTCGACCTCAGCAAGTTGTCTCAGCTGATAAAAACTAGATTTCACCACTGCACTGATCTGCCTGTCAAAAATAAAATCAGTCCATTTTCACATCGAGCTAGAGGGCCAAGGTCAAAAGGGGAGGGCCCACTAGCAGCACTGGGACTAAAAAACATAATCTGTGTTTTATTATCATTAAAATGAAGAAAATTGCAGGACATCCAATATCTCCATTCCTCCATGCATTGTAAAATAACTTTTAAAGGGGAAGAGTACTCAAGTTTAAAAGATACATACGCTTGAATGTCATCGGCATAAAAATGAAAGGCACATTTATATTTTCTAAAAATTAAACCAAGAGGCAAGAAATATAAAGAAAAAAGCAAAGGGCCAATAACTGAGCCCTTTGGTACTCCACAAGTTAGAGAAATCGAAGGAGAGTTAAAGTTCTCCATCTTGACACAAAAAGTCCCTAACCCTGTCAGTTAGGTAGGACCTGAACCACTTCAACACAGTGCCTTGAATCCCCATGCAGTGCTCCAATCGAGACAACAGAATGTTGTGGTCCACAGTGTCAAAAGCAGCTGATAAATCCAGTAGAACTAGGATCACATGATCCCCAGAATCTGTAGCGAAAAGAACATAATTAAAAACCTTCAGCAATGCAGTTTCAGTGCAGTGAAGAGATTTAATACCAGACTGAAACTTTTCTAAAATGTCATTTTCTTGTAAAAACTCAGTCACCTGGATAATAACAACTTTCTCAAGTATCTTTGAGAAAATGGAAAGTTTAGAGAATGGCCTGTAATGTGAAAGGATCGTCGGATCAAGGTCAGGTTTTTTCATTAGGGGCTGTACTATAGCATGTTTCAAATTTTTAGGAACCATCCCAGATGAGAGGCTACTATTGATAAGTGCAAGAGCAGATAATGCCAGACTAGGAAATACCTCTTCAAACAGGCCAAACGGGAGCATGTGATTTGAATACCAGGAAATACAAACTTGAATAGTACAGGCATATGGTCCAAAAACACAGATTTCCACATCTGAGATAGACAAACCAGAGTATAGAACAAGTCCAAAGTATGGCTTTGTTCCTGCGTTGGCCCAGAAACATACTGGGTAAAATTAAAAGAGTTCACAATACTTCCATTAAGCGGTTTGTCTGGACAACAGACGTATATATTAAAATCTCCAATAAGTACTCGGTCATATTTAGGCATGGCTTCAGCTAACAGTTCAGAAAATTCATTTAAAAAGTCCTTATTATATTTGGGTAGACGATAAACGACAGCAGACCCAGTTCAAATAAGTGAAGTTCAAAGCTGGTAAAGGAAAATGGTGGAGAAGGCTGCTTACATTTATAAGCATCCCTAAACACTGTTGCAGTTCCACCTCCTTGTCCAGACATATGAGGAAAGTTAAAATAGTGGCAATCCGGCTGCAACAGCTCAGTAAAAACACTAGACTCTCCTGGATTTATCCAGGTCTCCACAATACAGAGAAAATCCAGAGAGCTCAACGTGAAGAAATTCTTAATAATAAAGGTCTTATTTGACAAGGACCTGGCATTAATCAGTCCAAACCTGTTGACAGCTGACTCAGGTGATGCGTTGACAGCTCTCGGAGAGATCGTAGGTTTCCTGGATTTACCCCATGTTGTTGAGGGCGTAGAAAGCGGCTGCGGCAGACCCGACCCAGATCAATCGGGCCAACAACAGGCACCAGCCAGGAAATGAAAGGCCAAGTGAAAGAATGATAATACAAGCCAAGAAACACTCCATCCGATGCAATAGTTGAATGTGTCAGATAGGGTTTAGATTTGGCCAGCCTTCCACTGCGTTTCCCTCGGTGGCGACAGCGTCTACGCCGGGGTGGTTGAATAGGGGCACATCCCCCTATTTAAGAACAAAGCTCCGCCCTCTACTTCTCTTACCCATGAGTTGGTGTCCAGCTAGCATCAGGAGAGAAATCAGCCCGCACACTCCAACTTTGCTGGTGATGTCTAGAGCCCTTTTGGATCCAAAATACAAATACAGTCTGCTGATCGTGGATCAAGTAACTGTATCTGGCCAATGGAATAAGTCTTGAACCTGACTTGTTCAAAACTCTACAGACGGAATCTTTGATTTACAGATTCCACCAAAGAGAGAGACAGCCTGTCTCTGTAACTCAGACCCCACTGTCCTGCGGTTTGAAGCTGCCGAGATGAACGGTGATCTTTCCCTTTCATACTAATACCCCCCAGACAACGGATTCACCCTGCTACAGAAATCTAAGAATCCTTCAAGTAAGGTTGTGTCTCGGCAAAGATTAATTAGCTTAGGATAAACAATTTAGGGATTGTTTTGATTATCTACTTAACTATGTTTTTGGTGCAGTTGTAAGATTTCATTCTTCAGCTTGCTTGGGTATAAATAGGCTGTTCGGCCTGTGGCACAAAGCGTTAATGACTGATAGTCATTTTAATCATGCAACATGAGTTACTCTGTCCCAACGGAGCTTTTGTTTGTTATCTGGTGCTAAGTTACTGACCCCATTAGCTTGGGCTACATACTAAACTAACTTTGTACATCATCGGTGCTGATGAATGTCATTTATCTGTTAGCTTCTTTTTTTCTCTCTTTTTTTTGGTCATAATGCACTTTTGAAAATAATGAAGAGCTGGGACTCTCTGGTACAGTACTTGGCTGCTTTGAGTCTTACCTTAAGAACAGGAACTTGTTTGTGTCAATAGACTATTTTTCATCAGAACAGACATAAATCACATGTTTGCTCCCCCAGGGCTCTATCCTGGGGCCCCTCCAATTGAATATCTACATGCTCCCACTAGCAAAGATTATGACAACCGATAAGGTTAGCTACCATAGCTATGCAGATGACACTCAACTGTACATTACAATGTCACCAGGTTACTTTGAACCCATCTAAGTAAATGCATTAGGCAAATCAATAGCCTGATGTGCCATAATTTTGTCCAGCTGAACAGAAACAAAACTGAAGTAATTATTTTGGGACATAAAGAGCAACGATCAAAAGTCAGCATAGACCTTTAGTTAATACAGCTAGAAACTACTGATCAGGCCCAAAATCTAGGTGTAGTAATGGACTCAGACCTGAACCTCCAGGGTCACATAAAGGCAACAACAATGTCAGCTTTCTATCACCTGAAGAACATTTCTAGGACTAAAGGACTAATGTTGCAACAGGTACTCAAATAACTCTTTCATGCATTTATCTTTAGTCAGATTGATTACTGCAACAGCGTCTTTGCAGGTCTGCCTAAAAAGTCCATCAGACAGCTGCAGCTGATCCAGAATGCTGCTGCTTGTGTTCCTCACTAGAACCAGGAAAGTAGAGCACATCACCCCAGGTCTAAAGTCCTTACACTGGCTCCCTGTAGCTCAGAGAATAGACTTCAAAATACCTTTACTAGTTTATAAATCATTGAACGGTTTAAAACCGAAGTATGTTGAAGAATTGCTGTCCCTATACCAATCCCCCAGACCACTCAGGTCCTCTAATTCCAGTTTACTCAGCATCCCAAACAACAACAAAGACATGAATTTCGTTTCTTCCATAACGGACACTTAGGGAGCATACAGTGTATTCTACATAATGTATAATATGTGTAGGCTACTATTTAGGAGTTTTTAGACCAACCAATAACAAGATTGTGCACTTTACCATGAATAGTGGATTAAACCTTTTCTTACTTACATTGTGTCCTGTTTGTACCCCATACCAGGCTTTAATCACCAGTTTAAGAAGCTTAAATGTTATACAATCTTTAAACAATTATTTTGGTAAGTCATCCAGTGATTAGGGAGTGCATGTGAGGCATAAGGTATGGAAAGTGTGTTACAGATTCTTCAGGGCTTCAAGGAATTGTCTCCTAAAGAAGATGGCTGCCGTGGTGCAGTCACACAGTCTGGCAGATCCTGTGTGTTTGCTACCTAAGCTTCATAAAAGCACAAAAAGATCATGGCATATGTCATCAACCTCTCTGTTATTGGCCTTTATACTTTTATATTTGTTGGTGTTGCACAACTTGTCATCGAAGAATGGATGAAAATCAGGTTATCTGCCCAGCCAAGAGGACTTAAAACTTTCTCTTCACAAATGTACTGGATGATGGCCACGCAAGGCCACCTTCTAACAAACATGGATCATCTGTGTCTCTGCTCTGTCTTCTCAAACCCCCAGACGGTCGTGGCAGATGGCCGCTCCTACTGAGCCTAGTTCTGTTGGAGGTTTCTTCCTGTTAAAGGGGAGTTTTTCCTCTCCACCATCGCTACATGCTTGCTCAGTATGAGGGATTGCTGTTGTTGGAAAGTCTGCCCAACCTCACGCCAATGACTGACGCAATCTGCTGGGATTCCTTAAACAGGAACCTTTTTAAATGATTGGAATGTTTGTATAAATGTATTGAAATGACTTCTTGTTAAGTGCCTTGAGATGACATCTGTTGTGAATTGGCGCTATATAAATAAACTGAGTTGAATCTGCCGAGACGCCTTTGGGTATTGTACACCTTGTCTTGATATTGATTCTGGCTAACAATGTTCAATCATTTAACCACATGGACACTATGCGGATACAGCTAGCCCCAACATGCAATCAGCTAACTGGATCTAGAGCACTAGCATGGGGATTGCATTTAATGAAGCAATTATTTAATGAAGCATTACTTTAAATATTTTTTGTCTTAACTTCTGCTTTGCATTGTGAATCGGTTGTTTGAACACAAACCATAAAGTTCTAATTAGTCTTAAACTAATCACAATTAGTTTAAAACTAACTTAGCCTCACTTTCAAACTCTTCCATACAAGCATTGGTCTTTAAGCATACATATGTATACTGAACTGTGACATCAGTCCCCACTCAATGGTTATTCCTTCTACTTCTATGTTTGATAGTTGGGGCCTGCCAAAGCAATGCAGGGAGAAGACTGTCTCCCTCCCATGTGATTGCATGGCAGGCAGCTATTTTTCTACACCTCTAAACTGGACTCTTTATTTTTAATTTTTCTCTCGTCTGCCTTAATGCGGCTCATACCGTAGCATAGACCCCCCACAATATAATATAATATATATATATATATATATATATATATATATATATATATATATATATATATATCAAAACGTGCGGCTCGATCTCGAGATGGGTGCAATAACTTTTATTGGAGACTGACTCTGTCTCCCAGTCTCTGTCTCTCTGTTAGCGACTGCTCCTAAGGGTCTCTGCAGAGATCTGATACATGTACGGTTTTCAAACAGCGGGTGAATTTGCTTAGTCAGAGCGAGACATCAAAATAAATAAAAGATCATAGCGGTTTCTTGTTTAACTTTACTACTGAAGTGAATTTTACATAGAGGTTCTGTCTGTCTCTGTCTCCCTATCACTCTCCATCTGTCTGTCTATGAAATAATTTACTTAATAGGCACATTCTTTATTCTGGCCATAACTCCATTTCCCATAATGTTTCAGCAACAACATTGTCCATTCATTTCTAAGCCCGTTGCTTCCTGTGCTTTCAAAACAGACCTCTTTTATCTTACTTAGGAGATTATTCTACCCTATAGAAAAGTATTCACATCCCTTAAATAATATTATGCTACTTGGCATTAACAAGCTAGTTAGCATTAGCATGCTAGCTCATTCTAGCATTTTAGCTAAATTTTGGTTTTTGATAAACTTTTCGTACCAATTCCTCAAAAGCTAATGATAACATCTTAGCTAGCATTAGTATGCTAGTTAGCACTTTCTGTCAGCGTCTGTCACGCTGCGAATGTAGCTCTCCGAAAGGACTCTGTCTCCCTGTCTCTCTGTCAGTCTCTCTCTCTGTCAGTCTCTCTCAGCAGCAGGTCCACCTGGCGTCACTTTGAAGAAAAGCCCATTGAAGGTTACTTAAGATCATCTTAACACTAATAGACATGTATTGAAGGCCTCATAGAACAGATTGCCAGAGGGAGAATCTAACAATTTAGCTAAATTTTGCTTTTTGATTAATTTTTTGCAGTGATTCCTCAAATGCTAATGATAACATGTTAGCTAGCATTAGACAAGGCAAGGCAATTTTATTTGTATAGCACACTTTCAACAACAAGATAATTCAAGGTGCTTTACATGATTAAGGGGTAAAATAAAAAAAATGCAGTACAACACAGACAAAGCATATAAAATAAAAACAGCAGAAAAGCAAGAAGCATACACAGATATATCTAAGCATTACAAAGCATACAAAGTAAGAACAACAGTAAAGCAAGAAGCATATACAAAACATATGATATATCAAAGCATTATTCAAAGGCAGCTCTAAACAGATACATTTTTAGTTGTGATTTAAAAGAACTCAGCAGCTTTGCAGTTGTCTGGAAGTTTGTTCCAGATTAGAGGAGCATAGAAACCGAAAGCTGCTTTCCATGTCTGGTTCTACTTCTAGGGATGTCGAGTAGACTGGAATTAGAGATCCAGTGTAGGGACTTTAGAACTGGGGTGATGTGCTACTTTTTCCTTCAAGGCTAATTAGGATGCTAGTTAGTATTAGCATGCTAACTCATGTTAGCAATTTAGCAATTTTTTTTAATTTTGACCAACTTTTCCTCCTGGGTGTTCTGAGGTTATTGCTACCATGCTAGTTGGCATTCGCATGCTAGCTCATGTTAGCATTTTAACTAATTTTTGAATTTTGCTTAACTTTATCATTACTTCGAGGCTAATGATACCATCCTAGTTAGCATTAGCATGCTAGTTTTGTTAGCATTTTAGCTAATAATACTGATTGCTTGGATACTAGTGAGAACATGCTAGCTAGCATTAGGAAAATTTGCCTCTGAGAAAGACAGAACTTTCATGTAACATTAAATACAATAATAGTGTAAAACAATAAGCCGCTATGATCTTCCATTGAAAATCTGAGGGGTTTTATTTCTAAAAGATTGTTTGAGTCTTATTTTGAATATTTCTTCATACTGATTCTTCAGATGCTAAGGATAATGTGTTAGCTAGCATAAGCATGCTAGTTAGCATTAGCATGCTAGCTCACGCTAACAATTTACCAAAATTCTGCTTTTTGACCATCTTTTCGCACTGATTCCTCAAATGCTAATGATAACATCTTAGCTAACATTAGCATGCTTGGTCATGTTAGCATTTTAGCTAATTTTGAATTTTCTTAACTTTTTGTACTGATTACTTCCCGGCTAATGATTACATGCTAGCTAGCGTTAACATGATAGTTAGCATTAGCATGCTAGCTCATGTTAGCATTTTAGCAAACTTTTGTTTTCTGACTAACTTTTCTTCATGAATTTTTGAGGTTATTGCTACCATGCTAGTTAGCATTAGCATGCTAGCTCATGTTAGTATTTTAGCTAATTTTTTAATTTTGCTTAACTTTTTCTACTTATTACTTTAAGGCTAATGATAACATGCTAACTAGCTAGTTAGCATTAGAATGCTTGCTCATGTTAGCATTTTAGCTAATTAATCACACAGATTGCTTGGATACTAGTGAAAACATGCTAGCTAGCATTAGCATGCTAGTTAGCATTACTTATAACTACTTATAATTACTTGCTTCTTTTTAGCTATATAAGCTTTGGAACCTCTGATTGGGGGTCCAGCTGATTACGCACCACGTTGCAGGCCCATTTTAAATTTCCTGAAATTTTTTTGTTAGTTTAATTATTCATTCTTCTTTTTACTTAGTTAGTTGTGTGTTAGTAGCTTAATGCGTTTGTTGACTAAAGTCTTTCAACTGGAAAGTGGAATTCCTAATAAATAAAAATTTTATGTGAAAGTCGTCATTTAGTATTCCATATACATATGTAATAACTTGCTATTCAAAGTATGGCAAGAACTTATTCCTTCACCTATTGTTTAATTACCTCAGCCTTATCAGACAGGTAAACATAAACATTAACTGAGACTGAACTATTTGGCTATTATTATTTTCCAGGATCCCAGGAAGGTGCCCCAAAGTTGGTCATTTTGACATAAAATTGTTAATCTTATTAATAATTGCCCTAAGCAATTATTCATAGTTATTCATAGCCAAAGCAAAACTTACTGTGTCACAACACATTCGATGCAATGCTAGGTGGCAACATGCACCCTTTCATGCCGACATTCTTCTGGTTTGACTACAGAGTCATACAAATAGTAAACAAATTCTGCAAATATTGAAGCAGGCTGAGTAAAAGCAGGATATGCACATGAGCAAAGAAATAGATTATGACAATGCTGCAGCACAGTACACTTTGTGAGTATTGTACTGATGGTGTTACACTTGTTGATGCAGTGTTGTTGTGTAACAGTGTTGTTATACCCGCTTCTGCAGTCTCATCACTTCCTCTGAATAGCTCATCTGTAGTTTACATGCAGAGAAATTATTTTCTAACCGGATTATCTGGGTGCGATAGTCGAATTGAGAGAAGTCCAGTTCAGTTTGACTCCAGCCAGATGAAGGTGTTTACATGCATTTCAAAAGCCCAACTTCAGTCGGACTAAGGCAATAATTTGTCTTTCTCTTACTCCATGTAAATGCACTGACTGTTTAACATGGTGGTGTCACCATTTTGCTGTGGGAATACTTTTCTTCAGCTGAGGCAGATAAGATGATCAGAGTTGATCAGAAGATGTAAGTAAGAGTATAAAAGTATCTATTACATGAAGCAGACAAATAAGAAAGTAAGAACCACCTCAGCAAAAGTTCTGATAATTCATGATGGTTCAATAAATGGGATCGAAAACATCTGTAGCCAGAACACTAGTGTTATCAGCTGCCCCAAAAATACAGTGAGTGAAATCTTAGAAAAAATACAGACAATCATAGATCAACACCCAAAACTGAAAAAGCTCGTTATCCACACAGGATTAACTAATGTAGCCAAAAACAGTCAGAGATTCTGATGAGAGATTTCTCTGATCTGCTACAGGGACTTGGTGGACTTCACTTAAACACCTTTATCAGCAGACCAGTCCCTGAAGGGAACAATGAAGGATACAGTAGTCTTCATGTGCTTCATAGACGCTTGAAGAGAAAATCTGTTGGAAAATCAATCTCATTTATTAATAATTTAAAATTGTTGGATGTGCCAAGCATCTGTTCAAGCAAAACCAACGTTATCTCATCAAAGCTGGAGAGAGACTGTTGACATCAAACTTGTTCCGTTATCTGAATCAGAAAGCTAAACACTTTATAAAGCACCCGAGGGCTGACCTCAAGCATGGCCCATGGATACTACCAGAAAACAAACACTTCTCCAAACACACCAAGTCTAGATGACGCCACCAAGCCCAAACAGATGCACGGCCCGCAGAGATTAACAGAGAACAAACACTTCCTACCTTTACCATGACCGCACCAGCAGAGAGCAAAGATGTACAGGGCTCACTAAAGCATTCTTCAAATATTCCAACATTATCCAACTCATCTACACCAAATGAATCTCCCTTCAGAAATGTATCTGACTGACTCCTCTAATCTGGAACAAACTTTCAGACAACTGTAAAGCTGTAAAACACTGAGTTCTTTTATATCCCGGCTAAAAACTTATCTATTTAGAGCTGCTTTTGAGTAATATTTTTATGTATCATATGTTGTGTGTGCTTCAAATATTATTGGTGATTTTACTTTATCCTAAATTCATGTCTGCATTTGAATAATGTTTTTAAGTGTCATATGCACTGTGTGTGTTTTATGCTTTATTGCTGTTTTTACTTTATCCCCAAATCATGTAAAGCACCTTGAATTAGCTTGTTGTTGAAAGTGTGCTATACAAATAAAATAGCCTTGCCTTGTAAAAAGGCTACTCAAGTAGTGAGTAACTGTTTATTATATCTGATTTAATTTGTAAAAGAAAAAGGTAATCAGATAGACATATATATAAAGTTACGTGTAAATTGTGGTATTTTAAATAATAACAATACAAATGAGTACAACTAATATTCCCATTATAAAATAACACCCTATGATGGTTAGGCAACCTGTCCAGGGTTTACCCTGCTTCTCAGACGCTCTCTCAGACGACCTCTGGAGATAGGCAACAGCCCCACCTCGACCTTAGATGGATAAGCGACTAAAGACAATAGACAAAATCCTTATTCTTTAGTCAGAAATTGCACTCATGTAAGAGTTGCATTGCTTAATAAAAATATTACAGTAGAAGTAAAGATATAGTGAAGTAAACTACACCTAGAAGTATGTATTTTTGAATACTTTTCTCAAGTATTTGTAACTTAGTAAATGTAACTAGCTTCTACCCCCCTCTATTTATTTGTTCGAGTGACCCAGACAATATTAAGACCTAAATTCATGGGTGGTGTAGATTCTCAATAATCCAGGTGAAATCCAAGCCAAAGAAGAAGAAACCTTTACTGAACACATCAACTTAGACAAGTTCATTAGGGAGGATGCCAAAGATAAAAAGCAACCTAGGTCCACTCTTTGAGGGCTAATGACCTGCCATTTTTAGATTTTTCCCTTTGCCAACACACCTGAATCAAATGAATGAATCATTACTAGGCTTTTGTAGCCTGGCTTTCGCCAGACTAATTTCAAGATTGAACTTAGTCTGGGGGGTCTGCCATGTAATTTCTACTGCACAATAGGCGTGACCAACGGGCATAGTTCAAATGACTCTGTACGCAATTGGATAGAGCATTCACAAATCAGACCATCGATCCAGGTGACGTATTTTGCATAGCGACGCGAAACTCCAGGCAGGAAACTTGTCAACAAACGTGGATAGTTTGTAGGATTGCGGTCTGCAGAAGCAGCAATGGCAGAGAACTTTTAAATCTTTTAAAACAGCAGCGACAGCAGCGTCAATGGATAGCTGTGCTCTGGTGGCTGCCATGACCAATGTAAACAACAAGCTGCTTGCCGACTTTTTCATTGCTTCTCTGACGTCATCGTTTTGAACCCACCACAGCGCGCAAGGTGGATAAGCCCGGTTGTGATTGGATCCAGAAAAACTGGATAGGCTGTAGCAGTAGTTTAATGTGTGAGTTTCCAGACTGATCTGCAGGGCAGAATCAAACTGCCGACAGATCAGGCTGGCGAAAGCCAGGCTAAGGCTTTTGCAGGATGAATGACTTGCTGATCAGGGAATTCAGTCATTTAATCCAGGTGTTTTGGAGAAAGGATGCATCCAAAAGTTGTAGAACCGTAACCTGGGGACCTCCTGGGGATTAGATTTAGGCAACCTTGTTTTTTTAAATAAAATTCTGATCAAATATGTTGAGGTTTGTGGCTATAATGTGATAAAATGTAGAAAAATGTCAAATACTTTTGCAAGGCACTGTATATCTGTAATCCTTAAGATTGTGTCTGTTAATGTGCAGTGTTTCTTCTCTAACAGAAAAAGTAAATGTGTGGGCTTTCTCACTCTATGCTCCCTCAAATATCCAAAAGTTCAACCACTTTAACCCTCTCCTGCTCCTTTTTAAAGAAGGAAGGCAACCTTTTAATGAATCAATCGCCTCCACCCTTCATGTTCAGAGCTGTGCCTTCCCTTCTTCAAGCAGCATGAGTGATGAAAGTGACAGAGGAGACACCTGCCCTAAAACACCCCTGATAGAAGGGGAGAGATAGAACGAGGGAAGTGGGTGCCATGCCTGATGGGAGAAACACACAAGGAGGCAACAAACTTGCAGAGACTATCACTTATAGTGACAGGCCAGGAGGTGCCGTGCTATTGGCAGGCCGAAGGGCAAGCCCAGAGCACAGCCCATCCCACCTAGGATGGATGGGCCTCTCTCTCGGGACTAAATTAATACTGGGAGTCGAGTGAATTGCTTTTGGAACAATGTCCTCCTAAGGAGCTAATCAGACAGGAGTTATCTAGGAGCGCCTGGAGGCTGGCTGCAGCGCTGTGGCTGCCTGGCAGACAGCAGGTGCACCACACCGATTCACAGCAGCTCGCTCATGAGCAGGACACAGTGTGGTAGTGTTCATTAGACGATGACAAAGTTTCCAAAGAGGAGAACTTCCAAAAAATTGAAAAGGAAACAGGAGGCCTGAGCAGAGAGATCCAGGTTCTCACCATGAAAGAGGAAAGAAGCAGTTTAATGTTCAGTGAATATTTGTGAAGCGGTGCCAAAAAAAATTATTTAACACCTGACAGATTTATATTCTGTATATAGGTGAATTATTCTATGGAATGTTGAGATTTGTCTCAACATTTCTTGGAAGTTGTGTAACACAATATTTCAGAAAATAAACGTTATGGCAACATTCAAAGATGCTGACTGTTACTTTTTCAGGGTCACGATGACTTGCAGTTATTGCGGAATTCTGCTTTCCATCAAATAATTCAGAAGAAGAATGTGCGACCATTTTTATTTTACCCTTTAATCATGTAAAGCACCTTGAATTACCTTGTTGTTGAAAGTGTGCTATACAAATAAAATTGCCTTGCCTAAATTCAACATTAGATATTTAAATTATATGGCATTGTACACTAGATGACACATTACAATGTTTTGACATGCGTGCAATTAATTTGAATTTAGGCACCTCACTACATATGCTATTGTCTATAATCTATTGTAACTCTTTTTTTTCCTTTACAAAAAATATCACTCTTGTTTAGGGCTAAGCCCTGGTACTTCTTAAAAGCTGGAGACACCCCTGTAAAAGACTCTTTGCCAGCTATCACAAATGTTTGATGGCAGTTATTAGGTTTAAGAAGTAATCCCTTTCAGTTTGGCCCATGTTGGTTTTGATTGCTATTTTCCTTTAACAAATTAAATCGTCACTTGAAAACTGCCATTTGTATTACTCTGGTTATCTTTCTAATATTGAAATTAGTTTAATAATTTAAAGCATTTAAGTTCAACAAAAAGAGAAAAATAGAAGAAACCTTAAAGAAGCTGTATGTAAGAAATGTATTTCAATTAATCATAAAATGGCCGTATAATTGACAACAGTAGTACGGCCAGGATATTGTCATTTAAAAAGTGAAGTTGCAGCTCTCAACTGATGTTGATGTTGTCATCTTGTGTTTTGGCCTGAAGCGCCCCCCTCCACCTATCTACAGTACCAATCATGAAGTCAGTAGTGTTTCGGCATCGGGGTTGCCAGCTCTGCTCTAGTTACTACAGCGGCAGCTACAAGAGTGTTTCGTATAAAAAATGTCTAACGTTACTACACCTAAAAGACCTCGTTATCATTCAGAAATACTTCGTGAAAAAGTCCGAAATAAAACAAGGATTTGTATAGGAGATGCCTTTGGAAGATGGAGACGGCTGAAAACGGAGAAGAATTTGAAGACAGACGCCAACGTTGCTAATTTTCCCCATGACAGTTAAGATTAATTTATGTTTGGCTAACTTGTACTTAATGTAAATGGACATTTCAAATATTCATGACAGTTGAACAAAGTTATGCATGTTCGTGCAAAGTAACGTTACGTTAGCGAATATGGAGGACGAGGGTCATCGAATTGAAAAGGTAAGGAATTGTTTGGGAAATAAAAAGGGCAAGTCGTCATTGCTAACATTAGCGATGCATTATCAGAGCCTGTTTCTCTGTCATTATAATTAAACATAATTAACAGAAAAAAAATAGTGTAGGACTCATCATTTGCCATTGAAAGCTCCTTGTACCAGCCTACGTTCCTGCTGGATTCTGCAGCCTATCTGGCAACCTCGAGTCAGGGGGGATGGGGAGGGGATACATCACTCTACAGTGATTTGAAAGTGATTCCAGTACCGGTTTTGGCCACAATCTTACATATGGCTCCAGGACAAACACATTTTCTTTGAACTGTGGTTTAATTTAAGTCAACAAGAAATTTAATTATAAATTTATTTAAATTTATGATACCAAAACGAGTCAGAATAACACAGAGAGCAACTTAAGTATTAATCTATAGGATAGCCCATTAACTATTTGGTTTCTTAATAAGAAATGCTTACATATTATTGTTTGATTTCAATTTCAGATATAATATATTTGCACTTAAACAACATAAATAAATCTTGTTTTACTCATTAAGCAAAACATAACAAAACTGTGTTTTCTAGATTAGGAAAAATGTAAAACACTCTACGCCCAAATTGGCAGTGTTGACCTCTTCAGCTGAACTAACTTCATTTAGACTCTTCTTGTAGGTATCTACCAGTTTATGAGATCAGTGTGAGGAAAGATTGCCCCACTCCTAAGTTTCCATCCTCACCTCAATAAGACCAACATCTGGTCTGGTCTTGGCCCAGGACTTTACATTGTGTGATTCTCAGTCAGTTATTGGTAGATTTACTGGTATTTTTGGGTCATTGTCATCCTACAGGGCCCAGTTCTGCTCAACCTTAAATTTCTTACATACAGAAGGGTAAAACATGTATTTAGAAGCCACCGATTGTGCAAGTTGTCCCACTTAAAACGATGAGAGAGGTCTGTAATTTTCATCACAGGTAAACTCAGGGTTCGAATTACACCAAACCTTTTGGGGGAGCCATATTTTTCATTCTACACTGCGATTTCCAAATTCATCTGCACATGTATGTATTTTATGGCACAACGGTCAATAATATAAAATATAATTTTGATTATCCTATGGTAATTGAACCAGGATTTGGTACTTTTGGCATCGTGGGCAGGTGCCAAGTCCTGCTGGAAAATGAAGTCAGCATCTCCTTAAAGCTCGTCTGCAGAAGAAAGCATGAAGTGCTCCAAAATGTCCTGGTAGATGGCGGCGTTGACTCTGGACTTATTAAATCAATGTGGACCAACACCAGCAGATGACATGGCTCCCCAAATCAACGACTATGGAAACTTCACACTGGAATTTAAGCATCTTGGATTGTGTGCCTCTCTATTTTTCCTCCAGAATCTCGGACCTTGGTTTCCAAAGGAGATGCAACATTTGCTGTTCTTTTTTTCTTTAGCCCAGGTAAGATGCTTCTGAGGTTGTTTTTTGTTCAGGAGCGGAGGAA
Source organism: Valencia hispanica (assembly GCA_963556495.2). NCBI lineage: Eukaryota > Metazoa > Chordata > Actinopteri > Cyprinodontiformes > Valenciidae > Valencia > Valencia hispanica. Next base: position 45,599,796 of record OY747701.1, read on the forward strand.
TATGATATTTGCAGCCCATGTCCAGGATCCGTCTGTGTGGTGGCTCTTGATCCACTAACTCCAGCCTCAGTCCACTCCTTTTCCTGACAATCCTATACAGGCTGCAGTCATCCCTGCTGCTTCAGCACCCTTTTCTTCCACACTTTTTCCTTCCACATAACTTTCTATTAATGTGCTTTAATACAGAACTTTGGGATCATCCAACTTCTTTTGTAATTACCTTTTGAGGCTTTCCCTTCTTATAGATGGTGTTAATGATGGTTTTCTGTTAGGTCAGCAGTCTTCCCCGTCATTGTGATTCCTACTGAACCAGACGGAGAGACCATTTAAAGGAACCCTTTGGAGGCATCTTGGATTAATTGCTGATTAAATTGTGACACTTTGAGCCTAAAATATTTAACCTTTTCACAATATTCTAATTTTCTGAGATTATGGAATTCAGGATTTTCATAAACTGTAAATCATAATCATCAATATTATAACAAATAAAGACTTGAAATATCTGGCTTTGCATTTAATAAAGCTATCTCATATATTAGTTTCACCTTTTAAATTGAATTACTAAAATAAATGAACTTTTGGAACCTCCACCATGGCCAAGTCCAGAAAGCTGTCCAAGGACGCCTGGGACCAGATTGTACACCTGCACAAGACTTGGATAAGCCAATCTACAATAGCCAAGCAGCTTATTGAGAAGAGATCAACTGCTGGAACAATTATTAGAAATTTGAATAAATCGCCATCTCCCTTGAACTGGGACTCCATGCAAGATTTCACCTTGTGGGGTACAAATGATCTTGAGAACGGTGAGGAAACAACCCAGAACTACACAGGGGAAACTGGTCAATGACCTGAAGGGAGCTGGGACCACAGTAACAAAGGTTACTATTAGTAACACACTGTGTCATTATGGATTAAAATCTTGAAGTGCTCTAAAGGTCCCTCTGCTTAAGCCACCACATGTTCAGGCCATAGACTGTATCTAGATGGACGGAGCCTCTGTGACATCACTCATAGGTTTCTGAAAAGCTGAATTGAAGGCATCTGGGTGGTTCCCACCACCGCCATTTTGGCCTAATCACGCCGGAAAATACAAAACAATGGGCAAAGAGGTGGAGGTGAGAGCAGGGCTATGCGGGTCGAAGCGGATGATTGACAGTCTGAGCCGAAATAGCTACGAGCTAACTGAGCTAACTCGGAGATAACCGAAGCTAACGGAGGTTAGCGGGTGCTTTTAGCCAGAAAACCACGATTGATTGACTCTGCTACCCCTCTGCCTTCTAGGCTAATTCAGTAATTTCGTCAAATAAAAGTATGAATTCTTGCTAGTCCATAATTATCACTAAAACTATATGAATTTAAACTAAAACAAGTTTCAATAATCAATATGTAAAGATGGAATGTGATCATTTCAACGGATTTCTGACCAAGCGGTGCTATCCTAAATGCACAGCAGAATCATAATTTTACTTACCAAAAAAAATGGAGTAGAGACATTTTGGATGGTCTGTTAGTGCAATCATAACCACAGCAAGCCATCTTTGTCCAATACGTGCACAATTAACATCTGAACACAAACAAACATTGCAGACACAACTAATGGTGAAGTTCAGAGAAACAAAATAGCCTAGACTGTTAATGTGAGTCTGAGGCTGAAGGCCTTCCCTGGTGCAAGCAGGGGGGAGCAAGCCCCTATAGCTACCAGTGCTAGCGCTGACGGCTCATCTGAGACGTGTCAATAAAAAGGACATGCCCATATTATTCTTAATTTCAAGCTTAAATTACATCTAAATGGATGAGTTATAAAAAAATGTACCCCCCTCAGAGTTGTCATGACGTGAACTTGACCTATTACATCTAAAATGTTTTTTTGCACCAGGCTGTAAACATATTCATTTCTGCTGTGAAATTGGCATTTATAACATGGATTTCAATGGGAACTTGCTTCTTTCTGCAGCCAGCCCCTAGCAGATGAGGAGGTATTGGGATGTTGTTACTTCCAGGTTGGCATCACATTTGGCCAGCAGAGTTTGCCCCTTGGTCCAGGCCCATCTAAAGTTTGAGAGACCATCTGGATGATCCAGAGGAGGATTGGGAGAATATCATGTGGTCAGTTGCATCCCAAGAACACCATATCAACTGTGAATCATGAGGGCGGAAACATTAAGCTTTGGGGTGCTTTCCTGCAAAGGGGACAGGACGAATGATACCTATTAAGGAATAAATGGGGCCCTGTATCGTGAGATTTTGGGCAAAAACTTTGTGAGAGCATTGAAGATCAAACGTTGCTGGATCTTCCAGCATGACAATGATCCCAACAACACCACCCGGGCAACAAAGGAGTGTGTGCGTAAAAAGCATTTCAAGGATCTAGAGTGACCTAGCCAGCCTCCAGACCTCAATCCAATAGAGAATCTTTGAAGGAAGTTGAAAATCTGTGTTGCCCTGTAACAGTCCCAAAACATCACAGATCTAGAGAAGATCTGCATGGAAATATAGGCAAAAATGCCAGCTATAGTGTGTGCAAACTTGATGAAGACATACAGGAAACGTTTGATCTCTGTCATTGCCAACCAAGCGACAGGATCAAGGTCAGATTGACCAAGAGGAGTGTTGTGTACAGAATAGACCCAAACATGGTAAAAGAGAAATGAGAGGACAGCGGCACACTGTTTAATCTAGTAACACCCGGAGCGCTAGAAGCAGATCTAACTAGAAGATTCGGTGTTATCCTATCTCGCAGAAGTGAGACAGAAAGAAAGGGCTGAAGACGGGGCGAACCCACGACACCTAGAGTTATAGGAGACCTGTAGGATCAAAGATGATGGAGCTCGGGACATGGAGGAAATTATGTCAGAGCAACGAGCAGGTGAGTGGATCCACTTTATATAGGAATTTCTGATGGTCACCTGACCATCACCTGACACCAAAGTTACTTTACAAAGTATTAGGGTGAACTTTTGTTATTAACCATTTCTGCGCAATTATACAAATATATCCTTCAAAAATCATACAATGTGATATCCTGGATTTTCTTCACATTCTGCCTCTCACAGTTGAAGTGCACCTATAATGAAAATTACAGACCTCTCTCATCTTTTTAAGTGGGACAGCTTGCACAATCGGTGGCAGACAAATACTTTTTTGCCCCACTGTACATACATGGATCCCATGACTTAGTCAGGTTCTGTTGCAGCATAATATCCCAAAACCATGACAGTTTCTGCTTCATGCTTCAATGTTAGTAAGATCTTCTTCTCCTGTTGTATTTGGTTTATGCCAAACACTTTCTGTATTCTTGTGTCACATTATTTAAACTTTACATCTGTCCATAGTTATTCCAGAAATCAGTCTTTTTTTTTCTCTGTCAAGCTTCAGTCTGGCCTAAATATTTTTTCTGGAGAGCAAGGTTTCCTCTTTGCACCATTCTCATTAAAGTTTAACTTGTGCAGTTTATTTCTGATTTTTCAGACAGGCAAATTCATATTGAAAGCGGGAAGAGTCTGCTGTAGGACCTGTGATAACATCTTTGGATTTTTGGCATCTTGATGCTAAAACATTGGTGGGGGCAGAGTCAAGCTGTGGAAATTCCTTTCTTCAACAGACAAAGCTCAACTAAGGGTTGAAGGAAAGATAGTGGAAGTTAAATGCTGAGCAACCTATGGGAGACTGCAGGGCGCTGATAAAAAACACAGCAAGCACTACAATGCAATGGTTTTCTAAGCAAATTCATGTGTTGGAATCGCCTGGTCAAAGTACAGACCTAATTACAATTCAGAATCTATTGAAAGACTTGAATATCGCTTTTCAAAATTCTGTCCACTTCACAAATTTGTACTACTTTTTGTTGATCTTTGACATTACATACATTGAAGTTTGTGGCTAGAACGTGAAAAATAATGTGTACAAAGCTCAAGGGGTGTGAATTGTTTTGCAAGACACAACAATATTTATCAGGAAAAACAATAAACTGACAGTTTTCCTGAAATGCTTGTTGTCAGCCATCTACTTAATTCCTCTATCAGTAGGAGATAATGTCACATAGCAGAGGAATAAACTGTCAGGATGTCTGGTCTCAAACTGACAACCCACCACAAAAATTATACACATCAGTTAGACATAATTCATGAGACCATAATCAGTAGTTTGGGGTGAAGAGTGGAAACTTATGGTACTTATGACCACTTATCACAAAGTGAGCGACTTGTTTACTCAGCTTGCATCAGGCTTTCCTAGAAGCAAGAAGTTCCTCCGGCTAGCTCCAGGCTTATTCCTGCCTGAATCACTGAAGGACGGAGAACACATTCAGACTGTGATTCACTGCACAAAACAAATGTATCACAGCGAAACAGGTCTGTATAACTGTCCAATATAACACCAAGAGGTTAGATACTTATACTATAACTTATAGCTCCATAATACTGCACCGGATTCAGAAATTTATTAAAGTATTTGTGTACGTTTTCTTAGCACTTCACTATAAATTGTACTCCAACATTTAATTCAAAGTAAGAGTAGGTTCACAGGAATTTTAATTAGCAGTTTAAGTTCAGGTGAATGTACATGGGTTGTTTTTTTTCCCTCCTGTTTAATGTCTCGCTATTGTTTATCCTCTGCATACAAACTTTTGTGTTCCCCTGTTCGCCCAAGCTAACTCTCCAGGCTTGTCCCTGAGTTTGGTATGAACAGCAGAGCTGAACTCCATCCCCCCATCTCAGGAACTACAGGATTGGCACAGCTGGGGATCTTTAGAAAAGTCTGCTCAAGGTCAAAATAGTCCCTTTTACCTGAAAGGGCAAAAAGCAACGTGTGCACCAAATAGTTGACTTTTTTTTATTATTTTTCAAATGCTACAGAAGTAATCCATGAATATGGCCTAAAACATTAACAATTTAACTCTAGAAAGTCAAAGTTGGTTCATCTGAAAGCATAAATGTTAATTCTTAAGGTGGTAACCATTTTTGCAACTGTTTTATGGCTGCAAGCCAACAGCGATTGACTGACAGATAAAAAAAGACATCAATAACAATTAAAGTACTAAATAAATTGTTACAAACTTAAAGCATTTACATTATCTGGAGAAAATTCTATTGAATCATCTGTCCATGCATCACCAGTTATATTATCTTAGATTAAGTTGGCTAAGACAGTAGTAACCTATATGTATTAATACTAATTTTTATTTTTTACTTTCTTTTCATATTAGTTCAGTTGTGTGAGTTACAGGTGCTAGCTTCATATTTTATAATCTACATTGCAGAAAGACATACAGTTAGGGCAGTAAGGCAAAGATTAGGTCAAATGAAGTTCAAGTCAGGTATCATCCCTTAGAGTCCCGAAGGTGTGCTTTGGTATCTGGCACCAAGATGTTAGCAGATCCTTTAGCTCCTGCTGGTTGCAATATGAGGGAGCCCCTATGGATTCAAGCTTTTTTTATTCCCAGTACGTACCACATGTCCCTTGGACATCTTTTGATAAATGGTGACCAATAGTGACCTGGATCCCTGCACAAGTGCTGTAGTTTGGGAGATACTATGGCCCAGTTCTCTATCCCTTACAATTTGGCTCTTATTAAACTCACTTAAACTCACTTAAAGGCTTTATTGAAAAAAAGTGAATCTTTGTAATGTTATTTAAAAAAAAGAATTTTAATTATTTAGTTTTAAACTATGTCAAAACTGTGGTATACAAGGGTTGTTTTTTTGTTTTTTTGAAAATTAAAAATTTTTAAATTTATGGCAGCCGAATTGTTTCTGGTCTGTTTTAGAAACATTTAAGCTACACAAATACTTGAAAACATTCTATTAACACTTAAGAACGTATTGTATGATTTATAGAGACTATTATACTTCCTACTGTTTTGTTTATTGCAAAAGAAATATAAAGGCAAGCAAAACTACATCATTCTATATGTGGCTGAAGCAACAAAGCGAGAGAAGAACAAATGTCACATCTTTCGTGTATAAAAACTGGATTTTTACCAGCTAAAGTTGGTGGGATTGCATGTTGTGACCATAAAATGTCATCAGCCAGCAGCCTCAGTCCCTATCAGGCTGTCTGCTGCACAGAGCACTCTGCACTAGCCTTGGGCGCTGGCCACACTAGCAAGCACCCTTCCCCCCTTTCGCCTCTCTAGTCTCTCTTACTCTGTCTGTCTCCTTTTTTTGCGGTGACCCACCCTTCCCTTCTACACCCACCCCCTCCGCTGTCACCCTGAGGCACTTGGCTTCCATAGTGTCAGTGCTGGGGCCTCAGTGTTGACAAAGCAGCAGGCCTTCAGAAGACACATCAAACCCTGTCCCTCCTCTGTGCTGTTAGGGAGCTCCGCGAACAACAAAAGGACAGGGACTCCAGTTCAAATCTCAGCCCGTTATGGGACACAGCAACTTGGCTGGAGACAGAAGAAGGACCCTCCAGGAGGTTTTACGTACCAGGACTTCCAAACATCAGTTCCAACCGTTCAAGATTAAACCCATGTTTTTTGACTGTTGTGATGACAGTGTTCTGATGGATGACTGTAAATATAAAGCATAAGTCAAGGCTGTGGGTTGATGCCACCATGACACATGCACTCTAATGAGGACCGTGGGTGCTCCGCAGTGCCAGGGACTTCCCCCCGAGGCACACAGAGTGGGGAGGAATGGTATGTGATGCATACCAGATGTGATTGGAGACATCACACTGTTCACGTTGTTACTGCTAACCAAATAATAGCAGAAACCAAAGCAAAAGATCATTTTTCCTCTGTTCACACATTCAAGGCATGATGCCGGATTCTCTGGAAGCCAGAAGCAGAATAACACATTTCACAAGATTAAAAAAAAAAAAAAACTTCAGAGAGGATTATAGTTTGAAAAAAATGGAGATGGTGATGAAAACAGCAGCAGATGAGACAGAGTGAGCCTCATCATCATGAGGATGAAGAGAAAATATCAAACTTTCTAACGTTTCTGTCAATGTTTTATGGCTTTCATTTATCAGCATTTGAAAAAACAGTGTGTGGTCACCATGTGAAAATGATGACCAACTCTTTGCTACCTGACAACATGGATGTAACAGGTTAAAACACTTTATCAAACATTGTACTTTGGTTCTGTGATTAGAGCTTTAGTCCACTTGATGGCAGCAAAAGAGATTATTTAACTAAAATTCAACACGAGCCTAGATCCAAAAGGTCCTTCAAATGACAAAATAAGAGGGTTGACGGAAGGCAATGATTGTAGAGAACTAAAAAATAACATACTTCTGATACACAACTTTGTGCTTTAATTTTTTTTCAGGTTCAGATACTTCCTTTTTTAATGAAATGACAACAAATGCTTGTGACTGACTCTTAAAGCAACATTTCTCCTGGTGTGAGAGGAGTATAATTGACTACGAAAGTACCTAAAGAAAGAACCCCTAAGTATTCACAGTGGCAAAACTATTCACAAGTCTTGAACTTAGAATTACAAACTTAAGCTGTGGTTATATGTAATACACCAACACAAAGTAGCACAAACTGTGGCTTTCTATCTAAATTGAAAAGCTGTGCAAAGAGAGCATTAATAAGTAAAAAAAAGTAGCCAATAGGACGATGGTAACTTTGGAGGAACTGCAGAGATCAACACCTGTTACAGAGAAATCTGTTGACAAATAATGTAATCTAAAAACCAAGCTTTTGATGAATGAAACCCAAGAAGCCCTGCTTAAAGTTTGACAAAGACATGTAAGGGACACAGCAAATATGTGGAAGAAGATTGTATCGTCAGATGAGAGCAAAATTAAACTGGCGTACATTCAATAAGCTATATATGGTAGAAAACTGCACTTCACCTGGGATCCACTATCTGCACAATGATATATGGCAGTGACAGCTTCGTGCTCTGGGAGATTTTTTTTTCTTTAGCAGACAGTTGGAAGCTGGCCAGAGTTGATAGGAAGGTGTCAAAGTTCAGACCTAAATCTAATCAAGAATATCTGATGGAGATTTTAAAGCTGAGTTAAGTTATAGTTTGTTATCTGAGATGCCTAAGATGCAAAATTTTATGTTTTTTCCATCTCTCGATTATTTAATGTTTACTTAGTGTCTCAATCAATCACATGAATATTCTGAAGGCACCACGGAGACATTCAGACAGCCTTAACGTCATTTCCATTCAGCCTGTTAAAGTAGAATTGACTCATAACACCAACTCTCAGAAGTATACAGATAGTAAACACTCTCTTTGTGCTGCCGCTTTTTCGGAAACTTAATTGCTGGCCTTAAGCACTTGAGGGAATTCTGCATTGTGCTTGGTAGGTGTTTGTGTGTAACACAATGCATGTTCTATTAATAAACTGACACCCTATTACCCCCTCCCCCATTCACTTTCCATCTCTTCCTCTCTCTCTCTCTCTCTCTCTCTCTCTCTCTCTCTCTCTCTCTCCCCCCCCTCTCTCTCTCTTTCTCTGAAATAATGAACAATAAGTGTCACTGCTGCACCTCAGACACACACCAACATCAAGCAGAATGTCAAATGGCTCCAAGAACGGAGCGATTGACAGCAACCGGGATCCACAAGGCATGCAGATGACTTAAAGCGAGTTCTGGATGTTCTTTTCAAACTTTCTCCACCTGCCAGAGGGGAAAGTACAAGTGTTGTTCGGATATGATACGCTTGAAAGAGATTCTTGCAAATGCTCTCATTTAAAGGGGCAACTGATTGTAATGTACCTACTGTTTTCACCTAAGTGTACAGTATTTGAGACACTTGGTCAGAGTGAATCACAAGACATCTGGTAAATGTCCTCAAGGTTTAACCATTTTGAGCCTCATACAAGAAATTAAAATGAGAAAATTATACAATTAGAAATCAAATTATTTATCTGATGTTTTTGACAAAACATTTGTATATATTAAATTCTTACATGCATTGGCTACTGAGAATAGGCCTAAATGTCCAATTTTAATCAAAATGCATTGCTTTCAGTATTATCAATTTTTAGTGAAGATATAAGTTTAAGGAGGTTTTATGGTTGTACAAATGAATAAAAAAAATCCACCAAAGAAGAGCTCAGGCGCTGACCTTTAAAGGATTCATGAATACCCAAAGTCATACAATTAATACAAAGATTTTCTATTAATTGCTTTTTTCCTTGCACTTCATGAAAACAGATGCAGAAGGATTTTGACGATAGCAGAGGTCTCAGAAATGTGCATCAAAAAAGGATGTATCTGTTGTTATAGGGTTAAGAACTGGGATCGGAAACACTATGTAAAATGGAAGAATTATCAGATTCTGGACAATATGGAAAAAAAGATTTTTAAATTTTTAATCCAGAAGTGTGGATTTGTTGTAAATTTATTGACTAATAGTGTTGCATCATAATTCCAGATTAGTCAGATTACTATAAAGGGCCATAAATATTCTGTCCTGGACACAGAATAAAGTGTGATCACACAGCAGTGGGGATCCCTGTCCAGGCTGCAAAAACCTTTTTTAACAAAAAACTTGAACTCATTAGTGGCCTTTTCAGCAAATGATTATATCATGATCTGTAAATGTTCTTGTGAGTGAGTGAGTGTTTTCAGTTGTTAGTAGCATTGAGCATCCTTATAAAAAAGATACCCTGATATGAAGTAGAAAAGCTTTACAGCTTTCCTTTGCTGCAAGAACAACGCTGTAAGCAGAGACAGACATGTTGATGTCCTCTGTGCCACTTTAAGCAGTCAGCACCACTAATAGCACCTACTTTTGCACCTAGAGGCAAAGTTATTACTGGTATAGGGTCATGCATTAATTCGTCCACCTCATTACCATATGAAGTCTGAAAGAGACTTTGATATTTTGATGGATTTATGCACAATCTTGCTGCAGATTAAACATCTTAATTCATAGTTATGGAAAAATATATATATTAGCTCTTTTATGCACGAATTATGACTACCTCATTAGATATTATTGTTGTCAATAATTTCCTAAACAAATAAATAATTTTTTCTTTCTAAATATGTACGTTTCAATTTTTCAGAAGTGCACACAGGAGGAAAAGATCTGATTTTTACGTTTCAATATGTAGGTGAGAAAGAAATTATTAAAAATGCATTTTCATGCAGATAAAACTAAAAAGTGACTAAGTACTATTCTAATATTATGATATTTTCTAATAACAACACATTCCTTGCTGCTGACAAAATGTCCACAATATTTTCACAGTAATGATGGCAAGTTCAGGTTAAATACAGTATAGCCGGTGGGGCATGATGCCCACTTTAAAGGATAGATGATAAAGAAAATGCACTATATCTGTATGTAGTCCATAATTTATTGGCCAGTATATTTACATACTTTTAACCTTCCAAGATCTAATACTACAGAGCAACTGGCAAGATATTCCCAATGTGCGATGCACTTCTGGCAGATTGCTGGTTGTGTGTTTGAAGAATGTTTTTGTGAACTTGCACTATTGACCAGTAGGTGGCACTGTCTGGAATGACACACTAGAGTCCACTAAGGCAGCTAATATGCAAATGTTCCACCGGAAGAAAAAAGCTATTTAGTAGCAGTACACTGTTGTGACCATTTTTTTTAAAGGCTAATTGGACTATAGCTTTAGAAAGGCATTTGAATCGGTGTGTATTTAGCACAACAATTCTTTAATGAAAACAAGAACAGAGTTGCACCTACATCCTGGAGACCAGACATCAATAATCTCATTACCTGGGACAAATAATACCATCAGATCTTTGCTCTTTCTCCTTATTAAAAGAGGGGGAATCTGTTTTAGCCCTTCACTCTCCTCAGGTCATGGTCAGGAGGGCCGATATTTTGGATTTCTTCTGAAATCTCAGAGCTGTATGCAAATATACAAGATGACCTACTTCTTTCTCTCAGACACCGATAAAATCCATAAATTAAGGAAATTAACTGATGGGGCCTGGGGCCACTTTGTAAGCTATTTAAATCTTTAAATTTACAACATCCCTGCATACTTCATGTAATTGAACTTACTCCAGGCTTGTTTCCTTTAATGAGAAAAAAAATCAGTTTCCCCCTCTCCAGTTTTTACCTCAGGAAACAACAAATCTGAGCCAGAGGGTTTGAAGCGGGAGCACTCCAAGGCGTGCTCAGGTCCCTCTAATTATACGAAAAGTTGGCCTGCCTCTAGCAGAGACGCTTGCTCACACTCCTATCTCTCCTGCTGTCATATATCACCAGAAATATCTCTTATTTATATCATTTAATTGCTATTTTATGCATCAACATAAAACTGGCTGTAATGTGACAAATCCCAAAAGGTTTACTGGCCGAACCAAATGGGAGTTAGTGGTGGTGGGGGGTACAAGGCACCCGTATACATTTGCTGGCAAACCTACTGGCCCTCTAACCAGGGTTATATGCCACATCCTAAAGAAATCCAGTAAGTTGCAACATTTATTTGTCCATCCATTATCTACACCCGCTTATCCATGCCAGGTTACAGGGGCTGGTGCTTATCTCCAGCGGTCATTGGGCGAGAGGAGCTGTACAGGGACATGTCGTTGCAGGGCAACATAATAGCGACACACAGGATGAACAACCATACACTCACTCACTGTTTTTGGAGTACCTGGAGAGAACCCACGCATGTAAAGAGAGAATATGCAAGATCCATGCAGAAAGATCCCTTGCCGGAATTTGAACCCAATACCTTCTTGTTGCAAGGGAAAAGTGCTACTAACTGCTCCACTGTACAGCCCTATTTATTGATTTATTTATTTATTTAAAGTGTAAATATCCTTTTCACAATTTTTGTTTTCAACTGTATTCAGGCTTAAAGCGTGTGATAGTTTATTTGCTTCAATGTCCAAAATTTAAAAATATGTTTAAACAAAGTTTGTTTGTTTTTGTTTTGTTTTTTGCTTATAAAGGTAATGTTCACACGGGAATTTCTCTATTAAGCAGGAGAAAGTCAGTGTTTATGATTTAATACAAGGGACAAAACTGGGCAAAAACAACATCAATGGGAGGTGATAGCTACTGCTGACAATAATACTTTTGAAAAACCAACCCAACCAGCAGCCTTGCTGCTTCAGGGCTTGGACCACTTGCAGTATAGTTGATGGAACCATGAATTCAAGTGTTTATGAGAAATTCATCAACAAGTCATCCAGGATGTCATTAAATAACCCAAAACTGCATCATTAGCTCAGGCAACAGATTACAATTTGTTGTGACACATAATGTAAAAAAAAAAAAAAAAGAAATCATCGAGGGGGTAGTACACATTTGCAATGCTGTATGTAAATTTTGCCTGTATAAAAATCAACTTAGAAAAATCACAGCAATACCTAACAAGATTTCTTGAGTAACAATTCCAACCTCAGGGCCCCGTGGTACTGGCTTGAAAAGCCCTTACTAGTGTCCAGGCCATTATATAAAGAGTAAAGGAGATTTAACCTCTGACAGCTCCTTGTAGATCCTGTCGACCAATAACAAGTTTCTACACTGGTTGGCGCCAAATATCAAGAAACTAACGTGACACCTCTGGAACGAAGCTGGTACAGGGTAATTACTGGGCTCAATGCTGCATCAATTATTCACAGTTATTTACCCACGAATAAACAAACACACAAATAAATAAATAATCCTTTCCTAAGGTGCGAGCACCTGCTTCCACCCCGTTTCTTCATTTCAGCGCTACAGCGCTCGCTTTGTGTCACCCTGCGCTGGGTGAAATAACAATAATCAGCCTCTATCTTCTTTTCCAAAAAATAAAAACAAGTCTGGAGGCTGCCTGGTTTTTCACTTGGGAACGAGGAGGAGGAGGGAGATGAAGAGGAGAGGGGGTTCTGTGCAGATATCTCCATCTAAGCCCTGCGCTATAATTGAAATGGCGCATTTGGCTGCAGGCAGGTTGTGAGGACGCTTTCTGCAGCAGCATGCATGCATGTCCATGGACGTCATTTGATTTTAATGGCCTGCAGGAAATTTGGCGTTACAACTCCAGACATTAAGGCAGGAGAGGGAGAAGGAAGGAGTGAATGGGGGGAGAGAAGGGACCCTGAAAGATATTGGTTCAAGGGTATCACTTCATTTTTTATTTTCTTAACCTGGGACTTTATCAACAAGTTATATGCTGTCTAAGTGAAGGACTATGGCTGCTTGAGTGGTTTAAAACTTTCGATTCAGGCAGGAGATTGTATTCCTGTTAGCTGGACTGCCTGGGGACTTATTACATCAGACAAAATGACAATGATTAAAATCTGCTAAATCTGAATCTGACACTTCCCTGTTTGGACACCCCCCCCCCCCCCCCCCCACCACCACCACCACCCGTCTCAACTTCACGCTGTTCCACTTTTTCCGTCAAAAAAGAGTTTTTCTATCTGTGAAGTCATAATTTCAGGAATAGTGGGGTATCACGTTCTCTTCCTTGAGAAAATTGTCCAGGCGAGAGAGTGGAGTTGAGCTAATTGTAGCCTAATCCCCGGCCCAGAGGCGCTCGGGCAGCCCGGAGCGAGAATTTTCTTTTTTAGCTCCGCTCTGTTATTTAGAGAAGGATTATTGGCTTTCTTTCCTCTCATAACAAACCACAGGGGCAGTTTTCATTTAGGCAAAGAAAAAAAGACAGACAAGAGGCAGGAAAAAAAAACCGGGAGCAAGATTCCAACAAGAGCGCACATTTTTACGCGTATCCGAATAAGAGCGGAGAAGGGGGAAGGAGATCATCTCATCCATGTTCAAGGTAAGGACGCTTCCTGTGCGCTTTGGTACAAAGCAGCTCCATGAGGACAGGTCGAGACATCCTTGCAAATAGAGCTTTTAAAGCCACAGAGAGACCCCCCCTCCCACCCCCTCAGAGCAGTCGACCCCGGCCACGTCCAAACGCCTCCGATAGGAGAGAAAAAAAACAGTTTTGGGGGATTTGGTTTTTAAAAAAAAGATTTGTGTTAGCTCAGCTTCGGTGCGGGGAGCTGGATGCGTGTTTAGTTTTGGAGAAAAGATTGCTGGGTTTTTTTACGCGGACAGCAGCTGGGACTGACCGCCGGCACGGATTTCATCTGGACTCCCTACAATGTTTGAAACGGTAGGGTGACTATTATATTACGGAATCCAACGCTTTTTTTAGTCTAAGTGCGAGCTTTGCCTTCTGAGCTGAGCTGCACGGATGCTGCTGCTGAGAGTCGGAACCAGCAGCTCCGTTTTTTGTCCTTTTTTTAGTTGTTTGTGTTGTTAAAGCGTGTATGAGTTTTAATAAGCAGCTGGAAATTTCACGTGTATGCATTCTGCTTTTAATTGTGCGGTAGGAATGAGGCGCCATATTGAACATTACGGAGATTAAAGGCATAGCGTAGGCTTGTGATGTTCGTGTCTATCGAGCTCGTTATGTTTCCAACCTCCCTGTGCCATTTTTGATAACAGCATACCTCTAAATTATGAGACCACCGGGTTTTAAAAGTTGCTGCTATGATTTTGTGGAGGGATCTGCCACGTCTTGAATGCTGTTGTGGGTTGGAAGAAGCAGTTTTAGTAAAAATGACTGTGCTGATTAAGTGTGATTGGAAGTACAAGAAGATGAAATATGGGTCTAAATTTCCAGTTGTTCCTCATGCAAATCTCCATGCGTGATGTAGGTTTACTGACTGGACTTATGCGATGGACTAGAGAGAGAGAGAGAGAGAGAGAGAGAGATATGCCGGTGATGGGACAGGCCCATGTGACAGGAGAAAAAACTTCTATGCCGCTCCATTGTTTTTTTACTCTTTTTGCCCTTGAATTTGAAATGTAACCCAGTCCTCCTTTAATGAGCCCAGTAGCGCCTCTTTCTGAGCCGCAAGGATCATTTGGATTCCTTCGCAGCTTTAAACTGATCAATTCTGTATATTTAATTGAAGTTTTCTTTTATATTTTAGCTTTTTTTATAAAGTGTTATTTTATTTTATTGAGTCTGTTATTTTAGATTTCAATCGAACCTGCCAGGAAATGTTATCTACTTAAATATGATCATGATCATCCGTACATAACCTAAAACACTTATTTAAGAGGCTGAGAATCATGATTATGATTTGAAAAAGCCTTCCCAACAGAGAGCAAGAGCGAAATTGTGGCCACACTGCTTTGTTGGTGAACCTTTTATTGAATACGAGTTTGATCCTTTCATGTAACCTACTCTGCTCCTCTTTAAGCTCGACCAGAATAAAACGAGGCCGTGTCGAAGTGATTGGAAATATTTTCAAAGCATTTAATCAGTTATTGAATCTCAGCTCTGTTCTGGCCACTCATGCGTGCTTCCAATAAACTCCCAAACACGGCGTCTCAGCATTCTGTTTTTTTTTATATATATATTTTGTTGTGTCATTCTCTTCAGAGTTTTTTTCCACAACATATACTGTAAACTGAGCGGGACGGTTCATTGCCAGCGTTTTGGCGCGCTCTGGTGCGTTTTTACGCGTGTTTGGTACTTATAAATACAGTCACGTGAGGAGCGATTACCTTGGAATTTTGTGCATTGAATGTATGGAGGTGTTGTGTTATGTGTGTAGTTAAGGTAAAGTTACACCCCTAACTTCCCTGCATCCCTCCTGCCTTGACTCCCTTCCTCTCAGATTGGTGGGTAGTGCGTCTTGGCGCATCACGTCTAACACATAAGGCGACCTTTAATTAGAATATTGCAGCAGTAGTTTATTTTATTCCCCTGGAGGCTGACACCTAGCATCACCAACACCCCTCCTTTCTCTCTCTCTCTTTCTCTCTCTCTCTCAATCTCTCTCTCTCTTCCTATCTGTCTATCTCTCTCTCAGCCCTTTTCTCTAATAAGCATCCTCCTATCCTAGCCTGCGGTGCTGCATGAAAAGATGCAAACATACTTAATTAGAGCGGTGGCAATAATTTTCAAGCTAAATATGCGACCAGACAGACATGGAAGTAATCTGATAGCAACCAGAAAGGATATACCCTCTTCTTCGCTGTACAGGAGCACTGTGTAGTGTTTTTCGCCCCTCCTTTACCTTTGTTCCCATGGCTTTTCTCTACACTTGCTTTCAGGAGGGAAGAAGCATGTCACGGCTGTCTCTGACCCGGTCCCCGGTCTCTCCCCTGGCCGCTCAGGGGATCCCTCTGCCGGCTCAGCTGACCAAGGCGAACGCCCCCGTGCACATCGACGTCGGAGGACACATGTACACCAGCAGCCTTGCGACCCTCACCAAGTATCCAGACTCCAGGTAAGAAGCGTGCATTTAACATCCTTTTTTTTTACACGATTGAATACGTTCATTGTTAAGATTATTAAAAACAACTTATTTAGAACTACTGACAATTTAACAAGTGAATATATTCAAATGCTGTCATTTAAAAAAATCTAACATTTTAATTTAATGCAATAATGGAAAACATGTACGTTTTAAAAATCAAATCAACTGATGCCAGTGCTTATTTAAATCAGGAAGCAGCTATAAAATTATTTAATCAGTGTTAATACGTAATTCTGAGCAACTTTTACAGTCAAATCAGTTTAACAGAAGAGATGCACTGATTGGGCTTTTCCTGGCCGATGCCAATTTCTGGTTCTCTGTTAGGTTTTTTGTTTTGTTTTGTTTGTTTGTCTGATTTTTTTGAATTTATTTTTGCTTTATTCTAAGGATTATTATCACATTATTCTTAACTAATCAACTCATTCACCATGTTCCTATTAGTTTTTTAATAAAACTTTTTTTTAAATGCATCTAAGTATATGCTGTTGGTTGATCAAATTAAAGACTGAAAATCATATCCATTTTGTTTCTTTTGAGGCATTTACTGAATATGTATAATTCTTCAGCATTTGATTCGGCGATTAATTGTTCTATCTCTGGTCGATTGATCTGTGCATTTGTGGTTTGCCTTCTGATGTCAGACTTATAGTGCTTTGAGAATTGTATTTGTTTATTTATTTAATAAAATCAGGCTCATGAGGGTGATGCATATTGACCTTTTGTTGTTTTAGGACCAGCTTTACTATTGGTTCTATTTGTATTCAAACACTGGACTGGCGTCAGTTTGATACTGTCAAGCAATGTGGTCAATCTAACATTTGTTTTGCCTACCTATAGTGCTCCAACTCCTGTCTTTCACAATCAGTTTTCTGCAACACAGGCTTAAATGATGGATTAAGTTAAGCAGGAAAACTTTGATGTTTTTACATTTATAACCCTAGACTTTCTGCCAAATAATTGTGTATATATAATATTATTATATGCATCAATTTAACAGAATAATGAAAGGACAAGGTTTGATGAGTTGCAACATTAATTAGTGCTATTACCATAGATATGCTTCCTTTTTGCTTGTCATAGGGGCCATTTATGCATGTCTGTCACCCACTCCTGACCCTGCCTTCAAATGCTACCTTGATCACATATTTTAGAGTAGCAGTATTTTAAAATGCTGCAAACTTTTTTTTTTTTACCTTGATCTTAACAAACATATTCTAACATAAATGCAGCTCTCCAAGAGATTTGTGTTAATTATTTTGGTACTTGAAAATATCAATATACAAACTATTATCCTTAAGTGGTTAAAGAGTGGTTTTAATCTGACTTCAATTTCAGGTTCTGCAAAAGAAACATACCTAAATAAAAGTTCGTACATTCTTTTTTAACTTTTGGTTTCAGTGTCCCACTCCAGTTTTATTAGTGGCCCACATCTGGACATAACTTTCTGGAGGTACAGCTGCTAATAAAGCAGCTTAATACTCGCGCTTGTAAATTTTAGCTGGGATGATTCAGATTTTGCAAGAACTGGATGTAATAATCCTTTTTGTCGCATTATTAACTTCATCCTGAAACAGTTACACCTCAACATGTAGCTCTGAAAGCAAACAAAACTAACTCTGAAACCTCCACTGATTTGAAATGTCTTCTCTTACATTTTACCGCATTTGCGTCTAATGCACAGTGTCATTCGTTACATTGTAGCGCCTTCAGTTCTGCATCAGCTGAGTCCCCAGTGGCCCAAGGTAAACATGCACCAGAGGATCTGCCAAATTGGCTACAAGAAAACCACCCATGTAATCCCTTGGTAATAAAATTATGATATTCAGAAAGTCTGCTGACAGAAAATCCCTGACAGCTTCTTCTTTTATCCTGCTGCAACATGACATCAGTAAAAAAATCAAATAAAGCTCAGCTCAGGCAGCGGTTTGATATAATTTTTCCTCATCAAGATGATTTCCCGCACACGCTTTCAGCAGAACTTCAGGTTTATATAGTGGATAGTTTCTGGTTTGTGCTTCTGCGCTTCTCCACTGGTGTAAATTTACACCATACAAAGAAGTTATTTAAGCGATGACACACACGCACACACAGAGTTCAAAGGTAGCACAGAGCCACGTCAGAGCATCCAAATAGTGCTTTTACAGTGGGAGTAAAGACTAGATATCAGTAAGTTGGTTGGAGCGCTCTTTCCTATTCCTCTGCTTTGCACACATGCTCCTTTGCTTCCTTCCTCTCACTCCCTTTATCTGTCTCTTGCTGTTTCTTTCTCACTCTGGATCACACACACAAACACACACACATATGCATACACTCACTGTTTCTCTCCCTCTCCCAGCCTCCTCGGCGTACAGTTGCCCTCAGGGCTCTACTTTCCACTGAAGCCAGAGGAAGGAGGGGCCCCTTTTGTGTGAATTAGGATAATGGCTGACAGCAGAAAGCAAAACAATTACACTGGCATGAGCATGTGTGCCGCGTTGAGCTGCGTTCGGTCGAGCAGGGCACCATGGGCGGAGCAGTGAAAACGTGACAAGCGAGAGAGAGCGGGGCTAAAAGACTTTTGAAGTTGCTGATTACTTTTAATAGATTGGCCCCTAAATAATGCAGCATGCCAAGAGAAAGTTAGTCTAGTAACTAATGTGCAGATATTCATCTTCTTCTGTGTGGGCCATATTAAGGGACAGGGGTCATGAAACATTGATGCGCACTCTGTGTAGCTCTCAGAGAGGACAGCCTCAGCAGTCACTTGAACAGAAGCTGAAGAAATTAGGGGAAATGTTCCTGAGACATGGAAACTGGATTTTTTTCCTGTACAGTCTTTAGTGGCTAAAAATGATATATCAAGAAACTCTCTGTAGACCTTACCTGATTGTTGACCTGACTAATATTGCAAACTGCAGTATTATCCTTCAGTTGACACCAGTTTAAGGAAAAACCACTGCATTTTCCTTCTGTTTTATTGTGTTCTTCTCTAAAATGTTATCTTACAACATTCAGGTGTTTTAGTGCAATCGTAAGAATTAAAGAACAATTGTACAAAGCAAACACTTAAAGTTTTCCCACCAAATAAGTTGTTGTGATAAACTGGTTCTAGTGCTTAGCTCCAGTGCTTTGTTCTTTTTTGGCACTGAAAAACTGAAGCCACCTTGGCTTAAATTATAAGCCAAAGGAGCTGGAGGCAGGATTATGGAAAGCAACAACCAATCAAAATGTAAAGATTGCTATGTCTAAAGCTTCAGGGTTAGCTAGTTAGTCATCTGCCTAGTTAATGATAAAAAAGAGTTAAAAAAATGGCTTCAACAGTAATTTTAAAAAGTGTACTGTTTATTTTGCTATCATCCATTAGGAAATGTATGTAGGTCAATGTGTCGTCCACATAGCTGCGCTTACTGTCAATATTTTAAGCTAAACCCATAAATGCAATTTCTGATTCTGTTCTTAACCCTGTAACGTATCATTTAGGCATATAATTTCCATTTAATCCCGAAACCCGTATTTAGTTAGTCAAAATCAGCTGTTTCAAATCGTATACTTTACCTACACCCTCTGGTGGAGGATCCAAGTACCACAGGTGCCAAATGTCCCTTTTATTTAGAAGTTAAAATAAAAATAATAATTATATATAGAAATATAAACTATATTATCTACATAGGAAAACATCATCATAGATAATAAACAAAATTATAAAAATAAATAAAATAAATGGAATCATCCAGTAAATATTAAATGCTTATTACAAACAAAATGGCTTTCTAGACATACAGGTGTATTGTTGTATTATACAGATTGTTTTAAGTGGATTTCTTGACATGCTTTTTTTACCCTTAATACTAAAGTAGAAACAGCTATACACTTATAACTTTATGTAGACTTGAATTTCCTGGAAAAAATACTGCCTATTTTGGAAATAGTCAATATATAATTTATTGATGTAACGTAAAAATATTTAGAAAGAGATTTTGTCAAACTTCAGGGATAAAAAGTTCCACGTTTGCAGTCTATCGGACTTTGGGGGAAAATTATAAAAATCCTGGTGTAAATTCTGCATTGAAGTGCTTGCAGCACTGGTACTGATCGGAGATCAGTTGGTTGGGATTCTGAGGATCACAACTTCCCTATGCTGTGATCCTCAGCTATATTTCATTATAAAAGTGATAGAGTATCAAATATTTAATGAATGAAACATTTACACTGATGTGACAATGCGGCTCTGAGTTGCCTCCATGGTCTTCGAAAACCAAACCAGTTAAGAATTGCACCAGCCTTGGTCAGACACATCAACCTTAATTGTTGTAATGTCACAAATTTCAGATTTGAAAAAAAGGAAAAACTGAAAATCAAATTTCTTTTTATATTTGACAGCCGATTTTTACCAATTTTGGTTGTCAGTGTTGATTGTCAGTGTTGTCATTAAAACGGCAAAGCATTTAGAATTAGATTGAAACTGCAAATGGCTTTTCTAATGTTTGGCCGGAATCTCATTTACATTCTTGACACTCATTTATAGCTCTCCAGCCTATATTTCTAAGGAGTATTGTATCTTAACTCTTCTGTGGAGTAAGGGGAGGTTAAGGGAAATGGCTTTGTAGCCTTCGGAAACAAATAAGCTTGCAAATGCAAACTTCTTAGTTCTCAGTTAAAAGGTTCTTATAACCTTTTTTTTGCAATAGCCACTGTGATGTATAGTTTGAAGTGTTTCTTTATTTTATGCTTGATAATACTATTAATTATTACAAAATAAATAATAATAAAAATAAAAATATTTTAATTGAAATTATTTAACTGTACCTATGCACTTTATTTGATCTAAATTTCAGTTCTGCAAAAATAGCACAGCACTTTACTGTTTAAATATTCAAAACATATTTTCATGTCTAACTTTATATTTTGATTCATATGTTGTATTTCTGGTAATATGTAAATGTTTAAATATAGTAAAACTTAACATGATTATATTTACAGTCAAACTTATTGTCAGTATGCTTCAAGGATATTTTAGGATTTGTTTACTTAAAATCTACCATTTTGGACCAATTTTATCTTGTGTAGTATATCTTTTGGTTTATACTGGCAATCTAATAATAAAATTTAAATACATTTCAAATATGTTAAAATAAAGATGTATTATTTACTGGAGCATATTTTGTATAATTTTTTTGTTTCCCCGAAACTATCTCAAAAATAACCTCTACAGGACTGATAACTGTTTATGTAACACATGCAGTTATATTATGGTTATGTAGTAGGAGTAAGTAAGAACAGATGATTGATGGTTTAACCACTACCTGAAACCCTTCTCCTTTAAAAAAGTAAAAGAACTTTTTAAAATCTGATTTCAAATTGTCCCAATTTTTGTAGAACGATTACTACAGGACTCAATGACTTAGAATGAGGAAGGGCAGCCACCTCCAACTCCCTAAATTCCCTCCTCTGGAAACCTTTAACCTCTGATGTCAGAGCAATTGGGCCTTTGGAGATCCCTGGATGTGTTTTTTCCCCCCTCCTTATTGAGTTATCTTCATTAGGTGACCAGTCGAGGTATAGTTTTCTTATAGCATGAGTGAAATGAGTCTAAGGGGTTATTAGCACATAATCAGAGAACATTAGAGGATGATCTGCACTCTCCTTACAGCTGTTGTGGGAAAACTGAGCTTTCCCTCTGCTCAATAAACTCAAACACCCAACAGCTTCCTACTTCTCTCTGACTCTGTTTTTATTCAAGTTTTACATTTCTGTCTCACTTTATCACTCCTTTCCTAATCTTTGTTCTGCTCTATGTTTTCTTCTCTGAGCCCATCCCTCCCTGTTCATCAGTCTTCTCTTCTTTTGTTGTTTATCTCATCTCTTAATTTCTCTACAGAACCACCCCCTCACCCTTTTCTCACCACCTACCTGTTAATAACACCCCCGTCACACCTCCTCCGTTCACCCCTCCAACTCAGGGGTTTAGTAAAAAGGGGAAAAATGAGGAGACCAACAGACAAGAGGGAGTGGTGGAAAGGGAAGGAAAAAGAAAAACAGGCAGCATTTTAATTGCTTTTTTTTTAAGAAAAAAAAAGTGGAGATGAAAAACAGAGTTAGCCTGGAGGGGTCTGGTGAAATTCTAGCTGGAAGAATTGCAAGACCATATGAGAAAGGAACACCTCGGGCCAAACAGGGAGATGAGTATTGGTTTTTTATAAAGCATTTTGCATCGATTTCCAGAGAGAAAGCGAGCAAGGGAGAGGATGGAGAAGGGGTGTGAGAAAAAAAGAAGAAAAAAAAGACAGACAGAGAGACAGGGAGTGAAAAAGAGGAAGACTGTTAGGAGGGGAGGGAGAAGCATATTCCTCACACAGTTGAGTTAAATAAAAACAGAGGCGGCTAGTATGACTTGATAACTCAAGCTCAAAGCATCCATAAGACACAAGCTGTTTGTAAATTCATTAAAAGTGAATTTGTGGTTGAAGGCAGGACTGCTACTGGTATCCTAACATTCCTACTCCTTTTTTAGTAGAGATGCACCGATCAGGCTTTTTTGGACTGATACCGATTTTCATTTTTCTTTGAGGTCTGAGCTGCCAATTTGAATTTTGACCTATTAATTTTTTCCCCCCAAATATTTAAGTACATAAAAGCTGTGGGTTCTTCAATCAAACATAATTAATGCATCTAAACATTTGTCCCTAACCTTAATCCGATATTTACTAAACCTAAAGAAGTCCAATAAAAGAACTTACCGCTGGATTTAAACCAAAAGTCTCGTAGATCTTAGTTTTGACATATTGTTTGTAAACTGAGAAGAAAGTATGATTTCTCAGCATTCCAACTTTCAATCACCAATCAGAGTCAGTCGAGAGAAAAATTGGCCGACAGAATGCTGCATCTCCAACTTTTAAGTGTCTCCAACTAAGTCTACCAACTCCAGTACTTTAACAGCTTTGAATGAAGCATTGGTTGGCTATTTTCCAAATAGCTTTTATGATTTCTCATATCACCACAGGTTTGTCAGCCAACCTAAAAGCTGTTAATATAATTTAAGCCCTGATAACTTAAAAAATGATAATGATTGCAATGTAGCGGCGTGCCAAGAGGTCTTTCTAAGTGATCCGAGGTGCTGCAAATGTGTAGGGAATTTGTGGCTACATGCTGCAGATTATCCACATTGTTTATTTACGGCAAGCAAACAGTTATAGTTCACAGTTAAATAAGGATCTCTAGCAACTGGAAATGAGCAAACAGATAAAATGGAGGTGTTAAGATGAGATTATTAGAGCATGGAAAGTGGGACCTGCAGGATACCCGCATGAAGGCGAGGGGGTGGGGATAAATATCTGTCCAAGGGTATCTCGAGGCGTGGCGCGAGTGCTGTGTGATGAAAGTTTAAAGATAATAGCAATTTCTACTCTGCCTTGATGAGCCCCTGTAGCCAACATCAAATAAGCTCTTAATCATGCTGTACACTGATGGACGGGGGGGGGGACGCGTTGCTGAGATGTTGGGCAGCAACAAGTGTTTTATTAATAAAATAAAGTTGGCCAAATTTAGGTGAAAGCTTAAAAGTCTTAATCTAACTACTGTTCTATTGTTATTCATCGTGATTTTTTAATATAAAAACCCACTACTGCAGTATGTACACTATGAATATTAACAAAGGTGTTTTCATAGAAATGTAACTTTACTTTTTAAGATAACCCTGATCTGTCTTTGGGGATTTTTTAATTTGGTATGCATTTTTGTCACATAATATTCTCAACATTTACCACAACATACATAGATATTTATTTTCAATGTATTCATTTATTCAGTGGAGTTGTCAGAGAAAGTTGTTTTGCTTCGGGATCGTCTCTCCTACAAAGAAGTTGCAGCTTTGTAAAACATCTCATTCAAAATTGCAAGTCAAGTAGCATTGCATACAGTCGAGAGCTGTTTCTAAATTCTATTTAAATTCATAAGAAAGTCAAACTGTAACAGTAAAATATAATTTTTCCGCATGCTTCCATCATTTTAACATGTGGCCCTTCCCCATTTCCTACCTCTGATTCATTTGCACCCCTCTGACAGATGGAATAATAGAGCTGTAATGCTACATTCATACTATTAATTTCTGTAAGTACAAGCAGCCGACGCGTATGCGTGTGTGTGTGTGTTGTTTTAATCTCTCTGCAGAAGGGACACTTCAAACAAGTCTGGAATGGGGGAACTGTGCCTTAAGCCCCTTGTTTCAACCTGTGATGCTAATGCATTTCAAGCTTAGTGCTAATAAAATTGAAAAATAAATGGAGGGTAATTGTTTCATGCATTTGAAGGGAGCTGGCTCATTCCATTTTGTGGTTGTGTTTGTGTGTGTGGCTGTCGCTGTGTGTGCGTGTGTGGGTGTGTGTGTGTGTGTTTGTGTGTCTGTTTCAATTTTCAGAATCAGTCGCCTGTTCAATGGCACCGAGCCCATCGTGTTGGACAGCTTGAAGCAGCACTACTTCATAGATCGGGACGGCGAGATATTCCGTTACATTCTCAGTTTTCTGAGGACCAGCAAACTGCTCCTTCCAGAGGACTTCAAGGTATTTATGCAATGTGTGTTTCTGTATGTCTATCTGGGGAAATCTGAAGTAGTTAAAGACATATGTAATTGGAAAATGGATTGTTTTATGTTTTCTGAAGATTACACACTTTGGTGTTATTATGTTTATATTAAATAATACTTAGTTGTCCACTCATGGTTTGCAGCTTTTCAAAACAATAGAATAAAAAATAGAAAACTTCACAGAATAGCTTAAGTTCAATCAGACTGGATGAAGAGCCGAAAGAAACTGCAATTTTCAAGTCTTTTCAAGTCGAGGAGAAAAAAGGGGAAAAAATGGACCCACCATCCCTTGTTTGAGATCTGAAATCCTAAATAAGTCGATTATTCTTAATTGGATTTAGGTCTAGACTTTGACTAGGCCACTCTAACACATGAATATGTTTTACTCTAAACCATTGAATTGTACCTCTGGTTTTATGATCATTGTCCTCCTGGAAGGTGAATCTCTAGGGTGATAAAGATTTCTTCTAAGATTGTCCTGTATTAACCTCCATGATGTTCACATAAACTCTTACCAGCTTGTTTGTTCTTTAAAAAAATCATGCTCACAACAGGATGCTGTTACCATCACATTTCACTGAGGGGTTGATCTGTTCAGGGGGATCTGCAGTGTTAGTTTTCTGTGACACAGTGTTTTGTTTGTCAGCCAAAATGTTTAATTTGGTTCTCAGCTAACTGGAGGACCTTCTTCCACAGGTTATGTGGCTTGCAGCAAACTGCAATCAGGACTTTTTAGGGTCTTTCTTTCAACAACGGCTATTTTCTCTCCACTCTTCTATTAAAGGCCAGAGTTTTGCTGTGTACACCTAATTAGTTTTCATGTAGATATATTCTTCCACTTGAGCTGTGGATATCTGTGGAACTTTTCCACAACTTTATCCCTGACCTGTCTGCGGTGCACCTTGGTCTTCATGATGCTGATTGCTCACTTTTGTTCTTGAACAAACCTCTGAGACATTCACAGAACAGCTGTGCCTAAATTACTCACTGTTGGGCTCTGTTTACTTACACCTAGATTTTTTTTTTTTATTGGTTGTTGGTCAATCATATAAAATCCCAATGAAATACATTGTAGTTTGTGTAACACGCCTAAATTGTGAAAAACCTTATAAATACTTTTCCAATAAATTGTGTTTGCATTCATCTGTGCACAGTTCCTGTACACTTTACGAACCACCAGATCCACTTCAACCTTAGAGCAAGAAGTCACATTCAGTTTGTGTTTCAGAGCTTAATTGAATAAGTTTATTCTAAGTAAAAACAGGCACCATAAACTATTGTTCCTTATCACACTTGGCCCATATTCGCCAATCCAAAGCCCATGTTTATATCTAGCTTTGTATCAAATAATGTTTTGCACATGTCAATTTTTATTGGTAATGCTTCTCTGTGTATTAGCAGATTCTTTTCAAATGTACTCAATATAAAATATAACATCTCACCCAATATTAATGCACACTATCATATGTGGCTTTGCATTAATGACTCTGCCTAGAGCTGCGTTCTTCTCAAGGTTTTCTTTGGTGATACAGTTTCCTAGGTGTACTCTTCTTTTCATTTCGCAACCTAAAGTTGCGTGACCTTTTCTCTCATTCATCCTTTCCCACAAGGTAACAAGGCGAGGCCAAGTCACTCAGAGCCGTGGGCAAGCTCTCTGGGCCCCACGGATAGTAGGAAAAAGAGCCAAACCTCAGACAACGGAACATGACATGAAAGCCCTGCATATTTTGGCAGACGATTGCCTGACTCATAGCTGATTACTTTTTTCCTTTTGCATTCACTCTTCTCTCGCTGCTCAACCCCCCCCTTCCCCCTTTCATTGCTTTCTGTGTAGTCTTGACAGTCCAATCAGGCAGCACGGTTTATACACAATGCGTTAGACTTCATTGTTTCGACTCATTACGACCCACTCGCATAAGCCTGTGTTGATCTGCATACCTTTCAATTTGCGTGAAGCCAGAAGAAAAAAATGCAAATAGTGTGAGGCGGAATTGAGCATGTCCTTATCTGAACACAATCAGGCTTGCCGTCGCCCCAGGGCTGGGTCTGTTTCTGCTGCTGGCAGCCGCGGCGCAGTGTGTTTTGCTAAATCAATGTGAAAGTCTGAGCAGAATAGGAAAATACTTTTTTTTCAGCATGTATCAGTGGAACAAAATATTCCCTAATAATATCCTCCCTTCAACTCATTATTCAAACCACAATTAATCAGGAGAGTGTAAATAATGCTCAGTCATATGGAGGGCAAGGTTTAAAAGCAGAGCGAGTTACTGGTGTTCATGTCAGATTATTCAGTTTAATCGACTTCTGCTTTTTTATGTATTGACTCAAGCATGTGTTTTTACTCTTGTGACTGATCTGCATTATATGGGAGTTGACTGTATTTTCTTTCACTGGCTCGTATAATCAAATACCTGCAAGCCTCTACTTGTGTGGTTTTAGTCATTTTTTGGCTGAGGACACAGCAGGTCTTTATTAGTCCGACTCCCTCATAGTGACATCCTCCATCATTTTTCTCTCCTTCTTGTCTTGATCCATCTGTCCTTCCCTGAAATGTTGCCTTGCCGTCGGGCTATCAAGTCGGATCATTATTTTGAAGCTCAAACGGGCTGTCTGGACACAGGATTGGGGGATGAATTGTCTGGTAGGGCTGGCAGCGTTAACAGCAGCTTCGGCAACCAGGACAGAGCTGTTGGCCTTGTCTTCCTCTCATCCTCACCTCAGCGCTTAGGATTACTCTGTTGTTTTCTACGCTGCTCAGGATGACTAAAGTGCCTTGCAGACAGACCCCTGTTAAAAACATATCCATCCATGGCTTCAGACCTGTGAAGGATGAGGAGGAACACTTTGATACAGAGAGCTGCCTGAAGGGGGGCATCTCGCTATGAGTTTTGTCAGTAGCAGCAAGAAGGCCGACAGAGAAGGAAAAAAAGAGACAGAAAAACGAGGAGAAAAAAGGGGAAAAAAGGGACCCGCCATCCCTTGTTCGGGATCTGAAATCCTAAATATTAGAACTTGAGCTTAAGATGTGTTGCGTCAACTCTGAGACCAGATGGAGTTCTATTTGGGTGTCGTTCTCACGTCTCAGATGAAGGCTCAGTTTAGATGAAGGGGTAAAGAGTCTGACAGAAGCACGGGGGTCAACGAATATGCCGTTTGCTGCCATCTTCTGTTTCTGTGTCCAGCAGTAGGCAACAGACATAAAACTGGAGAAAAAAATAAACACCATCACAATTACAGTGCTTTACAAAGGTTTTAATACCTTTAACTATTTAACTCTTTTATTATCTTGTCACATTACAACCACAGTCCTTAATGTGTTTTATCAAAATTCATAAAAGCACAGTGCGACCCTTTACTCTAATACCCCCATATAAAATGCAGTGCAACCAAAAGAAATTGAGTAAGTCACCTAATTTGTTAATAGAGTTCACCTTGTGTATTTTAATCTTAGTATAAATCCAGCGGGTCTGCAAAGGCCTCATGGGCTTGTTAGAGAACATTATTGAACAAAAAAACCCAACATAATGCACTGTTCAATCCATCATTTGAAAATGGGAAGAACATAGTAATGCTGCAAACCTACCAAGACATGGCCATTCACCAAAAACCAGAAACAACCAGGAGGTATGTGGTAACTCTGGAGGAGCTGCATGGATCCACAGGTCAGGCTGAAGAATCTATTGACAAGACAAATATTAGTTATGTTATGGTCAGATGAGTCCAAAAGCAAACTTTCTGGCCCAAATGCGGAGTGCAGTATGTGGTTTAAAGCATATACCCTGAACATATTTCATCATCAGATGTCACAGATGACTGATTTTTTAATGATTTCGCAAACAAGGGACAATTGGCAGATGTTTTAGTTTCTAGATGTGCAGATCTGTTAGAAACATACCCCAAATGACTTGTAGCGGACATATGACAAAGAAGTATTTTGACAATGTATTGAATCAAAGACCAGAATGCACAAATACCCACTTTTCAGATTTTTATCTGTAAAAAAATAAGTAAATCCCAATTCCAAATGTTCAAGGAGTTTAAATACTTCTGTAAGTCACTCTATCAGTGGTATTCACTGGATCAAGCATACTGTATCCTGTTTATCACTACAAATTTGCATTGTCTCACTTTTCAAGGGTCTTTTGGATGCTGACGTATGCCACATGTTCATACCTGGCTAATAAATATAAACAGGCGACGGTTACAGTCAGGATCTCAGCAACATGCGCATCATGTAGGGAAAATATGTGTGCGTCAGGGATGACAGTTCACAAACAATGAATGGATTAAGCTGTCATTCTTTTTCCTTGTGAGACACTAATCAGAACTGAGATGGATTAATTACTGATTGTTTAGCTAAAAGATTTGCAGGGTTTAGGTGTAACCTAATTAGATCTTGTTCTAATAGGAGCTTAACATCGTGCCACAAGCCTTATTAACATAACCCCCGATACCCCAAACCCCCTTATATGAGGAATCCATTAAAAAGCATCCTTGGCTGATGATTGTCCTCATGTTCACTTGCAGATTTCTTCCTTCTCCTCTGTATTTTCTATGGTAGTGGTGAGTGATGGGGCCATCTGGTCTTGTGGGAAATTAGAGGCAAGCACACCGGGGCAAATGCCCCCAAGCGAGCCCTGCCCAGAAGTGAGAGGCAAGCAATCTGCTGCAGACTGTCTGCACACAGGAATGCACCATCACACTTTACTGGAGCACCACTGATGGCCTTTCTGGAGTCAGCTACCCAAAACACGCTAAAGGCCTTCACAGCTCTGCCAAGAGCTGCTTTGGAGGAAAGCTGCTATGCTTTGTTAACTGGGAATGTTGTCCTGCTGGTTGTAGGCCATCACTGATCTTAGTTTATTGTTGCTCATTGAGGATGGACTGTCACTCCACAAGATAAATAAGTTTACGTTTCCATCTGAGAAATTCTCCCAAATCCCACACTGGTCTCATAATAGCAGAATACTTCCAAAAGTATTCACACCCCATAAAACTTTTTCAGATTTAATAACATTACAGCCACAAACTTCAATATATGTGACTGAGATGTAAAAGGACAGACCCACAACAACAACAACAATAATAATAATAATAATAATAATAATAATAATAATAATAATAATAATAATAATACATTTAATTTCAAGCGCCTTTTAGGACAATCAAGGTCGCTTTACAAAGCATCAGCACAGCAGAATAAAACAATAAGTAACAGAAATTTTAAAAGAAAAAAAAATCATTAGGACACATTATAGTGAGTCAGCCAACTTGAACAGATGGGTTTTGAGTTGTGACTTGAAGGATAGTAGCTTTTGGGAGGTTCTAATTTCCGGGGGCATGGTGTTCCAAAATTTAGGTGCATAATGAGAAACCTCTCTACCACCTATGGAGGTAAGGTGAATTCTAGTTAAAGTAGTATAATTATTAATTATAAGAAAAATGTTTCAGAGTTTTCCAAATCTTTCAAAACTTTGTCATGCATGTGATTCCAGAGGTGTTTGATCTATAGTTTAAAACTCATCTGTTAGATCTGCCTTTGATTAATTGATTAATAACACCTGGAATCTCACAAAAGTTGTATGATTTAATGTGCTTTATGTTTCTGATGTTGTGTTTTCTGTTTTTACTGTTGATTTATTGCTGCTTTTATTTTATCCCCTATTCACCCAAAGCACCTTGAATTGCATTGTTGCTGAAAGTGTGCTATACAAATATATTTTCCTTGCATTGCCTTGCCAGCATCAAGAAGACCAAAAACAATCATAGCAAACAGATCAGGTACATTGGAAAGAGTATTTAATATCTGGAAAGTAAGTAAGTAAGTAAGGTTTATCAGACCCAGAGTCACAAAGTGCTTCACAGTAAAACAAATTAAAAAAAACATTTAAAATATAGTGAGGGCACTTTACACAGATACAAAGTACAGGAGCCTTCTAATAAAAAATATACATACTTAAAACATATAAAAGGCTAATTTAAAACAATGTGTATAGCTAGAATCCATTTGCAAACAGATAAGTTTTAAGGAGGTTTTTAAAGGTATCCACGGAGTCTAGGGAACTTAAGTCAGGTGGGAGTTCATTCCAAAGAGGGGGTGCGACACATAAACCCATACTATTGGCAAGAAAAGCATCAATCAAAGAAGCAGCCATAGTAACTCTGGAGGAGCTGCAGAAGTCAACAGCTCGGGTAGACTCTGGCTTTTAGAGAAGAGTGTCAAGAAGACAATTAAAGTTGGAATCAAGCCATAAAGGGGAAACAACAAATTTATGGAAGAAGGTGTTCTGGTCAGATGAGACCAAAATTTCACTTTCTAGGTTACATGTTAAACACAATTTATGGCAAAAAAAACTACATTGCACATTGCTCTGACACACCATCCCCATGGTGAAATGTGGTGATGGCAGTATCATGATGTGGGAATACTTTTTTATATCAGGCGAAGGTAAGCTGGTCAGAGTTGAAAAGATGAATTAAGCTAAATACAGGGCAACACTCGAAGAAAACCTGCGCTGCAGAAATTGTTTTTCACTACTAGTGCATATAAAGTTCATATAAAGGTACAGTATTCACTGTTAAAGTTAGTAAAGTAGTCTTGTTCAAGTATATTTTATCATTAGTTTGTGGCGTAAAGGGAAAACAGTCACCTATGGGCCTCCAAAACACACACACAAAAAACTCACACACGCAGTATATCCCCTCGGTTACATGCTTGATGTTGCACTGTGCTGCATATGTGCTGGATTTTGTTCTTGTGACCTTGGTGAAGAAATGTAATGTAGTGAAAGACATGGTGTGTTAGTCACACATATAGCCAAGAGGACTGTAACTCACCGCTGTAATCTCCATGTTCATCTGTCTGTGCAGGACTTCCACCTGCTGTATGAGGAGGCCCGTTATTACCAGCTGACGCCCATGATCAAAGAGCTGGAGCGCTGGAAGCAGGAGCGTGAACAGCGCCGGATGGCACAGCCCTGCGACTGCCTCGTGGTCCGGGTCACGCCTGATCTTGGCGAGAGGATCGCTCTGAGTGGTGAGAAGGTCCTCATAGAGGAGATCTTCCCTGAGACTGGGGACGTTATGTGTAATTCAGTCAACGCTGGCTGGAACCAGGACCCAACGCACGTCATCCGCTTTCCCCTCAATGGCTATTGCAGGCTCAACTCTGTCCAGGTAATGCATCAAAGTGCTTTGTTTAAAAAGAGAATTTTTTTTAAACCTTACAGATATTTTAAAAAGTATATACCCACAGTCTCGCTTTTATCCAATTTCTAAAAAAAAACATTGAAATCAAACTAATTAGCCACAGAGTTGCTGTTCCAGAACACCCACCTAGTTTACATCATGCTCTCATTAATACAGGAGAACATTTCTTAGCAGTCTGAAGGAGGAAAGATGTGCCTAGATGAGCTTTGGGCATGCACAGTCATCATCAAAATGAAATTCAGCTTTAATATAGAATAATTCTGATTGTTTGGCAAGGAACTACACAGAAAATGTTGCACAAAACTGCAACAAAGAATGTGTTTTTATGACAGATTTGAAGTAAATAAGCATACAAAATGTCAGCTATCCAAAGTCAATAGATATGTAGCTTCCTGTTATCAACAAATCCAAAAATGAGTTTGCAACCTGTGTTTTTTCCATGTTTTGTGTGCTGTCTTTTGCGGCTTCGCTGAATAGGTATAGTGATTCTGGCTGCCTTGTAGTGTTAGTTGCATGTTTGCTCTACAAAAGTGGGAAAAATTTGATCTTCTGCCTGTTGTGCAGTTCACTTTATTAAATTTATAGCAATGTTAATGAATCTTGGATGCTATCATCTGTGTCTGGTGTGAGCAACCGCTGTATCAGGCTGAACATGTTATTGGTATGCAAAGTGTGCATTCATACCAACTGGAATAGTGCATTGCAAACAGTCCTTAGCATAATTCACACACTGATTTTGGATGATATATTGTGACGCCCTTACTTAGAGGTCTATGCATTGTTTTAAAAATCTTCATTCTGGATCAGTTTATCTTTCTAGCATCCATCAACTTTAGAGCACATCCAAGAGTACTAATGTAGGAGCAACTGTAGTCGCCTTTAAAATGAAGTATTTTCATGCAGAATTAACATTTGATGCATGGTTGATTTTGGATTTTTTTTTACCATTGTGGTCTTGTCTGAGAAATATAAAGTATGTATGTTAAATACATATGTATAGTATTAATTTAATGACAAACTGATATCTTTATTCTTAAAAAGGCAGTCGGCAGTCTTTAGCCTCTTTTGTTGAAGCAGAGTTCAGTCTGTTGTTGAGATACTGTGAAAACTACCTCAGAAAACTACTTTTACAGTTGTGTTAACCACTGAGATCTTAGAGCGAAAGATGGGGGGGAAAGTAACAGTCTCACACCACGGACTGGATATAACACACTTAAGCGCCTACAGCCACGAATAGACTAACACACAGAGGAGCCTTCACCCCTTCAGCACCAAAGAGAGCCTCTCCGAGGCAAGCTAGTACGCTCTGACACCTCTCCACCTCACCCCCTTCACCATATACCCCCTGTCGGTGTGAGAGACCACCTCCAGGGAGGTGAGCGCAGCATGCGGGACAAAGCATGTGTAGACTGCGGCCATGTTTTCCTGCAAAAAAATGAATAAGAGGAATGGAAAGGGGGGGAAATGATATGCATAATTTACGCTTTACTCCTTTTTAAGACACAGCTCCTTTTTTAAAAAGACTCCAATATAACACCGCTTTGGGCAATTGAAATACACGTATTGCATTTTTTAATACCATACTTACAATTTCTCAAACAGCCTAAACCAATTTATACTTCCTTTATAGATTTTTAAATGACTTACAATATAATTAATTGGCCGCATCAACTAACACAACATTCTCCCACTCTGTTTACCAGGGAGACTGGTTATAGGATGTAAGCTCATTTGACTAACACAATTTGAGAGGAGACTTTATGGTTTCAGTTTTTTGTTTTTCTATTTTAAGGCTGCTCCTAAAGGTGAGGTGAGCTGAGATGCTCCTCCCAGAACAAACTGCTAATGGCAAGAGGAGCTGGACTGTCAGAGTTTTACTGGGAGCGAAGCCCAAACATTCAACTCACACAACGGTGTCCTCAGTTAAAGTGGTACAGCCACTCCTGCAAGGTCTTAGGAAAACCTACTTATGGGTATTGTTATTTAATATTATTAGAATTGTATCATATTTACAAAAGTAGTAATAGCCCTTGGACCTTTTCACCTGTGTCAACCTTAAATAGTAATTGTTTTTTTTAAATTAGGATTTCATGTGATAGATCCGCACAGATTCAAGCAAAACTGTTTGGTAGAAGGAAAAGGATACAAACCTTAAACCTTTTTTTTTTTTTTACAAATACACATCTAAACACCATCATCTACTTAATGAATAGTCACCCTGTGGGAAGCTCAATATAAGTATACATTTAGTTGGTCTGCTTTAGAGGTTTGTCAGAGAACACTTAGGGACAATATTCATATAAGGACACCACAAGCATGTGGAAGAAATTGCTCAGACAAGATCATGGTTGAACTTTTTTGTTTTATATGCAAAGCGCTGTGTGGTGGAAAACTAACAGGGCATAATCTTGAACATACACTTCAGTAAACACCTCAGTAAAACATGTTGGTAGCAGAACCATGCTGTGAAAATCTCTTTTTTCAGAAGGGACAAGGAAACTGGTCATAGTTTTCTGGAAGATGGAGACTTGATTCTATGGCAGAGGTTCACCTTTCAGCTGGACATCAACACATGTATAATGGCCCACTCCAGACTTCAAGCCTTTTGAGAATTTTTGACAAGATTTAAAAATTGGCATTCACAGATGTCCTTCATCTAATCTGACTTAGCTTGAGCTATTTGTGGAGAAGAATGGCCAAAAATATAAATTGTAGATGTACAAAGCTGATGTACAAAGCTGAAAGAAACATGCCTTAAAAGACATTCATCCTCCCACTTCATAATAATGCTCTATTTTGTGATGTCTATATACATACAATGTTAGCAAAATACGTAGAGGTTTGTGGTTGTAATATCACAAAGTGTGAGAAGTGCGAGGGTAATTGGTACTTTTGCAAGACACTATTATTTGCATGCAGTGCACCAATGTATGTTTGTATAAGTGTAATTACTTACTAAATATAGCATCCAAGCAGCCCTCTGCGACTGCGATTTTGTACACATTGATATCACAGTGACAATTATGATACAATACACTGTGCAGCTCTAGTAGTGGCAGTTGCATACACACATATACAAAATAGGTTCATTAAAAAACCTAATCAGAACAGATGCAGGGCCTGGCTCAATGACTGCATGCAGATAAGGATGCAAAGAACAGATGGAGCCGTTATTTTTTTGTTATTAGGGAAGGTTTTTCTGAACAACTTGCTTATTATGTACTGCAGGTATGAGATTGTTTGCAAAATATTTCTCATCTTACCTACAAGACAAAAGGCCTCTGATCCAATTTCAAGTCCGGGCAATGACCCCGGGGGAACATGCACACCACCCCACCCTGCCCACAGAGGCAGAGCAAAGTGGAAGTGAGAGGGAGCTGTTGATGGGAGAAAACCTGTTTAATGCAAGAGTGAAAATATTTTTGATGAGGGTTTTGATAGATGTATGGAAAAAAAGGTTAGATTATTTGCAGACCACCTGCATCGCGATGTAGACCCAGCGCAGGGAAGCAGAAAGAAAGGAGGGAAAACATTTAACCTAAGAGTCGCAGAGGTGTACAAAGACGTGTCTCAGCTCTAGAGCCTTGGCTGCTGCTCCATACATCACCGTGATGAAGCGCTCAGATCACACCAGAGCCAATCCATCCTTCATCAATGTGACAGCAGAGGCAGAAGTGGATAAGGGGGCCTATCCCCCATCCCCCCCCTCCCACTGCCCAGGCAGGGTACACAACATGCTGCAACACCCTCTCACATGTCACTCTGCCACTCCATCAATCCGGAGTCGGCTGAATAGGGAGACCAAAGCCCATCAGAGCAGACAAGGCCACACAAACACCTCTGTGGTGCTCCTCGGTGGCCTGAGTGGCAGACTAAAACTGTATTACTGCTCCAGTTTTTAGGTACCATTCTGTGGCACCTTGGGTCCAACACAATGTGAGGCTCAGCAAGAAACAGATGCCTCCCGACAAATATTGTCGACACCCTGCCCTTAAATAGGCAAGCCATTTACATTTTATCTATTGATATTTATATTTTTGTATTTAAAGCACTATGACTAGCACACATTAAAACTAAGGGAGACAGGGCCTTTCAATCTGAGGCTCCTAGACTGCCCCTGCAGCTTTGTCTAGTGGACTCTATTGAGGTTTTCAAAAAACAATTAAAAAAACGTTTTATTCACCCAGGCTTTTATGTCAGGATTTTATTGTGATTCTTTTTACTGTTCTTTATATAACTTTTTAGATGTATCCTCCTTTTAATTGTATTACTTTTTCAATTATTTATTTTGTTCAGCGCTTTGTGACTTCTGTGAATGAAAAAAAGCGCTTTATAAATTAACTTTACTTACTTACATACACTGTACACACACACATACACATTAAGCATTTTTAAACTATAAGCTAACCTGAAAAAACTGTTTTCAGATTACTTTGTATTTTAAAGAAAAAATGTTAAACAAACCTTGCCCTACGCAGAAAAAAATGTCGCCCCTAAATCTAAAATTAATAATGCCTAAATTAAAGGCAACAACTGCAATCAAGCATTTGTGATAACTGGGAATGAATAATGGCCCACTCAGCCACAATTATGGGTTTTTGACCATGAACAGTCTGTTTAAGGTCATGCCACGGACTCTCAATTGGATTTAAGTCAAGACTCACTCTCTTCAATACCTTCATTTAGTTTTTTGTTGAGTCATTTAGCTGGGAACTTGCTGGTATACTTTGCATTGTTAAGCAGAATTCACGGTTCCATCAATTACAGGAAGTTGTTCAGGACCGAAAGCTCAAAAGCTGCTCCATACCATCACTTCACCGCTAACATGTATGTGGTGTTAAAATTATCTTATTTTTCTAAATTGCTATGTTAGTTTAAAATCTGATATAAAGGGATGCTCACCAGCCAAAAAGCTTCCCTTACAGAAAAACACATGGTTTCACATGGACAAAATCACACGTGAAAAATCTTTAACCCATGTGAAATTCACATGTGAAAACATGTTAAAAATATGGGAGATGTGTGAAAACCAACCTTTTCTTTGCACACATTTCTCAATTTAATTTTGAACCTTTTCAATAATAAACTTTGAAACCCAAGGGGATAACATGTAAAACACACCTGAAACATGTTAATTTCCACATGAATCCTACATGTGAAAAAACAGTGTGAAACCCATGTGAAATTACATGTTATACCCATGTGAAGTCAATGTGATTACATGTGAAAAATATGTGAAACCCATGTAAAACCATACATGTGAAGTCCATGTGTGCTACACATGTGGTTTACCATGAACTACACGGAATAACGTACAATCCCATGTGAAGAACATGTTCAAGCCCATGTGACCTTTTTGTAAGGATTGACTTTGTCGTTGTGTTGTCATCGTACAGAATATTTTCCTAAAAGTCGTGAAGATCATCAAATTGTTTTTTGGGGAGACGTGAGGTGGACCTTTGGGATCTTTTTCTTGGAACTCTACCATAGGTGCCATTTTTGCCCAGTCTCTTGATTACTGACCCTAACTGAGGCGGGTGAGACCTGCAATGCATTTGATGTTGTTCTGGGTTCTGTTATGACCTCCTGCTGATGCACTCTTGGAGTAATTTCTGTTGACTGCGTGGCCACTCCTAAGAAGGTTCACCATTGTTCCATATTTTCTCCATTTGTGCATAATAGTTCTTACTGTTGTTCCCTAGTGTCCAAAAGCTTTAGAAATGCCTTTGCAACCCGTTTCAGATCAGGGAATGGTGTCTTGCTTTTAGAGAACTTTTAGCCTACTTCATGTTGTCAGGCAGGCTCTATTGAGGCAGGTTTTTTCCAGTAGATCTTGGCTGGTTTTGATTTGATTTAAGTGTGACAAAAAAGCAAAAATAGATTAAATATATACGGGTGCAAGCACTGTTTCACAGCACTTTATTTATTATTTGTGTCTAATCATTTGTTCTTATTTATTTATAAAAAAGTTTCTTGAATCCTTATTCATCATGACCACATCATAATAAAATTCTTCACAATATGCTCTTGGATTTTGGCTATGTTGTGCCATTCCAATAATATCATTGTCTGCCCATTTCGCCACCTTTTTGAAAACGTTTGTTGAAAAACCAACCTGACCTTTGCTCGAAAATGGTTGGTTCTGTACTGAGGATTAAAAAATAATAAAATTGATACCAAAAGAAAAAATGTCCAAATTGATAGAAACATATTCACACTTCATGTAAAATTCTATTGAAGTATAAATGTAGACATCAGCAGTGAAGGAAGTACTTAAATGTTTTATTTGAAAGAAAAATGCAATTCAACTTTTACACATTTTTTGTAAAATCTCTATGAAATCATTTTTGTTCTTAATGGAAACGAAATATTATTATAGAATATTACACAATCATATTGCTTACTTAATGCTGATGTATTGTTGCAGAGGAAGTAGCTTTAATAGTTTATTGTAGTTTCAAATTCAGGTCTAAAGTTGGATAAAATTTTAAGCAGCTACACAGTCCTTCTGTACAGTGAAATATTAAGTTAATTTTACATTTTTCCTGTTGATCTTGTGATATAAAGAATAAAAAAAAAAACAAGTGACAGCAACGCTTTAGGAAAGGGACAGAAACCATCAATTGCTAAAATATGTTCAGTTAGTTCAGTCAGAACTTGCTTAAGCCCTTACTCTGTCCATCTCTCTGTGTAGCAGTTCACATTTACAAAAACATGGTGCTTGCAGACATCTTAAAATGTCCATTTGCAATGGTAAACCCAGCTCATTTGCTTCAAGCTCTGTATGTTAATGCTTCACAGTCAAAGGGCTTTTGTCACTGGTGAGTCCTAAAAAAGCTGGCACACAGCTTAAAGAATTACAAAAAGCTGGAGCTTCACCACTGCTTGATGCCAGATGCTAAGGCTGCAGTTAACGTTCCCTGTCGAGCTTGTGCATTGTTAAACAAAAGCGCTGCCCCCTCCCGAGTGCAGCACCCGTCAAAAACTTCAGCCTGCGCGTGTCACACGTGTCAATCAGCTCTATATCCTGTGCCACGCGGAGCGGGCGCCTTCCAGCTCCTTCTCAGAGGTGTTTGGAGTGTGTCTGTATGCTCCGGAGGCCATCAATATTGCATCGTGTTCCCGTTTTCCAGACTCATCCACTTTGATTCCCGCTTCACCCTCTTTGCTGCATTTATAGGAGGGTAGAGAAGTAGGGCCGATGTTATGCCCTCTTCACAACAGCAGCAACCTCGGGCTGAGTGGCAGCTCATTCACCTGGTTAAATATGGAATGGTTTGCATTTGTTTGGAAGAGCCGTGTTTTCAGATCACTTGGGATGGAGAGTAGGAGGAGACACTTTTAATCAGTTTCAGTTTTACGGGCAGGAAAAGGAACAGACAGAAGTAATGAAGTCTAACAAAGAACTAATTTAGATTTTGTTATATCCTCTGTACTGTTTGATCTTTTTATTTGATACTCAAAAAGAAAGGAGTTGGAAGGAAAATTATGAATGGTTTTTTTTGTCTTTACTAATAGAAATCTAAAAAGTGCTTTGTGCCCTGTGGTGACTCTAAGATGTATACCGCACCCCTGGGTCAAAACCTTGTAAAACCATTATTTTATTTATTTTATTTTTTTTGCCCATCCCTTGAAAGATGGCACAAAATCAGTCAGGTCTGGACTTTCACTGGACCATTCTTAGAGATGCATATGCTTTGATCTAAAGAATGTTTGTCTCAACTATCTCTCATCTAACGGGTTTTCAGCTCCATCACTCTTCATGTCAGCTCTGATCAGATTCCCTATCACTCAAGAAACATCCAATCCCACAGCATGATGGTATCACCACCATGTTTCACCTTGTGGGGATGGTAGTATTTTAGGATAATCTGCTGTGCTAGTTTTCCACCACAAAAGAGTTTCACTTTGGTTTCATTTGACCACATGTTAAAAAGGTGAATGGGCTTGTTTTAGATATGTTTTATAACCTAACCCTACTTTAAACTTCCATTAAACTTTACTCATGACCTGCCCAGTGTGTTCCTTGGTCCTCAGATTAAATTAGTTGTTTTTTAGGGGTAACAGAGTAAAAGGAGCTAAATACAAATGCAGGTCTATAACATCAGTCCATATTAAAATACACAGAAGTGTGTTGTTGTAATGTGGCAAAAGGTGAAAAAGTTAAATGTGTTTGAAAGGAACTGTAAGCAAAGATTGTTGCTGCCTATTAGTGAGTGTGGACAAAGTAAGAAAAATGAAAAAGAAAAACTGCTAATGATCTATAATTCCATGTCATTGAAATAATTATCCTCAGACTGAGTCTTCATCCAATCAGATAGCTTGTGCAGAACTCAGTTAGATTTCTTTGTTATGGTTTCGCTCAAGTGAGCTAGGAAAGTAAGCAGGGAAATCTGCATAAGTACAACATAAGCTGGGATGTGAAGGCCTGCGGTCACAAGAACGAAGTGCAGAACGGAGCAACCAGACATGTTTGTGCTTTTTAACGCAGCGCATTCCTTTCTCTTGTCAGCAGGGATTGATTTTAGGACATTGTCCTGTGGACATTAGAAGCCTCAGCTTGGATACAGCCTAATTATTCTGTGTATTGTTTATCCCCCCATGGCACTAATTCACTGTGACAAAACTGAACGTGAACTTTTTTTATGGCATCTTATAGTCATTACAGTATCCTTGAATCAGTTACAACCATCTATAATAATATCCTTAAGTCTTTTGTGCTGCGGAACGTTAATCATAAAAGTGTTTTCAGACTATCTTTATTGATCAGGCCCTTCTCCTCTGTGACCAAATTGTGCTGCTGAACACGACTGAGTCCCACATGTGTTAAGAGATGATTGGGAGAAAATGCAATGTGATGCAATGATCAAAGAAGGCTATGTAATATCATTTCCATAATCGTTAGGCTCCTCCGTCGCCTGTCATGGATTCTGGAATGTTTGATGCTTGGGCAGGTCTCTTAATTAGCCACCCTCACCATCAGCTGCCTGTTGCCCCTTCTCTCTCACAAATTACTGAGTTTGTCACCGTCGGATGGCCAGAGGATGAAAGTGGGTGGGGGGGCGGACTCTTCAGAGTGGTCCTTTAAACTTACAAGCAGCACATCGATCTGCATTTTAGTTTTAATGAAGAGATGCATGACTGGATCTGGGTTTCTGGTCTGCTCAACAAGTTTCTGGTAGTTTTTATGTTTCTGTGTGTCTGATTTCTGCGTCAGGCTGCAGGCCTTCGACTTGGAGGCCCAAAAAGCCCACTTTAACCTGTGAAGGGGCTCGCAGTCCTGTAATTACAGAAGTCTTCCTTCACCGTGAGTCTGCGTGTGCAAGCTTTAAGAGAAAAACTTTGTTTGGATGAACCTCTCAGTGTCTGGCAGAACGGGTTTGCCCTTGGCGAGACCTTTCATTTTCATGCACTGCACACTCTGTTAAGAGGAAGGGGGAGTAAGTAAATACACACTACTTCTCTCACTGGGATTTAAATATATACTCTCTCCCCAAATAAATAAATAAATAAACAAACTGCATCCCACACGAATTACAGAAGACGAGGAGAGAAAAGTGATGCTGGAGTGTCTGAGTGTATCTCTATTTGGTGGAGTGAGTGTGTGTATGTGTGTGTCAGGGTCCAGACTAGAAGGCTAACATGCATCCCCATCTCCTGCTCTCTCCCTGCAGCTTTAGCACTTTGTCCTCGCACCGATCAGCCACATCTCGCTCCTTATCCTCATTCGCCGCACGTCATTGCCTTTCCCTCTCTCGCTCACGGAGCTCACTTCTTCCCTCACCCCAGTCTCATTACTCAAATTAGGAGCTCCAGTAATCACCACACTGAGCTCCAGTCAGCCCCTTTAAACACACCCCGCTCACACTCAGGCTCTCCACATCCCTTTGAGCTCCTCCTGCCCTCAGCTCAGTGGCCGATCCGGCACGAGTCGCATAAATATTGCAGAGATGGTGTGATGTTGGGAATGCCCTCTGGTTTTTATCACTTTCTGTGATTGGATTGAGAAGAGGTTTAATGGCATGTGCTGCATGTTGGAACTGATGGCTATCTGAAGAAGTTCAACACTTGAACATCAGCACTCCTCTCACGTCTGTTTTCTAAATATTAATTTATCTCCTGTAACTGTTTGATTACGCCTTTATTGTGTATACAGTATATGGCTAAGATCGAGGGTTTAGAAAGCGATTGCTATACCAGACAAAAGGCTCCAACTTTCTTCTAAAATATCTGGTCTTAATTTTTAATTTACTCCTTCTAATGGCTGTAATAGTTATTTAACTGAAATGGGTCTAGTGATCAGTAAATATTAGGCTGCAGTGGAGGTTTTTATTTCCAATATGGTTTCCAGAATGACCTTTGAGCTCCTCCTTCCTGTTCAAATTTCAGTCAGTCATCAGTCAGGCTTTATTTCTAAAGCACAACCAAAAATGTAGCACAAAGTGGTTTACAGAGTGGCGGTGAGCGGGCGCCACATATAGTCCTTGACACAGCCGGCAGAGGCTCGATTTCTGACCTTGTGACCTTTGCTGCATGTCTTCCCCCCTTCTATGACCATTTCCTTTCTGCCTACTGTCATTAAAGGCCAAGGGTGCCACAAAAACCTTTATAAGGAAATGAAAGTGATTTACAGAAAACAAGAGAGACTGGACAAAAATTAAGCTTTTCGGCAACAAACCCTCCAGGGGGATCTGAGATTAAACAAAAGATAAATGTGGGGGGAAAAACACGTCATGCCTAGTGTTAAGTATGGTATAAGATCTGTGAGGCTGTGGGCCCCTTTCTCCTTCAAAAACCATTGTTGGACTGCATGGCATTA
The DNA here is from genome assembly GCA_963556495.2 of Valencia hispanica. NCBI lineage: Eukaryota > Metazoa > Chordata > Actinopteri > Cyprinodontiformes > Valenciidae > Valencia > Valencia hispanica. Next base: position 45,642,579 of record OY747701.1, read on the forward strand.
TGAACTCTTTGAGAGACCAGGACATTTTAAGTAAAAACTTAGAGACCTCTTCAAGAAAAGTGAAAATGGTTCATATTTGGGCCTCAAATCAGGATAGGACAAATCAAAAAAGAAATGGTTCTGAAAATTCTACTTTTTTCCATATTCGAATGATAAAGTAAACTTGTGGGGTCAGTTTATGGAACAGCATACCAGCCTTGTAAAATGCTGTAGGATAAGACTAGTTGTCCCATTGGCTGAAAAATTAAGCAAAGGGTGTCAATAAGTGTGCTACCTGTAATTTGTTTTACAATTATTGCTTGGGACATCACACAGTGTAATAGAATAGCGAGGGCTCCATAAACTGAATATATCAGCCCTCCTAACCTTGAGATCTTTGTTGTGTGTCTTCTCCCTTCTCTCTCTGATCATTTTCTGTCTGAAACCATTAAGTAAAAGCCACCAGTGCCACAAATTTCCCTAAAGGATAATTTCCTAACATAACATGCAATGAAATATGAATTTATTTTCAGGCGTTTTACACATCTTTAACAGGGGTGCCAATAAATGTGCCCCCACCTGTTTAGTCCCCTATCAACACCTCTAAATAGCACTAATTAATACAGTATGTCTTATTTATTTTGAACCAGAGGAAAAACGCATTAATAAATTACTGCTTTTCTAACAATTCTTGTCATAATATTTATTTACATAGTAATTTTGTGTTTACATTAATGTTGTTCACTAATGTTCTAATGTTGATGTGATATAATTATAGCTCTAAACAAGAGTTTTCTTTTTCTTTCACTTTGCATAAATAAATAAAAAGTTATGGTTTCAAAATCAATATATTTGCTTTAAGCAAACTATTTCCTGCCTTTTCAATAAAAAGTTGGTCCTTAACACAAACAGAAGTAGTTTAGGAGTTATGAATAATAGATTTTTGTAATTAACACCTGATCACCGTTTGTCTTCTCGGCAGGTTCTGGAGCGTCTTTTCCAGAAGGGCTTCAGTGTGGCTGCATCATGCGGAGGCGGAGTGGACTCATCCCAGTTCAGCGAGTATGTGTTGTGTCGTGAGGACCGGCGGAGTCTCTCAATCAACACCCCTATCAGGATAAAACAGGAACCTCTGGACTAGAGATTTTTTTTAGGGGGAGAAGGACTGGCGACAAACCTGCTCCTCCTCCTCTTCCTCCATTTTTTCACACTGCCCCCATCTCACCACCACCTTCCCCTCTCTCCCCCCACTGGACCACAGCCTCCCCTCCAAGAACATACCTAAGTATTAGCAGAGGCTTTTAACCTCACCAGCTCTGCTGAACTCCATGGGGAATGTAGGACCAAACAGAGGAGGAAAGCATCAAAAACAACAAAAGCTTTTCATTCTGTTTGAAAAGTACCCAAAGAATCTGTTGGACCGTCGGGTGCTTTGGCATCTCACAGCTCTCTGTTTTTAGCACAGATTAACTGACTGATTTTCCCACAGCTACTTAAGAAAACAATGTACAGCAATCTGCACCACCTCTGTCCTCAGTTTCTATGGGACCGGCATCCTTTCTGACTGGTGACACAAGGGGCCTGCTGTGGTCCAGGGAAGCTTTGGCAGACATGTTTTTGAGGATGACAAGATAAGGAGATCATATAATTTTGTGAGGCCCCAAACCCCATGACCCCATCAAACCTCAGCGAACTCAGCATTGTTGGTTAAACTGTTTCTATGTTTTCCTCGCTCGCTTTGCTGTTTTTATCATGACATGGTGTAAACAATTATTATTAATAGGATTATTTTTAATGTCTCTTTTTTCCCTCCTTTCTCCAAAATGAAGGATGTACGAACATTGTATTCATTAGGCTTTGAGAGCTTGCGAGGGAGCGTTTCTTGGCAATGGCTGCAGCAACTCAGATGTCTGCAGGCTATGTGGCAAAAGCAATCTGACTGGCAATGAAATCGGAGCCAGAAAAAGTCCCATTGTTCAAACAGGAATGGAAGAAAACCTCGACGTTTCCACATTGTTTATCGTCAAATGTGTTGCACACATAAAAAAAGATAGCAGCTCTAAAATTTCTGCTTGCTTGCTCTAAAACAGTGCCGTGAAAATGTCTTTACCCTCTTCTTTGTCAAACGTACTGTTTCAGATAATTACAGGTTTAAGATCAGACAAATTTAACCCTGGTGAAAGCAAAACACAGTTTTCAAATGATCATTTCATTTATAAGGAGGAAAAAGCTATCCAAAACAAGCAATTAGCAATGATTGACCACATTTTCTGTTCCTCTTCACAAGCTACATCTAGGCTTGATTACTGCCGGACCTTTAGAATCAAGAGAACCTGTCTGACAATATAAAGTAGCCTGAAAGACTTTATGAAAGGAATACATCATGCCTAGATTAAAGGAAATTCAAAAACATTTAAAATTTAAGTCGCTCACATTTATCACTCTTGGAAGGGTTACAAAGCCAATTCTAAGGTTTTTGGACTCAAGCTAACCAGTGAAAGTCATTATCCAAAAATGAACACGAGACAAATGGCATCCAAGGTAAAGAGAACAACTGCTGATGAAAATAACTCAAAAGCCCATCTTTTATTTATTTTTTTAAAAGAACATCTTGATTCGTAAGACGTTTGGGAAAATTTTTCTGTGGACTGATGAGATAAAAGTGCAGCTTTTTGATAGGTAAGCGTCCTGTTACATTTGGAGTTAAACTAACACAGCATTTCAGAGAAAGAACATTTTACCTAAAGTGAAACATGTTGAGTTGTGTGATGCTCAGGATTTGTTTTGCTTCTTCAGGATCTGAACTTGATGGAACCATTGATTCTGCTCTCAAGGAGAAATTCCTGAAGGACAATTCCCAACCATTAGCCTTCAGCTAACGTGCACTCAGAAGAATGTTCCAAACCACAAATGCAAGTCCCCTTTGAATGGCTGGATAAAAACAAAAGTTTTGGAGTGGCCTAGTCAAAGTCCCAGCAGAGATGCTGTAACATAGCCTTAAACACGCTGTTTAGTGTGGCTGGAAATAAAAAATTCTGCAATCTAGAGTGGGGTACAAATCCGCCATAGTGATGTTAAAGTCTCTGAGATTAACCACCAGTTTTTAAATATAGAGGTAATTACTTATTTACACAGTATCAGGTTGCTTTGAATAAATTAATTTCCCTTAATTATTAAAATAATCATTTTAAGAACAGTTTTGTTTTTTGCATTTAGCCTTGTTATCCTTGTTGAATTTTAAAATTAGTTTGCTGATCAGAAGCGTTCAACTTTGACAAAAAATTAAAAAGAAGAAATCTGGAGGAAGGGGAGTACTTTTTCACAGCACTACATCTCTGACCAGATTGTCTCCTGTTTTGGACAAGTTTTGTGTTTCTAGATCAGCAGAAGATGTACTTTAAATGTGCAACGTTTGTTTGCACCTGAACATTTTTACCACAGAGTTGCCCCGTCCCACTCCTTCAGAGCAATCGTTTGAACCCAGTGAGCAGAGCCAAGTCAAGCTGTTTTACATTTAGGTGGATGTTGGGATTAAAGTACTGAAAACATGGAGGAAAATGAGGCAGCTAACAGAGCAAACTGTGCCGGTTTTATTGATTGTACAAGCATAAAGTTGTCCTTTGAGCCACGTTGCATTATTTAAAACCGTATGAAGGATGCAAACATTTGATCCTCCAAGTCCTGACAGTTCTGTTTGAATATTGTCACTTCTGAGTCCAGATTACTTCAGAGGTTGTTCACACATTATACACAGCAGATCCTAAAGTTGAACTGCACTCCCAGCATCAGCATGTTGTTCACAAAGAGGCGAGTGGGCGGCATTTTACTCAGTCCTTCTCTCCTTCTTTTGCTCTTATTTTCAGCATGTCTTCAATCAAATACAGAAACAAGAAAGTTTTCACAGTTTTTATTTGTGTATAACTTAACAATGCTGTTTCTTCCATTCGAAAAGCCTTTGTTAAAACAAAAAAAAAAGCAGCTTACTCTGGTCGTTGTTGGTGTTGGCAGTTACTTGATTTAAACTGGGTTTGTTTTTTTAGTTGTTCAATAAACTTGGGCTCTGCTGTCCGAACAGGAGCAGGGAGTGGATGAAGTTTCTCACAAAACAGCCCGTCTTTGTTCTGATTTGCTCCTTTTGGATCCAGTCGCTTCAAAGGGAATGGTCAACCATGCTGTTTTTTCATGTGAGGAGGCATGTCGGGCCCTCTCGCAGAGCTCCCCCAGCCCCCTCGTTTACTAGATGCCCTCCTACGCCGGACCACACCGCAACAAAGGCCAAACAAACTAATGAGTCAAAAAACACGAGCAGGCTCACAACATGTAAGGCAACTCGACTCCGCAGATGACCTCAATGTACTGTGGTTGTTTTTGCCGCTGAAGGTAAAACTGATTTGTGCTTCTGTGATATAACACTTAAAGCAACTCTTATTAACTTTTAGGAGCAAAAATTTGTGGGGAAAAAAAGAAGATATGAACTTTTAGACATCTCGACGGATTTGGAACAACTCGACAGTACTGGAAATTTTTAGAACGTCTTATCTGTTGTTGGCCCTTTTCAGATGAAGCACTAGTCCGAATTCAGCCGTTCCGGTTGGCGTTCACTCCTCCTCTGAGGTGGCTCGGTTTGTACAGTTACTGTGTATTGAATTATCAGGACTCATAGGCCTTATGGGACTTTCATGTCTTTGAGAGCTCATAAATCCATTTCACAGTAAATAATTAAAATACAAAAGTCAGAACATTACATTGTGTACATATGGAATAAAAAACATTTCAAAGCGTATAATAAGGTGCAAATGTATATTATTTAAAGTGTTTAAAACAATTAGACTGTGGTATTAAAGGGCATGTGTTCATTTACAGTGTCTACATTTGACTTTTCTTGCATATTTGCGATAATAAAAGGATGTACTGTATAAATAACATTTGTCTCAGTCACTGTTTTAGAAAGGGGGATTCCTTTTTTTTGGTCAATTTACTACTACAAACGTTAATGTATATTTCACATGGAAGCCATGTTTCACATGGAAGTAGATCAAAATTGCAAGATGTTTTTCTTTTTTTGTTACAGATAAATTCAAAGAAATGTAGGGTGCATTCATACTCAGCCTCCTTAAGTCAATACTTTACAGCTCCTCTAGAGAAATCATTGCACTCTCATTGCTATCCTGGATGCCATACTCTTTCCATTTCGAGAACATGGATTAAAAAGTGCCCTGTGAGATGTTTAAAACTGGAGATATTGCTTTATAATCTAGCTGTGCTATAAACTTATCCACAACTTTATTCCAGCCACGACTAACATCTGAGATCTTCACAGAAAATATGTATTTATACAGAGATTTAAACTAAACATAGGCGGACTATATTTATAAGTTAGGTCATTTCACAGAATTTTATTTTGAGGCATCAGATTAAGGGGTTCAGAATACAAATAAAACCCACACTTTTCAGTGTTTGTAGTTTTTGAAAACCACGTGTCATTTTTCTTCCACTTCACATTTTGTGTTGGTCTGTCAGACAAACTACAAATAAAATACACGGAAGTTTGTGGTTGACAAAATATGAAGATTAGTGCTTTTGTAAGCCACTCCATATGTGGTGAACTCTATGTGTTTACATTGAGCAGCTAGAACCTGATCAAATTTGTCAGCCAGAGTAGACGTATTTGTGTATCCTGCTCATGTTTGTAGAAGATGAGGGATTTCCTTCATGACTCAGTCCAGCCCAGCAGAGGGTCAAACTTGGAGGCTGAAAACAATAAGCTTTTCGAAGGTCTGAGATAAATGCTCAAATATTCTTCCGCTTAATAAGCAACAGAAACCTACGAGGGCTTCCTATATCTGGGCAGAACTTCCCCATAATGTGATGACTTCAAGGGGAAGTGGGTTTTTGGAAATGATTGGCCCTACTTCCTTTAAGTTAAAGAATTGAGCAAGCATCTTGATTGTTATCTACAAAGTCCCAAAGCAAAGATCCACAATGGGCCATGATTAACAGCAACATCCCAGTCTTTCCTATAGTGCACTAATGTTATGTTATGCCAAACTTCAGACATTTGATTACTAAATATCTTTACCCCAGAGGTCTTTAAGCACAATCTTTACTGTTTTCTTCATCCCCGACTCTAATGGAATTAGACTGGGATCAAACATAATGTGACAGTTCAAGAGGCAGCAAATTCAACCATTTCCTACTTTCTCAGAACTGTATTAGAGCATGTTCTAGTTGTGCAATATTTTTCTAAGATGGTTTTATGTAACAAAAAGGGATGGGCAAGCTGGGATTTGTAAAAGATATGGCTAATTTGTATTTTTACAACTCAGAAAGTAATAAATGTAACTAATGCATCTGCAAATTCAGCACTAGTGCAGTTTAAGGCAAACAGGTTTAGGAGAAAAATATGCTATTATTCAGGTGAGTTGTTTCAACAAAATGATATGAAAAAACAGCATGACCGCACAGCAAAAGAGCTGGGAAAAGTTTGGAGCACTAAAATAAATCAATAAAATCAAACAAAATAAAAGAACAAAGGACCCAGCTAACACTCGAGCTGCACAAATTAATACATGCCTCACATTACCCTTACCTTCCTGCTTTTAACGTACGGAAGCATTTAGACAAAGTCAAGATCGCTCAGTTTAGTAAACAGCTTATTTATTCCTTTACAAAATAAGTACGAATACGAAAGTTTTGTTTTTCTCACACAAACAGGAAATTTTCCAGATATGTACCAAAAATAACGTGATTCTAATAAACACACAGTTTTGTAAACAATATTTACAAATCATCCTCGCAATGTAATGCTATTTCCAACAGCTGTTTACATCAGAATTATTGTCTTCTCATTTTGGCTAAAAAGCTGTAGTAATAGTAGTAGTAGTAGTAGCAGTAGTAGTAGTAGAAACATCCTCTTGTGAAGCCATCGGAAGCAATAAAAATCACTGAATAAAAATGTAACTGAACCAATCACAAATTGGTAGTGCTGTGCTTGTTTCTAAAATATTTTGGACTTAAAATGTATGAGCATAAAAGCCAATCCTCCCCAAAAATCAAAACACATTTATGGTTGAAACCGACAGAAACTGGCAATAGCGCTTACTATTTGCTATAATACAGCGACAACTTTGAGTTGTCGGGTAAAATAGATTTTAAAAAGTGCTCCTCAAATTTATGATGCACAACAACTGCTTCAAATATCCCCCCACCCTCCCCCTATAGTTAAATAATTTTTTAATCTGACAAGAAAAGCTGCATAGAGGCCAAGAAATCTTGATAAATATATATAAAAAAACATACTGGACAATATTACATAATACAATAAGGACTGTTTAGAAATAAAAATAAAAAACATTTAAAATGGCATGTAAAACATTTCCTGTCACAGATCAGTCCAATGAGTCAAAACAATTATTCTGGAATCATAAAACTGCTTCCTACTATTTTTTTCCACTTTACTTACTTTACAGCTGTTACTCATTTGGGTGAAAAATACTGTAAAAATACAAGTGCTGCACACCCTAACAAATGGACTACCTTTACCATTCAGTCATTGTAAAAGCTTCGGAGAAGGGGCAGAGCAGTTAAATATATTTTTTAAACATCAGGTGATGCACAGACAAGACATTGGGAGTACATGATAAAGGAATGTCTGTTTGCCCTCTGCTTACTTCAAATTATAGGACAATACTTAGTCAATAAGGTAGATCAAAGACTGTGTCTAGATTTGCTAAGTGATTTTTGCAGATATCTGCAGGAGGATTGGGAACAGGGGGGTTAGTGTAACAATACTCTACAGAATAAACGATCTAAATCTGACTCTCTGAAAGCACGTCCTTTTACAAAACATCAGCTTTTATAATATTCACACAGGAATTAAATCCTTTTCTTACAAAGCTTGTGATAAAAAATATACATGCTGTAAAATAATTCAAAGAGAACTATTTACACATACAGCACAGAAATGTAACAGAATTATGTTATGGGTGCATCTTAATACCTTTGAAAAGGTATTTTTTTCACAAATTCAATTCAGGTCATAATATTTCAATTCATTAGACACAGGAATGTATGTGAAATTTTTATTTCTGTTAATGTAGATTTTTTTGGCTAATTTTCTCGAAAATGTAAATATTACATTGTAAATGTAATAAAATAAGGACCCTTAATACATAAATGTAACGTTAAGCCACAAAAAGTCATTGCTACAGAAGATGGTTGTTCCCAGAGTGCTGTATCCAACCATATTAATGGAAAGTAAAAACTGCAATAGAAAAAGTGTGCACAAGAAAGAGGTGTAACTACAGTATTAAGGGGGTTGTGAATGTCCACTCAAGAGTTGGCCCACACTGCTAAAAAACTCAATACATGATTTAATGATCATGGTGTCACTGTTCTTGACTGGCCAGGAATCCTGCCAAACTTAAACCTTCTAGAAAAGGGATCTGCAACCTCTTTATTTCCAAACAGTCCTGCTAGCCTTAAGTCCAGCTAAATAAAACTTGTTTGAGCCACAAATGTTACCTGATCTTTTAAAAAATTAGAATTTATAATTTACCACAAGAACCTTCTATAGGAAATTTGTTGCTGTTTTAAAGAACCATTTTATCTCCAGTTTTAGTTATAGTTTAGAACCATTATTTCTGTTTTTTACACCTCCAATTCTGTTTTTTGGAATAAAGAAAACGTTCAACATTCTCTTCTATGAGATGTCAATATTTGTGGAAAATTTTTTTTTAAAGCACATAGTTTCCAATCTAATGACAATGAAAATAGATCAAAATAGTGGTGCTGGTGCTTTTAGTGTCATTCTGTTGTGGAAATTCAATACAATTATTTTTTAAAGAAACTCAAGCAAAAGGAGCCCAGCCTGAGAGCATTACTTGTTCAGAACAGTACTTTTCAGAAGCTCAGTATTTCTGTATTTGTTGATATTATTCAACATTCTAATTATCTAAAAAACTGAATTTTTAGTCTTTTGCTTTTACCCATAATCATCAAAATTAACAGAAATAAATGCTTCAAATGCATAACTCTGTGTAAACTGAATCTATTGAATCTTACAGAAATAAACTAACTGTTCAAACACATTCTAATTTAATGAGATGCATCTGTATCTTTAATCTGTTGTCCGGTGTAAAAGTCCATAAAATCTCAACTTGAGCTCAGTTAGGCTACATTCATTGAACTGCGTCAACCAATCGCTCACGTGAAATACTAGAGTCTGCATTGGGGTGTAAAAGTAACCGTCTGAGTCAACGTACAGGTGAAACTCAAAAAATTAAATACCCTGCAGAAGTTCCTTTATTTCAGTAATTCAACTTAAAACGTGAAACTAATATATGATATAGACTCATTACATGCTAAGCAAAAATATTTATTTGTTTTAATTTTGATGAATATAGCTCACAGTTTATGAAAACCTCATATTCATATTTGAAGACTGCTGACCTAAAAGAAAAAAACATCATTGAAACCCTCCATAAGGAGGGAAAGCCTCAAAAGGTAATTACAAAAGAAGTTGGATGCTCCCAAAGTGCTTTATCAAAGCACTATTAATAGAAAATTATGTGGAAAATGAAAAGTGTGGAAGAAAAATGTGAACAAGCAGCAGGGACGACCGCAGCCTGGAGAGAATTGTCAGGAAAAGACAATTCAAAAGTGTTGGGGACCTTCACAAGGAGTGGACTGAGGCTGGAGTTAGTGCATCAAGAGCCACCGCACACAGATGGATCCTGGACATGGACTTCAAATGTTGGATTCCTGTTGTTAAGCCACTCCCGAACAACAAACAACATCAGAAGTGTCTTACCTGGGCTAAAGAAAAAAAAGAACTGCAAATTTTTCATCTCAATTGGAAACCAAGCTCCCAGAGCCTGGAGGAAGAATGGAGAGACGCACAATCCAAGATGCTTGAAGTCTAGTGTGAAGTTTCCACAGTCTGTGTTGATTTGGGGAGCCATGTCATCTGCTGGTGTTGGTCCACTGTGCTTTATTAAGTCCAGAGTCAATGCAGCCATCTACCAGGACATCTTGGAGCATTTCATGCTTCCTCCCACAGCCGAGCTTTATGGAGATGCTGACTTCATTTTCCAGCAGGACTTGGCACCCGCTCACACTCCCAAAAGTACCAAAACCTGGTTCAACGACCATGGGATTACTGTGCTTGATTGGCCAGCAAACTCGCCTGACCTGAACCCCATTGAGAGTCTAGGGAGCATTGCCAAGAGAAAGATGAGAGACATGAGTCGGAACAATGCAGAAGAGCTGATGGCCGCTATTGAAGCATCCTGGTCTTCCATAACAGCTCTGCAGTGGCACAGGCTGATAGCATCCATGCCACGCCGCATTGAGGCAGTAATTGATGCAAAAAGGCCCAAACCAAGTACTGAGAACATATGCATGATTATACTTTTCAGAGACATTTCTCTATTTAAAATCATTGTTTTATTGATTTCATGTAATACTCTAATTTTCTGAGGTTATGAATTTGGAGTTTTCATTAGCTGTAAGCCATAATCATCAAACTTATAACAAATAAAGGTTTGAAATATCTTGCTTTGCATGCAATGAGGCTATCTCATATATTAGTTTCACATTTTAAGTTGAATTACTGAAATAAATAAACCTTTGCAGAATATTCAAATGTTTCACCTGTAATTCCTACTAATATGTGGTGTTCTGAAGCTTCTGATACCAGTGTGAACTAATAAGAAGCAACAGAACACATGGAATAGGTTTGGGGTTTGGACATCCTTTCTCTAACAAATCCAACACATAGTACATGACACGGCCTTTAAATTGAAGGATCCTACTACACACTGTGAAGCTAAACGGAGAGCACAAGGAACAACATTTAGCTTTTTTCTCTAACCCTCTGTGTATTAAAAACTACGTTAAACATCACTACAGTACATATAGAGACACAGAGCCGCAACATTAGACCTGATCTGAAGGCACGTGGCTGGGAAGGACGAGGAGAAAGTGGAGGTTGAGGTGGGTGCTGAGCAGAGCAGAGGCTACTTGAGCAGTGCACGGTAAAGGAGGAGAGAGTGGGCAGTCTCTCTCTCTTGCTCCATGTAGAATATCAAGTCCCTGAGGTTGACGCGGGTGATGCGCTGCCGAGTGTACTGGCGAGATGAGGTGGACGGGGCGGAAGAGCACGCTGGGGAGCCTGCCACGCTGCCGGAAACCTGGAGAGAAGAAGTTCTCCGGTGAGAAGGACGATGTATGGCATCTTGCATAAATTCAAACTCCTTGACCTTTTTCTAATTTTCCCACACTACAACTGCAAACTTAAAGGTATTGTGTTGTGATAGACCAACACAAAGGAGTGCACAGTTGTAAGGTGAAAAAAAGACAATAGTATCAACTCTGAAAAATGTGGTGTCTACAGTACAGCAACCCAAGCTTAAACTTTCCTGCTGATTTTTCTTTAATATTTACACATAATCTTCGTTCCTCATGATACCTTATGCTTTGTGAAGTGCAAGAGTCCCTCCTGCAGTAAAACACCTGTACAAAAGGATACTGCCATCCCCATACACAATTTAAATGGTGTTCTCAAGCTTAAAATCTTTGCCCAGTTTTTTGCAGATGACTTCAGACATGGGACATGTCAGCAAAAGTAAGTTTTGTCCTCCATTTGAAGTAATAACTTCTTTTTTGCTGATTGGCCATTGAGCGCATGTGGTTACTGAACTTGTTTCACTGTGGATAATAACACTCTTATCGGCTTCAGCCAGCATATTCACATGGTCTATTGTTTTTGTTCTAGAGTTGATACACACATTTTGCACCAAAACACAGAAACATTTAGGACAGCTGTCATTCTTCACAGGAGTGGACATCCCAGTAAATTCACCTGAATGTCACACTGTGCTGAGCTCAGTGAAACCGCAGAGAACAATAAGACTTCTGGAACAAGGTCTCTTAAACAAATGAGAAGAGAGTAAAGATCTTTGGCCACAAATTTGCTGCTCCCAAAAAGACATACCAGCACATTCATTTAAAACCAACTGTCAGGCATGGTGATGGAGGAGTGATGATTTAGGCTGACTAAGCATTTTGCAGTCCTTAAGTCTACCATGTGTTTCAAAAATATCAAAGTATTTTAGAGTCAAAATTTATATAATCTGCAGCTTGGGCGAAAAAGAAACGAATCAAGGTATTTCAGTGGTTCAGTTAAATCAACCGTCCTGAAAGGTTGTGTTGGGACCTTTAGAGAGCTTTAGGCACTCAGACATCCACAAACGGCAATAAACTGAAGCAACATTGTAAAGAAGCGTGGGCCAAAATTTCAAGCCCTCGCATTTAGTCAACTAAGATTACCTTAGACTGTGGTTTGGTAAAGTGCTGACTTAGATTTAGAAGAATTTAGACAAAACTTTAATCTGACACAAATCCAAGCCAAAACTGTCACCCAAACTGTCTCTCTGACTACACTTCCTATTAGTATTCACTTGTATTATTGCATATGAGTTCTTTATGAAACCTAAAAATATCACAGATCTTTTAAAATATCTTTATTATAAATGTCTTGAAAGATTGATCTACTAAGATTTTTCATTGAGTTTGGGTATTTCAAAGTTTATTTTCAGAGACATTCATTCCTATTTTCAAAAAGGTCTTTGTTTCAATGGAGCAGTTAAAGGAATAGCTTTTTTTCATGGAAAAAACAAACCGTATGGGTGTTTGGAAGAAAGCAGTTGTGTTTCCAATTGACGAAATGAGATCATCTTTGTTGAATGGCAAACACATTGACAGTATCAAGAATAAAGAATGCTGTGGCCTCAAAGTAAGTATACACCTCCAATTAGAAAAAATAACCCCTTCTCGCATGAGCATGAATGAGATCAAAAAGATGGCATAATGACATCCAGATATTCAGGTGCACAGTGAAACCTTTTCTTTTTTTTTTTTACAAAGGCTGAGAAAAACATTTACAAAATATTCTCAATAACCAGGGAAACCACAGCCATAGTTAAAAACATTTATAGGTGGCACTTTATGATCTCTGTAATATGAAAAGATCTGCAATCCAAATAAACAAAGCATCTGACAAAGATAAAAAACTCCCTACTTTCCACATCCAACTGAGAATCAAAGTTCTCTTTACTTTTATTTGATGAAAAACATAGAATCCAAAATGTAACTTTCTTAAATAATTGCAGGCAATTCTACAACGTGTAGTTTTTGAATATGGAACCTGGGAAAAACAGAAGGAAGGAAGGAAGGAAGGAAGGAAGGAAGGAAGGAAGGAAGGAAGGAAGGAAGGAAGGAAGGAAGGAAGGAGCGAAGGAAGGAAGGAAGGAAGGAGCGAAGGAAGGAAGGAAGGAAGGAAGGAGCGAAGGAAGGAAGGAAGGAAGGAAGGAGCGAAGGAAGGAAGGAAGGTAGGAAGGAGCGAAAGAAGGAAGGAAGGAAGGAAGGAAGGAAGGAAGGAAGGAAGGAAGGAAGGAAGGAAGGAAGGAAGGAAGGAAGGAAGGAAGGAAGGAAGGAAGGAAGGAAGGAAGGAAGGAAGGACACACATTTGGAAAGAACAGATGAAAGGAAAGAAAGGCAGGGAGGAAAGGTAAGGGCAAAAGGAGGATAAACAGACAGGATAAATAGAAAAAGGACATGAGAAAAAAAGGATGGACAAAATGAAGTAAACCTGGGGGAAAAAAATAAAGACACAAGGGCCAAAGTGACTGAGTCCAAAAACATGACTGTTAGGCAAAAGTGTTAAGCAATGAAGTTACCTTACTTTAGTAGAAATTTTGGGTATTTATACTTCACTGGAGTAATTATCTATTGGGCCACTTTTTACTTCTACTCCTTAGATTTTAAAAAATAGCTTTTTTATTCCTATTTTATTTAGTCTCATCATTGTGTCAAAAAGAAACACAAAAAACCTTTTCGTTAACCGAATATTTTCGGTATTTGTCTAGGTTTTTTGAAAGGTGATGGAAAAACTCTGAACGCCGCTGCATCATTTTGACAGGTCAAAATCACAATCCTGACCATTTGGTGCAGACGCACGGACATTTTAAACTTTACTCACGGAGTACAGTTCACTAAATCAAAAAATTAATTTTAAAAAGATTCCCATGAAGGCTTCTGAGCATCATCTCAGACCAGGACCCTATACTCAATATATCTCACTAACCGGGAGGGTTTTGAACCTGTTGGTTAAAGATGCGCTTAAAGACCCACTCCAATGAAAATTGTGTTTTTCGTGTTGTTAATATGTTCTTGTGGCATTTTTCTGATGCCAGAGGGCATATCTTAAGAAAGATTAAGCTCAAACTTGCATTTCTGAGTATTTCTGCTTTCGATCAGTAGCAGACGCTAAAAGGCCGTCTAAAACAGGCTGGGTTTGTGACGTAGCAACTGCACTGGGCGGGATACAAGCTCCAGCTCCGCTCTGCCCCGCCTGCTCAGGTTCTGAAGAGTAGAGAAGACGAGAACCTGTGTGCTGTAGCGGGTTGCAATGCTAAGAAGAATGATATTATTAGCTTTCATACTTTACCAAAACCATCTGCAGTGATAGAGAAATGGATTAAGTTTCTTGGTCACAGCAAGAATAAAAACCGCACATCGGTTTGCAGTCAACATTTCAGAAAAGACTGTTTCACCAACTGGCAGGAGAAAAAAAGGGCTTCACTAGGGCTAAACTACTTTTGAAGCCTCTGCGATAACGGTTCCGCCCACAACACAGAGGCGAATTGCTAATGAGCTACTGCCGCTCTTCTGAAGCCATGTCCTAGAAAACGGAACATGTTGTGTGATTTTTGGCTAAAAATGGCATAATTATAATTTATACTGACAACTGAGAAGACTTTAAAACAGCTCAAAAAGAAGATCGGAGTGGGTCTTTAAAGGACCCCGGAGTCCTGCCAACCATCCATGTGAAAGGAGTGCATTCTACGGCATTTTCTGCTGCTGAAGCGATAGGAAGCTAGGTTGAGAGAATCATTACCACTTCTGATCACTTCAATTAAAGAAATGTTCCTTGATTTCAAAACTTTGGCTGAAGTGGTACATGCAGTTTCAGACTGTAGTGTGGCAGTGGACCGTGGTTTTAGACTCCAGAACAATGGTCCCCAACCTGAGGTCTGTGAGCCCCCAAGGGTGTCATTAGAGATTGCAGGGGCCTGCACAGTTTAGCTCTAATCTCTCTCTCTCTCTCTCTCTCTCTCTCTCTCTCTCTCTCTCTCTCTCTCTCTCTATATATATATATATATATATATATATATATATATATATATATATGCAAATATATTAAATATAAATACTACAGATTGTATACACCTGGTGACACACAGAAGGAAGGAAAATGTATAGATACTGATCTATCTTGAGTCATCTTTTTGTTGGAATGATGTAAAGTAATAAAAAAAAAAAGTAAATTAAAAAATGTAACTGTGTGTGTAGGGCACACCTGATGACTTAAAAATGCTGATTTTTTTTTTTGTGTAACCCCAACCTGTTTTATGCTCATTTTGTTATGAATTGTGCCCTCATATTGAAGAAAGTAATCTGACGCCGTACAGCCACTTCAAATTTCCAGTCATGAAATGGTCGTCTTGGAAAAAATGACAGCTAAATTACGGTTTAAAATAACAACATTCCAAGAGGTTTGGGCACCCGTTCTTCAGGAGATAGATAAACAATAACTACCTAGAGATTTACTATTATTTTATTTATTTATTTAAAGAGTATCATTGATTGTAATTTGTGTCCATGTGGAAACGGGGAGGGATATGGGGGAAGATATGTACTCTTTATGTATATACTGTATAGATTACAATTACTTGAGGACTGTTTTTCCCTTTTGTTTTGTGTTTTTTTGTTGTGTGTTTGCTTTTTTTTCTGTATCTACATTCTACCACATTTGGTGGAGAAAAATGGAAAAGACTATGATAAGATGTTGTGTGGAATTGATTTACTATGAAATGTCTTGTCCAAATAATATCAAATTGGAAAAAAGAAATGGTCGTCTGACATCAAATGTAGAACAGTTCTGCTAATATGTTGTCTAGATCAGACTGTATGAACTTCAAAATTAAGTCTGCAAGAAAATGACAGGCAATTTCTGTCTCTCATGTTCATGTAATTTTTTGGTTTATTTGCTCTTCATTTTTTCTCACTTCTTTTCTCTTGAAAAAAATATTTGTTAATAATTTTATGGTAGTACTGCTTTTAATTGGATTCAAATTGGAAATAAAGGCATTTTACATAACTTTTACCCATCTCTTTAGTATGCTTTTCATCATTTTTTTTTCTATTTGCTTTTTTTTTTTTTTACAGAGATCAAGAACCATGTTCTAGATCTTTGTATTTGATCCAGAAAAGAATTATGAATGATTAAAAAAATTATCACATACAGCAGGTGATACAGGTAAAGAGATGCATTTACATTTGGACAAATCCAGCAAGTTCCCACTTGAACCCAAGCTGAGAGAAATACGACAGACGTTTCAGTCAGGAACACCCTCTCCCAATTACATTGATTGCAGCACTCTGTAAACACACTGTACACACCAGCTTTAATTGCAAACATATGATGGGTTTGAATTTACAGGAACCAAACCAAAACCCTCCAGCACCCGCCCTCTCATATGCTTGGTTGTGCGTATGCTGTATGACGATGCCATGTCTCAGATTTCCCCTCTGTAAACTCTCTGACCCCTGGATATGACATGACAAGTGAAGCTAGTCAGACCACTGCTGCTGCCAACTTACTTTAGCAACATGTATCATCTTCTGCTGCTGGTTGAGGGGCACGTGGGTACAGCCAGCTCATCAGTGCCCCAGGGCACACCAGACCCCTTCACTCTGGGGATCTACCCAGGCCTAATCAGGTCAATCATGGCTGACCACAAGTGAAAGATGGGCCTGCCTACTGCCATGCCAATTACTGCCACTCAGGGGTCAGGCCGACGACAGGGTCAGGAATTTTTACCAATCAATGCCATCCATCCACCTGGACAGATGTGCAGAAGTAGCCACAGGCACCCAGTCGGTGCTTCCACTGAAGTGGCCGACAGAAGGTAGTGCACTCCAGCTTCCAGAATGCCTCATTTCCCTCGGGGAAAAGGGCAGCCTTTAGTGAAACACAGACAAAAAGGTCAGGGCTTGTCCAGGAATTCTCGCAACACAGCATCCTCACCCTCTCCTTCTTCTTCTTCTTCATGTGTCCTCTACACTAAAAAAACACTTGAATCAGAGCTTTTATGGAGTTGGCCTAGTGTATCTATGGAGACCAGCCCTCTCACCGGTACATGTAAGGAATAATGTGGAGGAGGCAGAGCGGATGGGCGGGGTAAACATTGAAGCTAAACAAAGCAGATGGCTGAGTGTCAGTTAAAAAGGAAAGTGAGACATCAACAACCACGGTCTCGGTGTCGCGAGCAATTACACACCAACCGTGTTTGAAATTTGGTAGAGAACAAAGCAGCCAGCCTTTGAGTCTTTGAGCCTTTAAGTTTCACGATGGATGAACAGAAAAGGCAAAGAGCACAGAATATGCAGGCGAACCCCATCACTGAGACAGCAGGGCTGAGCAAAAAGGAAAGTCTCAAAATCAACTTGGCCAAGAAAGATCCATGAGGCAAAAAACAGCATCTGTCATTTTATCTGTGATGGCTGCTGCAAGGCAATATGTCATATGACATATCCGTCGTACAGAATGTGCAGGGATACTTCAATACATCTTTTCAGACGTTTGACTTGTTCACATGAGGGGACATGAAGAAAAACACAGAGGATAGAACCTAAGGAGAGGAGGCCTCATAAATGCTTTAAGTCCTCAGCAATATTGTGTTGGCATGCATACAAATTGAAACAATTAGGCATGGGCTGGTATGAGACTCTCACAGTATGATAACCGTGAGTAAAAATTCCAAATTTCTACAGTATTTATGCAGAAATGTCTAACAAAAATGCCTAACATGATACAGTTGCTTTCATTTAAAAAGGAAAAAAAAATATTTTCACACTTTAGCTTCTGCAGCATGACTACCCGTATTATTACAGAAATGTTACAGACATTTTAAAAAAATGGCAATTTGAAAGAAAAAGTACAGCAGTCTATGTTCAGCCAGCTAACTGGCACTGGACAGCAACAAGTGGGAGAAGGGGGTAGTGCAACATTACTTCATGCTTCACATAGCCAGAAAAGCTCTGGTTACTCCAGCACTTTCTCTGCCATTTCGTTAACAGGAATTTAAACTGTAGGAAGGGTGTGGAGGAAATTTTCTATGGTTTCAGAACCGTGAGTTTTCAAAACCTACTTAAACATTCATATCGTTAACCAGCCTGTAGCTAATACTGACACATTCTTCACCATTTTATCCCAGCACAAAATAATTCTTGTATTTTCTGACAGTGTTTTACAATATCAGAACTAGGGCTGCCACAAACCATTGTTTTGATAATCGACTAATCAGTGAATATTTTCCGATTAGTCGACTAATCAGATCAGGTGTAAATAGTATCTTATCTTATCAGCATGCAGCTGCTCCAATATAACCATCATTTGCTTCTAGCTTGTGTTATCTCTAAATGTTTTGTGCTAAACATTAGCGTTACAGCAGACACATGACGTATGCTAAGGGTAGTGAAGTTACCATCACTACAATGTTACAGCTATAATAAGCTGTAATACAGACTGCTACAGAAGATCCTTCCTGCCCACAGCTATCTAAAATCTAAAAAGTCAATCTAAAAAATTACATTTTGAGAAAATAAGTATTTTATGTTTAATGTAATAATGAAAATAATAAGCAGCAGTCTCACAAAGACCTCCAAAAAGGGCAAATCAATTCTTTAGTTTTTCATTTAATAGAAACACTCTCCCTATGCTCAACCTTTTCATAGCTTTTGTATTAATGAGACAAACGGGATTTTAGACATCTGCCATACACAGAAACAAATTATCCAGCTATGTGCACAGTGCATTCTGCCACACATTTGTCGCGACACCTGCGCTTTGATGTCATGTAAACAGCAGCAGCAGTGCTGCGCTGTCTGTTCCGTCTATGATGGGATCAGAACCACCACTAGCTTGGGCCATAGAGGACGTCACATGAGAGAACCCGGACATTTTCATCAATATATGAATGCCCCCCGGATGCCCCGGAGAGAACATGAAAAGCCGACATGTCTGGGGAAAAGAAGACATCACCCTACTGTTGATACTAATGTTAGCAGCTAACGAGCTAATTCTCTTACAGAGGTGACTGTCCCTCTTTGTTGCTAGCCACAACGGCTTCCTTTTAAGAAGTTCGAGCAACACCGTTGTACTGCCATGGAAAGCAGGTTTTAACTTGTGAAATTTGCATCGCACATGCTTCTCATTAATTTTTATAAAACACTCCAGAACTTTAGAGCGTCGTTGTTGGCTCGCCATGATACTGCCGTTTGGGCTTTCCGGTGACGCCACGGCTGACCCCGATTGCCAGTACTGTGTATGTGCATCGGGGCAGAAAAGCAGACAAAGCAGCGAAAGGCACAGAGACAGTTTTAAGAGGAAAAACAAAGCTTAAAAAAATTTAATTGGTTAACGTTGATTGCTACATTTGACGTTGACAGTTTTGGCTGTCGACGTTGTCGTGATGCATCGTGGCACCACTAATCAGATCAGGTACTTTAAAAAATGCACAATGTATTAAAATATTCTGGATAGTATCTCAACAACTCCATATTGGGACTGATTTTAGTAAGTATTGCGTTGACAATATCTGGTGCGATATAAGCCTATTTTCCTCTTTCCTCTCTGTCTCATCTGTGCTTCAATCACCTTTAGCAATTTGGGAAATGTCATTTGTGCTGGAATATGTTAGTAAACAATGCTTGTACTCCAAACAGTCCTTTGTGATTTGAATATAGTGCAGACCAATATAATGTTGATATTGATGTAATCTATTGTGCAGCCCTACTCCATGTGTGGTAATATTGGTATCATGAACTTTTAAAACATTGCAGGTCAATGGGAACAGCTTTTAGTTTTTACAGAAGCTATAGGCACCAATATTAGACATGCACCAGAATCAGATTATTTTAAATTGAACAGTCTTGACCTTGTTGTTGATTTTTGGTTGCTGTTTTGTTCCTTACCAACAAAAGCACCATACTTAGCTTTACCAGGTTGCAATGATGACAACCCTTGTGGATCCAGTTACTGAGGAAAGAAGTAAGGTTAGCCATTTTTAGTATCTGTGAGGTGTTTGTAAAAAGGAAGCACTGACATTTAAGAAGCTATTTTAAGGCAAACTGAATTTTGATTGACATGCCAACAGATTGTCATTTATGGTGCAAGATAGCGGTACTTCAGAAGATAACAGGAAGGTTGAACCATGCCAAACCATTTTATTTCTATAGCACATTTAAACAATGGTGCAAGGGCCAACCAAAGGGCTTAACAGGGAGAAATAACAACAATTCAAGCAGAACAGATGCAGGCAAATATAACATGTAAAAGAAAAGGAAAAAGGAAACAAAACAAAGAAAAAAGTAAAATATGCTAGAAAGAGTTAAAAGCCAAAGGAGCAAAAATTGTTTTTTAAACGAGACTTAAAAGTCTCCAGGGTTGGGGTTGACCTAATCTGAAGTGGTAACTTATTCCAGAGTGTTTGTGCACACACTGAGAAAGCACGACCACCATGGGACTTGTAACGGAAACCTTGGGCAGTGAGTAGGTGCTGGTCCACCGACCTGAGGGACCCTGAGGGGACATAAGAGGAAACCAAATCCAACAAATAGGCTGGTGTAAGGCCATTAAGGGATTTAAAAACAAACAACGATATCTTAAAATCAATTCGAAGGCGAACAGGGAGCCGATGTAGTTTTCTCAGTACGGGGGTTATGTGCTCGTGGCGTTAAGAGTGCCGGTAAGAAATTGGGCTGCAGCGTTCTGGACCAGCCGGAGACGTGCAAGGGTAATGGAGTTTATTCCATAAAGTACAGAGTTACAATAGTCAAGGCGAGAAGTAACAAAAGCATGCAAAATTGTTTCTAAGTGACACCTCTTTAAAATCGGCTTAAATATAGAAAGCCGTCACAGTTGAAAGAAGCACGATTCTACAGTCAGATTTACACGCAGGTCCATTTTTAGGGAGGAGTCCATCAGGACACCAAGATTACAAACCGAAGTTTTCTGGAAGAAAAAATAAAAGGAAATAGTTGGGGGGAAGAGGAGCATCTAGAGCTAAAAATGATAACCTCTGTTTTATCTTCGTTTAAAAGAAGAAAATTGGTAGTCAGCCAGGATTTTATATATATACATGCTGGATTTAGGAATGTTGGGAGCCATTTGGAAATGTCAGAGTTAAGGCAAAGCATCTAGATGCACAGGAATGTACATGCAGAGAAAAATCTGTTTTTGTAATGCTAGCTGCATCAATAGTTTTAATATAGAATGTTAAAGCTATTTTAAAATGTCAACTTTTTGTTTTAAAAAAGCAAGTCCAGGTTTTGCAACGACTGGGCTCTACCACAGCAATGCCATGTCTCCTCTGCTCCTAACATGAATTAATGATATTTTGAATTCTCTTACACCTCCATATATTAGGGATGATAAAGAGAAATATGAATCGTCTAATATCGGTATTGGTAGCTTAAAGCAAATATCTATAAACGAAATCCCATTTTATGTTGTCAGAAGAACATTAATTACCTACATTCAGCCCTAAAAAGGTTTAAATGCATTCAGACAGTTTGCTTGTAATGTTTTTACCCATACCTGGTTCTACTAACTGTATTTATGACTCCTTGTTTCCAATAGTGCATTGGCAGCTGCTGTGCTTGCAAGTTTCAGAATTTACATTCACTCGTTTTTTTAAAAATAGAAAAGGGGTGGTGCGGTAAGGCAGCAGGAGAAGTGGGGCTTCTTGCTGATCTGTGGCTTTGAACCCTGAGTGGCACCTGTGCCTTGATGCTGAAGCCAATATTGGATTTGGCCCGGGTCACACCTCAGGGCGGTGGGTTAATGGCCCACTTTGCCAGGCACACAGCCGCTCGGCCCCTGCGCGGTCCAACCTGCTGCCTCAGCACTCCCCTCCTCGCAGTAGAAGTTACAGATAGAGGCTGCTTGGTGAGAAAGTATGCGCGATTGCTGTTTGTGCCAGTATCTGACAACACACCGGCCAACATATGGTGTTCACTAAAACAGTGATGTGGGGAGAAACCATTGCTCAGCGTTCACATCTGCGACTGAAAACTGGCTCCATTTTGGTTTGCGAAAACATATAAGCTGTTTATGATATTACTCTATTGTTGTTATTACTTTGATGGCAAAAACATCCATTCAAATTCTATGCTTTAGTCAATATGGACAGATACAGTGCCACAAGACATATTGTTGGCAAATAAAAAGTTAGTAAGAAATTAACAACAGCAAATAATTAGGTAATTATTTCCTGACTCGTCCTGGCCCCAAATGTTGCCTTTAACTTGGCCTCTTCTTACAAACTAGTGCGACTGACAACCAGCATGTGAGCTGTCTGACTGAAAGACAGATTTGCTGACTGACCATTTTATCAGAAGAAGTGGCTGTTTGAATGACTGGCTGAGAGCCTGACTGAGGACTCATTTACTGACTCCCTGGTTGACTGAGAATGTGCCAAGAAGCAAAGCTTTCCCACATGTTCTCCTGCATGCCGCATTTCAACCGAGGAACGCAGCCTCGTCCCTTTTGCTGTGTTTACAGTGTGTAGCCCAGCCGTGGGAGTGCAGCCCTGCTTTATCCCCCCTCTCAGCCTAAAAACGCCTCTCCTATGGCCGCCATTAATCAGCAACAGAGACTTTTGCTCTCCGCTCTCTCGCCTCCCCCTTTTTCCTCGCTCCTCTACGCCCACAGACATGCTGGATGAGGCCATTTTGAAAGAGTTAACAGATGTCGGCTGATTTGCCCCGGGCCTTCTGACATTGCCCGAGTGATGTATTTGATGTGGAGTTTATTCAGCTCTAATAAACGTATAAAGAATCAGAATAATAATTCACAGATGTACATTTCCAGATTATATGCCGGAGCCCCTCTTTGAAGCAGAAAAGGCCGCCAAAGATTAACTGAAACAAGCAATGGATGAAAAGGGTTTTGGTTCAGTCTATTGATAACCACCAGAGATGATCTGAGCCAGGATTGTTTGCTTCAGATCTGATATTTCAATTGAAATGTACGATGTACCTTTCTGTTGTACAATCCTGGGCATTTTTAGGCAAAGGTGCCGTTCGGATCAATAACTGTAACAGTGGTCTCTCCGTGTAATTTCTTGATTGTATATATTCCTACAACGTGTCAAAGTCTTCCAAAAGGCTGTCATTATCACCATATCCTGCTACTCAGTCAATAAAGTTTTAAAGTGAAAAGTTGTTTCAGTTAGTCTCATTATGATTCTGAATTACATTGTTGCTGCTCTGTCATGCTCCAGAGTTTTCTCAGTAGGCTGTAACAATCCAACAAGACCCACCGATCTCAATGTTTGCATAAAACCAACATCATTGTTCTATTTGTAAAATATATCGAGCAACAGACCGCTCTCTGTAACGAGTGACTGCATGCTTCCCCCATAAGTTTACACTTTCAGTAGTCTGCTAAATCTAAAACATTCATCCATTAAAATATTCAAACTATGTGTTTAAATACAATGAATGAAATTACTTTTAATGTTTTATGTAAGTGTGCAACAATATTTTTGGCTGCAAGGTTAAACTTCCAGAGTAAAATTTGCCAAAATATGACCTGCAAAACATTGCCATCGACTTTAGATCGGTGTATGGAACAGCGGCCTTATCTTGAAATGCATTCCAGGTAGTATATTAGGTCAGATACTATCACGATGTTAGTATCTGGCCTAATACCGATACTGAATTGAATCGGGGAGACCTCTAATAACCACAGTTACTAATACTTGTTGTGTGCCCCAGCACTAACACAGGTGGCCTTTTTTCCCCTCAAAAACAGGGCTTTTCTGTCAGAAGCCCTTAAGATATCAGTGCCGTTTTTTACTGCTCTCTCAAAAATGGAAGTGAGTGAAGCACATTTGCTACATCTGTTTTTTCTTCTCTCAAACATGCTTTCGCTAATTTGTCTTTTTGTGATGGAAAGAAAAACAAATAAAGGGCACACAGAGGGAAATAAAAGAGGAACAAGAGTGAGGTCTGGCTTTCTGATCACTGCAAAAGGAAAAAAAATGGGGGAATTACTCTCAAAACAAACAACTTCCATTTGCTTCACAACTAAACAACAACAAATCTCAAAAATGGCCAGTTATAGAGTATCTTAATACCCACATAAACCATAAAAACAGCTACACAGCTCCATGGCAATGCATAGCAACCGTGCAGAATTTCAGTCAAGGAGAAAGAAGGCAAAAAAACACCTTATTACTTCTAACTCCTGCAAGCCATTTTGGTCTCCAAAGGTTTTAGAGCGCCGCAGGCCATGTGTCTGCAGTGTTTCGGGAAATGACTTGCCTTCGCACGAACACTGCTATGTTCTGCAGCACTGCTGCCCCCAGCATCCCCGCTCAATTTCTGTTTAACCCCTTCCTGCCTTCCCTCACACTGACTCACTGCAACAGAGAACTCACACCCAGCACAATGCTGTCACATTGTTTAGCCTCCACCAAACCAAGGCAAATCAGACCAGATTTTAACACATTAACTCCACATCTAATTTGGCCGCTTAAGCATGTGATGTTTGTTAACGAAGAAGGGTTCAGGAGAGGCGTAAGGTTATAGAGAACAGGAAAAGATGAAGAAAAAAAGAAAGCCCCTGCTTCATTCCACTTGATCTACTACAATGTGCGACACAGTTTGCACACTTGAGTGTGTATCAACGGTGGATTAAATCTGCAAACTCGTTGACACAACACATAATTAAAACATCTTGCTCGAGGTTAGGAATTTTCTAATTAGTAGTGTACTGACAAAGCTGCAATTCCATCGCCCTGAGTTTCAAAGTCCACAGGTTACTGCCAAGATGAAAGCCGGCCCTGGAGCACAATTCTGCAGGGCTGCTCATACAATTCCTCAGAAGACAGTCACAGGGTCACCGAGCTAAACAGCATGCTGCACCCGGAACCTTGCTTCCAAACAATGAAACTTTAAACTTTCCTGCCTGGAAACACAATATCGCTTTTGTTTCGCCTCTCTTATTCTTTTCAACCAGAGAAAAACAAAAGCTTGTGTGAAGAAAATCCATAGGAGGAAACTAAGACATTCCTTTTAATCTGTTTAATTAAAATGTACTCAACCAGGGTAGTGGAACAAATTGTTATAAATACTAAAAACCCTTTATAATCATGGGTTTTTGTTATGTTTCTGGGTTTTAGGTTTAGGTGTGTTATGGTTCTGTGTTGGTTTTCTGATTTGCTGTTTTAAATTCAAGGTCCAAGCAGTCAGGATAACGTTCTGCTGTTCTTGCAAACTTGATCCTGATTTGCCACCTACCTCGCCTACTCTCTGAATTTCTTTCTTTTCTGATAGATCCTCCTCATAGTTTTTAACCTTGGATTACTTTTACCACATCAGAATTTACACTCTGCAGGACATTCTGCCATGCAGACTCTTTACCACATTGAAGTATCACTACTGTTTATGTTACAGTAAAATTCATATATAGTTGCATGCTATTAAATTAGAATATCCATTGAGTTTGATGATTATGGCAGTTATTGAAAATACAAAATTCAGTTTCACCACAAATTTGTATATAAGGCCAACAAAAAACTAGAAAGGCACCCAAGTTGTTATCTAATTCTAACTTTCGATACTTTTCCAATAAAATGTCTGTTAATGAGACGCATGGCTGTGTGCGTGCTATCACTATGCTCTTCCAGCAGAGAGGGAAGATCAAGGTCCTTGAATCTGGAGAAAGAGAGGAAATGCACAAATCCAAGGTCTATTGTGAAGTTCGGGTAGCCATATCCTCACATCACCATGGTATTATTGTGCTTCATTGCAACCCACCTATAGCGAATATATCAAGCACCTTCAAGACTAGGATGAGAGACCCCAGATCCAACAATGCAGCAGACAAACTGAACGCTGCTATTAAAGCAATTTGGACTTCCTTAACACCTCAGTGGAGCTACGGGCTGATCACCTCAATGCCACACAGGATTGATCCAGTAATTCATCCAAAAAGGAACACCAACAAGCCACCGCAAGTACTGAATAGATATACTATACAAATTAGATACAAATTTTACCAGGAAAAGATTTCTGTATTTAAAATCTTAATGCAATACTCAAATTTTCTGAAAAACAAAATTGTGGCTTTTCATTAGCTGTAATAGAGATGCATCTGTATTGAAAAGCGTGTCAACAATTACACAATAAACAGGTAGAATAATGCCCAATACATGATTCAATTAATTATTTTTTGTATCAATGTATAAACAAATATTCCTTAATTGCATAAAGATTATGATCCAGTAAACAATCAGTGAAATGCTTTACTTTGTGTTTTCTACAGCAAGAATATGAGTTAAAAAGAAAGCTCTCACAGTTCGCCTGATAACCTGGTCAATTAACACAGGCCAAGTATCTATGACTATATAAAGTATCAGAAGTAGAACTTTTGCAACATTAAATATTCAAGGCGTTTCATATATAAAATGAACCCAATTAGAGTTAAAATAGGAGAAGTGTAATGAGTCTCTAGTCAGAATGCTTGTCTTTAGAACTACTCACTAATGAGCCTATGTTGGTTTTCCGCACTTTACTTTCAATGGTGTGGCACTGTCATTTCAGCTGGTTTTTAATTTTTAATTCAAGTTGAATGAGAGGGCGGTGACTGAGTTAATAATCAAGGCAACGGGGTGTTTTGCAGCCGATGGATAGCTTGGAGAAGTTGCCAAATGAGCCTCGTGGTCCACTCTTTGATGTCTTTGCGAAACGTTTGCTAGTAGGAACAACCAGTTAACAGAAAGCCTATCAGTTCAGAGTGGTATTGAGCATAAATGACCACAATGAGGAGAATGCTTCCTGCAAATGGCCTAATTAGGGAAATACTAGGCTGCCAAAGTGGTATGACACTGAGATTGTGCACAGTAACACACACTTAACTTGAGAATGAAATAAAGCATCAAAAGGCAGGATGGATCCCACCGCTCTGCAGACATGTGCTCCATTCTGAGCTGTCACTCTTCACATGAACCCTCCTATGAGCACTGACACATTTCACTTAGCAACAAAAAGAACGCACCGAGGGCCCACAGCAGACACCCAAGTAAAAAGGAATAGAGAGCACATTTAAGGCGAGGGAGCGCACTTTGCATCGGTCCTTGATCTCAAATTGATGTTAATGGGGCCGTTTTTGACATCTTTTAGCCATCCCAGAATCAGTTCCAGTGCCGCTGACACTGGTCCCTGTGCACCCAGTGTGGCGCCTGCAAACTCCATGCTGCAGGAAAATAGCTGTTCCGATTAACATCCATGCTCTTTTGGGGGAAAGGGTAGAATTTCCTGTTTTATAAAAATGGCCCAAAAAGACATAACACAGAGTCTCAGAGAGCAACTGTGACCCCCAGTGTCATACTTTTTATCACGCATAAAACAAATGCTTTTAAATCTGGGCATTTATGAAAGTAATGCAAATTTAATTTGAATGTCCTACTTGTACAATACTTTACTCTTCCTGACATGCAGAGAAAGTTCCACAATGTTGGAAAAACATGCAATTGTTATGTTGTTTAATATTATGATGACGATAACCACATTTCCCTCCACTTCTCTTTGTTTTCCACTATCAAGATTACCCCACAACTTTCCATGACCCTAAGCATTTCAGCAACCTAAATTAGACACACTGAGAGTCCGTCCAACTGGCAGAATTTACTGTTTACATACAGAGCATTAATGCATGTCTCACTTAGTAAGAATGTAATCAAAAATGTCATTAATTTCAGTAAATCAACACAAAGTTATGATAGGAACATTTTAAGACTGCTGACTTGACAGCTCCAAAAGGAGGAGCAGCCAAAAAAGGCTATTGCTAGAGAAGTGGGCTGTTCAAACTACCCTGTCCAAAAGTCATATTAGTGGAAGTTGAGTGGCAGGAAAAAGTTTAAAAAAAAAAACAAAAACAGAAGCAATAGGGACAGCCATAGCTTTGATTTCTGAGAATTACATAGCAAATCACATTAAACAGTTTAGGAGGAGATTCACAAGGCTTGGACATGGGCTGGATCATTGAGTCAAGACCCACCACAAAGAGACATGTCCAGCAAAAGGACTACTAACTGTTACATTCCTTTCATAAAGCCACTTCTGTACGAGAGACAACAGCACAAGCATCTTACCTGCCTAAGGGGGTAAAAACAAGAGGGCTGTTGCACCATGGTCCAAAGTCCTCTTTTCACATTGGAGTACTTTTTGCATTAATTTTCTTTTTGCATTTGCAAATCAAAGTCCCAGTGTTTGGAGGATGAGTGAAGAACCACAGAATCAAAGTTGCTCAAGGTCCAGTGTGAACCCCTTTGTGATTGTGATACGACACACTGATATTGCAACGACAGCAATGATTTTAAATATATTGCAGGTCTACATGGTACTGTCAATATAAGGGGATAGTGGGGGTAAAATGGAAGGCTGTATTGCAAGATTTCTGTGAAGTTAACATTTATCCCCGTTGTGAATTTCCTGAAGGTTTCATTCCTCCCATCATATCCTCTTCCACAGGCCCACAAGGCTTCCTTCATATACCTGCGGAGAATTTTGGCAACCTGATTTAATGCATCGCATACAACAGCATCCTTTTTCAGCAGCTGTGTCTGTGTGTGTATAACGCTTATCTACATATTGACTCGGTTTAAATCCACACCCTTGTCTGCCATAATAATTACACATCTCATAAAAGAAGGTGCTGAATGCTTCCTCCACCTGAGGCGGGCAGCCGCAGGAGTTGCCCACCGGCGCCCTGCAAACAGGCCACAGGCGCTGCCTGGTATCCAAACAGCTCCAGCATTCATGCAGAGCCATTACCTTCCACTGTGTAATGGTGCCTTTCTATTAGGTTTCAGCTGAAGAGGAAATGGCACCACAAGAGCGATTAAATGTGTTACTCTGCAGCGGAGGAACAAAGCACTCGGAATAGGTCGAACAGGTGATGAAGGGAACTGAAGCTTGTTTGATGGAGAGAAGTACATGAAGTAAAGCTCTGGTAGATCTGCTCAGGTTTTGGGAACAACCAAATTTGACAATTTTGACAAGTAGTAAGAGGCCATATCCAGCTATGCACAACTGCCCCAAAGTTCTATCAGTGGAGGCTGTTCATTAGTCTGACAATTACATAATTTATGCAGTCTAAAAAATACATGTGATCATGAATCAAAATCAGAATGAGAGCCACAGAAACACTGAGCTTTTCTGTTGATGTCAATTATCAGTGTAACCTATTTTGAAAAATATTAGGTAGGAATTCATAGTTACCAGCCGACACAAACACCAGTGGAGCTTTCGACTTAACAAACAAAAAAGTGCCTTTATCTGTTCATTCAGTTCTGATGATATCCAAGCATCTGAATTCTGCTGAGATTATTTGTCAAAAACGCCTGAATTTTACAGTTAATTGGCCTCCCTAATTAGCACAGGATGTCTAATTCCCATTGCAGTCAGTGTGTTAAATGGTGAAGCCTTAGCAAGCGGATGCCACTTCTTCCAGTTGGAGAAGAAAGGCTCCCTGTGCAAGCCAAACTAACTACTGTACATTACACACTCAATGATCGATTCTAAATCTTAATTAGGGAAAGGACAAACAAGCAAAGGGGCTTAATGAACTGTGTACCTTGTCAGAAAGCTGGATGATTATATTTATTGAAATATATGTTAAATTTAATGATTTGGGCAATTAGCTGCATATCCCCCTGTGTAATCTCTGAGGGACAGAAAGAGGCCAGGGAGGCAAGCACGGGGGCCACAGACCTAATAGAAAGCAGCTGACAAATATTTGTCATCCCCAGAGAGCTGAAAAAATGCATCAGACGATGTTGCATTCCAAAATCTAGATGTCAAAGCGCTAACAATCCCTGGTGTGCTTCAGTCTAGTGCAGCCGATTTAACACAGCTCTTTAAGGCGCTCTCAGCTTGGCTCAGACCTCATTTCATTTAACGATCTGAGATATTCCCCAAAAACAATACAGAAACATAACAAAAGATTTCTAAAAGTGGGCTCAGTCGTCATTATCAGTGTCTTTTTTTTCTTTTACATGGCCATCCATTTCTTACTTTTTTTTTTCTAAATTGGTCAAATGGAAAGAGAGAGAAAAAAAATTAAGCCGAGCCGAAAAGTGCGACTTGGATTTAATATTTTATAATTGCCAAGGGACATTCTAAGATCAATGAATTTTTGCCCGGGACGCACATCAGAAAGAGATGTACTTCAGTCTTTTTAGGGAACGTTGGTCTATTTAATTCCAGTGTCTGATGCATGAGAAATATGCCTTCCTTGGCCTCCTTCTTCTTCCCCGGGCGCTGCTTCAGGCAGACATTACCACTTTTAATGGGCCACTATGAGAAGAGGCAAGTCAGCCAATAACCCATCCTCACTAATGGATTGCTTTGTTGGTTCTCTTTCTTTGTTTTTTTTTTTCAAAAGCTAATTTTAGATGATGTTCTGTTTTCCTGTTAAAAGACAAAACAGGGTATTGTTTCACAATACTGTGACAAAAACAAAGGAATAGGAAAACATTTTTTTTAGAATACGGAACAAATATCAATTTACATGAGCCTCTTCAGTTGTGATTAGAATCTTGCTGGCCAGACATACGGTGACTACCTTTGTAGCTGGAATCGGAAATGGGGTTCCTCCCAGTGGGAGGCTGCAAAAACGGAGCTCAGGGAGCTGACAAAGCAACCACACGTGATAAACACCAACACCTAACTTATCACTAATTGATGATCCATGTTAATATAAACACACTGTTCATCTCTTGAATTTCTTGTTATTCGAAATGTAGGAAACCTGAACATCTCAGATTTTACCTTTCATCCCCAAGAACTGCGTTCTCCCAGGTTACTTCAAAATGTCCTTGTCAGACCTTTTAGGTCCAACCTTAACCACCCCTACTCTATACACGGGATGATCTGAAAGCTTCAAATTATGAATGTTTTATGAACTCAAAATATTAAGCTCAAGAGTTTTGTTTTACTTTAAAAAATTCGTTTTTTACTAATTTAGAGATTCAAATATATACAAATTTTTAAAGGCTGTCTAACTTAAAGCTTCAGTTAGCCCAAGTCTACCTGATTGGTTAATCAGCCTCTTGTGAAGACTCCTTTCCCTGAAGCACATTCTGCCAGGGGGTAGCTATGTTCTGGCTGAGACAGAGAAAAAGAGAACCAGTTAATCCATCAAGAAGCTCAACCAGGTTAGAACCAGGACCAACATCCCGGTGAGATTTGGAAGCAATAAATGTTTCTGTTTGATTTATGTAAAATTTAGAGTTACAGAAAATATGATCCGTAGAGGAATATCAACTGGAAGATGACTAAAGTAAACTGTAGGAAACTTCAAAGAAATGCTTTGCATTGTCCTTTGCATTTTTAGTTCAGGGTCTATCCAAAACATTTTACCCTCTTTTAGGGCCATTTTAAGGGTACATTTCAACCCAGTTTGCTTCTGATTTGGCCCTGGTGCCTGAGTTGGCAAACCAAGGGGAAAAAAACTACCCTAGAAAACTATTCAGGAAAGAAAAAAGTTTGTGCAGTGGAAATGAAGGGGATTTTGTGGAACATCAAGTCCTTTAATGTTTATATGTCCCCAGGTTGTTTTTGCTTCGGGTTTGCATATAGGGATCAAGGGTGTGGTATGCACATGTTTTCTCCCCAACTGTGCCAGGATATAGTCTGTAACATTTACCATTACATTACAAACACCATATTTATCATCTGACTTTCCGGGAATTAAGATTCAACTACAGGTGAAACAAAAAAATTTGAATATCATGCAAAAGTTCATTTATTTCAGTAATTCAACTTAAAAGGTGAAACTAATATATGAGATAGACTGATTACAAGCAAAGCGAGATATTTCAAGCCTTTATTTGTTATAATTTTTATTATGGCTTACAGCTTATGAAAACCCCAAATTCAAAATCTCAGAAAATTTGAATATTACATGAAATCAATCAAATAAGGATTTTAAATAGTAGATGGCTGTGTTGACTATGGACCTAATAAAGCACAGTGGACCAACACCAGCAGATGACATGGCTCCCCAAATCAACGCAGACTGTGGAAACTTCACACTGGACTTTAAGCATCTTGGATTGTGTGCCTCCATTCTTCCTTCAGAATCTGGGAACTTGGTTTCCAAATGAGATGAAAAATTTGCAGTTGTTTTTTCTTTAGCCCAGGTAAGACGCTTCTGACATTGTTTGTTGTCCATGACAAGAGGAATACGACATTTGAACTCCAACCTCAGTCCGCTCCATGTGAAAACCCCAATGCTTTTCAATGGCCTACTCTTAAGAATCCTGTCCAAGCTGCGGTCATCCCTGCTGCTTGTGCACCTTTTTCTCCCACAATTTTCCTTTCCACATAACTTTCTATTGATGTGCTTTGATACAACCCTTTGGGAACATCCAACTTCTTTTGCAATTACCTTTTGAGGCTTTCCCTCCATATGGATGGTGTTAATGATGGTTTTCTTCACAACTGTCAGGTCAGCAGTCTTCCCCATAATTGTCATTCCTATTTAACTAGACTGAGAGACCATTAGTTTCACCTTTTAGGTTGAATTTTTGAAATAAATGAACTTTTGCGATATTCTAATTCTTCGAGTTTCACCTGCAGTACCCGCCAGTGGCCCGATAATTATTCAGAAATTAGGCCATGTTTCACATTCCGTTTCAAACAACCAGCAATTTCAGGCAAGTGAATCTTTTATTAGCACAGACAAAGTGTTTCCATAGTGTTGGATTAGATTAACTTGTGGTATTATTAGGTCATTGATGAGATATTTGAGCAATGGTTATGTTGATTCTGTAGATATGCAGTACTATGGCAGGAGCAGGAGACTTTTGAGAGATCCTCTTCCTATATGAATTTAATTAAATTAAAATTCTCCTTTAGCTAGCAATTGTAGTTTGTTATAAAGAGTTAGCACTAGAATCCGTTCTTTAAATTTTGTTTGCGTTGTTTTGCTAAATTAAATCATCAGTAAAAAAAAAAAAGATTCAATTAATTTTACCATTTATTTCTTGATTACTAGCTATTCAATTAAATGGGTTTCCGAAACAATTCTTTACAAATATACAAAAATCTTCAGAGGAACAAGACAAAGTACACTAATTAATCTTTTAGACTGATTTTAAAAGATTATGAGATTATGGTTAATCATCTTTACAGATCATGAGATTCTGATATATGAACCATCATTTAACATATCTTACCACACTACAACAAGAAAAGGTACAAATACAATTCATTTACAATAAATTAGTTCCAAGTTTTATAAAAATGCTGCACTACCGTATACCATAAAACAGAATAACCATAAAGTCATAACTTTTAAGACACCTGCTCTATCTGAGTCAGCCCCTAAACTGCTTGTTTGTCTGTACGACACCCTGGGAAGTTGAATGCACATCAATCTGCAATGCCGCTACACTGATGAGAGGGAGTGGGCAGACACTAAATATCTGTGGTGAAGCTAACATAAAATAAAAGTAGAGCAACATGTATCTGATTTTTGAGAATTTTCTCAAAGTAACTTGCAAGGATAGCTTTTTGCTGGATAGCTAAGAATCTCTTTACTAAAACACCCCAGACATCTTTTAGAAAGACATAAAACAAAACAAAAAAGAAACGTCAGAAAATGTTAAAATGAGGAGTCAGTTATGATATAGTAAATTTAGGCTTAGTGGTCAGTTATGTTGAAGAATGAGGTTCAGCTGAAAAAAATGTGATTCTGGAGAACAGGTGCTACTCTCTAGGTTGTCGTGTTTCTTTATTCCATATTCCCCTTAGCTCCTCCCCCATCATTGCTATTTTACCCCCTTAACAGCATCTGATGAAAGATCTCTGTCAGGTGTTTCTTTCTTTCTTCATTCCTAAATCCACAAAGACAAGGAAGGAGAC
The DNA here is from genome assembly GCA_963556495.2 of Valencia hispanica. Taxonomy (NCBI): domain Eukaryota; kingdom Metazoa; phylum Chordata; class Actinopteri; order Cyprinodontiformes; family Valenciidae; genus Valencia; species Valencia hispanica. The sequence goes on from OY747701.1 coordinate 45,676,626, forward strand.
ATAAAGCTTAAAGAAAACACATACAAAATACACAAAAAGAAAACGCTTCATTGTACTATATTGCCAGTTGGGTGATGCATAGGGCAATCAAAGTTATATCCAACATTACAGGGGGTCTTTTAAACAACAACGGTACGTCACACAAAGGAAAAATAAGTTTCTTGAATAAGCCGTAGCAGAAAAAAACCTCTCGTCTCTCCAGGGCGCCTCAGTGTAACTTTCAGGGGTTCCGTGTTGACAACTTCATTAGCAACAGTTACGTTCCAAAATGTTCAAGTTATTTGGTAACATTATCACAAGTTGAAAATCAGAAAGTGGCAGGGGAGGAGGGGGGTTACATTCCTCCCTGATGGAGGATATTTCAGCACTTAAAGAAAGGCAAAGCAGCGACTGAGGCGTTTTATCAGCTTTTTCCTATGAGAAAGTGAAGGCGTAGGATGAGTAGAGTCGGTTTGCACAGTGCGATATAGTGTAGTGAGGGCCCCACGATGTTAGGCTGTCCCCACGTCCCTGGCCAGCAGGCTAGCTAGAGAGCCAGCCATTACCGGTACGCCTCCATGGAAGCCAGGCAGAGGGGGAAAAATGCTGTAAATTTCATTCCTCAGAAATTTAATTATATCAAGATTAACAAGGGAGGTAATTAATTTCTTTAAGATGAGTATCTATTAATTGCCTGGGGCTCAACTTTGTTGTCAGAATCGTATATTTAACCATTATTCAAGGGCAAAATTTTACATGCAGAAATGAGGGGGTTCACTACTTTGCTGTGAATATAAATATATAAAACGTTCTTATCTAAATAAAAAAAGGATTACAGTTAATAATGGATATATATAAAAAAAAAATATATATATAAATATATACAAATAAAATGTAAGTTGTTTGAGGAGTTTTAAAGAGGTTGGGCACAAATGCATCAAGTTTGCATAACTATTTAAAAATTTTAGCAGAAGGTATCCATGTAGCGTTTTAATTTTACTAGTCGTGGATAATAGACAGTTAGATTTTTGGGCTGTCTAGAAGTTTAAACTCTCCATATTACTGAAAATGCCTTTTAAAAGTGGAGGTATGAGTGATATCTTCTAATTACCTTCAGTATGTAGTTCTGGAAAGAAACAAGGCGGAGCTTTGATCCTTGAATAAGTCAATCAGAGTTTCCACTGAAGCATGAATAGCTAATAGTTGATTCACCATGTCCAATACGTCAATCATGGAGATATGCTGTCCATTATCTTCCAATCAGCACTTTTATCTTTATACGAAATGCTTTATTATTGGCAAAATCCTAGGCTAAGCTTATTCGGTTTGTAAGCTAGTTGCTAAATGACTGTTGGTAGTTCTTGACCTTCGTCACCGACACATTTTTTGCTGTTTCTTGAGAATTAGTTATGGTGGCATGAAATTAAGCATCTAAACAGGAACCTGTATATCCTAAATGCTTCGGGTCAATGTACTTTTCCAAAAATTATAATCTATATATTCCATCTTCATTAACTGTATATTTTTTCTGATCAATATTTGGTCCAGTTGATTGTAATTGTATACCTTCATACCAAAATAACTCCCTATCTGTTGGTAGCTGACATTTATATGGCATTTCATGTTACTGGTAGTTTTTGGTCTAATTGTATTGTAGTACACATAAACAGGTCAGATTTAGTCTTTCACTGACTTTAACTGCTTTTCTACAGTTCAGTTTTAAATAAACTCGTTGCAAGATTTTCAGATCTAGCCAAAATAACATATCATCCAATGTCTCCTAGGATTTTCAAATATCAAATGTTTTATGACCTTGACAGCTATGCTTGAAAACGTTTTACCATGAGTTTTTTAAATGTGTGTTAATATTTAGAAAAATTCATCTTATATTAGTGATTTTATTCTACTTATTCAGAAATTAATAAAGTTCGATATTTGGTTAATTTAATAAACCTTGAATATGAATCAGTATTTTTTCCTAATGATACTATGACAGGTTGTATAAGATACTTATGTGAAAACAGCTTCCGTCGTGAGTTGCAATGTCATACATCATTGGTCACTGACATTTTTGTTACTTACAAAAAGCTTTTTCAGACAAAATATAAATAATTCAATGCATTTCATTGGCTGGATAACATGACATAACTCCTGCATTACGCCAAGTCTATCTCTTATTGGTTGAGCAACCCCCAACTTCTCACCAAGAACCCCACACTACTGAGAGGAGAGCTTAGTTGAGGGAGTTTAGGTAAGATCAAACACTGATCTCCCGTTACCAGAATTAACTTTTAGGTCTAACACAACAGATGTTTGCCTTGCGATTTCACCTTCATCCAAGCCAAGAGACAGGAGTTTCGAAACTTCACAGATGCAGTTTTGTGAGGCAGACCATAGCATAATTTCTAAACAAAGTATAGCACTCAATTTTTTCCATAAGTGGTTTGTCTGGTTCTAGATGATAGTAGACTCTGAATTCCTGCTCTATGCACTTTCTTCTTTGAGACTGGTATAGAAGTGAATATGAAAATTGGAATCCAGAACTCTTTTCTATACATTCTGGAGAGACTGATAAACTTTCATGAATGATAATGCTTTCATTTATTAACGTCTCACCTTTACTTATTACTTTGTAGAGTCTTTATCCTTCAGATTTATTTTTGTTTCTCTGGACTAATTCCATTATTTGTAAATAATGATTATTAATAACATTAATTCTTGTTTATCATAAATACCACATCCCATTGAATGTTCTTTTGGTAGAGAAATAAAGTATTCATTCTACTCATGAGTCAAAAAATTTTATTTTATCCTTTGAATTGCACAAAAATATCCATTGCTTTTTTATTTGAAATAAAGATTGCTCAATTCCTAACCTTTGCATCAAGCAACTGCATGATTTGAGTAGTCAATCTTATTGAACAATTGATTTTTTGATAGACTTTAAGACTGATTTATAACCTTAAAACAATTTAATGTACTTTAATAATGCCATATAATCTAACTTAATTAAATACGTTCTTTTATTTACTCTAAACTGTTTCTTTGTGAACCAAAATAAATTTGACAATGATTTAATTTTATATGTACCACATTGGATCGTACATCTCGTAACAACCCATCATATAATTTGTGCAAGGGATTTAACCAAGTATAAGTAGAAAACCAGCAGTCAACACAAGTGAAGACTTAACTGATATATTCCTCTTTTCATGCTAGTGCTGTGGTTGAATTTTAATAGCTTGAAACTTCAGCAAGGAGATCATAAAACGGCTATGAGAACCACATTGCTTTGCATTGAATAGGGGGAGTAAAAATTGGCAAAGTGCATTGTGTTAAAGCTCTAAGAAGACATGGCATCGGGCCAAAGGGACCCCAAAAAGCATTCTAACGATTCAACTGTCTCGTTTGTGTTCGCAATGGATATACTCAATAGCCTTAAGATGTGAAATCAAACTTACATTATAATCGTTGTGACATTATGCAACCAATAGCAGCCTCTATGAGCTCTCTCTAATCTTATTTATGTAGTATATACAGTGGAGAAGCCAACACAGGAATCGTTATGCTTTATTACATCCCGATTAAGTCAAGCTAAAGTCATAACTTCACATTATATCCTGAATTATGTAAATAAATACATCCACACCACAGCTAATAGGCAGCTAATGTCAAGACACCCAGAAGATTTAACAGAGGCTTCCTAATAGGCAACAGCAACAGTGGATCTCCAGATTAAAAATAAGTAAAGCTAGTTGTCGTTTATATATATCAAGTGTGTGGTTTGTAACAGACAGGACCAAAAAGGGTTCCAAGACAAGATAAATAAAGGCACAGGCTAGAGTTTCGGTTCTCTTTTATAATCCAGGTACAACTTTTTAACCACTACTCAGGGCAGAGCAGTGGACAAAGATGGAATGGAAGGAAAAAAATGGAGAGGAGGAGTCTGATTTTCCTCTACCACCACTCAGCTGGCTTGTTTCCTTCTAAACCAAACAACGTGGTTGGCCCTGGTCCTCTGAGTCCTCACAAACCCCCCTCCCTCCAGCTCCGGAATCCTCGTACTCTCCGAGTTTCCTGTTTGTCTGGTTGAAGACCTGGCCGTTTTGCTCCCAAGCGGCACATTGCGAGGGACAAAGGAGGAGGGGTGGGCGAAGGAGAAAAGCACAAGACAGAGGGACAGAGGGGAGGTTGGCGGGGAGAAGGCAAAGGGAGAGACACTGAACACTCCCAAGTTGGGATTGATTTACTTCATTAACCAAGATTACAAGTTTAACTTACAAACCAGAGGTCAAAATTTCTCATTAACAAGGGGACCGTGGAGAACCTCGGGGCTTGGAGACCACTCTTATTACTGACTACACATTTCAATCTGTCTTTGATGTTCCATGTCTGCCTTTCTACCCCCTCTTTCCCCCTCCTATTTTTTGGCAGCGAGGTTGATTTTAATTGTAGCTATAGAACAGAGCATAGTTTGCCTGTAAGCCAGCCTCCACATCTGTAGTGAGTGCAGCTTTAGTGATATTGGGTGCAGTCCATAGCTTGGGGCTAATTTTAATGGTGCCCCCCCTCCCCTCCTTTTTTTTCCTCCTTCATTGGAGACTCAGATTGTTTTCCACGTGATTCTTGTTAATTTAGCTGGAGGAAAGGGCATCAGTTTTCCTTGTGCTCACCCCCCCACTCTCCCAATGCCTCTCACTCTATTGCCTCACTCCTTCTTTCTGATCTACAGCCTCAAAGAAAGAAGGTGAAATGAATTCAAATGGAAAAATAGACTGTGCTCACTATTAAATCGCTCGCCTACCTTTGTCACTAGCATTGCGCCTGGTCGAGACAGATAGGAGGAAGCTTGTGTTGCTGTACAAACTGGGGCAATTTAGTTGGTATTGTTGCATTTACGTCAACAAACAAAGCTCTTCCTTTGATGTGATAAATGGCCTAAGTGCCTGGATGATAACTCAGAGCTCATAAATGTGTCAAGGATGTTTCAAAGCACTAGGCATGTTAAACACTGCAGGACATTGTGCATCAGGGTAAATTTTACATCTCAGTACCATTAATGCTGCCTAAGATGCGAAGAGGAGTCTCCATCGGTCTTATAAGCACCCAGAATATAAGCCACACAATTTAGAAAAGATTCACCACAAGGGAGGAGGAGATCACAAGATCTGAAAATCAATAGGGGGAAATGAAACAGTATCGTGTTCCAGTCATGTTAAATGTGTTAAAGGACAGAATATAATGAGTGTGATACAGCAATCATTATGGGTATAGATGTATTTAACAAGCTTTCTCGCATCCAGAATACATTTTACAATATGGGCCATCTCTGAAAAGAAGCTTCAGAAAAAGCACACCACAGAATTTATCTTGGATTTGCCAAATACATTGTAGTATAGTAAGTACGCAGATATGTCATAAGTAGATACTTATAGCTGAGCTCCAAAGAACATGAAAACAGAACGCTTAGTGGTGATAATCACACATAGGACTATATTTTTGACAGTTTAAACTATTAATCTTTTTCTTTTTTTTTTAAGAAGGTTTTCAGGTAGGTTTACAGCATTCACTCACAAGTTATTTTGTTAGTATGATGAGGTACACGTTGCAAGTACCATGTTTGACCCCATTTTACCTTCAGAACTGCCCTAATTCCCTTATGGGGGAGGTTTAATACAGTTTCTAAAACGTTCCTCAGAGATTCTGGTCCATATTAACCATCACCAGATGGCTACACTGTGGTCATAAAGGGATGACCATGGTCAGACACAAAACTCAGTTTGTGGCACCAAAAATTTGCTAGTTTGGCAGCAACAGCCTGAACGGTTGATGCAAATTACATTGGATGGATACTTTCATGTGGTCTATGCCAAATTCTGACCCCATCATCTGAATGCCACAGATGAAATCAGCCCTCATCGGACCAGGCAAAGATTTTCCCATCTGTTTTTGTCCAAATTTGGTGAGTCTGGGCAAATTGTAGCAGCCGTTTTCTGTTCTAAGCTGACAGGAGTAGCACCCAGTGTGGCTTTGTACTGCTGCAACGAGTGGATATTTGAGCTGCTGTTGCCTTTCATTCTTAACCAATAAAAACAAGGCCACCAAGGTATTTTCTTTGTACCACTCTGACATAGCCACCTTTACTCCCATGCTCATATCTAGGGTCCCAGAAGCTGATCAATCAGAAGAAGGCTTGGATTTAGGAAGGTGGCTTTAAAAAGAACCCTTAACATGGATTGCTTGTTTTCTTAACAGGGTAATGCTTGAGAAAATAAAGAGTGAATAAAAATCTAAATTAGAAAACAGTGAATTCCCCAAACAAAAATGTTAAATCGTATTTAAAATAGGCTTATTTTCTAATAGCTACAGCTGAATAAGAGATGAAAGATAAGTAAGTACAAGTTCAGCAAAGCCAGTGACCTTAAATAACATATTATGATTTTGTTAATCTAAACTGAATTTCACCACATTGTGTTACAATCACGATGAAAGTGGAATGTATGTAAATAATTTGAATTTGTGTAAACGACTGGATTGCATTTGTTTGATTTTATTACGGTAAATATTCTTTTATCACTGGATATGAACTGGAACAGTTTTCCCTGTAATGTGCCTTAAAATGACAATTGTTGTGAACTGGCAATATGTAAATAAACTCAAATGAACTGAGCTTCACTGTGTACACCTATGCGATCCCCCTACCTGTGCAGTGACCCACCACTGGGACCACAGCAGGTCCTCCAGCAGCCTTGGCCATTGGCTCTTTGAAACTAATCTGCCCTGCGGAGTCCTGTAAGACCCCCTTTGTTACCTCCTGTAGACTGGATCAAGCTGGAGACGGACTTTCCAGTCTTGACAGGCTATCAGTTTCACAGCCCATGGCGATCCACATCCAGGCATAGGCCAGAGTCCTGCAGAGCCACCCTCAAATTAAAAGTGGGTGAAAAGGTGAATGGTTGGAGAAAGTTATGGAGTAAAATGTCACCTGAATTTCCTTGTAGTTCGAAATAAAGTAAAAAAATGGTCTGAATATACAATACAAAATTGTAGAAATACTGCAAAGAAGGGTTTTAACAGGAGCTCTGCCTCTTAGTCAACAGAACAGGATCTCAACAAGGCCATTATCTGACTCCTAATTTGAGCTCTGGCACAGCACTGAAGGGCTGCCTTTGTCTGGGATTAATGCGGAAAGCTCAGGATGCGATGTCAGAGGGAAATAATCAGCGTGGGCCCTTCATAACGTTGGCTGCTTGCGCTCCTGGCCAGGGCCCCCGGCTCATTTCTGTGGAGATGAAATCCATGACAAGCCCCTCAGTGAAGCTGAGAGCAGGCAACAGTCCAGTAACACCCACAGGCCTCCAGGCATCCTGTGACCCCCTTAGAAAAGTCACATTCACTTTGCTCTGGAGAAGGGAAAGAGAACGCCGCAGGGGCTTCCAGCCCATGTGAAATGAAGAAATGTGAGGAGGTGAAAACGAAGTGAAAATAAGTTAAGATTCCTCCTCCGCCCCCACTGCAATAACTCCAGAGGAGGGGCACTCTGATTTCACTTCATTATGCCTTCTAATTAAACATGTACGAGACACTAAAAAAATAAAAAAATAAACAACTCCTTAATGTATATTAATGCTTATGTTGTGTAACTGCGTTTGGGCGAGAGGTTTGAAAAAGCTTTTTTCCCCTCCTTTCTTTAAATGCAGCAGAAGGTCGCAGGCTAATACCCATCAGGGTAAAACAGTCTGAAAGAGGTTGGCACTGCACTCAAGGACCAGAAGTAATGTTTTTATTTTGTTATTTATGCTTTTTTACCGGGTGCATTACTATGCTCCTCTGCAGCATGCTGCTGTTAAGCGAAGGATGCGAAGATGCAACTCGATAAGCAGGTTATTAAAATGACCAATTGACATTCAATATTCAGCCTTATTTTACATTCATCATATTTACGAAATATGTGGAATTTAAATGTTTCTCCTGGTGCCTAAAGGTAAATGTGACTCACTACAGCAACTGTGCATAACTTTACGTAAACCAATGTGTTAGCGAAATGGGATACTTCACTCACTGTTTATGGAGCCACAAACAGGGAACTTTTTTTTTCAACAACAGCTTAATTACAAACAGACTAGAAACGTCACACAGAAGTATGTTAATGTGTTGCTTCTAAAAACTATTTCCTGTTAGTTATTTCACGTTACTGTTACTTGGAGTTTGAACCTTGCCGTTATTTTTGACTAAGACGTGACATTCAAATCCCATATTAAACAGGTTTCTATAGAATAAAGGAAATCCTATAGGATTTCACTGAGGGGCATTGTTAAAATGTGTTGAAATATGCAAAAATATTATTATGTGCTGAAGTTATTGGAGAAGAGTGGAGCCAGTACACCCTGGACAGGTCGCAAGTCCATCACAGTTGATGGGGCTAGTACACTCGAATTCAAAAATAAATGAAGAGACTGCAAGATTTTTTGCATTTGTGTAAAAAAGTATATGCCCTTTACCCTGATATCATTTTATTTAAACCTTAAGACGAAGTGCATCAAAGTGCACATGGGTTGTTGATGCATTTACAGACTGAAGTGTGAGTTTCAAATCTATTGTGATATATAAAAGTGATATTCAAACCCTGGCTGATTGATTGGCGATTGATTGATCTAATATTATTGTTTGGAGTGTTGGTTTTATTTAAATTTGCCCAACTTAGAAATTTGATCAGATAGTTAACTGTCAGAAGGTAGGGTATTTTTTATTATTAGAAATTCCCAAATTTCTGACAATGTTTGTATCTTTTACAATTGTTTCTGAATGTTTTAACTTTAACCTGATTTAACCACACCTTGTGGAGATCTGCTCCTCCCCCTTACCAGTTAATTGTAGATAAATAAAGACTCAATCCTTTCAGTTTTTACATTTAATATTTAGCACCTCTGCAGCAATGACATCATTTAGTCTTTGTTTGAATGCTCCCACAAATCTGTCACTTTACCTTTTATAGACTTTAGTCATTTTTCACAGAAAATTACTTTTGGGTTGATGTATACCATTCAAGAACTGTGAGTTTATCTAAAGTATGTTATTTTGACATCAAATCCAGGAATACCTCACTGAAGCATGGAGTTTGTGGTGGAGTCAAACCTTTGAGAATATCGGAGTATGAATACGTCCATGTTTATGAGTGCCAGTGGGTGAATGTGACTAAAGTGTAAAGTTCTTTGAGTAGTGGGTTTGACTGGAAAAGTAATTTATAAAAGTGTAATGAGAAGAAACAGCCATGTTCAGAAGAGAGACGACGATTATATCAGTAGAAGGATGCTTAGGTTGGAGCCACTGGGCAGGAGGCAGAGAAGAAGACCAAAAAAGAGGTTTATGGATGTGGTGAAAGAGAACATGAAGTTAGGTGGTGTGAGGGCAGAGGATGGAGAGGATAGGAGTAAATGGAGACCGATGATTCGCTGTGGTGATCCCTGAAGGGAAAAGCCGAAAAGAAGAAGAAGCCAAATAGGGATTATTGTTTAATTATATATTTGAAAAGAAAAGAACCAAGAAATTGATTAAAAAGTTGCTTCTCCGTCCAGAGGTTGTTTAATAATACTTATCTGCTGATACAGCATACAAACATGTTTGACCAAGTATATTTTTGAGATTTTAAAAACATTGCGCATCATCAACATCAGTACTACGCATAAAATCTGAGTGTTGTTTAAGATTTTAAATCCAGCAGCTGACTGGTTGCACAAACCATAAATCATCACTGCATGACTCCCTCAACCTGTGAAGCCACCTTGCATCTATACAAGGCAGCTGATGAGGGGCTGTTGCTACTAGGGGTGCACCGATCCCACTTTTTCAGTCCCGATACCGATGCCTGGGCTTTGTGTATCTGTCGATACCCGATACCAATCCGATACTATTGTTGAATTCATAATACACTGTATACCCTCCACCTTATACCTTACTTGAAGAGACTAAAGGTACCAGACTTTACTAACTAAACATAACTAAGACTTCTTTTTCCCTTTTTGACCCCGCTCCTTTTGTTTTGCTGAGGTGCAGGAATTCAGCGTGCTCCTTAGTATAGTGTTTCTGGATGTGCTTGATTAAAGTGGTAGTGTTGTACTTTGCAGTAATACCACCTCCCTTCGAAACATTTACTTTGCAGACATTGCAAACAGCTGACGAACTAGTTGGAGTGGCAAGCGTGAAATATCTCCACACAGCTGACCCTCTGGCTCACTCCATGTTGCTTCTAGCATGCGACACACGTGAAGCTGACACATAAAATACGTTTTGCTGCGATAAAAAAAAAAAAAAAAAAAAACCTGGATCGGCCAGTGGATCTGTTTATTTTTCCGATCCCCGATCAAGCTAGTTTGTCAGTATCGCGGCTGATATCTGATCCTAATATCGGATCGGTGCACCCCGTGTTGCTACCTCGCTTGGCAAGTCGGCAGGTAACAGGGTGTTATTAGCCGACAGTCTTTTTACAAAACAAATTTAGATGGCCAAAAGGAGCCTTAATCCCATCTGGAACTGTATTGTGAAAGGGGGTTATGATTCAGGTGTTGAAAAGTAATTTTCTGTTAAAGGAGCATGGGGCAGAATGAAGAAACAAAACTCACGAGTGACGCGGCCGGCGCTGCAAGTAACTGCAGCCAGCCGCACGGGAGCGCGCACAGGCGCTTCACAAAAAGACATATCTCTTCACAGTGACATACTTCTTTTTCTTAGTGCCACTTTTTAGTGGGCTGTGAGTCGTCCTTGGATGTTTCCCGGTTGCAGAAGAATCCTCTCTCACAATTAAATCAATGGAGGTCTGCGACCATTTTTCTTCCTCGTTTAAAGCTGTCGAGAACGCGCAAGCCGTGTCAATTGACGTCACATCCGTAGGACAGCGCGGGAAATTTGGGCCCCGAACTGCAGCACATTTTGAAGCACACAGCCAGTTTGAGAAAATGGAGCGATAAGTGGGTGGGCTCATTCTTTTTGGTTTTTAACGCTTCATCACCCAACAGCATTAAAAAACTGGACATGGATGTTTATTTTATTTACAAATCCTGCCCCCTGATCCTTTAAACACTAAGGCTGAGAATATACTTGCTTTTTAACCTTGTGTTAACCTCGCGTTGATGCAAGCAGCAGGCTTGCTCACATACTTGCTTGTGCACTGCATATAGTACTGGACATGACTTTCTGACATTTTACCGTTATTGCTTCTTCTAGATCTTATAGCGGCTTTTTATACGGTTGACCATCGTGTCCTGCTTGATAGATTGAGACGCTGGGTTGGAATATCGGGAACTGCCTTGAAATGGTTCTCTTCTTATTTACCGGATAGGTCTTCTTTTGTAACTCACTCTAACTTCAGATCAGCTTCACATCCAGTACACTACGGTGTACCCTAGGGTTCTGTGTTGGGTCCGCTATTGTTTTCCTTGTATTTACTTCCCCTTGGACACATTATATATCTTCCATTAAGGATGTCTTATATCAACTTTTTGTGGACGATTTACAACTATACATCTCATTTAAACTGTCTGAGATGTCCAAAGTCTCTACCCTACTAAGATGCTTAGATTACATAAATAAATGGAGGGTAGATAGCTATTTGCAACTAAATAACCAAAAAACTGAAGTTATTATATTCATCCCTAACAAACATGTGCCAGCAATCAAACATGTGCCAGCAATAACAGAGCTGCTTGGACCTCTTGGCTCTCTGACCAAATCCTCTGTCAGAAATCTTGTATTAAGTATTGACTCTGGTTTCATGCTGGATAAACATGTAAGTGCACTGAGTCGTTCTTGTTTTTATCATTTGCGCAACATTGCTAAATGAAGATCTGCTGTCATACTCGGGGTTGGAAATTATTATACATGCCTTTATTTCATCCCAATTCATCACAAACAACGCCTCAAACAAACGCTAGTTACGTGACGCAGCCATGATTAACACGAGTACGCATGATCAAAAGTGAGTACAGTATATTATCAGCCTAAGAATGAGCACCCTGCAACAAAGTTATCCAGATTGTTTGACATTTTGTGCACCCGTCTTTTACCAATCCAATCTTGTCTCTTGTTCGTTTTTTCCTGAAAGACACACTTACAAACTGATGCCCACATTATGTTGTCTGACTGCTTGGTTGCTTTAACCCATACTTTAAAAAAAACTGTGGCTAAATAATTAAAGCTTAATTTTATCAAAATGGTTGATTTATTAGAGGCAAAAATATATTACACACTAGCACAATAAAAGGACATGAAATGCAGTTACCCAGGCAAATATATTATACTGTGTTACATCATTGACGGCAAGCTTAACTGGTTAACTATGTACATCCCAATATACACACACACACACACACGCACGCACGCACACGCACACCCACACACACACACACACACACACATACACACACACACACACACACACACACACACACACACACACACACAAACAAACAAGACTGACAAGCTGAACAAAATACCAGCCCCACCATAGTGGTTAGCAGTGATCCCTGTTTGAGCCTGAAACAATATGAGCATCATTTTTTATCAGTAGACAATATGATTTTCAGTTGTCAGAGAAGGTGAAATAAGTTAAAGGTCAAGGAATGCATATGTACAAACCCAACAGGAGTGCCACATGCAGTAAATACAGATAATATTTCTCTGGTCTGTAACTGGTTTGTAAATCTATAAGATTCAACATGCTATGAACTAAAATTTAAAAACCTTACTGACTCTAGTTTGTGATTTTATCTGCTAGACTAAGGGCGATAAAGGAGTTAAACCATAAATTATCTCTGACAAAGTAGCCAGCTTTATTTTAGAAATAATGGTGTGACAGGATGTGCTGTAGAACCACACCATACTACATCAGAAAACGTATTTGTTATTGATAATGTAATGAAACAGGCAGAAAGTAATAGTGGGCAAACAGCTATGCTTGTAAAGTATGCAATATTAGCAATAAACAGCAGAAAAACTGTGCTTTTATGCACTAAGACACAAATGATGGCTGCCAAAATCTGCCTCATTGGTAACAACACCACACCGTACCACTCCATTATTGATTTCTTGTTAAGAGAGCAACATGATGGTGTAAAACAAAATTTTTACTACCTTTAAATTAGATAATTTTGTGCATTTTGAATATAATTGTATCTGCAGGACAGCATTATGATGAATTAAGGGGAAAAAGGTGCTTTTCTTTGAAAGACCTGTCCCAAAAATCTTTGTGAAACCGTCTAGTGGCAGCACATAGAAGACCATAAAGCTCTTAATTTGTTCCAATTCTTACCTCAGTCCCTGATGGTGTTGCCCCCGGTGAGTCTAGTTTACGTTTTTTTCGAGGACCAATAGCAGCTAGCGCTGTCAGATTTGCATCTCGTTGTCTCATCTGGGCCAGCTCTTGCTGTTGCATCTAGTGAAAACAGAACACAAAGATTAGAAAGTAAAGTTTTGCTCTACTAACCCTAACCCTTATATATATTTAGAATTTATAAATGCAGAACCTGCCAGAAAGTATTCGCACCCCTTGAACCTTTTCCCATTTTTCTATACTACAACCACAAAGTGTTATGCATTTTATTGAGATTTTAAGTGATAGACCAACAAAAACTAGAACATGATTGCGAATTGGAAGAAAAAAGATGCCTGGTTTTGAAAAACGTTTGGAAATCAAATTATGAAATCTTTCACATGCATTTGTATTTACTCCCCTTTACTCCGACACCCATAAATAAAATCTGGTGCAACTCCAATTGCCTTCAGAAGTAACCTAATTAGTAAACAAAGTCCTACTGTGTGTTATTTATTTTCAGTATAAACACAGCTATTCTGTGGAGGCTTTGGAGGCTAACATCAGTGTACAATCAGCTTCATGAAGACCAAGAAACACACCAGACAAGTCAAGGATAATGCTGTGGATAAGATAAAAGCAGGGTTGGGTTATAAAACAATATCAGATGCTTTGAACATCTTCTGAAGCACCGTTCAATCCAACATAAGAAAATCAACCTTCAACCTTCAACCTTCAAGACATGACCACTCACCTTAACTGACAGCCTCCTTAACGCTGCAGTTATACTGCAGTGCAGCATCTGTATCAGGAGGAGTAAGCGGTGAAAAAGGTCTCTTTGGTTTTTATGCGTTTGACTAACGGACAGTGAAGGTGTTGGAGTTCCGATTTAAGCGGTAGATGGCACTGCAAGTAATTTTCATCATTTTTCAACAGCTGGTAGAAGTGTCCACAGAAGAAGACAAAAATGAATGATAAAAATCAGTGCAAGCATCAAATGGATGGAGGCTGGCTAACGCTGGCTGCTTTTTCAATTCAAACCCACAATGTCTTGATTTTCATCTGAAAGGATCATAGTTTTGTGACACTAGCATTGACGAGGTTAGCTAAAAGACCTATTTTTGAAACTCACAAGGAAGATCTTTTAAAGTCGTGTGTGTGATATATGAAAATGTATGAGCTAATGTCATCAAGGACTCACATAAGAATGAAGTGATTTTATGATGTGTCTTGTTTTATGGTTCAGTTTCTTGCCTGCTCAACCCATTATGTTAATGCTGTAATAGCTTTTTGCATTATTATTTTATTTTTTTGTGATTACAGGAGATAGTAATCAAAGGGTGAAATTGTAAAGGAAATATTTCATGGACTGGCTGTAAACCTTTATTAGGGACAGAAGTCAGGGATATTACAGATTTTAGATGTAAAAATATATTTTATTTAGGAGACAGTAGACTGACCCTGAAGCAGCTTCTGCTTAGCTATCTGGCTGGTTCAAACCAGTCTTCTGGGAGGCACACAGATGCTGGGTGACTGTGATACTCTGGAAGTATAAACGGACTGTTCCGCATCCGGTAGGTTAGCGTCAGCTTTAGACACACGATTGCTTTTGTGTTCACTGGAACCTGCTTGTTAACAAGCTGTAATAAATTCTTAACAGACTGAAGGAATCAGGCTCTCATAACAGTTACAAAAATGAGGATGTGCACGATCGGATAAAAGGACAGAACAGCGCCCCCCCCCCCCCCCCAAAAAATTATTTATTTTTTTTTTAATTACTGCACACAGTGAATATCAAACAGGTGTAAGGAGAATATGAGGTAGCCAAGAGGTACATGGTGACTCTGGAGCAGCTACAGAGACCCACAGCTCAGGTGGGAGAATGTGTTCACAGGACAACAAGGCATTCTACACAGAAAAACATACTGCAAAAAAGCTACTCTTAGTGGAAGAGTAGCAAGAAGAAAGAAACCCATAAGACCGATATTGAACTTTCTGGCCAACATCTAAGTGCAAAGTGTAGCAGAAAACTAATACTGCACAGTTTAAGTAAGTGTGTTCTCTAAGTTTTTTGAGTAAAACATTTGTTCACACAAGATTTATAAATGTTGAATTTTTAATCAAACTTTTTGAACTTCTTTAACAGTAAATGCAACCAACTTTGGAAAACACAACTGGTGAGGCAGAGTATTAAAGCGGATCCAGGATCAAATGATTAAGAGACATGCGACTGATGTATCTGCCTATTCTCCTGTTTCGTATGAGCAGAATCCTTGCCTGAGCCGTACAAAATGGAAGGCCGTCGTCGGCCATTAACAGAACACAAAGATTGTGTGTGTGTGAAGTCACATCGCCCTGCTTTTTTGATTTTTGCAGTTTGTGATGTTTAAGTGGGTGGTTGGGGGGGGGCAGTGCCCAAGGTAATGTCATGTTTAGCTGCAGGGGTGTGGGCGGACCCAGCGTCGCTAGGAGCTGCCCTTTCCATTGGGTGGAGGTGTGATGGCCTGAGGCAAAGGCACGGAGGGTGCCAGAGCGCACACACACACGCGTGCCTATCAATCCTGGCCACAGCAGCACAGGGAATGCCTACCCACCAGCTTGCCTGTGTGCCTGCCTGCTGGGGGAGAGAGGCCTGGGTTGCAGCGAACAGGGACAATCAATTGTGCGCCTTGATGTCTTTCATGTTCTTTTATGTTATCTCTCAGCATGTGTTCGCTGGGCGCTGGTGTTTGTGCGAGGCATGTATATTGTCTGATCAGGGGGAAAAAAAATCATGTTGCTTTCAGATGGCGCTCTGTAAAAGGTTGCTTTGGTGTACACAGTCTGATCTAAAATGTGCATGCACTTGCCTCTGATTTTTTCTAAAACCCTGCTGGCAAGGCATGCCCTTTAGGGTGTTGCCACTTCACATTTAGCACGGCGGAACTGCTGAAAGATTCAAACACGCTGACAAAGAAGGGGAAATAATAGCAGCTGAATAAATAAACCTTGTTTACTTGTTCGCTTTACAATAGATGGCAACAGAAACATGGATATATGAGAATATTAATTCATAAATAATAATGACGTGAATAACTTTCTGATCTAAATTAGTTTTTATTTTTAATCAGATGCACAATGCTATGTAGCTATATATTGAAGTACATGAGTTACAAAGCAGACATTGTGGTTGGACGATCAATCTTTGTCCCTAATATTATCAGTGCAGATTGTATCGAGCTTCGCTGCAAGAACCAGACAAATCTCTCCAGGCCTGACCTTAAACAATCATACCACAACGCAACGAGCCACACAGCAGGAGAGGTTCGCTATCTCCCTAACGGCACCAGGATGCCAGCATCTCTGGCTGGCAGTTGGCACCAGGCATGGGCTCCCAGTGCCCACAGCAACTGCCTGCAATTTCAGATTTATGACTGCATGATAAATTAAGACTTCATTTTGCCATCTGCGAGCCTGCATTTCCCGTCAGTAGAGTGGACGCCATGACACTGGGAGAATGATTTCTGATTTCAATCTGGTGCCATGAAGCAGAACCTACCATTTGATCAACAACCAACATGAAATATGTTTCTTTGCATGCGATGAAGTACTTCAAGAAGCTTTTATTTTCTATTTAAATTAGCATATCACTTTTTTAGCAGCTTTTTTGACATTTTGGGATTTGGTCGAGATAAATGAGAAATCCATGCGCTAATCTCTCTGTGCTCTCTTGTAGAACCATGTCGCCAATGTTAAACAACAAGCACAACCATTGCCAGTAACTTAACAAAAGGTCATCACTAAGAGCTGTACCAGACGGGAAGAATAATCATGTGGCAGGATGCATACATTTGCCAGCTCCTATCAATGATACCGCATAACCACCTGCTGATCTGAAGTCACTTAAATACCAGGGGTTCCAGTCTGCCTCGGTGCCCTTTGAAAGCATGGAACACAGACTTGTAAAGTTAGATTATTAACAAAGGTCAAAAAATGCAGAAAAATTGATCTGTGGTTTTGTCAGAAGCATGATTTATTTTCTGTGCCTAAAGTGCACTGTTATGTGACAACATTTTGGTCACATAAGAAAGTGTATGAACATTAAAACATGCAATTTTCTGAAAAAAAGAAAAAAATCAAGTTGTAGCACAAAGTACTTTACAAAATGTAAAATAATCTGCTGTATGTGCATTAATTAGAATGATGAGATACAACTAACAAATTAGGACTTTAGAAGTTTGTTGGTTTGTTTTCTATCAGCAAATTTAGCATAAGTGGACTTGGAATGCCTTTTTATTTATTTATCAAAATTTAGGTCAGGAGTTATAATTTACTGGTTAAAGCAAAATCCAAATAAAGATCCAAAAAGAGTGGCATGCAATTTATTCTGCGTATTTCTATCAACTTTCAAATAATACGTTGTGATGTGTGAAAATTTGTGCATTGTGCTACGGATGCAAAGCAGACAAGAGTAGCCTGTGCATATAAATAACCGACTGCAACCACACTATCAAAGTTGGCGTTTAACATTTCCGTTTAACAACGGCAGTTTTTTCCTTCACTATTGAAAGCTGCTTCACCCCCCCCCCACCCCCACCCCACCCCACCCTGCAGGAGGTGCAATCTTTTTATTGATAACGCATTTAAGAGTATTTAGTTTTCATTCATTTTAACTCATATTTATTGCGAACAAGCTGAACAAAGAATCCGCATCATGTCATCACACATTGAGCAGACAAATACCAGTATTAAATATAAACATTTTACTTGCTGTGGCCTGAATGAAGTCACAACTTCCTCCTGGTCTATGGATGAGAATTGTACACCTGCTTGTGCGTAATGGAGGCTGAATCCCCACTGTGCTGCCACACGATTGGAATCACAAGCGCTAATTCTCTCTAAATGATTTTAACGATTTTCTCTAGCAAGAACATTTCGCCATCAGCAAAATCAGGTTGGGAAATATCACATGCTGTCTCCACCAAGGAAATACATCAAAAAGATCCTCTTTGGGAGAATTTAAAAATCCTACATATATTTCCTCACCCGCAACACTCCCGCATTAAAGAAACTTCCACCCGTGAAACAACTTTTTTGCGGGTCACCAATGGTTACCCGCCCAATTGCAGGAAACTTATTTTCTGGCTGTGAACAAAAAAAAAATGTTGCAAAGAATTGTTGAATTTGTTGCCATTTACTTCTTTGGCAACACTTAACAACTTTAAACAAACTAAACAACAGATTAAATCAGTTCCATTTGTTCTGTTTGAAAAATGGTTTACTTTGAACAGCAGTGTTAAAGATGCAACTTAAAAATGCAACTTCATTTAAGGAAGTTCAGAGTTTGGGGATTTTTGGTTTTAATTTAGTCCTAGTGAATCTCATTTCTTATCCTATTAGTTGTTTAGTAAGCTTACTATATCCCACACAGCGCCCACGTGCGCTTCGTCATCCTCCTCCATGCTCCACACATTTCTCTGTTCCGGTAGGATCTGGCTCGAATAAGCACTGGATCAAAAATCCTTCCATTGTAGCTCTGGCTGCATGTTTAGAGATGTTGTCTTGCTGGATGCTTGATGTTATATGTATGAAATGTGTTCATGCTCTCTTGCTTTTTTTAATTTTTCTCTTGCTTTATTGTGTATCATGTGTTTCTTTTATGTGTTTCTTTTAAATCACCAAATCATGTAAAGCACCTTGAATTACCCTGCTGTTGAAAGTGTGCTATACAAATAAAATTGCCTTGCCTTGCCTTGCCTTGGATGGTGAACCTCCTATCCAGTCTCAATTCTTGTAGCCTCAAATAGGCTTTCCTCCAGGATTCTTCGGTATTTAGCTGTATCCATATTACCATAACCTTTAACCAGCTTCCTTGTCTGTGCTGAAGAAAAGCATTCTCATACTGGTCCTGCCACCCCAAAGTCTCACTTTTATTATGGCGTGTTCAGGGTAATGTGCAGAGTTTCCACCAAAAAGTTACATTTTGGTTTCACCTGACCAGAATTCATTCTTACATGTTTTTGTCATGTCTCCTACAAAGGTTACAGCAAGCTGCAAATAAGATTTCTTGAAAATTTCTTTCAACAATGGCTTTCTATTTGTTGATCTTCCATAAAGACCAGCTTTGTGGAGTGAAAAACAAATACCTAAACTGTGGATCTCTGCAGCTCCTCGAAAGTTACCATGGGCCTTTCTTAGCTGGAACCCTGATTAATACTTTCATTGTATGCTTGCAGTTGTGCCAAGCTTTTCCATTTTCAGATTGATAGATGATTATTTTTGCAAGGTGCTGTAAGTGTTAAAAAATAGAAAAAATGTAAATTTAAATTTTACATACGGCAGTAAAATTTGAAAACTGCTGCAAACAAACTAAGATGTGGGCCAAGGTAAAACTGAAAGTTTAAGCATTGCAAATTCCTTTCCATCACTACCTTTAGTACATAACTGTGGAAATAAAAGACACGTTAACTCAATTTAATTTCATTTCATTACATTTTGGAACTACATCTTTCACATATTAAACATTTTGGTTTTTAATTTTCACTTTTATATACAGGGAAAAGAGTAAATAGCAAAGCACACATTTAATAAAATGTGCAAAGCTATTGTGTGAAAATCTACAGATATCCTCGACTTCCTTAATCTGAATCTTGGTTCATTTAAAACTCAATTTTTACACTCTGCACTTGCACATTTATTGGATCAGAGAAAAAGTCTTTCCAGAGCAAAAAAAGAAATAAAAGAGTTTTCTCTCTTCACAGACAACAGAGCATTATGTTCCCTTATGATGCAAACATGTCTAAAGTACAGCAAGAACCTCTGATATGGTTGGCGAAGGGAGGGAGATGAGCTGTAGGAGCAGTTATGGCCAACCTGCCGTTCGCCTTCTCTGCCGTTTCTAACAAAGGCTTTTCTCCCCACCCCTCTTTCAGTTCTGGCCTGGGGGACTGCTTACGGCCCTCCAGACGCTTACAGACAGATGTCCTTGGTAGAGCAGAACATGCTCAGCTTGACGTCATAAGCGGCTGTGGGGCTGTGAAGGAAGCTAAATGGCTGTCTGCCTTGCAAAGACCACAGTATGTAAGGCAGACAGACCATAGGGTTTAAATTGATCTATTTCAAACCCTCCCCCATGAAAAGCTGTGGTTGAACAGCAACCAGCAGGATTCTTCTGAGTATGCAGACATGACATATGCTACATTTGTTGAACGCAATTATTAATAAAGACCATTGGTAGGAAGCATGTAGTTTAACCAATTTAGGGGGTGTCAGCAAGTTCTTAACTTTTACAATACACACCAAGGCAGCCTTCAGGCATAGTTGCAGGCGTTATATAAAGACTATCAGAGCGTGTCAGCAATCAGTTAGGAAGTAGAAGTATTTTATTATTTATATGATTTCAGCACTATGCTAAACCAATATTTCGTTAGTGGAGGGAACATGCAGGGTTGCATATAAACCGTGAGACGGAAGAGTCTGTGGTAAACTGAGAAAATAGCTTGGATGTATCTAGTTTTTTATCCCGATTAAAGCCCCGCTCCTCAAGTCTGTTTGCAAGACGCTCCAAAAGGTGGCTGTCCTTCACAGTCCCCGTGAACCGTCTGGTGATCTGGTCTTCCGATCTCCACGCCAGAAGCTCCCGGATCTCTGCATCACTCCAGTTTGCCATTTCAGCTGATACAGTTTACAAACGCTAAATGAGCTCCCCATGTTAACTTGCATTTTAAATACTGTTGCTGGCCGGGGCTCAGCGCACACTCCAAACATCATCATGACATCACCCTCTGTTGCGCCAAGGCATGATCTTCATTCATAAGTCCATGTCATACTTCTTAGTTGTTTGTGTAGTCTTTAAATTAAAGTTTATTGTGTTTCTGTTATGTCTCCCTCCTCTCTTATGTTCATTAGTGGTTCAAGTTTCTCTTAGTCTTGTTTCCTAGTTACCACTTTGTGTTTAGTCTTTCTTTATGCCTGCTTAGGTTAATCTGTCTAGTCATTTCTTATGTTTTGTTCTATGCCTCCCTCTCTGTTTCCTCCTTGCTATTTTTCCTCTCTGCCCCAGCTGCTAATTGCCTCCACCTGTTCTCTCCCTCTCACCTGCAACTGCTTCCCAATAATTAGTCCTCAAGTTTCTCTGCCATTTCCACACTCTTTTCCTCAGTGTGTTCCTCGTCAAAGATTCTGTCCATGATTCCTGTTTCCCTGTCACTGCATTTTCTGGTCCTCCTGAGTTTGTTCCCTGTTCCTTGTTCTTTTGTTTCATTAAATCTTCATTTTTACTTCGCTGCATTTGGGTCCCATCACTGTTATCTGTCATCACTGTCATGATAGTCCGGCATTGTGGCAATATTGCGGTAATATTACTATCAACCATGCCTGCACGAGTGCCCCAATATTTGTGCCTCTCCATGTCGCCACGATGCATTCAAAATACACACCTTGCCGACAATATTACCCTAATATGCCGCCACGGTTTATCTTCTAAAAACGCTAATAGATTTGCATAAAGTGGTTAGGGTTAGGGGTCAATAAACAGAAATGATCACAGGTCATGTTCTCATAAACTTCCATAAGGTTTAGTACCTAGTGGCAGTCAGATTTACACTACTGAAGCTTGCAAAATCAAACAAAACCCTATTGCCACAACAATTTTCTTATAGCATGTTTATATACATGGGTTCAAAATACAGTAACCAAGAAAAAACAGTGTCTGCTATTGATGGAATACATTTGCAGGCAAAAGAAGAACGTCTGGTTCGGTATCTTTACAGGGTATCAAAGTCCCACTAAGGTCTCATACACCCACATTAATGTCAGGCTGCAGTTATGCTAATGTTTGTCAAGCAGTACTGGCAACACTGCATTTTTAATTACACTACTTGAATGCTTTTTAAAAGTATATTTAGCTGAAACATTGTTGAGACCTAATACTTCCCTTGACTCATTTTAGTTTTTCAGGCTCTGAAAGATGAAGGTGATTAAACGTCTTTTGAGGAAGCTTAATCTGAATGCCTCAATAATAAATTACAACAGGGCCGTATCTAACCTAACATATCCGGGAAAGATCATTGAACAAGGTTGACCTTTTTAGACACAAAATCATCTTTTTACTGTTCTCCAGTCAGATTTCTGACCACACCAAAGCACTGTAAATGCAATTGGACAACTTTTAAATAGAGTGTTAACAATAATACATCAAAATCTTCTTTCATGGTATATCTGGATCTTACTGCTGTGATTGATAAAGCTGATCACAATATCAATTATCAATGCTGTTTTCACCTTGTTCTCCTTGAAAGACAAATTTTCCAGACAGCAGATTTTTTTCATTCTGCTCATGATCTGACCTGTCATTTTCTTCATATGCTTCATGTATGGAGCCACTTTAAGAATGGGATTATTATTGTCCCTCCCGGCATGCACAGTAAGGACGGTCAAAAAAACCTGGAATTCACACGAAAGTCCACAGAGAGTTCTAGAGAAACCACGTGGATGGGTACTGGAGACAAAGTTTATACCACACAGGCTTCACAATCAAGCTGAAATGGGTCTAGGAAGTGGAAAGGTCAGAATTTCTTTCAGCTTAATGCAGAAAGAAATGTTTTAAATTTGGTGTTAATCTGAGCAAGATTTTAGATTAGCACCAGTCTAGACCAAATGAAAATAAACTGTATGTATGTCAGACACCTTAGGTGTAGCAACATATCTGGCAAGGATCAATGAAAAAGTGGCTTATTAACAAGTTGAACTTATTAGGCACAAAGCAATCTCTTTGCTGCTCTCCAGTCAGTTTTTGACCACACCAAAGCACTGAGAATGAATTTCAGTGCTAAACTAGACAGCACACCAAACACCCTGGGTATAGTTACAGACCCTTAATGTCGCCACTGTTCCCAGGACCAGAACAAACAATGGTGCAGCACCATTTACCATCTATGCAAAGGACTTATTATTTTTATCTTACCAGTTCTTACCTATTTATTTGTGTCTTCCTTCTGTGTAAGGGTTACATTTTACTTTTCCTCTTTTGATGTACTTCTTGTGTTTGAATGTTTTTTTTTTGTTTGTTTTTTTCCCAAGTGCTACATATGTACACAGGTAAACTTGCCTTGCCCAGCCTATCCAGGAAGATAACAATTAGATCTCTGTCACCTTTGTCACGTAAATGTATTGTGTTCAGCAGATAAGATTTTAGAAAAGCTATTTAAATTTCAATAATGCCAACATTAAATCCTTCCATCCATGAAAACACACGTTCCTTTGTGCCAGCCTCCCACCCTCTACCAAGGCTGTGTTGATGCTTTATGTACGTGTTTAATGTGCATCGGTAATCCATGCATTTCATTCACCTGACACCCACATGGGCAGCATTACGTGAACATCTGTGAGCTACATCTTCAGGCTTTTCTTCATGCAAAGTGCCTGGCAGTTAATTTGCTGCAGGGAAGGGGGCCATTTGCAGCAACCAATAAGGTTTTGCTTTACCATCTGCACTCTTACTCTCCAAAGGGGGGAGACCGTGTTCCAACTAGACAGAAACGTTTATGGATTCATCACGTCAACTTAATAATTATATAAAGGAGAGTTCCTTAAAACAGTGTTCAGAACTAGGCGTAAATTTATATTAAAGGCATCTCAACAAATTACAATATTATCAAAAAACAAATCTATTTCAGTTATTCAGTAAACGTATATATTCAGTTTAAAACGTATATTATGTAGCTTCTTACACAGATATAGATATATCTCAAATAATAATTTGTTATTTTTTAGCTTACAGCTAATGAAAAGTAAATATTAACTTTCTCAGAAAATGTGAATATTACACAAGATCAATTTAAAAAAGGATTTTTCTGCAATGGACTGCCGACCTGTCCAGGGTGTACCCCGCCTTTCGTCCTGTGACTGCTGGAGATAGGCACCAGCCCCCCCGCCACCCTGCATAGGATGTACAGGTACAGAAAATGGATGGATGGATTGTTGTGTGCCATGTAGGCAATAGGGTGGCTTTTAATAATTAGTGCGTTTTATTGCATTAGCCCGACTAAATTCGGACTTTTGAAATGCATGTAAATACCTTAGTCCAGCTGAAGTCGAAAAGAACTGCCAACTCATAATCGAGCTAAGGCACTCAGATAATATGGTTTAAAAAACCAATTCTTGTGCATGTATATTATATCTCAGGTTATTCAAGCTATGAATGGCCTGGTCACAAAGGTATTAGTTTGATAATTGTCATAGCTTGATCTAGTTGTGCATGTACACACACTAGGCTTTCAGTTTATCTGCATTGTTGTCTCTGGTGTCTTTCATCTCCCTCTTGACAATACCACATAAACTGTCAACAATAGTGAAAAGACAGCCATGAAACCACATATTAGTACTTTTGGCAGAGTGGGGAAGACCTGCTGAAAAACGAAACTCCTTAGCCAAGATAAGACACTTCTGGCAATGTCCCTGGTTCAGGAGTGGCTTAACACAAACATGCAAGAGTTGTAACCCATGTCCTGGACAGGAGGGGAAAGTTGGCAGGCACAGGTAAGCTAATCCTCTCTGCTTTTCTGTCCACGTTTGTGTGTGGTGTCTCTTGAAATGCTGAAATGTATTTCCCCAAAAACTTTTGAGTGGGCTTTGCTTTACAGTCATTTCACAGGCTGTGGTTTTCCATGTTGCTTAAGCACGTTATTCGTATGCATTTTTTCCTTCTACTCAACTATCCTTTAATATTTTTTTATGCAGAACTCTGAAGAGTTAGCTTCTTTAGCAATGACCTTAAGTGGCTTAACTTCTTTGATGAGGTTGCCGGACAACTGTTAAGTCACCAGCCCGTATTCCCCGTGACTGTGTAAACCCTAAAACGGCTATAACATTTCTGCATAAAAACACATTTTCTATTAACCTCTTGTAATAGTCAAATTTTCTGAGAAACCTAAATTTTAGTTGTATTAGCTGTGAGCCTAAATCAGCTAAATTCAAAGGAATAAATGCTTTAAAAATATCAATCTGCATTAAACAAAATCTAGAAAATTTAAGAGTTGAACATTTGAACAGAATTACTGAAAAAAACTAGCTTTTCAACAATGTTCGAATTGACAGAGATGCACATATTTTTTGTTTACATGTCTTACAGTACAGAACATTGAACATGTCTTTCCATACTCTGTATTGTTTGTATTTCCTGCTTTATCGGTCGGTCTGGAATAATAATTTTTTACCTATGGAGATTAATTCAAAATACATGCATGAACAGTCCTGGCGCAATCTGTTCCTTTTCTTCTGAAGCTAGTAGAGCTTTCAGGGCCAAGGACCAATTATTTAGAGCCTTCAGTCGTTCCCGGAGCCAAGGTCATTATGTGAGTGTCACTATCATGACCCTGCGGATTTTCTTCATCTGCAACTTATTTTACAGGAGCTTAACAATTTAAAGGTATCTTGAGCGAGATGTTGGATTACACTGAACTCTGACTTTGAAGTAAGTTTTATTCCTATAAATATCATTTGTATTTCACATTTTGCCAAGAAAAAGAGTTCAACAAAAGAGCCAGAAATCAGTATTAAGCAGATTCTGATGGCGTTACACTGAAGCGGCAGGGGGAACATGGCGATCATTAAAAATACTGCTTATCTAAGGGAAAATTTTCTGCTTTAAATGTTCTTGCTTTGTCTCATTCTATGCTTCATCTAGAAGTCCTCTCTCCCTGTTTCACACATTTTTAAAAAAAGATTCTCCGCTCGTCACCTCCTATTGATCACGACTAATTTGCATCCAGGAAAAGATGAGAACTCAGATATTCACACTTCGAGAGAGAACGATCTAAATGATTTATTCATTTCCAAATCAAAAAAAAAAAAGGAGCGAAGGTAGATGAGAAGGGGAATCTTCACAGGCAGCAGGCGACTAGCAGGCTCTGGGGCTGGGCTCTTCTTCCCCACACCGCCTGCAGGCACATGGTGTGCAAGTCCTCCTAATTAACAAGGTGAATCATGCAGCCGCTCTCTAATTAGCCAACATGACAATCTAATAGAAACATGCAGGCCAAGCTGGGACACTTAGCATCACCTCACGAAGACCCCTGCTACTGTCCTCCCCATAAGAATTCAACAAAAGCAACATCTTAACACTCAGATGCAAAAGAGAACAAAGTAGGGCAAAGTGGAACAACAAGGTGTATTTTATGGAGAGGTCAGGAGGGGAAAATTGGCAGGCACAGGTAAGTTAATCTTCTCTGCTTTTCTGTCCACATGCACGTGGTGGTTGTTGCCTAATTGAAGCATGTCCTGTCTCCCTCCTACTCATATCCCCGGCACAGGAGGCTGACACCTCGCCACCAGCGTAGCTAAGCCTGCCCAATTCCCTTGTCGCTGGAGTCCCAAGGAGTGCTCCGCCACACAAAGAGAAAAGTGAACCTACAGGCTTGTGCAGCAAGTCGACGAGTTGCTATCTCCCTGTGAGGCAAAATCTCCTTTTTTGTTGTTTTCCTTCTCATTACAGCACTTTGTAATATTCGAAAAACACACAGGAACACCAAAGGTACTTTTAAAGCCTACTTCTGTTTTTTTTTCTTGTAATATGTCTTGAGGTAAAAAAAAACAAAAACTGAAGTTGAGAATTCAGACAACAAAGCAACAAATAAAAAAATAGGGTAAAAGTGTGTTATGTAGTAGCCTGCATATCTTGAGGACACAACAAGCCATTCTTGTGTGATAATTAATCTATTGTTGTCAAGCCGTTTTGTAGGGAATTAAAATGTTGAGAAATGACAAATGAAAACATGTGAAATCAAAAGATACTAAACTAATCAATCATTATTGTTCACAAAAAATAGGTGAAAATCTTGTTTCCCTTCAGCAGAGCATTTGAGTGTCTATTGTCCTAGTTGCTGCAAGTCCAGTGAAATTATTGCACTGTGTCTTTAAGGCCAGAAGACAAGAACATAACTATGAGTCGGGACACACAGAACAGCAGGAATTCTGTTTGAAAGTTGGCACAGAAAGGGAGAGAATGTGGAGGAGGGCAGCAGGCTTTCGCCCTCGGGCCTACCTGATGGGTGAGAGCGCCTCTTTGAGCAGAGCGGTTTGTGGAGGGCCAGAGGATGAGAGCCTATGAACTCCCAGATATAACCAGCCTAATGAAAACCACGAAGTAGCTACATTGTCCTCTGACACACAAGAATCTCTCTTTTGCGGAGAGAAAAAGTGTAAGGCTGTAGCTGATGGGGATTAGAGTGTGGGTGGATTCCAGGATCTCCATGACCCGATCACTTGTGAAGGAGGCCAAGCTAATCAAGAGGCATATGTTAGTGTTAAAGCCTGGTGAATGCTTATTGATCAAATAGTAGAGATTTAAGAAATAGAAATAATATATTAAAAGTCTTATAACCTGACATATATATGTTTACACAGTATGAGAAGTCACATAAGCGTAGAGCCGTGGAATGTTTATAGCTTAGCTCGGGCGAAATTTAACTGATGCGTCAGCATCAAACAGGCCTTAAAAAAAAGATCCCAGCTTCAAGTGTTTACATCTATGACATCACAGGAAAATTATTCTAACAAAAACATTTGAGAGTTTCAAACAAGTCTTGTGGAAACACTCCAAGCGAGAAGAGCTGTGTTACAAGGACCAGGGGAGAATGACGAGCACTCACTGAATCTTGTTCCAGCATCTTCACACATGATTGGACAGTCAGTGAAAGACAACCTGCGTAAATAATCTTTATATCCAGTTTACCTTACAGACAAAGTTTTTCTTTTTTGTTTTTAGATAAAAATCTGAATTGTGTGGTAGTCACACCACACAGGTCAGGGATAAAGTAGTCGAGAAGACTAAAGCAGAGTTAGGTTACAAAAGAATATGCCAAGCTTTGAGCATGCCACAGAGAAATGTTCAGTCCATCAGCTGAAAACAGAAAAAGTATGGCAAAAACTGCAAATCAACCAAGACACAGAAATTAACTGACCAAGCAGGAAGACTATTAATCAAAAAGGCATCCAAGAGGCGTGTGGTAACTCTGGAGGAGCTCCAGAGAACGACAGCTCAGGTAGAATCCGGACAGAATAACTAGTGGTTGAAGGAAAACTATTAGTTGTTACTTCATAAATCTGGCTAGGATGGAAAAGAGTTACAAAGAAAGACTTAGGCTTTCTAGTGAAAAACAGTGGGGGCAGCATCATGCTGTGGGATAAATACCGGTCAATACTTGAGGAAAATCTGTTAAAGGCTGCAAAAAACTCTTCGTTCACTAAACTTAAAATTTTTAAAGGAAGAGTGGGAAAACGGTTTAGTCTTTATATATACAGCTGTAATTTCACAGAAAGGTGGTTCTATAAACTCTGGTTACATGCATGTTTCTCTTTAGCATTTCATTGCTAATTAATGTTCTCTCTCTGCAGGCCTAATGCAAGCTTAATGGGTAATATTGCTTCAGATAAATAGAAAACTAAAAGCGGATATAGGTTATTCCCAAGACTTACATAAACCTTCTTGGATCCTGTCCAGAGAAGACACTTGCCTACTTTTGTCAGCTACATGAAGAAGCACCAGATACAAAATTTTGTTTCCAAAAGTGTTCAAAGACTGATCGACTTAGTAGAAATCATCAGAATTACCAAACTGATGAGATAATTGTATATGGCCATCAGTAATTACAAACGGACAGAAATGTGTTGCATTATTGGGACTATATGCAACAAAACTCTAACAAACCAGTTGCTAAATAGATGACCAGAAGTTTTCTTCTCCCAGAATTCATCTGGAGATGTAGAATAAAGGAATCATTTGCATCAAAAAGTGAGTTTACACTATGTGACCTTTCTTGACCGTCCAGCTTGGGCAACCCCCTCATAAGCAGCTCGCATGAACATCCGGCAGAAATATCAGTGTTAGGAGATTGTTTACTTTCGGAGGACTCTAGCAGAAGCTTTCGGACAGATCTTGATCAGCTGTGTTAGCCTATTTGTCTTCTCTCTTTTCCATCGTCGCTCTTCTCCTGTCCTCTCTCCACTCTTCCTTTTCGCTTCGTTCTTTTCTGGTGTCCAGTTGTGCCTGCAGACGTGGCTGCAATGATAAATTTATGGCTGCAGTGTGTCTGTGTGTCTGACATTGTGATGTATCTCTACTGGCCTTAACTCCCTCTCTGTCTTTTAACTGGTCCCCGAACCCCACAGCCTTCTCTTGCTTTCCATCTCTTTGTCTTTGTCTTTCTGTGTCCATCCTTCTCTATTTCTCTTGCTCTCAATGCTCGGGTACTGACCCCCCACCCCCCCTTATTTCTGCCTCAGCGCTGGAAGAGTGAGAACACAGAGACCCACCATCGACAACAACAAACAGGAACTGAACTCCACGATTTGCCCATTGATTTTCACTAGGGGCATTTCTGAAATAGCCCATCTGACCTTTTGGCCAAATGGTACTGAATGGAGGAAACAAACTATCTCTCACGCTACACCTCTGCAGAAGCTATGTGACAGGACTGCACTGCTGGTTACAACATTTTTCCTTTCTTTTTGTTGTGAAAATCAGCAAATCAAAGTCAAGGCATGGCTACATAAATACATAAAAAATGTTGCAGGAGACACCTAAGGCCAAAGAGAAAACTTTCCAAACCTGAAAAGAAACCTTTAAATAAAGCCCTACAGCTATATTTTTACCATTTTTAAGTTTGCTTAAGTTTGAAGATTTGGTCTGCAGTACAAGAGTGATACATTTACAAGTGTAAATGTATCACTGTCATTCACATCACAGTGTCATTCAAAACAGTGATTGTCAGACAAGACGATGTCTCATTGATGGATTAAAGTTTGATAGGGAGAACATTGTAGATCTGCAAGAAGCTGTGTTATTATTATTAGATCATAAGATCCCCTGATCTTTCTCCATTTGAACGGGGATTAACTTTTATGAGATCACACAACGTTTCAACTCATGAAGTGTAGTTTTTGACACATTTTTTCCATTGTTAAAATCTCTGCAATAAATCAGATCCTTAATTCTCCATCTGGTGGAACAAAACTTGAGCAAACAACACTTCAGACATTGGGAGTGTTGTGCGGTCACGTAGCAGTCAAGTTAGTTTTCGAATATGCGCAACACTTGATGATTTTTCACATTTGTGTGAAGGAAAACACGATTCATCACTGATTTGTGCAGAAAAACTGCAGTGATGAGGCATCTGGGCCTTTAAGGTGTTCACCGAAACCCCCGGTGACAACTTTTAAAACAACACAGCAGCAGGCACTAGGAACTCATTTTTAGGGAGACTGAAATCGCCATGATGGAGAGTTAAAATTGTTGTTGATTGTTAAATAGATAAGAAGATGTACATTGTAAAAAGGATTTGTGGATACATGACAGTCTTTGATAGCTGTTTTTTTAGTTAGCTAGGCGCAGTTTGGCTCAGGAGGTTGTGGTGCTTGAACAAAGGTCTTCACTGAGACCGCTGCATGGAGGTAGAAAAGCTCTCAGACTCTTACCTGCTAAACTAAAGCTGCAAAACAGCAAAAGACAGAGGGCTGTCTTAAGACAACAATTGAAATGACATTTGGGGGATTTTGCGGAATTCTTAACAGATTCATCACCATGGATTGAACTGTGCATATATGGTCAATTTTTGCTATAGAGGTGTAGCCTGTCTCATTGAACTAGGTAGTTCCACGTTGTTCACATTCACATTCAGTTGTTTTTGCATTATTGTTAAAGGCTTGTCTTCAGTTTGTTCTCCATAATACAATTCATGACTTTTTCTCTTGGTCTGCTATGCAGTGATAACTGATCAGTGTGTTTGCATAACATTTGTTCAAATAAAAGCAACTCTAGGTGGTCTAAGTGGGTGTAATTGTGTTGTGAGCTGTCAGTTTTGAAAAGTCGGTAGGCTGGCTGTGTGGTGGTGCTCTCAGTTTTCTACAGATCTGCAGCAAAGTGATTAACTTAAGAATGTTGCTTTAGTAAGACCTCAACAAATCCGCAGTTGCAACAGCGAATAGTTCTGTGTATGTGCATGTGTCAGGGGTGTAGTTTTAGAAGTGGTGGCATCTCTTATTTGGGTAGTTTGAGTAAAGAAGTCCCAACTGTGAGAGGCATGGTTCACCCCTGATAAAGTGTTTCACTGTGCTGTGATGCTGCACAAAAATATAATACACAAAAAGGTAGGACTAAACATTGCAGAAAATATTTTTAATATGATTTCACTAGACTTTCATTTTTATATATCTGTAAAATTTTGGACATTGTCATTATACATGGAAATATACTACAGCTGCTCACAATATAGAAATGCAATCATCACAGCTGTTTCAGTAAGCCCAATATCACAATTGCAAAGGAATACTTAGACACAATATTTCCAAAGACATTCTATTTAAATTGGCCTGCATAAAAGTTCTGCATGCTGGTAATATTTTTTGTCTTTTTGAATAGACTAACTGACCTTGATGCCCTCACTGGATGTATATTATTAGTGATTAAGATGTCAATGCTCATAAACAGTGGTGGGGATATCGGGATAAAGGAAAAGAAAGAGTGCAGTTATGAGAATGTGAGGTTATTATAATCAAAATTGTAGTTGTTACATTTAGCGATAGTACCGCAGCCCTGTGCAAACCTGTCAAAAAGGATTGGTTAAGTACTGTATCTGTGTTTATAGTTTGACCATATTTTAAAAATATACCTTTTAATAATGACATTTCAAGCTCTATACAACCTGCTGATAATTCATTTTTGAATTTTGAACATTATATCATGTTGGCTCATGCCTGAAGCCAACATTTGGTTGAAGAACATAAAAGTGTGATTCTGTCTGTACGATTTGATGGTAGTTTGGTGGAGGCAGTGGCTGCTTTGTGCAGAGGGACTTACAGAGAGGCTGGCTCCTCTGGCCGTCGCCTGGAAGAGCAGCTCGGGCTCATTATCCTGATGAAATTTGCGCAGATGTGTGAGCTGCCGACAGACTCTGCAGTGACACAAACAGCCAGCTCTGTCCCCTTGAGCAAGTCAGGTGATGAAAACCGGAGAGGCGCAGGGGCTGAGAAACGACGGCCATTAAGCAAAACAGAAAGAGGTGAGGGATGCTGGAGGAGGAGGGGGGTGTTTGTGCGTGTCAGTGGAAGGGGTGGGGGGCAGTTACATAAAGTAACAATTTTCAAGCACCTTCTTAAAATTCCTGATGAAAATGAAAATGTGCGCGCATGAAGACAGTGTCTCCTCACGACGCTCTAATCTGGCCATATCCAGATGACAAGCGGACTGCTACTTAACAGGGAGGAGATCCACTTTGATCACATGGTCCTACCTAGGGGCACCTATAATAATGCCTATTACACCACTTCATTTGCATATGTTGGGTAGGCTGAGCTTTAGTGTGAATGTTTAAAACTGCAGCAGAGCTCAGTGTTGCTAGAAAGAAATGGTTGGGACAGATGATAGAAAAAAGACAAGAGCGCTTCAAGTTGCTCAAGGTGCAGTAAGAGAAGCCAACCTGTCATTCAAAGGTCACAAGTTCAATAACCGATCAGTATAGGACATTAGAAATGCCGAAAAATAGAGGTGAACACTAAATGGGAGGCTGTCAAGTGGAAAAAGTCTTGAAATGTCCAAGTACTTTGTCAGCTGAAAAAGTGCATACATGCCCAGTATACTTTCCCTGGTTGAAGAAAGTGTTTTCTTTTTAAGAGTAAACTACTTAGAAGAAACCATGCTGGCTCCCTAACTTCTACATCAACAACAACAGGTGAGTGTCGCTTGTTTCATCCTCCTGCCTACTCAAATTTCTCTACAGAGGCTCCACAGAGTGCTCTTGATCCTTGTTAGTGAGCACTGACAGCACAAAGTGAAGATATTCTGGTGTAAACACACCAGGAAAACAAAAAAGAAAACGTGTGGTGCGAAAGAACAGTCTTGTTTGCGTAAACAACATTAACCATTCGCTAAAAAGATGTGTAGTCTACTTTCTGGAGCTCCACTGGGAATCCATTTAATTCAAAACCTGTAGTTGAAACAAAAAAGATATATCACTATTCTATCCACAAAAAAATGCAGTCTGAAAAGTTAATTTACAACACTTATGTGGGTGTCATACCTGGGCCCACTGGGAAAAGGGGGAAGTTTTGTACAGTTTTCTACAGCAAAAAGTTAATGCAGAGCATAATTTAGTAACACTCATTCAAGTAAGGCATGTTTTACTGAACCGTCTACCTGTTTACAAACAATTTAGCATTTACTGCATAAATGCAGTGCAAAAACTGCATATTGGTGGTGTTGGAACACAGCCATGGTTACTGGACCAAAACACAGACCTCCTGCCTGTAGGAGTCCTGATCACACAACACTCTTAGTTTCAACAGGAAGAGGTGGAGTTGTGAAAGGCCAAACTCAAAACAAACCAGCTGCCGCTCTTAACTTTGGCCTCTTTTGCCCATGAGCCCATGAGCCCATGGACTCACATCGGGAGATAAATCGAAGGTTTTGACTTACATCCTCTCTAACGAGCGGAGGGAAGCAATCCAAAGACAGGTGATCAGGTGAACTGTAT
Organism: Valencia hispanica; assembly: GCA_963556495.2. Lineage (NCBI taxonomy): Eukaryota > Metazoa > Chordata > Actinopteri > Cyprinodontiformes > Valenciidae > Valencia > Valencia hispanica. The sequence continues at coordinate 45,710,412 of OY747701.1, forward strand.
CCAGTCGATGTGATAAACCCTGAACCTGACTTGATTAAGCCTCCAGAAAGAATCTTTGAATTACAGGAGCCTCACTGACACGCTGAATGGTGCAAGAGCCCAGAGCTGCTCACACAATACCGCCGAGCCAAGAGCTGCTTTGCTGAAGGCTGCCCGCGAAAAGGGACCGGTCCGTGGGAGAAGAGTGCTTAGCCGAATGGAACCGAGCTAAGAGGAACAGGACGACCAGAGTTCTGGCTAATGGTCACTGGCTAGCCCCCCCCGAAATCCGAAGCTTCACGGTTAGCACTCCAAGCAGCTGCTGCTAATGTCCCTCCTTTACCGCTGATTCCCCAGACAATGGAGCCCCCCTTCCATGGAGAGTAAAGAATTGTTCAAGTAAGGTTGTGTCTGGGAAGACATAAATTAGCTTAGGATAAAAACAATCTAGGGATTGTTTGTCTTGTGCTAAGCTAAAACAGAGTGGCTCTAAGCTGAGCTACATAAATTAGCTCTGTACACTTGTTCTTATTAGTGTGGCCTGCTTTTGGAGACCATTAGCATTCATACACAATAAGAACTGTTATCTACAGTATTCAAAATACAAACCGGCTTTAAAATAGACAGTTTAAACACCAATTAGTTTTAATTAAAGAGTAACTAAACCCCAAAACAACTTTTTTTTTTGCTTCTAAATTGTATAAATGGGTCTTTACCAATGCAGTCTTTCAGTTTCTGGGGATTTTTTTACATTTTGGTGTAAACTTGTTTAATTCTACACTTTTTGTTCTAAAAACGTCTTAGTGCTGCCCCCTTAGGGTTGAACGGTGGCTACTGCATTTGAATTTTGTGATTGGTGGAGAGCGGTACATCTCTACGTCACAGGCATTGACTGTGTCACAGCAGCCATGGTCTCACAGCCACGCCCCATGGGTTTGGGTATAAAATGATCAGACATACCAGCCCCGTGGCGAGTTTGGAGTTGGATTGTGTTTTTCAGGTTACCATTATTATCACATTAGCACTTAGTTAGCATAGCTAACATACTGTTTTGAACGTTAGCTTGTATTAGCATTACCATTCAGAGACCGGACTCCTCCTGTCTCTCTCTCCCTCAGCAGTACTAGCCTCGGACAGCGCTGACTCAGCGCCTCGAGCCAGCGGCTCTAATTGATACGGCTTGCGGCCGCTGGGCTCCATAAAGTCTCCCTTTACTCCTCTATCTCCGGTGACGACGGAGGAGATCCCCTGGATGCCCGAGCTCGGTGCTGCTGAGGCAGAGGGAGACAGGAGGAGTCCCGTCTCTGAGTGGTAATGCTAACATAGGCTAACGTTCAAAACAGATGAATGTTGATCAGATCGATCAGTCGCAAAACTGCCAACGTCGCTTTGGTCACTGTCCATGTTTCAGTGTCACATTAAGCGAGCTGTCATTGTCCTCCTGAACACACCCCCACGTTCCCCCTTCCGCTCATCCTCCACACTTGCCCATACCCCTCCGTGCCTCCTGGCACCGCCCACTTTGTAGAATTTTTCAATTGTTATCTGGGGGCGGAGTTATGATTTTTCATGGGGTTCAGTTACACTTTAAGCATACATACATAATTAAGCATACATATTCATAATAAATGGTGACATCACAATCAATTTATTGGTTATTGTTTCTACTTCTTTGCATATTTGTCCATTTTACTGTTTTACGTTTGGTAGTTAGCTTTATTATTGATTTTTCTTTTGCTTAGTAGATTATTTGTGTGTTACTAGCTTAGTGAGTTTGTTGATTAAAGTATTTTTACTGAAAGTGGAATAGTTTTTGTAATCAACTCTTGTATTTTGGGAAGTAGTTTGTTATTATTCCACATACATATGTAGTAACTTGCTGTTCAAAGTACGCCATTCCTTCATCTATTGTTTAATTATCTCAGCCTTATCCGGCAGGTAATCATTAACATTAACTTAGACTGAACTATTTTGTAATAAAATTATTTATCTTATTAATAATTGCCCTAAGCAATTATTCATAATAATTCATAGCCAAAACCTACCTATCCGTGTAAGGGTCAGTAGATCTGCTCAAAGAGCTGACCTGAAGCAGGAACATTTGTAGAGTACAAATTAGCAAAAATATCATGAGAATTCGCACCTCCAACTCTGAGACCATAGTCTTGAGCCAGAAAATGGTAGAGTGCCTTCTCGGGGTCGGGGACGAGGTCCTGTCCCAAGTTGAGAAGTTTAAGTATCTGGGAGTCTTGGTCCTGAATGAGAGAAAAATGGACCAAGAGATTGATAGGCGGATTGGTGCGGCGTCTGCAGAGATGCGAATGCTGTACCAGTCTGTCGTGGTGAATAGAGAGCTGAGCCTGAAGGCGAAGCTCTCGATTTACCATTCGATCTACGTTCCTACCCTCATCTATGGTCACGAGCTCTGGGTAGTGACCGAAAGAGCGGGTTTTCTCTGCAGGGTCTCAGAGCTCTCCCTTAGAGATAAGGTGGGAAGCTTGGTCATCCAGGAGGGGCTCAAAGTAGAGCCGCTGCTCCTCCACATCAAGAGGAGTCAGTTGAGGTGGCTCGGGTATCTGGTCAGGATGCCTCCTAGACGCATTCCTGGTGAGGTGTTTCGGGAAAATTCCCACCAGGATGAGACCCAGAGGAAGACCCAGGACACACTGGAGGGACTATGTTTCTCAGCTGGCCTGGAAACCCCTTGTGATTCCCTGCAAGTAGCTGGCACAAGTGGCTTGAGAGAGGGAAGTCTGAGTCTCCTTGCTTAAGCCGCTTCCCCCATGACCTGACCCGGATAAGCAGAAGAAAATGGATGGATGGCTGGATGAAATGAAATGCAAACAGAAACGGAGCTATGAGCTACCGAGTTGCTGTTTATCAAACCCCTTTTAGTCCCACTTGTACTTTTAAGTACGAGTAAACAAGTTTTGTTTATGGGCAGTGTGCTACAGCTGACCATGGCAAGAACAGAACAAGTTATGTTGTAAACACAGCAGCAGTAATAGTGGCAGCTGTCCTTCCATTAGCAGGTAACGAAGACACAATTTAGCACATTTATAAGGACTCTGCGGGTAAGTTTTATGCTGGAGATGAAGTGGAAAAAATAATAAAACAGAATGAACTCACATTGCAAGGGTAAAGTGAATCCTCACTAGTTATCAACTCTGCAAAACATAGTTCTACATCAGGATCCTTGGCCTGTGAGTACCCAACAGTCACACGAAACACAATGAAATAATTTAAATTGTTTTATCCTGAACTAATTTTCTCTGCCCAGACATAATCACATCTGTGAATTAGGGTTGTGAAAACAATCGATATCTCGATATAGCGATACTATCAATCAATAAAACTTTATTTATAAAGCGCTTTTCATACAACAATTGCAACTCAAAGCGCTTTACAGAATTAAAATGACCGCACAAAGACTGCATTCACATCCCTTCCCTACATAATTAAAATAATGATCACAGTTATACCCCTCTCCACAGACCCAACCTTCATGCACACATACATTTAAGAGCAGCAATAAAAAGGACATTGGGCTGAGTACAGATTAGCCAGGTTAGGAAACGCCATCAAAGGAGCCATCTGCACAGGCAGCAGCACATCAACTGCAGCAGCCAAGGCACTGACCCAGGGTGCCCAGAGGAGGCAAGGCTGAGACCCCCACCTCCACCCAAGCGCTATCTGGAGAGCACCCAGGCAGTCACAGCCAACCACTGCTCCCGAGGCAGAGGGCACCCTGGAAGGAATATAAAAATAACAGGTTAATACATAAAATAAACAGTGGGTAATATGATAAGATTAAATAGTAAAACACTGATAAAATGTATTAGGTAAAACATGCAGAGCAATTAATAAATAATAATAATAATCATTTAAAAGCTTGGCTAAAAAGGTGCGTCTTGAGCCTGCTCTTAAAAACATGAACGTTCTCTGCGCCCCTGAGGTCCTCCAGCAGCCTGTTACAGAGGTGAGCGCCAGAATAATGGAAAGACGCCTCGCCACGAGTGTGTGTCCTGACTTTAGGGATGACAAGGAGACGGCTGCCAGAGGAGCGCAGAGATCTTGAAGGTTCATATGGTAAAAGCAGTACTGAAAGATAAGAGGGCCCAAGACCATTAAGACGCTTCAGAACAATTAAAAGAACCTTAAAAATCAATCCTCAAAGAAGCGGGAAGCCAACACAATTAATTTAAGATGGGTGTAATGTGCTCCTGCCTCCTGGTCTTTGTCAGGACACGTGCCGAATTTTGTAGAAGTTGTAAATCTGAGATACTCTTTTTGGGAAAACCAGAAAGCAGGGCATTACAGTAATCAATTCTACTGGTGATAAAAGCATGCATCAGTGTCTCCGTACTAGAAAAATTAATTACTATTAATTAGATACTCACTTGCATCAAAATCAATGTTTTTCAGAATCATGTTAAACTCTGCTAACATGAAGAGTACAGCCAGAATAAAACCCAAAAAACATGCAACCCTCTTTACCCAACAGAGCAAACATAAAAGCTTTCTCTATGAGGCAGACAGACAGGGACAAAGGGAATGCCGAAGGATGCCATATGATAGCTTTGCTAATCCATCCATCTTCTTCCGCTTATCCGGGGTCGGGTCGCGGGGGCAGAAGCTTAAGCAAGGACACCCAGACTTTCCTCTCCCCAGCCACTTGTTCCAGCTCCTCGGGAGGAATCCCAAGGCGCTCCCAGGCCAGCCGAGAAACATAGTCCCTCCAGCGTGTCCTGGGTCTTCCCCTGGGCCTCCTCCCGGTGGGACGTGCCTGAAGCACCTCACCAGGGAGGCGTCCAGGAGGCATCCTGACCAGATGCCCGAGCCACCTCAACTGACACCTCTCGATGTGGAGGAGCACCTGCTCTACTCTGAGCCCCCTCCGGATGACTGAGCTTCTCACCCTATCTCTAAGGGAGAGCCCAGACACTCTGCGGAGGAAACTAATTTCAGCCGCTTGTATCCGTGATCTCAATCTTTCGGTCACCACCCAGAGTTCGTGACCATAGATGAGGGTAGGAACGTAGATCGACCGGTAAATCGAGAGCCTCGCCTTTTGGCTCAGCTCTCTCTTCACCACGACAGACCGGTACAGCGCTCGCATAACTGCAGATGCCCTACCAATCCGTCTATCGATCTCCCGCTCCATTTTTCCCTCATTCGTGAACAAGACCCCTACATACTTAAACTCCTCCACTTGGGGAAGGACCTCATCCCCTACCCGGAGAAGGCACCCCACCCTTTTCCGGCTCAAGACCATGGCCTCGGATTTGGAGGTGCTGATTCTCATCCCAGCCGCTTCACACTGGGCTGCAAACCGCTCCAGCGAAAGCCGTAGATCACGTTCCGATGAAGCCAACAGGACCACGTCATCTGCAAAAAGCAGAGACCCGATCCTGAGGCCACCGAAACGGATCCCCTCAACGCCCTGGCTGCACCTAGAAATCCTGTCCATGAAAGTTATGAACAGGATCGGTGACAAAGGGCAACCTTGGCGGAGTCCAACTCTCACCGGAAACAAGCCCGACTTACTGCCGGCAATGCGAACCAAACTCTGGCACCGGTCGTACAGGGACCTAACAGCCCGTATACCCCATACTCCCGGAGCACCCCCCACAGGGCCCCCCGAGGGACACGGTCGAACGCCTTCTCCTAGTCCACAAAACACATGTAGACCGGTTGGGCGAACTCCCACGCACCCTCCAGGACCCTGCTGAGGGTGTAGAGCTGGTCCAGTGTTCCACGGCCAGGACGAAAACCGCATTGTTCCTCCTGGATCCGAGGTTCGACTATCCGTCGGACCCTCCTCTCCAGAACTCCTGAATAGACCTTACCAGGGAGGCTCAGAAGTCTGATCCCCCTGTAGTTGGAACACACTCGGTCTGCCAATCCAAGGGAACTGCCCCCGATGTCCATGCAATATTGCAGAGCCGCGTTAACCAACACAGCCCCACAACATCCAGGGCCCTGAGGAACTCATCCACCCCCGGATCCTTGCCACGGAGGAGCTTTTTAACGACCTCGGTGACATCAGCACCAGAGATTGGAGAGCCCGACCCAAAGTCCCCAAACCCTGCTTCCAGATTGGAAGGTGTGTCGGTGGGATTGAGGAGGTCTTCGGAGTATTCCATCCACCGACCCAAAACGTCCCGCGTCGAGGTCAGCAGCACACCATCCCCACTGTAAACAGTGTTGGTGACAGACCACTTCCCCCCCCTGAGACTCCGGATGGTGGACCAGAATCGCTTCGAAGCCGTGCGGAAATCGTTCTCCATGGCCTCTCCAAACTCCCCCCACACCCGAGTTTTTGCCTCCGTGACCATCCGAGCCGCACTCCGCTTGGCCTGCCGGTACCTATTACCTGCTTCAGGGGTCCCACAAGCCAAAAAGGCCTGATAGAACTCCTTCTTCAGTCTGACAGCATCCCTTACCGCTGGTGTCCACCAGCGGGTTCGGGGGTTGCCGCCGCGACAGGCACCGACCACCTTGTGGGCACAGCTCCGGTCAGCCGCCTCGACAATGGAGGCGCGGAACATGGCCCACTCGGACTCAATGTCCCCCGCCTCCCCCGGGACGTGTTCGAAGTTCTGCCGGAGGTGTGAGTTGAAGTTCCTTCTGACAGGAGACTCTGCCAGACGTTCATAGCAGACCCTCACAACACGTTTGGGCCTTCCAGGTCTGTCCAGCGTTCTCCCCCACCATCGGAGCCAACTCATCACCAGGTAGTGGTCAGTGGACAGCTCAGCCCCTCTCCTCACCCGAGTGTCCAGAACATGCGGCCGCAGATCAGATGAGATGACAACCAATTCGTCCATCGAGCTGCGGCCTAGGGTGTCCTGGTGCCAAGTGCACATATGGACACCCTTATGCCTGAACATGGTGATTGTTATGGACAATCCATGACGAGCACATAAGTCCAATAACAAGATACCACTCGGGTTCAGATCGGGGGGGGGGGGGGGCATTCCACCCAACCACACCCCTCCAGGTCTCACTGTCATTGCCCAAGTGAGCATTGAAGTCCCCCAGCAGAACAAGGGAGTCCCCGGAAGGAGCACTCTCCAGCACCCCCTCCAAAGACTCCAAAAAGGGTGG